>BSBM01000138.1:12732500-13402500 GCA_027924585.1 Larix kaempferi | reverse complement strand
TTCATGAATGTTGAACTTTAATCTCACTAATTTCCAAATAATCATAAAACAAAATCTCATAGAAATTAGGGAAATTAGAACTCAAACAAATTAAAACATGTGTTCTTTTAATTTTCATAACATCAAATTCTGTATAAATTTAATATATGGATTTAATGAAATACACAAATTAAGTTAATTAAATTCAAAGCATGACCATGAATATTTAAAAGATTTTAAACAAGTTTAATTTAAACATTAAAAATATTAAACTAACATAAGCAAACAAACCCAAAGACCAAGATTATTTACAATATTTACATTTTGATTCTAGGCATACAAAAGTGAAAATAAAACCCCATCAAGGTCAAATATCAAATTAATGCAATATCTAAAATCATGAGAGAAGAAACCATAAGATCAATCAAAATCCCAAAATGAAGGTAATAACCAGCCATCATCCTGTATAATTAGTTTGTGCAGCGAAGACCAAATCTAGGTGGGGAATGTGAAAGACAACGTGGTAAGTTAACCACCGAGATTATGAAATCAACTCAAATGAATCAAAAACAAATAAGTAAAAATGGAAACAACCCGCATTCTGCAAAACGCAATCCGCATTTGCAGGTTGCAGGAAGAGAGTTGCACAAATTTATTCTTGCAAATACATACATTCTTTCCGCAATCCGCAATGCGGGTTGCGGAAATGAAACTTCAAACAAAAACAAACCAAAACTATCTGTAATCCGCATTCCGCAATTGCAGGTTGCGGGGATGACAAACCGCGATTATTGAAAAATGTTTATGCACCCACAATCCGCATTGCGGGTTTCGGGTTGTGGAACGGAAAAGTTTCAAACTCAAAAACCAAGTTCCCGCAATACGCAATGCGGGTTGCGGGAAATACATAATTTTGGGAAAAATAAGTTCTTCCCGCATCTCACAAAAATCACACAAAAATCATAAATTACCAAAAGAAAAATTACTAACTGAATCAAATCATGTCAAAGACAAAAATGTATAGCAAACAAGATGAACAACTCCAAAAAATGTAAGTTACCCTTGCATATAAAATTGTGGCTCTTTTGTAGGTACAACTGATCCCATGCTTCATTTTGATCATGGGAACCCCACTAATGTAAATACAAAGCCATCTAGGTAAGTTTTAAATTTTGGTTTGCTTTGGCATCATATCCTTTGTTTGGTTTGACCAGCTATCATTATTATTTCCCTTAAATTTTTTTTCTAAGTTTCTGGTTGTTTTCTTGATTTGTAGAAAAACCTTAGATTTCTCCCAAAAATCATTTTCTTATTGTGAATCCTGAAATTCCGAAACCCGCAATCCCGCAACCCCGCAATCCCACAATTGCGGATCGTGGGAATCGTTTGTTCTTCTTTCAGGATTTTGTGAACTCGAAACCTGCAACCTGAAATTGCGGGTTGTGGGAAGAAGGTGTAAATATTTTATGAATTCTGGTTCCGAAACCTGAAACCAGAAAATTTCAGATTTCAGATTGTGGGAATTCATTACGCTAATAAACCGCGTTGTGTGTTTCCGAAACCCGCAACCCGCAAATTGCAGATTGCGGGTTGCGAAAAAGTTATCCAGTTTTTATCATTTGTTTTCGTTTCCGAAACCCGATACCCGAAATTTCGGGTTGCGGATTTCGGAAACAATTTTGTTTATTTTGTAAAATTTATAAAACCCAAAACCCACAAACCGCAGTTTCGGATTGCGGATTTCAGGAATTTTGAATAAATTTTTATTTTTGAACTTGATCTCGCATCTCGCAGGGGCTAATCTCAGCCATTTGTTTGATTCTAAATCTATGGTCCAGATTTGATCCGACCAAAAAAACCATAAATACGTGATTTTTCTATTTTTCATTATCATTTTTACTGTCGAAAAATTATGCTCTTACGTGGATTTTACTGCCATTCTCTTACCAGGGTCACTTTCACGGTTTTTCGCTGGTTATCAGGTTGGTTTTTGTTCAATCTTGCGTTTTTTATTTACGGTTTTCCTGTTTTTGGTTTGGATTTTTCATTTTGTTTCATATATTTATCAAAATTTTCCAAGCTTCGCCAAAATGTCTCGAACTACTCGGTCCAAAGCACTTCACAAGGATTCACTCACCAAAGATCCCAATTTTGGCATTTTCTCAGACACCAGTGAGAGAGTCACTGAAACCTATCAAATGGATTGGGCTAAAATATATGCAATCTTTGACAATGATGACCTTTCGGACATGAAGGAAGACCGACCTGCCTATGAAAAAATTAGGGCTTACCAGATACATGCCATTGTTGCTCGCCCTGCTGTCCTACCTTATATAGACCCAGTAAAATGGATTGTTGAAAATGCCAACATTAAGGACCGCTTGTTTAATGACAGCACAGGTTCACAATTGACCACATTCCGGCCTGAGGTCTTTGTCAGAGCCTTTGCTCTTAAGCCGACTGCTCAAATGCTTAGCCCTGAATTCATAACATCATCTAAGACCAGGTTCAATTTTGATGAAATGATGGAATCCTGGATGGTTAAACCTAGCAGTTTTGTGCCAAAGGCCGATAACCTTTATCTGATTGCTTGGTTCAAGGAAACTTACTCCTTACTCGCAACCATGCTATGCAGGCTCTTTGGACTTCCCAATTGTTCAGTTTTTAAAGCTGAATGGGCTCCCATAGCCCACCATGTCTTGACTACGGGTGAATCTTTCCCATGGGCATCTATTTTGTCTTCTGAACTTAAAACAACAATTCAAGACTATCAGAAGGCACCTACCTCAAAGAAGCCACATTTTTACCTATCGTCCTACATCCTTGATGTCTTCTGCTCTGAGTTTCAATATCCTAACTTAGGGCGGAGTTGGACTACTGAAGCTCCACCAGTTCATATATACCATTCTGCATTATGGGAAAGTAATTATGTGCCCCTGCTCTATGACATTTGTGACCATTTCATGGGCACAATTTATTTCAAAATATTTAAGCAGGAAGCTCCTGCCTTTTTAGCTGATGCCTGAACTTTCATCAACACCATTGGGGATTGGTACGTTTATGAATCCTTCTCATACATTGGATTTTGGGGAAGTGACACTGTCCACCTTCTCCCAAGAATTGTACCTGACAGGTTGGTTATTCAAGAAGTGTCCTATCAGACTGTCACTGATGGAGTATACAAGAAGCTCACTGGTCCTAAAAAGAGAGGCTGGCCTAAGTTCTCCTTAAACCTTGGCCCATTAGTCATTCCTACCTCAACCTAGGCTACAGTGCTTGGTGATCAACTTGCTCCTCTGAAGTTGGGGAAAGCCCCTAAAAGAAAGCATGATCCTAAGAAGTTCCTGGATGCACATTTCAAACAGTACCACAAGAAAATGGACTATGTCCATGAAGAACTCCCAGATGATTCCATCTATCAAGGAGTAAATATTTTTTTTGAAGTATTGGCAAGGGCCAAGAGTTTATATGAACATCAACATATTATGGCATATCAAAAGGAAATAAAAACTCAAGTCTACAGGCAAAGAGCATTGGAGATGAATTTGATTGAACAAATCAGAAGGAGTAAAGAATAAAAGCAAATCCAGCAGGCTATTACCCCTCTGATGCTTACTTATATAGATGGAGATAAAGGTAAATTTCCCATGGAGGATCTTCCTCAAGTGAAAACAACTGAGCAGGTTAAAGCTTTGCTGCAGACCTCTCAACATTTCTAGCAGGAGTTAGCACAACTCACTTCGGTGATTGATACTCAAATGAATGAACCCCCTAAGCTTGCTATGGATGTTCAAGTCACTGCTGCAACTTTGCAGGTAGTTGATGATTTGACAATGGTAGAGGTTAAACCTGCCAAAAGACAGAAAGTTCAGGTTTCTACATCAGAGATCCCCACTGTTGATCTTAGCGACAATGATGTTGAAGATGAGTCACTTCCTGCGGTTCACATCACTGAAGAAGTTACTGAGAAGGTGACTGACAAGGTTATTGAAGAAATCAATGGAGAAGTGATTGAAAACTCATAGGAAGTCACAGACTTGTTGGATACTATTGAAATGGATCATTCTGATCCTGAGCAACAAGTGTTGGAACTCACCGCTACACCAAATCCCTCAACTTCATCTCTGTTACTGCCTTCCATTGAGCATCTTTCTACTTTTCCTACAGGGGTAATGCCACCATTCTCTATCTCCCAATTTACTTCAAACTCTAACTTATAGAGACACCCCTTTTCCTGGTAACTCAGTTTTTTTTTCCATCCCTGCATCTATTTTTGCAGAAGCCCAGTCTTTGACTATTCCCCTGCAATTACCTATATCCCCTGCAATTACCTATATCCACTGCATCATTATCCACTGAGAATGAGCCACCCATGACTCTTTCTACATCGTCACCATCTGCTAGTGATGATCAACTACCAATGTCTGAAGTCTTCACCTCGATCCTTTCTCCAACTATTCTCTCATCAGTACCTCAAACTATCTCCACCCCTATGGCTATTCCTCAAGTTACTATGCCCATACCCAATTCTATGGCCACTCAGACTCCTTCATTGGTTTCAATAGAGAATGTTATTTCAAATACTTCTGAAATAATAACTGAATGGGAAGATGATGAAGTAGTCCCTCTTGGGAATTACTTCTATAGTAAGGATAATAAGGCAGTGGTGAAAAGGGGTAAGAAGAGAAGCATTGATCAGGATGGCTTAGAAGTGTTTGTTCCTAATCAGATAGTATGGGCCCAGCAAGCCAATGAACCTTAGATAGGATCAATTGAGACAACAACAGCCTTAGGAGCATTTACTGGTGCAAACCTTGATTCAATCCAGATCCTCAATAAAGAGATTGATCAGAAAAAAGAAGAAGTGGAAAAGTTGCAGGAAGAATTGCTAAAGACCAAGGAAGAGCATGAAACTTATGTTGTTGATCTTAGGAAGATATGGGAAGAAAGGAGAGGGGATGTGGAACGAAGCAACACCTCCCTGCAGCATAAACTTTGAAATGTACAAGCTGAGAATTCTGCTAACACTCAGAAAATTGCTTTACTGCAAAAGTAATGCGAGGATGCAACTACAAGTGCAACCTCCTCCACTTTCTTTAAGATGTCATCTAAGGAATTCAAATACTTGGCTCTTCAAGTCAATGAAGAGTATTACAAGTTTTTGGAGAAGCTATTTCTCACCCTGGATGAGATCAGGGAGACTCACATCACTTTTGGTAAGATATATAGTGCTCTTGAAGAGTAGAAATCCAAAAGTTTGGAGGATTCAAAGGAATATGATAACATTGTTGAGTGGCAGAGATACATCAAAGACACTCTAGAAGGCTTCCCCATTCTCAACAGCTTTCAATTCAAGAAGATCAGAGGTGCAATGAACACTTGGTTGGAAATTAATGATTTTGTTGAAGATATTCTAAAAAGAGCCCAGGCTATGTGTAGCAGGCGATGGTATGCAACATATAATGTCATGATAAGTCTTCAGTTTCCTGCCATGGAACTCATTGAAGATTCTTTCCTTCCAAAGCTGTAGGTCGAAGAAATTGAATGCAAATGTGAAGTAGTCCAGCAACAAATTCAGCTTCTTGAAGAAGTCAAGATTGATGATGTGGAGCAGTTGATCAGGAAACCGGTTTCCATGGAACGTAACATCCAAGTCTTTATCCGAATTTGGCATAAGCTGGAAAAGAATGAGATGGAGACATTCGAATGCAATGCCCAACTAGGGCTTGAGTCAGCCAATTATCCGATTCTGGATGAATTGTTAGAGTGTTGGGACAAATGGCAAGCTTTCCTAGAACATTAGGATATTTTGATTTTGTAATCCCGGTTTGTGGGAATTTACTGTTTGTATTACTATTTTGTAAACTCTTATTTAAAGAGAGGATTCCTCATAAGGAAGGAGGATGGAACTTGGAGATAAGATTTGCAGAAGAGGTTGGACATGCTTTGCTTTAATACGAGCTTGTAGTTTCTTGCAAACTGATTATTGAATATAGTAAAGTTATTTTTCAGATCCACTTTTGTCTTTTGTCAAGTTTATTTGATGAATGAGATTTCTCCAAGTTGCTTATCTGACACTATTTTAATCTTTTCAATTTATTAAGCAGATCAATCTACAGTTCTAGTTTATCATTTCTCATGATTCATGTGTTTATGAAGGTTTTAAAGAGTTTATTCTATTAAAATATTTTATCGATTTCTGCAAATGATTCTTTCAGTAAATTATGAATGGTGTTAATTTTTCAATTAACATATCAAATACATATTAAGTCTTGAATGTTTAACAAACCCCAATTTGTCATTAGTTGATTTTCATTAATTAATTGCAATTTGAGCTAGACAAATCATTGAACCTTTTATACATTTCTGTGTAATTGATAAACGATCTTGTTTATTTATATATCAAGCTGATATGCACTTATTCAAAAACACTTTCTTAGAATAGATCTAACTTAGTTTAGATTCATTTAAGTAGATCAGTGTTTACACAATTTTACACTTAGGTTTTTTTTTCTTCCTTTGAAAACTGATCCCCTGGATCAAAACTTATCGACTCTTAGAGTGCCAGCGGAGGCCGAATATCCATGTGAGATTACTACACCAAACAGGTAGGGGATAGAACTGTCCTTGCGTAGGGCATTTTGAAGACTTTCAGTCTGGGTTTTCCCCCTCTGTTGAGATCTTAGGAACTCATTCTAGCACCTTGAACATCCCTGCATATTCGAAGCCTCAACAAATGGCACTAGAAGGAGGGCCAGTAGTAAACTATGCCTAAACAAAATACTCAGAAACCTCCTCCAACAAGAATACCGATTGTCACTCGGAGCCACACGTAAGCATCTACTTCTGTTGAGCAACCGGTGCAACAACCCACTATTATCCCTGTTACCCCTACATCTCACCGAGATCCAAGAACAGGAGATATTATTATTATATCACCCACTAGAGGACCTATCTCACTTGAAGAAATACTCAAAAGGTCTAATGATACTGCTGCTAGGTTACAACAGAGACTCTCTCTACAGAGAAATCAAGGATTAACAGCAATTCACCAAGAAAACACTAATCCACAGGAAAACGTTCAAGAAAATCAAGTTAATCAAAATTCAGCTGATAAAAATACTGAATAAAGTAGTTCATCAAACCAACAACAACTCCCTGAATTTGATCTTGATTTATTATTCACTGAAACAGAACAAGCTTCATAAGCAATCCCTTCAGGTGGACCACCACCCTCTCCTCCTTCATCTTCATCCTCCTCATCTGAAAGTGAACATTCTTATAACTCCTCCTCCTCAGAAGAAGAAGAACAACCTATGGCTGGGGAAGGCCAGAACAGACCTTGGCTTGACCAAGATGTTGTGTGGATACTTGGGGATCAACACAGGTTACCTAAGAACCCTGAGAAGTGGCTTCCCAAATTCAATCCAGATGATAAGTCACCTGCATTAGATCATATCAAAACTTTCATGCAGGCCATCGGACTTAGGAGTGTCATCCATGAGGATGTGGTTTGCAGACTCTTCCCTTACACATTTGAAGGCAAGGCATCCACATGGTATTTTTCCTTGGAATCCAGAACTATAACATCATGGGATGAATTTGAAAAATTATTTATCCATAAATTTGGGGATGATAAAACACCACATGATTTAGTTTTGGAATTATCTTCCATGGAAATGAAAGGTAAAGAAAGGTTTAAGGATTACAACCAAAGATTTTCCTACCTAAAGAACAAAATCCCTGCCACTCTTCTGCCAGCAGAACAACTTTTGGTTTCCTATTATGAAAAGGGTCTTTCTGTTCCTATTGCAATGTGGGTCAAGAGGGCACACAAAGATAACTTGTTTGAAGCCTATGCTGAAGCCATTCAAGTTGAAAAGGATATCTACTGCCTAAAAGACAATCCTGAGGCCGTAGAAGAACAACCCTCTACATCCAAAAGGAAATCTGACATTGTGCCCAAGACTTCTACCCAAAACAAGGATCCCTTTGAAATGACAGACATAAAAAAGTTTCTCCAGAATATGTCAAATGAGATGGTTGATCTTAAAAAGAACAATAATGATAATCAACAGAATAACAGAGGTTTTGTAAGGCCACCTTTCAGGAGACCCTATCCACCTCCTCAAAATACACCACCTCCAAATCCTAATGAAGGATTATCTTCCGAAGAGATCTATTCCATTTTCAAAGCACTTGCTGCTGAATCACAAAACATCCTTGAAACTTCTGATGATCAAACAAACCAGGATTCACAGCTACCAGAAGTAGAAGATGAAGAAGAGGACCCTCAGGTAAATACTGTTAGCTATTTATCTGAATTACCAATGTATGAAGAAGAAGAAGAACTTGAGACAGTGTATAAGGTTCAACTCCCTTATAATACTATGTCAAGACCACAACCTGCTCAGGAACGTCCTTCATCTTCAACAACACCTCCCAACAAAAGCAAAACTATTCCTCAAAAAGATACAGTCATTCCTGAATTGGAGTATAGTTTAGCTGAAGATTTAAAAAGAGTTAAAGAAAATATCTCTTTGTTTGAGCTTCTAAAGATCCCTTCTATGAGGGATTCATTACCCAAAAGCATGATAATAAAAAAACCTAGAGAATCACAAAATAACAACTTGGACTCTTTCACTAAACCAGAAGATCAGAAATCTAGAAGCAAGAGGACACCTCCTTTCTTGCTAACCTTTGAAATCTTCAACAGGAACGTACACAATTGCATGATAGAATCTGGTGCTTCTTCCAATGTAATGCCACTGTCTATCTGCAGAAAACTCAATGCCACTTGGGAACCCTGTCCTACTTAGATTGTCCAACTCGACAGGTCTAAATTAAGAGTAGTAGGGAGATTGAGGAATGTGTTGTTGACTTTGTCTGCTGATCCTCGGATTCATCATACAATTGACACTGTTGTAGCTGACATCCCTGAAGCCTATGGGATGTAGTTAAGTAGAGACTGGTCAGAGAAACTCAAGGGCTATTTTGCCACTGATTGGTCCCACCTGTGATTACCCTACAATGGACAACCCAACAAAATTAAGATTAGTAGGGATCCATTCATGAAGCAAACTGTCACTGATCTGAATGATTACAGTGAACCTGCTTGTTACTTCAGCTCACACATTGAACATTTTACCTTCGATACCTTTTTTGGAGATTTGCCTGCTAATTTATCACTAGAGAATGCACAAAATGAGTCTCACATTGTTAATGCTACTACAGTACCATTCTCTGGAACCATTGTACATAATGTTATAATGTCAATACCAATTTTAGGTTAGACCCCACTTCATGGAATTTATTTTTTGATGGCTCCAGATGATCCAGGTGGATATTGGTGGCCACCCACCTTTCCAACTGGCTCAAAACAGTTTTATGGCAACTTTGGTATTGTACTATTTTTAGCAGTTTTTCGGGTCCTGAACTTCCGGGGCCATTTTGAGGCCCTAAACGACCTTTTTTGGCAATTCAGGGGGCCAAATGGTTGCCTTTGGAATTTAGCCCCGGTCGAAAGTTGTAAATCTCGGATATACCTTTCCAACGGGCTACCGAACGCCCCAAACGGAGATCGTATGCAAAAGTTACGACCCCGGGAAGTTGATGTACTAACTTACCCAAACGGGGCCCACATGACTTTTGGCGCTTCATCTCCTAGGGTTAGGTTTTTGGATGTCTAGGGTTTTTGACAATCCTGTTTATTGTAAAAGGCCTTGAGAGCCTCATTGTAACCATCTTCTTGCGAAATGAGCGCAGCCGTCACATCTCTTCTTAGAGATAAGCCGCCACCATTCCAGCAAGCTTGTTTTCCGCTGCATTTTACAGTTCTAGTTTATTTCCTTATTGAATAGAAAACCAGTTTTACTGTATCTCTGTTATTTTGTGTTAAGCATCTGATAATAATCTGTATTCATTTCGTTCTGCTCATAAAATCCGGATCAGTGGTATCAGAGCGGTCTGCTCCTTGTCGTCTTAATGCATGTCCCCAACGAGGTCAAGGTACAAAGAATTGGGTCTCGAGCTTGTTTCTCTTGAGGACAAAAGCTCTCGCACTCCTAAGCGACCTCTCATGGCAGGAGAAAAGAAAGATGACGGGACAGGAGATCCTATCAAAATGTTGCTTGAGGAAGCCCTCACGCAGCAGAGGAACGAGATGATGGATAATTTCGCGCAAATCCTTCGGCGACTACCAACAAGCGATGCATCTTCCTCGAGCGGAGGCGCCGCCCCCTTCAAGGTACAAATCAACTTTGATATCCCTATATTTGAAGGACAGATAGACGCAGATGCTGTAGATAAGTGGTTGAATATACTAGAAGGGTATTTTTCTGTCCATAACTTTTCGAATAAAGAAAAGATTACTTTTGCGCTCCTCAAAGCCGTTCCCCATGTCAAAGATTGGTGGGAAACATTCTGCGAGCAAAAGGACACAGAAGAAGCCTCATTATTTTCAGTCACAGCCACCTGGGAATCCTTCAGGGATGCTATTAAGGAACAATACTACCCTGTTGGAAGTTATGACGACTTGTATACCAAATGGACCACACTGCGACAAGAAAGAGACCAAGCAGTGCCAGAGTTCACAAATATCTTCCATACCTTGCGCACCAAGCTGGGTATCAAAGATTCAGAGCGACATCTGGTGCTCAAGTATCGCGGTGGTTTGCATAGATACATCCAGACCGAAATGGAATTTCTGGACATCTCTTCCTTGGGCGCGGCCTACCGATATGCCGTCAAAATCGAGCAGAAGCTCAAACAAAAGACGCGGCAATTTGGGCCTGGGAACCCTTCACAGCAAAAGACAGGAAAGGGCGGCCCCAACCCATAGAATAAAGGACAGAGCAAAGATGGACAGCATCAGGACAACCAGTCCAAGCCGCAAGCAAAGAAGGACACCGGAAAAACAAAGAAAGATACCGGGAAGTGGTGCGACTTCCATAAGAGCCCTTGGCATAACACTGCTGATTGCCACTCAAAGCAGTCGCTGGTGGCCGAAGTGAAAGCATCTGAATCAGATGCGGGTTCTGACTCCGAGCCCGAAACAGAAAGGGGAAGACGGATCATTGACGCGGAACCCAGTGCCACCATCGATACCACCAAGCTCCAGCCTGATGAACCAGACGAGCCAGAAGAAGGAGAACGCCTCTTCCATTCATAGATGTGGGTAAAGGGCACCCCGCTGCACTTCATCGTTGATAGCGGCAGCCAGAAGAATCTCATCTCAGTGGAGGTCGTCAAGTGCCTGGCCCTGCCGACAACGCCGCACCCACAACCCTACACCATTGGATGGCTCTGCAAAGGAAGCGATCTCCGCGTCAGCCAACAGTGCCGACTGCTATATGGCATCAAGCCCTTCAAGGACGAGGTATTGTGTGATGTTGCTCCTCACGAAGTTTCAGATGTTCTTTTGGGACAGCCTTATTTATGGAAACGTCATGCTGTATATGAGTCTAGGCCTCGTAGTGTTATTATCTCTTTGAACAGGAAATTGTACAGGATACCCGAGGCAGTCCCTCCTAGTGCTATTTCCTTGATCTCTGCCAAGCAATGCAGGAAGGTCATCTCTCAGACTGGGAAATTTGTCTTCTTCGTGATTCGCTCTCAGAGTGAAAGAAAGATCACAGCCACATCCCAGGCCTCCACAACCGAACTATCCACACAACAGAAGCAAGTGGACAAGGTGGTGGAAGGATACTCAGATATCTTCTCCTCTCCGACCGGGGTACCTCTGCACTGCCAGGTCAAGCATCCCATCGATCTGACCCCAGGCGCACCGCTACCCAATGGGCCAGTCTATCGCCGCTCTCTATTGGAAAATGAGGAGATCAAGAGGAAGATCCAAGAATTGCTCCGCAAGGGGCACATCCGTCCCAGTTCATCACCTTGTGGGAGCCCAATTGTGCTGGTGCAGAAGAAAGATGGGACCTGGCGACTCTGCATTGATTACCGGGCCCTGAATAAAATCACAGTCCGTAACCGATACCCGATTCCCTGAATTGACGACCTCCTTGATAAGCTCACGGGGGCCAAATACTTCAGTAAGATTGACCTGAAGTTTGGCTACCACCAGGTCCCAATAGAACAGACAGATGTATGGAAGACTGCCTTCAAGTCAAAAGAAGGTCTTTTTGAATGGCTAGTCATGCCTTTTGGTTTGAAAAATGCTCCAACAACTTTTATGAGGATGATGGACGATATCCTACGACCTTTCACCAACAATTTTGTAGTGGTGTATCTGGATGACATCCTCATCTACAGCAAGACTTGGGAGGAACACTTGCAGCATATTCAACAAGTTCTACACACCCTGCGGAAGCACAAACTATATGCAAACTTGGAAAAATGCTCCTTCGGCATGGACAGGGTCCATTACTTAGGCTACATCGTTGATCGACATGGTGTGCATGTGGATCCAGCCAAGATCCAGGTCATTCGTGACTGGCCAGCCCCAACCACACTCACTGAAATTCGGAGCTTCTTGGGCCTCGCCAATTTCTATCGACGGTTCGTGCTGGGATTCTCTCATATCGCATGGGCCCTCAGCCAAGTGACCAGGGGTGGTGGTAAGGCAAAATTTGTGTGGGGCCTGTCCCAACAACAAGCCTTCGATGACTTGAAGAAGCGTTTGTGCTCATCGCCGGTACTCTCATTACCGAACCTGCAACATCCCTTTGAGATCGAGACAAATGCTTCAGATTATGCTGTGGGTGCCGTTCTCACTCAACACGGCCACCCCGTGGCATATCATAGTGAGACACTATCAGATGCTGTCCGCAAGTACCCTACCTACGACAAAGAAATGTACTCCATTGTACAAGCCTGCCGCCAGTGGAGACATTACATTCTTGGGAAGGAGACAGTCATCCACACTGATCACAAGCCACTACAGTTCATGCAGACCCAAGGAAAGTTGCAGAATGACCGCCATCAGAAGTGGTCAACATATTTACAGCAGTTCCACCTCAACATCAAATACAAAATAGGGAGTACCAACCGAGTTGCTGACTGCCTCAGTCGACCACCAGTCGCAGCACTTACCACGGTGCTAGACTCTTGTGGCCACAAGACCTCCGGATGGCCCCACCTCTACGAGACAGACCCTGACTTCTCCACCACCTATCAAATGTTGGGCACCAACTCAGTGGTTGCTAATTTCCATCTTCAGGACAGGTTGTTGTGTCGTCTGGGCCATCTCTGCGTTCCATCAAGCGAGCGCGCGAAGCTGATTTGGGAAGCTCACTATAGTCGGGTGGCAGGACACTTTGGCGTCGAGAAGACAGTGGCAGTGTTGCAGAAACATTTCTACTGGCCGAAACTTCGACAGGATGTCAGCAAGTATATCAGGTCCTGCACCGCTTGTGCTATTGCCAAACCAACCACTAAGAAACAGGGCCTATACACCCCTCTGCCTACTCCTGACAGGCCGTGGGAATCCATCTCAATGGACTTCATGTCGGGCCTCCCGTCCACCAAGAGGGGAAACGACTGTGTTTTCGTGGTTGTTGATCGCTTTTCCAAGATGGCGATTCTAGCCGCTTGCAAGAAGAACATCACAGCAGAAGCCACTGCCAAGCTCTTCTTTGAACGAGTATGGGTACATTTTGGGATCCTACAGACCATTATCTCAGACCGTGACAGTCGGTTCCTCAGCTCATTCTGGTCAATCCTCTGGTCACTGCTGGATACCAAGCTCACCAAATCCACTGCCTTCCACCCCCAGACCGATGGACAAACGGAAGTCATCAACCGGATGGTCGTACATATCCTGCGCATGTACAATTCAACACACCCCCGCACATGGGATGAGAGTCTCCCCTATGTCTAACATAGCTACAACCGAGCCCTA
Source organism: Larix kaempferi (assembly GCA_027924585.1). Taxonomy (NCBI): domain Eukaryota; kingdom Viridiplantae; phylum Streptophyta; class Pinopsida; order Pinales; family Pinaceae; genus Larix; species Larix kaempferi. The sequence continues at coordinate 13,388,663 of BSBM01000138.1, read as the reverse complement.
CATAGCTCAACTGGCCACAGCCCCTTTCAGGTGGGGTTGGGATTCCAACCATTGGGCCCCATGGATGTTGCACTTCCCCTTGCGACCACCTCGGCCGACTCGTCCCCAGAAGCTGACAAAGCCGCCCGGTTCATTGAACGGATCCAGCATATCCGCCAACAGGTTCAGGATATTCTACAGAAGTCTAATGCCAAGTACAAGCAGCGCCATGATCAACATCGGGTGCCACATAAGTTTCAGGTGGGTGACAAAGTTTGGTTGCATTTGCAGAAAGAACGCCTTACAGGGCCCCATCGAAAGCTTCGCCCACTCCGTTATGGGCCGTACACCATCACCAAGGCGGTGGGTGACAATGCTTTTGAGCTCAACATTCCCCCCTTCCTTGGTCTGCATCCAGTCTTCAACGTGGCTCTCCTTCGGCCATATTTCCCACCACTATTAGACACCTCAGAGATAGCAGAGAACTTGACACCAACAGAGCTCAACCCTGACTGCCTACAACAAGCATCCAGTGATCATATTGTAGACACATAGATCAAGGGCACTCGACATCAAAGGATCCAGCTTTATCGAGTTGTCAAAGCAGGGCAGCTCCTGCACCAAGGCAAGTGGCTCACTCGAGGCCAAATTCAACAGAAATTTCCTCATCTGATGGGGGAACTCAACGCAATGGAGACCATTGCTTCCTAAGGAGGGAGGATTGATCCAGGTGGATATTGGTGGCCACCCACCTTTCCAACTGGCTCAAAACAGTTTTATGGCAACTTTGGTATTGTACTATTTTTAGCAGTTTTTTGGGTCCTGAACTTCCGGGGCCATTTTGAGGCCCTAAACGAACTTTTTTGGAAATTCGGGGGGACAAATAGTTGCCTTTGGCATTTGGCCCCATTTGAAAGTTGTAAATCTCAGATAGACCTTTCCAACGGGCTACCAAGCGCCCCAAACGGAGATCGTATGTAAAAGTTACGACCCCGGGAAGTTGATGTACTAACTTACCCAAACGGGGCCCACATGACTTTTGGCGCTTCATCTCCTAGGGTTAGGTTTTTGGATGTCTAGGGTTTTTGACATTCCTGTTTATTGTAAAAGGCCTTGAGAGCCTCATTGTAACCATCTTCTTGCGAAATGAGTGCAGCCGTCACATCTCTTCTTAGAGATAAGCCGCCACCATTCCAGCAAGCTTGTTTTCCGCTGCATTTTACAGTTCTAGTTTATTTCCTTATTGAATAGAAAACCAGTTTTACTGTATCTCTGTTATTTTGTGTTAAGCATCTGATAATAATCTGTATTCATTTCGTTCTGCTCATAAAATCCGGATCACCAGATCCAAGGATGGAGCTGGTGCGGGGTGTGTACTTATTGATCCCAAAGGGACGAAAACCATGATTGCTTGTAGGCTAGAATTTGATTGTACGAATAATGTAGCTGAATATGAAGCTCTGGTGCAGGGACTCAAAAACGCTATTGATATGGGTACACAAGTCATTGAATGTTTTAGTGATTCAGAAATTATAGTTAAATAGGTGAGGAATAAGATACATTGTCTGTCCCCTCTTTTAACCAATTATCAGAAAATGGTAAGAGAACTCACCAATTCCTTTTCTGCATTCAATATTAACTCTGTCCCTATGTCACAGAACTTTGATGCTGACCTTTTAGCAAATACTGCATCTAGGTTAATCCCACCAGAAGGTCTGTCACCTAAAACCTTTTCAATTGAATTGATGTACATGACTTCCATCCCTGACAATGTCACAAGCTGGAAAGTGTTTGATGATGACCAACAAATCTTGGATTTCCTTTCATCTCAAGACACCTTTCAACATATGGCAATAGATGAAGCCGAACATGAAAAATCCCTAGCTGATACTCCCAACATCATCCCGAAGTCAGTAATCAACCTAGAAACATTTTATGGCCTACAAGCCAAGTTTAAACACAAGACCAACTACAAGACACAAAGCTCTTCCCTGAACTATGAACCAGTCAATCTAGGCACTGAGCAGAACCCCAGATTTATCAATCTTGGAATTGACTGTTCTGTTGAAGAAAAAAGAGCTTTCATCAGGTTGTGTAAAGAATATAAAGATATTTTTCCCTAGACTTATGATGAACTGAAAACCATTGATACTAGCATTATGCATCACAACAAACCGATGAAGCCAAAAGTTAAACCTTACCGACAAAAGCTGAGAAAGATGCATCCTAGTTTGGAACCCTCTGTGAAAAAGGAATTGGAAAAGCTACTGACAACAAGAATCATATTCCCGGTCAGACATACCCAATGGATAACTAATCTATTACCTGTCCGAAAAAAGAATGGTGAAATCAGACTCTGTGTCGATTTCAGGAATCTCAACAGGGCTTCCGAAAAGGATAACTATCATGTTTCTCCCATGGAACAGATTCCGCAAAAGGTAGCAGGATCAGAGATGTTCTCTCTCCTGGATGGCTTTTCAGGTTACAACCAAGTCATGGTTTCCCTTGATGACCAATTGAAAACTACTTTCAGAACCCCCTGGGGTACCTTCGCCTACAGGCGAATGCCCTTTGGACTGATAAATGCAGGGGCCACGTTTCAGAGAGCTATGGATATAGCTTTCAGAGGTTTAATGCATAATTTTGTCATAGTGTATCTAGATGACATTGCTATATATTCTAAGAAACAACATAAACATTTATCTGCTTTGAAACAGGTTTTTGAACGCTGTAGGAGATACGAAATATCACTGAACCCCAATAATTCTATATTTGCAGTGACAGAAGGTAAGCTTCTAGGTTTCATCGTTTCCAAAGAAGGTATGATTATAGATCTCGAACACACTGATGCTATTTCAAAAATCGGTTTTCCTGGCTCACGCAAAGCCATGCAATCATTCCTTGGGAAAATAAATTTTGTACGCAGGTTTGTACCCAATTTTGGTAGATTGTTAGCCTTTGCAGCAATTAGTCAATAAAGATGTACAATTTAGTTGGTCACAGGAACAGAAAGATGCATTTGCTAAAATTCACAGGGCCATTGCAGAAGCTTCGGCTCTAATGTCCCCCGATTTTAGCAAAGATTTTATTTTATATACCTTCGCTACTGATTTTTCTTATGCAACTGTTTTGATACAGAAGCATGACAGTGATACATAAATTACAATTTCCTTCATGAGTTCTACATTTAAGGGAGCTGAACTGAATTACTCCCAAATTGATAAACATGCCTATGCAGTTTACAAGTCTGTGAAATACTACAGGCCTTACTTGTTAAAATATCAAACGAAGGTAATTGTCCCATATACAACCATAAGAAACGTGCTGGTACAGAAAGAACTGGGCGAAAAATGGGCCCATTGGATGATTGCTTTGCAAGAATACGATCTAGAAATCAAGCCAACGAAAATTGTAAAAGGGCAAGGTTTGTGCCTACTTACTGCTCAGTCAAATGACCCTGTACAACAACAAACTGAGTGGGAGCAGGAGGAAGATCTCCCTACAGGTTTTGTTAATGCAATTGACACTCCACCATCTGAATGGTATAACATTATTAGGTTTTTTCTGAACAATGTGTTTGCTCCCGAAACCTTAGATTTCAAACAACGCAGGGCTTTAAGATTAAAGTTTTCTCCTCATCAATTTATTAATGGAGTCTTGTTTAAAAAAATTATGATGGATTTTTTCTTAGATGCTTGGAAAAGCATGAAACTGATGATATCTTCTTTCAATTTCATATAGGACCTGCAGGAGGCCACTTTTCAGGTGAAACCACAACACACAAGATCCTTAGGGCTGGATATTACTAGCCTACTTTGTTTAAAGATGCTTATGCCTATGTTAGTAGGTGTGAACCATGCCAAAAGTATGCAGGGAAATTCTAAAAACCTGCTTTTCCTCTGCAACCAGTAACAATTCAATTCCCATTTCAGCAATGGGGATTGGATTTTTTTGGTCCCATTAATCCTACTTCCTCCCTTCAACACAGGTATATCCTTACAACAACTCACTACTTCACCAGATGGGTAGAAGCAGTCCCTCTTAGGCAATGCAATGCAAACCAAGTAATCTCTTTTCTTGACATCCAGATAGTTACAAGGTTTGGTGCCCCTGAGTGTCTTATCTTTAATAATGCATCTTACTTTTCCTCGATTGAATTGACACAGTATGCCCTTGAAAAAGGGATTAAATTAAAGTTTTCTACCAATTATTACCCACAAGGTAATGGGATTGCTGAATCTTCTAACAAAAATCTGATAAATATTCTCAAGAAGACAGTAGCCACTCATCACAGGGATTGGCACACACAGCTCTATAATGCTCTTTTGGAAGATCAAATTACCCCAAAGGCAGCCATTGGGAATTCTCCCTATTGTTTGGTCTATGGCAAGGAGGCCATTCTTCCATCTAACCTTACTATTCCATCACTGCAATTAGCCCAATCTATACAAGAAGATGATTCTTCTCCTCTCCAACAGAGAATTGATACTTTGCTTAAGTTGGAGGAAGACAAAGAGTTGGCTAAGAATAAGTTATATCATCATCAACAAATGGTTAAGAGATGGTTTGATGAGAAATCCTCTTATGACAGGGAATTTTCAGTGGGAGATTTGGTACTGAGGTGGGACAAACAACATAAAGATAAAAATCAGTATACCAAATTCCAATGCCTTTGGCTTGGACCTTTCATTATTACATAAAATATTGGTCCAAGTACAGTTAGGTTACAGACATTGGAGGGGGTCACTGACACTTGTCCAGTGAATGTTTCACTGCTTAAAAAGTATTTTTTTTGAACAGTCTGATGCACTTGTACATAAGTTTGGCGTGTTTTGCATTTTCTTTATTTTGAATGGTTTTCTTTCATTTGATTTTTCTTTTAATAAACCCCACACATTTGGTTATGGTTGGAAGTCACTTTATTTCAAGAATCATTTTAACTAAGGTTTTGGAATGTTCGCGCAGTCTTAACTGTTTTCAAATCTATGTCAGGATTTGTGTTGCAGAATAGACAGTCATTAAATGCAGGACATTGATTGATACCTTTCCACCTTGGTCATTATCTTACACATGCTTTATTTGTTTAATTGAGGTTGTGGGAAGTGAATGACTCTTGTGTCTTATGTTTCATAAGTGTACCACAACATATATCAATAACTTGGTCAACCTTTATCTACTCTGGATCCTATCACAGTCACCTTGAAAATAAGATCATTTAATAATTGTGGACTACAGGATGGGGGGTCTTCTTACAAGCCAACCCATTAGGTTCATAGATGTGAGTGGAATGACATCTTCACACCAAGCCACCAAACTTGAAAGGTGGCTTTCAGTTTACTGAAAGATAAAGTTCTAAGGATAATGATGGAAAGATTCAAATAGAATTATCAGTACAGTCTATTATTGATTTTTCACAATCAGGGATTAACTAATCAAAACATTTGATTTCCAGCAAGCAGAAAACATTTATAAAAGATTTGCTTTATAGATAATATTTCAAGACTGTAAAAGAGTGATAAGCTCTTTTATTTTAAAAGTGAAAATCATGAAAAACTCAAAACAAACCAGCAAGGAACGAAAATGTAAGAATGATAAAATCAAACATATATACAACTAGAACCAAAAGTAAATCAAAATCTCACAACTATATCACTTACTAAAAGAACAGTTAGTGACTAATTTTTTTTTTTTAATAAGTCACGAGATATCAGATTCAATTAGGTATTTATTGAAAACAAATAAAGAAGCCTAAAAGATTAAACTAAATTAAAACGTAAAATAATTGCGAAAAAATAAGCCTTAAGAAATTGTCTCATGCGAACAAAAGAAATATTTGTTTGTCGTGTTTGTAGAATCGAAATAATTTGTTATTGGAAAGAGAGTAACTATATCAATTCATATAATGAAAATGTATCAGTAGTACATTCAGGTGGATTTTTCCGCGAAATATTTCCACGTTTTGAACATTTGTGGATTAATACAATGAAATTTAAGATGTCTTTTTTTTTTATTTTTTTTATTTTTTTATTTTTATTTTTATTTTTTTTATCATGGCGGAAAAACCATGGAAATATTGACGTGTTTTTAATTTTCGACACACTTTCATCTCTATATCGATGACCTATGGCTATCTTTGCACACCCACCAAACCAATGCCAGCTTCCAACAACTCTCGGCTTTTTACGCGTGGGTCAACTCATGCATTTGCGTCGATGTATTGACGATCGTCGATTTATAAATACATACTTTTAAGACAATTTTCAACACATTTGCTATATATATTCTTCATCTTTTAAACCTTGCATATCTTCAAAATGTGCTCATGCCTTTTCATTATCGTGCCTCTTCAAATCTGATAATTAATCTTTTATTTGTGATTCTTTTTATTTCATATTTTTAATTAATTAAAAAAAAAATTCTTTGGATTTCTTAGGTCTATGGGATTCATCCATCTGGGTTCTCCCTATGCAGGCAACAACCCTAATCCCCTTGCCTCTTCGTGGGCATATGCGGGCAAGCACCTTGCGGGCATGCTTAAGCTCCCGTGGCTTTAACTTTAGCCCATGCGGACATCCTTAAGCCCCTGCGGGCTTAACCTTGCCTCTTGCAGGTATCCCCCAAGCCTCTGTGGACTTAATATCAGCCCTTGCGGGCATCCTTAATCCCCTGCAGGCTTAAATTCACCCTCTGTAGGCATACTTAAGCCCCTGCGGACTTTACAGGCTTTACCTCATCCCCTGCAGGCATCCTTAATTAAGCCCTTGCGGGCTTAACTTCACTCCCCGCAGGCATCCCTAAGCCTCTGTGGGCTTAACCTCAGCCCCTGCGGGCATAGATAAACCCTTGTGGGCATCTTTTAGCCCTTGTGGGCATTTCTAAAAATTCTAGATATATCGATGGATATAAAATTTGTGTATATTCCTTGGGCATTTAAATCTATTTCTATAAGTATTAAAACACTTTGGCCCTGCAAGTAGAACGCTTTGGTTAAACCTCTTGCTTGTGGTAATTTGTAGGATTACTTAATTCTTCCACTTCTCACTTTGCTACAAAGGCTAATAAGTAAAGCATGACTAGTTTCATAGTTTGCACATGAGCTGTTGGTTCAAGAAGAAAGCCTCTTTGAAATCCAATTTGTAACAAATGGATACTTCTATTGAAATATTGCATTATGAATTCTAAATATTCAAATCACTATAACACTAGTAACTATTTGTTGGGCTTGTGATTTGGTTTCTTAAATGTAGTGCAATATTATTTTATATTCTGTTAATTGTAATGTTGTGATTTCTTTGTTATTTGATTCTATAGAATGTATGTTTGACTATTCAAATTTAAAGCACATTACTAATTATCAAGTCATTATGGTTCTATAAGTAAATTACCATCTTGTTGGAACAATTTCACGACTACTCTATACAACACATCTCTTGTTCTTTCAATCATAGAGCTGATTTATTGTCAAAGAAGGGATTACATTTGGCAGATGGTATTCTTCAGGTTACCCCTTTCACTGATCACCATCCGGGGGAAATGTTTTATGTTCGTGTGTATTAATTAGGCTACCTTTTATGATCCATTTTGTAAATTTGATGCACTCGCTTTAGGGGCTTTTTGGTTAAGATTTCCTCCGTATCTGTGTTATTTTTATGATGTTATCAGCAACCATGGTTATGATGGTATATTACTGAATAGTGGCAATCATTATCAGATTTATTGTAAAAGACTACATAGTCTATTTTCAAAGATTCTATCCTTGGGATAGGTTTTATTGTAAGTTTCTTTGATTCACTTAATGAATAACAAGGCACTTTATTTTCGTTGAAAAAAAAGGTTCTATAAGTAAATTAATCCTAAATTAATCTGTTAACTCTTAACTCTTAGATCAAACATTAATCAATATTTTGAGAGCTCTTAACTCTTAGATCAAACATTCAATAAAGTCATTTTGGTTCTTTTCATGATTGGGCTTCATGATTGCACGCAGGAAGGGTTGGAAATTCATTTTATCTTTACCCTTCAAATCAAATTTTTATGACATTTTGAACTCTTACTTTAACCATCACAAAACGTTTAGTTTCAGAACATGCCCTTCAATAGTAAAGTGTTATTAAAGAAATTACCTTTCATTATTGAAATTTTTATTAAAGATTTTAATTTTCAATCTGCCAAATGTTTTATTTAGTTAATCTTAAATTCTAAATATTAAGACCCATGCATGCAAGATGGATTCTCTCATTGACACTAATTTAGTTGAAGAAAACAAACAATTCAAAAATACACCATAAGAAGGCAACTTCCCTTAAAAAAAAATTTCAAATGAAAAATCATCCAAAAAATTTATATTAATGAAAAGCTATATATTGAAAAAAAGCTATGCTTTTTTAAAGAGGAAGAATTAACTTCCTCGTTGTTTGGAGACATCTCGGGCTCCGTCAATTACCCTGTTTTAAAAATTACTTTAAATTGAATATTCACATATTTAGTTTGTATATTTATTGTTTATAATTAAACAAAAAATTACATTCATTTTACTCCTGAGTTAGTTAATCCAAACTTTTACTGCCCAACTAATATAATCTAAAGATGGAACTGCATCAACTGTTGCTATTGAAGTGACATCAATGACAACCACATTCAACAATAAGCTTTTAGGTGGAGGATTTACACACTTGACCATTGACTCATTCGCGATAAAAAGGTCTATGTCCAAGAAGATAATGGCCTGCCAAAACATCCAATCAACACTAGCTTTTTAAATTACCAATTCAACACTAAGACAAAATTGTCAAACCCTAGGTCAAAATGAGGAGATTTTTATTTTCATCAACTTGGAAGTATGAGACACCCAATGGATAGAGGCCAACAAGGTGATTCCATATAGACCAATTTCATCCCTTGAGACCTCTTTCTCTCTCCTCGGCGGGCAATTTTCTGGAGCAGTGCAAATCAAGCTAGGACGCACTTTTGGCAGATCAATATCTTCACCTACAGAGACTCTTTGGACAAACCAATGATACGTTTGGATGCACCAATCAACAGTCTAGAGACCCACACCCTCAAAATATTTTAAGACATCAACCATAGGAAATGGCGGGCATTTTACTGAGGTCACTTAGGCATTTATACCAATAATTTTATACTCGAACAATTTTTGCATTTTCCTAGACTGGAGCAATCTGCCTAAAACATTGTTTTGGAAGACCCATAACTTCATTTTTAGAAACTCTCAAGACAATTGGAAACCATGGTTAGGTAGAAAAATCAACAAGCTACAGCCTGACACTATGGGGCAGGAATTTACCTTAACATATGAATTATGGCAGGCATTTTCCTGAGGCCACTTGGGAAGTTTTACTACCACTGGTGCAAAAACAACCTGAAATCCTGTTTTGGCATGCCTTTAACTTTGTCATAAAAAACCCTCTTTGAGAACTGAGACCATGGTATGATAGCCTCTTCAACAAGCTATAGCATTATAGTTTTAGATAATTTTTATCATTCTCCTATGAGGTACAACAGGCGATTTCCCAAGGCCGCTTGGACCAATTTTCCAACACGACCATTTTTCAAAATTTGGACCTCTTTTGTTTCTCTTGTTCTTAAAATGCAAAACAATATTTTTCCTACTTTGGCAGGTTAATTTCTTGCACATGTGACTTTGAGGAAGTAACCTGTTAATTCAACTCTTAGACAAAATTGTCAAACCCTAGGTCAACATGATGAAATCTTTATTTTCATCAAATATGAAGTGTGAGACACAGAATGGGTAGAGGCGAACAAGGTGAATCCATAAAGACTAATTTCATCCTCTGAGGTTACTTTCTCTCTCCTTGGCGAGCATTTTCATGAAGTAGTGCAACTTAGGCTAAGTAGCACTTTTGGAAAATCCATATCTTCTTCCTCAGAGTCTCTTTGGACAAACTGAGACCATGGTTGGGTAGAAAAAACACCAACCTACAAGATGCCCATATGGTGCGAGCATTTTCTTCAACCCACAATTTATGGCAGGCATTTACATGAGGTCACTTGAGCCAGTTTTTCCAACACTTAAGTCATTTTCAGGAAATTCTTCAAGGTTTATCCTGAAACCCTGTTTTGGCAGGCTTATATCTTTCTCCTAAAAAATTATTATGCCTATCTGAGACCATGACTAGATAGCCAATTCAACAAGCTATAACCTGATATGATGGTGCGGGAATTATCTTCAAACCATGAATTATGGCGGGCATTCTCTTAGGGAAGTTTTGACTAATTTTCCCATACTTAGTCATATGGAGGGCATGATGATGAAGATGATGATGATGGCGGTGGTGATGAAGATGATGATCATGATGAAGATGATGATGATGGCGATGATGAATATCATGATGATGATGAGCTCCCCCTAAAATTGTGATGATGAAGATGATAATGATGATGACGAAGATGATGATGATGATGATGAAGATGATGATCATGATAATGGAGATGATGATGATGATGAAGATGATGATCATGATAATGGAGATGATGATGATGATGAAGATGAAGATGCTGATGCTGATGATGACGAATATGATGATGATGATGATGATATATAATGAAGATGTTGATGATGAAGATGATAATTATGATGATGATGATAAGGAAGATGATGATGATGAAGAAGATCATGATGACGATCGATGATGACGACGTCGACAATGATGATGATTATGAAGATGATGGTGATGACAACGAGAAGGATGATGATGATGATCATCGTCGTTGTTGTCGTCATCACCATCATCTTCCTAGTCTTCATCATCATTATCATCATCATCATCATCATCGTCATCATCAACATATTCGTCCTTGAAGGGACTTATGCATAGGATCTCACTATAAGCAATGCAACCAATACACATTATGAGAAAATTCTAGTTAAATTAAATTAAATTGAATTAAATTACATTAAATTAAAAACATAGAGTTGTTTAACTAAAATTAATTTAAAATGGAACAAAATATAAAATATGCAAATAAAAAAAACCCAAAATAAACTAAACAAAAAATAAATATGCAAAAAAAAAAAACACACAATATAAAATATGAAAATAAAAAAAACAAAACAAAACACAAAATATAAAATATGAAAATAAAAAAAACAAAAAAACATAGAGGGAAAAGACTCCCGCGCACTAGCTCATTAGCAACATCCAGAGCAAAACAACAAAGAAATAGTTCACTCCCGCACACTAGTTCATTAGCAGCATCCAGAGCACTGGTAATTTGATGAGAAGAGCAGTGGTAAATTGAGGAGCAAGGGATACCAATCTAGAGGTTACCGTTGTTCCCAGGGGAGGCAATCCAACGGCAGTCCAGAGGATAACAAAGGGCCCAATGAATTCGGTAATCCCATCAACCCTAGCAGCGTAGGAATTTGGGATAAATCCCACGGTTTTGATTGTTTCCACACTAAACACAGACGTTTCACTATTTACTTCATTTATTATGAGGGTTTATACGAAATATAGGCCGTATTTGAGGGGAAAAATGACCCATGACGGGCATTTTTCCCGTCAAATGCCAGCCCTGAACCCATCCATCGCCCATTTGATAGAGAACGGGCCTGGACCCTACCATCACGACCAAACAAATTCGAGATTTCTGTGCTGCAGAACACCGTAGCAATGGTAAGAAAATGGTCTTGGGTAGTGTAAGACGATTTAGGATCCAACATCACCCTATCCACGTCCATGTGCAAAAACCACTCAAAACTACCTAAAATTGGTCTAAATTTGGTGACATTTCACCTTGTTATCCTATTTAAAAAAAATCAGGCATGGAGGGAGGGAAAAAGTCGCCAATTTTTGTGATTTTTCTTGCATGGAGAGAGAGGAAATGATGTATAGAACCCTCCCCCTCCACCAAGGTTTATTCTTATCATTTAAACCCTCTCCCCATAGCTAAAATCACTAACAAAATGTTACAAAATTTGTCCAAATCCTTTACAATTTCAAACATGCATGGTAGGGAGTGGGAGTCATACCCAATGCTATTCCACCTCATTTCATGCTTGAAATTTAAAAAACATGGTGTGTTTTTTGCAAAATTGAACTATTCTAGCCCAATTTTGGACAATTTTTTGCATGGGCCCACTTTCCCTCCATGTATGAAATTGCATGAAATTTGGAAAAAATGGGCAAAAGATGGCCAAATTTGGTGTAAGTTAAAGCGTTCTAAGCTATTCTAAGGTGCCATATTATATGGGTTTCTAACTGTTTAACATTGTATACCAAGAAAGCATACAGACCCCCCAACCAATCAACCAATATGTTATTGGAAGACACCACTTTCACATGGTTGTCTCCGTTGGTATAAGGGTGCAAACACGAAAATGGGTAATACATTTGCTTGTTGACGATTAAATTTGTAAAGTTTTTTGTTCATTCAACTTCAAGCAATCAAAACTCATATCTACATTGAGAATTTCACTTTGAATCAAAAAGAAGTTTTGTAGAGAATTATGTTACTCCATACTCATTTTTATTTTATGGACATGATGCTATAAATTTAATGTGTATTAAGTGCATGCACCTAAATTTTTTGGCAAGGATAATGAGTGAGTAATACACATGGCCACCTAGTGTTTAGATATAATTATTCATTTTAGGGAAAACTATGTGTTAGCTTTTTGGGATTACTCTAAAAGTGTTCTCACCTCGGTAGACGGGCAATAGGTCTCCTTGGCCTTGGCTAGCAATATCAATCTCTTGGTTTGGGTGGATGCTTGGCCTTAGTTAGCAATATCAATCTCTCGGTTTGGGTTGATGATGCTTGGGTTGAGGAGGATACTTCATGGAGGTTGGTGATGGAACCAAGGACATATGTTGAGGAGGAGAGTTGGACCTTTGTGACCACGTTGTCATACAATAGAGTACCATTGCGCACATGTAGCACATAGTTAGAGAAGGAGTACCTTGCATGAGGAAACTCTCATATCAAACCACTATGGAAGAGGGAGTGTTAGACTAACGTCTCCGAGTTTTGGTGGGCAATCCATCAATGAAGCAATATGACCATTGCCCGTTCCAAATTGAATCCCCAACATGATCTATATGAGGGGGAACCCCATACCTCTTTGCATGCATTAACTAGTCAAGTGGCCCAATAAACACACTTCTATATCTGTGGTGTGAGAAAATTCCAAATCAAATCAAAATGTGTCTTATACTTAAAAATAATTCAAATATAAATAACTCTAAAAGAAATTACAACTTTGAGAGAAAGATAGCTTTTGATAACATTTTTGGGAAGAAATAGCTTTTGATATTAAAACATTACAAGTAAATATATTTGCACGCTAAATTATATCCGCTTGGTAACTTATATTCTTGTTTTATCGAGTGTAGGTACCACCAAATAGGTATCTGTCAAATCTATCTTCCTCGAGTGACGATGAAGATATACTCGGAGAGGTTGAAAGTGAGACGTGTTGTACTAGATCTACCGGTTCTATATCAACTAGATCTGAAAAGGTAAGGAAAAGATTTCGTAGATGCATGTAATATTTTATTGCCAAAGGAGGGTCATGTAATTATGATGCTGAGAGCATAGGTGACATTGATTTTCCCTTGAGGTATAGACATCTAGTGTAACGATGGGTACCTAAAAAGCTACCCCAAGTGGACACATATTTCTTCATCAATGGGAGGATGTATCGCATTGCTCCTTCATCCTTACATGGATTGGGGCTATTTTCCATGGATGGAATAAAGGTTGACTATGGCACTGTAACTGAATTGATGGAGTATGTCGGACCATTATACAAATACAATAAATGGTTGATCTTGGTCCAATATACTTGAAGTATGAGGAGATACGGAGTTGCCACAAATTATATACAACAAGCAAAAAATAATTAAAACAAAGGGGTGACTATGTATATTGATGGGAGACCAAAAGCGTCCAGAAACGCTGTTGGATTTATAAATAGTACACAGGCAGTGACAACAACTAAGCAACCGAATTGCGAATTTGAGGGATGAGAAGAACATCGTATATTTGTATGTGCAACAAAACCAATACTTCCAGGTGAAGAGTTGTTGATCGATTACAACTTAAATCAAATAGATGTAGCTTCCATGGTCTAGGGTAACCGTGGAAGGTCACATGCTATGCCTCATCAGGTGAATGCTAAACATAGTAACTAAACATGACTACAAAAACTAAATGTTTCTATTTTTTCTGTTAACATTCGATTTCCACCGAGGACATTTGCTTTTTTCGTGCTTATTATGAATATTTCCATGTGATAGCATTCTTATTACACTCTTATGCTTATCTCATTTTTTTATGTTACAATTATTGACTCAACTTTTACTGATTGATTTATTTTGTTAGGGTGGTAGCAGTGGAAAGACACATTCTGCTTCCACAGTCCAGGGTGACCGTGGAAGGTCACAATCTATGCCTCGTGAGGTAAATATTAAATATAGTAAATAAATATGACTACAATAACAAAATGTTTCGATTTTTTCAGTTAACATTCGATTTTCACTGTTACCATTCACTTTTTTCGTGCTTTATAGCACCTCGAGCTCTGTTTTGGCACGATTGATCTAGTTTTCCGGAACACTTATCCATTGCTTGTCCTCAACTTCATGCTTGCCAAGTCCATGTCACCTTGTTCTCCAATGCCTTGTCTTGACTTCTTGCCATGTCATCTTCTCTTTTGTCTTGTCACCTTGCCATGTCATCATTCTTCTCTTCATTTGTTCATGTCAGCATTTGTCATTACTTCAAGCTCAACAATTTATTCATGCTTGCTTGCCTTCTCCAAGTCCTCATCCTTCTTGTGCTTATTCTGAATATTTCCATGTGATAGCATGCTTATTACACTGTTATGCTTATCTCATTTTTTTTATGTTACAATTATTGACTCAATTTTTATTGATTGATTTATTTTGTCAGGGTGGCAGCAGTGGAAAGCCACATTTTGCTTCCACGGTCCAGGGTGACCCTGGAAGGTCACAATCTATGCCTCGTGAGGTAAATGTTAAATACAGTAAATAAATATGACTACAATAACAAAATGTTCTGATTTTTTAAGTTAACATTCGATTTTCACTATTACCATTCGCTTTTTTCGTGCTTATTGTGAATATTTCCATATGATAACATGCTTATTACACTATGGTAGGGGTCTTATCAACGCCATGGAGCAGGACATCTATCTTCTCCTTCGGAGGTAAAAGTAAATATTATTGCCATATCTCATTTTTGTTTATGTTACAATTATTGACTCAACTAAATATAGTAACTAAATATGACTAGGAGAACTAGAAACTACAACCCTAGAAGATTTCCATGTGACAACATGCTTATTACATTGTGGCAGGGGACTGCCCATGTTCATCATGAAACAGAACGCGTGTCCTCTACTTATGAGGTAAAAATAAATATTATTGCAATATCTCATTTTTTATTGTGTTACAATTATTTCATAACGTTTATTTAATGATTTATTGTGTAAGAGTGGCACCAGTGGAAAGGCACCTGCTGCTTCCATGGTCCAAAGTGAACGTGGAAGGTCACACTCTGTGCCCCGTCAGGTAAGTGTTAAATATAATAACTAAATGTTTTGATTTTTTCTGTTAAAACTCTATTTCCACTGTTGACATTCACATTTTTCTGTGCTTATGATGAATTATTGATTGATTTATCATGTCAGGGTGAGGACTGTGGAGAGGTAGTTGCTGCTTCCACGGTCCAAGGTGACAGTGGACAGTCACCCACTGGAAGTAGATCAGTACGGGGTGACTGTGGGAAGTCACCAGCCACAACACCGCATCGGGTAAGTGTTAGTTCTTAATAGTAACTAACTTTCATTACAATATTAATGTTTGAATGATGTTAAAATTATTTTGCATAATTTTATTGTTTGATGAATTTAGTAGAGTGCACTTGATCTGGGTGATGAGGAGCTTGAGGATGAAATTTACTATTCCATAGACCCAACGGAAACTATAAAGAAGTCCCTGAAAAAGGCAAACATATAAATGCTTTCCTTGGCTCGCACGAGGCCCATGACACAGGAGATCAGGGCAAGGATTGAAGAGCTGAAAGAACAAATAAAATCTTATGGGGTAAGTGGCATCTTCACATATTTTTTTAAGCTATGACATGATTTCATATCTAATTATTTGTTTTCTATTTTTCCAAGTGATTTGATATAGTAAAGTTTTTAGTTTGTATGAGTTTTTACGACCCGTGACTAGAGAAACTGCCGAGACAGGTATAGGTAGCAGTGATGCTCCAATGCAGGAACAACGTCGATGATGGAATGTAACAATGAGGCTTTTGGACACTCCTGCGGTTGGCCTCGAATCCATTGATGAGGGCACTAATTTTGATTGGCATGACATGCCGGAGCATGATGAGACGGATCCTAAGACTCCACATGACTCCGGAGATGAACGTACTGTATATGACCAGGAAGTAGCACGAGTTAAAAGCACCAAATCACTAGATATCACCTTTCTGGTGGATGATGCTTGTGTTCCGATCAAGGTTCAAAATATTGCAGGTATTTATTAATTAATTTATTCATTGTAATCATGAAATTGAAATGGACATACGTTGAAATTATTATAAATTAATGGATTACATGTTTCTGCAGGAAACATTGTTTTCTACAGGAATTTGAATGACAAAGCATTGGAGCTGTTTGGACCCACCATTGCATTTGAGCTGTTTGGCCCCACCATTCGCACACGGTGGAATAACCAAGATAACGCAAAGAGAGATAAATTGATAGACCACATGGTAAACTTGTTCGGCAATACATTCAACAAGAAAGTGGTTGCAAAGTTAGTCGGTGAGAATTTAAAATATACCAGGGCCCAATATAGGGATAAATTGCAACTTGACCTCAAGCATGAGCACCCTCCCATGGTTTCGGAGAAAGAGTGGAAGGCACTCATAGAGGATGCAAAGGATAACTTGCTAAAAAGAGAAGGAAAACAACCATAGCCTGGAAAAGCAAGGTACAACACATATAATCTTCTTAGTGAAATATGCTCATTTATTTTTTTTATTGTTATTATTTTAAGTAAGAATTCTGATATCTAACGTTTTTCAAAATTTTCATATATAGGCTACCTGGCACCTCCAAAGCCACTAAGGCTATAGTGGAAAAGCATGGGCAGCATAGACTGGGCCAGTGTGGCTATAGAAAACTAAGAGCACGAATCGTAAGAATTAAACGATTAACTGTGGGGAATATTTATTTGACAGTAGCGAACACATATTTGTTTTTGATAATGGAAATTTTAAATGTGTTATGCATTGCAGGGAAATACATTCCAAGATGTTGCCACCGAGGAAGACCTAAAGCTCAGTTTCAGGTATGGTTTTAAAAGTGTGATTGAATATAAAAAAAGCTTGGGGTAGACTCTAATCTCCCCAATGACGCAGATGCAGGTAAATAAAATAAATAAGGACATCATTGCAGTATACTATTAAACTCTATTCAGTTTTGATTATATCACCCATAACTAAATATTTATGTTTTATTTTAAGCAACAATGCAACCGCAGCAGTGAATCTAGCGCTACTCAGCACGTACCAGCTGATGTTGGGCTGTGCGTGTCCCATGATAGTGGGGAGCAGAGTAGCCATTTTGGTATGTCTGCTTTGGAAAAAGAAATATCTACTATGATTATAGATATTTATTTCCTGACGTATACTTATAAATTTTCTTCTTTCAATGGAAGACCATGTAGCTCAGCAGGGTGAACCGCAAGAGGAATTAGCAAGTAGAGAAACAATTAACACACCATCTGTCACAACTACACAGACAGGGAAAGAGCAATATTGTAATTTTAATCAAAATAATGAACTATTAATTTCAATAATATTTCAACATATTGATATGACCATTTTCGTGGTTGTAGTTCATGCCCCTTCAGAACTGCCTCCACGCCCTACTCAACGACGTAGAAAGAGTTATATGATACATGAAGGCATAGAAACACAAACACTAACAAGACATGGCTCTGTAGATATTCCACCAAATGTTGATGATAATACCCTAATCGTCAGTTATTACAATGCAAAAAAACAGAAAACAAAGAAAAAATAGATGCATAAATTCATGACTTGTATTTGGATGTATATCGATGTTGTTAGTATGAAACATTGTTTATATGAATTACCTCATTATGCTTCAATGTTTTTCTGTCTATATGTTTTGATGACTATCCTAGTTATGCATGAATATTTATATGTTTTCTATGTAAACAACATCATTTATTGGGTATGGGGAATTGGGAGCGATGTGAGGGGTTGGGGAGGGGCCATATGAGCTTCCACCTTCACGTGGTTGGCCCTGTTCAGTAGAGAATATAAAACTATTCTTGAAATAGAGAAGAGCTCAATAAGGTATAAATACTCTTTTATTACTATGTATTAAAGATGGTTGTAAATTTTTAAATGCATGTCTATTTCTTAAAATATTGTTCATAAATTTAACATTCCACGGTTCATTGATTTCTACAGGACTTTGTAGTAGGATTTAAATGACTATTTATTTGCTTATATATTATTTACTCATATAAAAATTATGTCTTTGATGATTTATGAGGGTCTTGGTGATGGAAATGCATCTCGTGGAAACTCTTATCAAGTTATATGGGCGAATGGATCTGGCGAAAGGACAATGATAAGGTAAGGGTTTTTACGTGTTCTTTATCCTTAATGTGTTTGTCTTTATCCTTAAATTCTATTTCATTCTATCAATATATATATATATATATATATATATATATATATATATATATATATATATATATATATATATATATATATATATATAAAACATCTTAGCCAAAGGAAATTGCTTGCATTATGTGGTTTCTCTTCTTCATTTAAATTTGATTTAAACTAGAAAAGTATTATATTTAGCTTAAGTTCAACACCACAATAAGCCATCAAATCAACCTACTTAAAAAATTATAAAAAAGGGAATACTGGGAGAGTATCATCAAGTTTGGTGTTTCTATTTCTATATAGATATATATATATATATAACATCTTAGCCAAAGGAAATTGCTTGCATTATGTGGTTTCTCTTCTTCCTTTAAATTTGATTTAAACTAGAAAAGTATTATATTTAGCTTAAGTTCAACACCATAATAAGCCATCAAATCAACCTACTTAAAAAATTATAAAAAAGGGAATACTGGGAGAGTATCATCAAGTCTGGTGTTTCTATTTCTCTCGTGAAGCTCAGTATCTCATAGTTCATTATCTGATTTTTCGGTCTTCTTGCTGGTTGATACCTCTACCTGAGAATGTATACCCTTCAACTACCCCCAATTAGGATCCAAGGCTTGGTGATTGTCTGTCGCGTCGGTAGCTTGCTACTTTGGGCTAGTTGATTCATCTCATCTACAATTGCCTCTCTTATTCACCATAACATTATCCATGGCAACATGGTATCTTTGTAACTTTAGCATCATGTCAAGGATGTCCTTGATTTCCTTCCAACCCTTATTTTCTCCATACTTCCCACTTTACTCCTATTGAGTTTTATTTCAATCATTTTTAAGTGAATGAAAACTTGAGGATGAGGATTTGAATTTATCATCTGAGTTGTAGGAATTAATATAGGAGGGTGGTGAGATAGATAGGTTACAGATTCCTTCAATATGTTGTCCTTGCATTTAGCATAGTTTCCTAATGATAGATAATTCTTGTTATTTTGTTTCCATGCAGCCGACTTGTCCCTATTCCTCATCAAGGTGTGATCATTAGCCTTAGCACTTGTGAGTGTGTGGTTTAAAAATATAGTGAGAGAGAGAAATATATTTTATATTAACATCCAAAGATGACCAAATGGGGTCAATGAGAATTCCAATTGCATCATCATCAAGTACAAATACTATTCATCAAAGTTCCAATTGCAATGCACGAGAAAGTAGCCCCAAAAAATCACACAAATATGTTTTGCATTTTTATGTTTGTATCATATGTTTGTTATTGTATTTCTTTTGTATTAGCCAAATCATCTTCTATATTTATTTTCTATTGTGAAATTTGCTATTTGGATACATAAGTTCTTGGATTGTAGTGATGATTGATTTTTATTATTGTAACGTTTATGTATCTGTAAAATTTGAAGGTTTCTAGTTTTGGGTTTATCAAAAGCCAACCAGTAAGTGAATAAGGATTCCTCACTCTTGGTCAAAATGATAATATTCAGTTGGGAGATGGAAAATCAACAGTCTGGATGGATGAGACCATAATATTGTTTTTTGAGTTAGGGGAGATGCAATATTCAGGCAAGTTTGTTCTCTACAACTTCGACTCAAACATTGTTTGGCAAAGTTTTGCATCTACAATGGACACACTACTACTAGGACAATAATTGACACAATCTTTAAACCTAACCAGCTATAATTCTTCTACAAATGTATATATACGCTGTTAATTTCTCAAAATGATGCAAAAGCTAGAATCTCTAATGATTGAATTGAACAATATCCCTTAAGAATATTTCAATTATTCATACTCGCTAGGGCCCAAGAAAATCTATGTGATTGGTTCTGTGGTTGCTTTCCTTAATTTGTTTGGAATTTTTATCATTAACTATGGTGAGCCCTTCATAAATTGATATGTCTAGATCTTCAAAGGTAGCAGATAAAGTGATGTTATTACATGAGGAGTGTCTCCAAGGAAATTATGATATGGTTTCTAAACTACAAATTGCATGCTCAACTGTGCAACCTACTCTCAGTGCCAAAAGGTAATTTATGATGATTTTTTTTCTACATGAGATCATTCCTAGTAATAGAATAGAAATAAGTTGTCAATTTTTTGTTGATTAACATGTCTCTTTCCCATCATGTGCCCAAGGTACTGTTTTTATCTTATGGGCATATTTGATACTAACTTGACCAATTTTGGCCATGCTTAAGGTGGTTGCATAAGGAGGATCAACTTTTCATATTCACCTCTTCGAATAATGAGAAAAATCAAAACAACTTACCACCAGTTGGAACTACAAAGATCCTACACAAATTTTCTAGGTGAACAACTACTCTTTTTCCCTAGGGGTTGAGTTATTTTTTTTTTTTATTTTTTTATTTTTCAATAAAGATGAATTCAATGCACCTTATGTTTTTTGTAGTATGATGAATTCTCACTAGTAGCTCTTCACATGTAGTAGAGCAAGTGATGTTATTTCATGAGGAGTGTCTCCAAGGCAATTATGATATGGTTTCTAAACTATAAATTGCATGCTCAACTGTGCAACTTGCTTCTGATCAATGCCAAAAGGTGATCTATGATGAATTTTTTGTTATATGAGATCATTCATAGTAAAATAATAGAAATAAGTTGTCAATTTTTTGTTGATTAACCTGTCTCTTTCCTATCATGTTCTCAAAGGACTTTTTTCTTTCTTCTTTTGGGCATATTTGGTGCTAACTTTGACCGATTTTGGCCATGCTTGAGGTGGTTGCATAAGAAGGACCAGTTTTTCATTTTCATCTCTTCCAGTAATGTGCAAATTCAAAATAGCTTACCACCAGTTGGCACTATAAAGAGCCTACAAATATTTTCTAGGTGAACAACTACTCTTTTCCCCTAGGGGTTGAGTTAAGGTCACTATAATGTTCCATATCCTATATGTATGTACAATATTAAAAACTTTGTCTCTGATAGGGAAGATTTGATTTGAAAGTTAAAATCTGAGTACAAGGAAGGTTCTTCCCATCAGGTAAGTCATCAGATATGATTTTGACATGTTTGTTCTGCGATTTTGCTGCGTTGTTTGTTGTTTAATGGCGCATACAATATTTAATGGTAGTCTTACAGCATGGTATGTCTTGGTAGGTGGTAATATAATTTCTTGTTATTGGTTTCTAATTTTTCAGGTGCTAAGGAATTTGTATATATAAAGACTAAGGTTCCCACACTCTTCATCAATGTACAACACTTCATTCGTGGGTGCTCCATTTCAACACATAGTTTTCATATCTTTCAACTTTAACTCAAGGACCTCTTGGCCCTTGGGAGTATTAAGGTCGAAAGAGATGAACATTATGTTTTGATGGAGTAGTTGAAAGAGATGAACATTATGTTTTAATGGAGTAGTTGAAAGAGATGAAAATTACGTTTTAATGTTACAACTATGCTATCTTGGTTCACTAATTTTGTTGGTGCAAGTGTCCTTCCATGTTTGGTTTCCCCTTGGTTGGTTATTTTGAAATTTGGATTCCGATAGAACCTAAATGAGGATGAGAGGATCACATCTTCCAAGTTGAACCCTTCCTATACAATGATGATAAAATTTCAATTGTTGCATGGTACATATGTGGACCATAAATTGATATGTCTAGATATTCAAAGGTAGCAGATAAAGTGATGTTATCACATGAGGAGTGTCTCCAAGGAAATTATGATATGGTTTCAAAAATAAAAATTGCATGCTCGACTGTGCAACCTACTTCTCAGTGCCAAAAGGTAATTTATGATGATTTTTTTGCTACAAGTGATCATTCCTAGTAATAAAATAGAAATATGTTGTCAATTTTTTGTTGATTAACATGTATCTTTCCCATCATGTGCTCAAGGGACTGTTTTTATCTTATGGACATATTTGATACTAACTTGACCAATTTTGGCCATGCTTGAGAAGGTTGCATAAGAAGGATCAACTTTTCATATTATGATGAATATGGTTGTGATTGATGAGAACACATTAATGAAAAAGACTAAATGACATGGAAACCATGAGATGATGACATGACAGATGACATGGAGAATTTGATGACAGGGAATTTTGGAGAGCTGCGGGCATCTTAGTGCTATTGCGGGAATCTTAGTGCTCTTGCGGGCATCCAAGAAATTTTTTTTGCAGGCATTTGAAAGACATTGTTGCGGTCATTTTTGAAGCACCTACGGGCATGTTTTTTTTTTGTATAATTGCACAGTGTTTAATTAAGTAAAAATATTAGATTACATAGCGGCCAGCGATGAGGGGTCATTCCTAGCATAGCAAAAATCGTTGAAGCAACAAGAGTATTACAAAAAATATTGACTCAAAACAAAAAGTTTCCATCAGTGGCACGACCATAGAACAAAGGATTATCTGAACACGAATTATCTGATCACGAACACAAAATTTACAGAAAAACAGAGTGAAGCCAACACAAAAACCAGAGTAGAGAGATCCGGTCCTCTCGTCGAGCTCCAAAGATGTCATGTAACAATTTACTCAGGCAGGAAATCTTCTAGGATGGGGCAGCACCTCGGAAAGTCATCCTCCGGCAGCTTGACGGGAAGCGGCTCAGTCTTCCTGGCAGCCAGGAGGTCGGGCTCGACGTGGCTGCACAATCATTTGCAGGGCGGGGAGCCCATCATGGAAGGAATTAGAAAATGCATGAGAGGAGCTGCAGGCAAGGCAGGGGCAACCAGAAAAGGATCTGAGGTATCCATAGCAGCAGCTACGACCGACCCTTTAGTTGGGATGCTAGAGACACAGTTGGGGCCACTTCACCTTTGCCAACAGAGTCAGCCTGGACCGAGCTTCAACCCACAATAGCGTGCTGGCTCCAGGAGAAGGTGGCATGGAGATTAACCATAATCTTGTCCAGTGCAACGAGCTTGTCCCTGGTGGCCATCATTTGGTTCCTTACAGAACCCCAGTTTCCCAACATATCATCCAGAATATTCCCCAACATGTTTTTCATGAGCCAATAGTGGTTGATGGAGCCACCATTGGAGCCAGAGGCTAAGTAGTCTGCCACCAGCTTCCCATCCCAATCTTCAATCGGGTTGCGACTAACAAAGGAGATACTAGTATCAAATCCATCCCTAGAGCCTATGGCGCTTTGGCTTCTGCAACAATTCCCACCACCTCGACGAGAAAGACCACGCGACTTGGTCATGGCGAAAAGAGCCGTGAGGGTCCAGAACCAGAAGTGTAGTTGAATACAAGGGTGCAAAGAGTCGAACCAGAGCTTCTAAGAAGCAGACTGGGTGCCGTCTGTGGTGTGCATAGGCCCGTTTAAATATCAAGGAGACTGGAATCCTTTGATGGTGTTCACACGAGCCATAATTAAGAGCAGAGAGTAGAATTGAAAGAGGCGAGAGCCGAAAGGATGGCAGTATTGAATGCGTAGAGGGTCGAGGTGCGATTGAGCAGTACTAGGGTGGAGGCCAGAGGAAATGTGAGGGGACTTGCGAGAAAGAGTGCGTGAGGGGGCCATTAATCCACAAGTGTGGAGGTGGCCAACTGTGGAGGCGGAAAGATGGTAGGGCAGGTAGATGGGAGGGCAGACAGGTGTGGAGGCGAGCAGCGGCATGGGCAGGTCGAAGACAGGGCAAGAGAACGTGTGCGACATTATGGGCACGGGGTGTGAGGATCCCTCCCCTCATGCTCTCCACGTGTTGGGCGGATGGCCCCATGTGTCATGCTCACACCCACATCCGGGGAGCACTTGTGGGCATGTTGATAAGGAGTTGCGGGCGTAAATCATAGCCTTGTAGGCATATTTAAAAAGGTAGCTACGGGCATTTTTGAAGAGCCATGCGGGCATCTCGGATGGACCCATTGCGAGCATTGGTTGGAAGGTCTTATTGGCCCATTGCAGGCATCTCCATGAGGGTGTGCAGGCATTTTATTGAAGTCCTGCGGGCATTTTATTGAAGGCCTGCGGGCATTTTATTGAAGGCCTGCAGGCATTTTTAAATAGCCCATTGTGGGAATTTTCAGAGTGACTATGTAGAGAAGTGCGGGCATTTTGAGAGGAGACTGCAACCATTTTGTAATGACCCTTGTGGGCATAATAGTAGGGTCCATGCGATCATAAAATTGGAAACCATGTGGGCATGAAGACCGATGATGTGGACAAAAGACCAAATATATATTTATATATATTTGTTGAAGACAACATGGAATGAAAAAATATATTTGAATTATATGTAATGAAAATGCAAGTCGGCCTCCTAATATCATGGAAAATACAAGTATAAATAAAAATCAAATTGTTGATTTGAATGAAATTGTGTGGAAGATTTCGGATGAGTGTGAGTGAGCTCTGAATTTAGGGGGTTAGGATGAGAACAGTTTCGGTGGTGGAGCAGCAGCAGTAGCAAAACATTTTTTTATTTATCTCTTATTTCTGGGTTGGCTGATTGCTGAAGACATGATGCTTGGTTGATGATATAGCAGCAACATGATGAAGACTTTTTATCTCTAATTTATGGGAACCAGTAAGGGCAGTTTGATGTGTATAATATAAATGGAAAGAATGAGAAGATGATGGGCATGATGAAGCTTGGACAGACTGATTGTGATGATTATTTGATGTGGATGTAGACAGTGTAAAGTGTATGGACAGAATTAAGATGAACCTACAGGACCCCTCTCAGTGAGCCATTGTGTCTAACAACCTCTTCCAATAATGAGCAACATCAAAATAACTTACCACCAGTTGGCACTACAAAGATCCTACATAGATTTTCCAGGTGAAGAACTACTCTTTTTCCGTAGGGGTTGAGTTATTTATTTATTTTTCAATAAAGATGAATTTAGTGCACCTTATGTTTTTTGTAGTATGATGAATTATGGCTAGTAGCTCTTCACATGTAGTAGAGCAAGTGATTCTGTTTCACGAGGAGAATATAAAACTATTCTTGAAGTAGATAGGAGCTTAATAAGGTATAAATACTCTTTTATTCCTATGTATTAAAGATGGTTGTAAATTTTTAAATGCATGTCTATTTCTTAAAATATTGTTAATAAATTTAACATTTTATGGTTCATTGATTTCTACAAGAATTTGTAGTAGGATCTAAATGGTTGTTTATTTGCTTATATATTATTTACTCATATAAAAATGATGTCTTTGATGATTTATGCGGGTCTTGGTGATGGACATACATCTCGTGGATAAATCTTATCAAGTTGTATGGGTGAATGGATCTGGCGAAAGGACAATGATAAGGTAAGCATTTTGATGTGTTTTTTAAAGTGGGTTTTGACATGGTTTTCTCCTTCTGCTTTCCAAGTTCTCCATTTATTTTAGTGTTTAGAAGATCCGTCTTGAAATGCATCAAACATATAATTATTTTATGTTTGGGGATCATAATCAACATTTTGAATTTTGGTTTCTATTTTATAATTGATGCTTACTAGTGAAGGATAATAGGCATCCATTGTGTTGAAATACCACCCTTAGGTCAATGCCATAGTCATCACACACTAAGAAAAAATTCTTAGTGAAATCTGACATGGTGAAAATTAGTTGTACCACTATGGAGAAAGGGTTCTCTAGGAACCAATATTTTTCTAGTGTAAGGAGTAATCAACTCAATAAGGTCTTATATCAACAAGAATGGCTTAACAATTTAATGGCCTAGCACAACCAAGGACTCCATACTCGGAATCATGGATCCCTCCCTCAGAGAATAAGATGAACTGGAATCCCTTGGAAACCCAAGGTTGTTTCCAATAACAATGTTGCAGAAGGACATTCAAGTACTAAGTAGTAGGGGGAGACCTAATGGTAAGGGAATCCTCCTCATTTATTTTAGTCTTAGTGTAAACTCATACTCTTCCAAAGATACAATGGTCAAGTATGAATCTGACTACAATGCCCACAATTATCACCCATTTCCCATGGTCTTTTCTCATGCAAAGGATGTACATGTAAGGGATCCATAAGGTCACAAATACTCAATCAACATCATGTCACCAAGTTGTTAATCACTCAGTGAATCCCCATAAATCAAAGATACATGGATAATTTTATTTTGTTGTACTTGTCTTCCTCAATCATTATGTTGCTGCTTTATCATCATCCAAACATCATGTAACCAACCCAGAAATAAGAGATAAACAAGAATGTTTTACTGTTGTTGTTGCTGCTCCTCCACCCAAATTGTCCTCACTGCCCTCATCTTCTCCAAACCCCAAAATCAGAGCTACTATCCCTCCGAATTCTTTGACTCAAAAATCCACACTCAAATAAAACTTGTCTTCTATATTTATACTTTTCATATCCTTGAATTTTTTGAAGGCCGACTTGTCTTTGGTTATTTTATTTTATCAAATAATATTTAATTTCCACAGTGTCCTCATCAAATATATATATATATATATAATCATTTTTCCACATTGGCAAAGTGGGATTGTCACCATTTTAACCCTTCTTACTTAACCTTCCAGTATGCACGCAATGCTTCATTGTCATGTCCGCATGGACCCCACAATTTATGCTCGCAAGGGCCATTAAATGCACAGGCATGTCCTCCAAAATGCCTGCAGATTGCTTTTTAAAATGACCGCATCGATTCATAACAATGCTTGCAATACTCTTTACTAAATGTCGACATGGGCCATTAATTATTCCCATAGTGGGCTCTACTTTGATGCCCGCAAAATCACTTTAAAATGTCCAAAACAGTGCTTGAAGTATGCCCGCAGGCATGTCCTCCAAAATGCATGCAGATTCCTTATTAAAATGACCGCATTGATTCATAACAATGTTTGCAATACTCTTTACTAAATGCCGACATGAGCCATTAATTATTCCAATAGTGGGCTCTACTTTGATGCCCGCAACATCACTTAAAAATGTCCGCAACAGTGCTTGAAATATGCCCGCAGGAGGCCTTTAAGATGCCCGCAAGGGGTTCCATATTGTTGGTAATAAGCGTTGATGGTTATTTTTTTTTAAAACTTCCAGGTGTCGTCGATATAAAGACGTAAATTCGTCACAAGTATAGCAAAACTGTCGGACGTTCTACCTTCGTTTGGTTTGTTCGACACATGTTCGTCGATACTTGCAACGGAACATCGTCACAAGTATAGAAAAACCGTCGCAGGGTCTGTCTTCTTTTGGTCTGTTCGCCAAACATGTGTTGATACTTGCAATGACACATCGTCACAAGTATAGCAAAACTCTCTCTCTGTTCAACGCAAAACCGTCGCTAGAGAGACGGTGTTTCATGGAATCAAATTAGCAAAACCGTCAGACGTTCTACCTTCGTTTGTTTTGTTCAACCCACGTTCGTCGATACTTGCGACGAAATATCGTCGCAAGTATAGCTAACCCTCCTATGTTCGACGCAAAACCGTCGATAGAGAGATGACGTTTCGTGGAAGCAAATTTGTGTGCAACGCCTTTGCGACAACTTTCCGTCGTTATAGGGACGTGGTTTCTTCGGTATAGGGACAATTTGTATAAAATGAATAAAAAAAATCAATTTCAAGACCACCTTATAGAAGACACGTGGCCAACATTTTTTGTCTCTATTGCAACAACTTTTCAAGTTTGTCGTTATATCCACGAACAAACGAGACCATGATCGTCGAAATTGAGACGAAAAAACTTGGAAATAACAACGAAAAACCGTGACAAATTTTCTCATATGTATTAGTGTATTGAATCGATAGATTGAATTGATTATAATAAAACTCTTAAAAAAAATTTACTCTCCTTCGGTTGAAGAATTACGATCAAAATCGTTGTTTCGCATAAAGTTGTTTAGGACAATGAAGCATTTCTTTATTAAAAATTATGTGCAGAAAGAAACAAAATGAAATAATACTAAACTAAATTGTATTCAATTTGCAACAAAAAAATATGTAAAAACCCCCTTTTTTCAAGTGCATATCCAGGAAAGATCAAAATTCATGGGTAATAAAGATGTTCTACTTTTAATTACTTTGTCTCCTATCAAAATACTCTTGCTCTTAAAACTTGGAAAAGTACTAATTCAAAACTTTTCATGACAAGATCATTATAATTTAAAACTAAATACATAATTAAGACATGAATGCCTTGAACCAATAAAATAATAAGTGAGAACATGAATGACAGAAAGTGAAAGAGGATAAAAAAAACTTCCCTAAATGCATGTGAAGAAGTGTCATTTCCAACTTGAACTTGTTCTATCGTTGTGAATATTTTATTGAAGAAAACCAAGAGAGTAATCTAATTGCTAAAGAAATGAACAAAACTAATCTATTCTACACCTATTCCTACACTACTCTAAAAAGAAAACAAAAACTAAGTATAATCAAATTTCCAATGCAACATTGAAAGCATATGGAAACCTTCAAAAATGAAGAAGTAAATAATCAGAAGGCATGATATGAATGCTTGAAAATAAAAATGGAAAAAGAATGCATTAAGGCAAATAAGATGAGATTTATGTACAAAAAAAAGAATGGAGCCTTACCATAATGATAAAATCTTGCCAAGAAAGATTTCTCAAGTCAATCAACAACCCAATCATAGTATGTATAATGAAAATCAAAAGAATGACATAAAGAGTTTGAAAGATTTATGCAATGAAATAGATTATTTGAAAGAAAATAAACATTAGTATTATAAGAATCCAAAACTTCTTCTTGAACAATTTTCTCCTTAGGAATATTTTCTTGAACCAGATCAGCAAAATCAGATCCAATTTGTTCTAGTTTATTATCGTAACAATCATCATAAATTGGTCGATTAAATTGGAAATAATTCTAAAGGAGATCAAATTGTCTTTGAGTATTTACTTGAGAAGAATTAAAGATATGAGATGTTATAAGTGTAGAATTAATATCATTAACATTCTGATAAGAATCTTCTCCATCAAGTAGTTGATTGTAAGAAGAAAATGTTTCTTCATTAAATGATGAATCATAAAAGGAAGAATTCTGAAAATAATCATTAGAAATAATATTCATTTCCAGCAAAGAAGAATGACAAGAAAACATAAATTGATGACAAAGATAAGAATCTTCTTGATCTTCTTCATGTATTTCATTATTAGCTTGTACCTCTTTAAGACTTAACAATGGAGAGTTAGAATTTGAAATATATGATTGAATGTCATTGTTATAAAATAGATCAGGATACAAAGAAAAATATGAAGAGGAAATAAGTGTATGAAATTCATCTCTTAGTAGAATATTTTCATATTGAGATTCCTTAAGAAAGGTTTTCTCTTCAAGAGAAGTATGTATGAAAGGTTTCGAGTCTAAATCTGCTTCTTCTTCTAATGAAGTATCATCATCTCGTGAAAAATGCTCTCCCATGAAATCACTTAGATCAAATAAAAGGTAATTGGGAAAACATATCACAAATTTGAGAACAATTAGTTGATTCAAGATCTATTACAGGATCAATAGAATAATAAATATCAGAATCTTGAATCTCTTTACTTATGTTAGAAGAAGATTGTTCGACATTATGATTAGAACTATTATCTTTTACTTTAGAAGAATCTTTTATAGAAAAATGATCTCCTTCATGATTAGTTAGACTTTGAATTTCATGTGAAATAAACATGGGCATATCAACATTTAATTCATCCGAATCATCATATTGATTATGATCCATATCTAGAAAAGAGAAGGAATACATTTCTACAATTTTTAAATCCTTAGATTCTTCATGTAAATCTAAACCAAGAGGTGGATGATTATCAATGTATAATTCAGATTTATCATCTACTAATTGATCAGATTCATGTGAAACAGAACTATTGTGCTGAAACCATTCAAGTATCATAGGACGATCTATTAAAGAGAATCTACAATAGAGATTAAAAGTTCTAACTGCAAAATCTTCTAATGATTCACCCTTCATTCTAGTGAGGTGTTTCCATTCATCGCATAACCCAACGAAGTCGTAGTGTCCAAAAGAAAGTAAGAAAATATCTACAAAATGTTTAAAAGAATGGATAGAGGAAAAAGGTAAGGTTACAACCCACTCTTTGACTCGTCCTTCGAATGTGAAGGCTAGCATTTTGAACAAAACATCTTGATCCAAAATTTTTTTAACAAGACAATTATAAGTAAATTGAAGAACATGTTCTTGTGCTAAAATTTCTCCCTCACCATCGAATTTTACTTCTATCAATTGCTTCAACAAATATGTTTGGAAATGAAAACTAATATGTTTAGAAAAACAACTAAATACAGACTCATGAGCAGAAAAGGAACTATATACAGATTTTTGGGCTGGAGCCATTTTAAGATAATCTGATTAAGATAGCTCAAATGACCTTACATGTCCGATGGCCCTCCTTCTAGTGCCATTTGTTGATGCCTCGGATGTACAGATGCTGAAATGGTGTCCAAAGCAAACAACAGGGAGTGAAAACCCAGCCAAAGGATTCAAGTAATCCTACACAATTATTACCCTATCCTCGAGCTGTTTGGTGTGGTTAACACCCATGGATATTCGGCCTCCGTTGACACTCTTTGAGTCGGTGAGTTTGCTCCTTGAAAGGGAGACTTTGAATTAGATCTGAAACTAATCCTAAATGTGATTTGAATGCAATCTACAATTAATAATTCTGCAACTATTAGAAGAAATTCTATAGTTACAGAAATACATATTTGAACTAAAATACTAACCTATCCAAATGTTAATTAAATTAATAACCTATCTCGGGAGCCAAAAGTTTGAAATGGAGAGAATGATTTAATGCTCAAAAGAATAATTGGATCATCAATGAATTAAAAACAATTAAACATTGATGTCATAAGCATATCAATTCTAACATGAGAAGTAAAATATTATCTTCACTATGCTAAAACTGTTTGAACATAGAATCGTTTTTGCAAATCATTAAACATAATCAGATTAACAAATATACTATAGACATGCAGAAAAATGAATCTGATTAGTATTCAAAAGTGCGTAACAGAAACATATTATTAGACACAAATAAAAAAATGAAGAATAACTACAGAAAAAAGGAAAGGTTCACATCACCACTTCAATTTCATAAAGACATTTACAAAGCTGAACATTGATGATCAACAACCTCCTCAATCTAGCTCTCTTCCAAGTAAAAATACATAGAAAAGAGTTTAGCAAAAAAATTACAATCTTTTTGGTTTGCAGAGACCACCTCTATACTCCCCCCCTCTCAGATCATAGAAAGTAGGTTTTTATACAAAGAAAATTACAGGAAAAGATAAGATCCATTCCCCCAATTCCTGAGGTAACTAGCTGAGTTGTTCCATTTACCAGATCCGTCCATGAGAAAAATCTAGGAAAATCTGTTTTGAAAAACCAGTTGGATCTCCAAAATGAGTAACTTTCTGAGGATTCTGCCCATGAACAAACTAATTGGGCATATTCTGGCAAAAACCCATGTCTCGGATTTTCCATATTCATCTCCATCGCTCCAGAAATCGCGTCCAAAGATCACTGGTTTCCACTTGACACGTTTTGGTCACTCTAAATTTGGGATGTAAATTTTTTAGCTGGACTTCTCCCAATCCAAATCCACACCTGTACAATTCAAAATAGTAATTAAAATATCATTCCAAATTTAGTGATAGAAATCTAAATTAATAACAATCCATTTGCAAAAAATAAACAAATTTAATCCAAATCCGAAATTGACTGTTCAGACATATTTTCGGGGTGTTCAAGCTATTCAATTGGACAAAACAATCTTCCCAAATCATTCATCTCCCTTCCAGCTTTCCAACGAGCTATCTTGGGCTTGATTTGGATTTATAAATCTCAAGATATTGCTCCCGGAAGTTAAGGCTCAACAATCGTTGATTTTATTGTTGGGTGAATCATGGCCATTGATTTAACAATTAAATCTATTATCCCATATTAATAATTTTCCAAAGAATAAAACCAAACAAAAAATCCAAAATCAATATTCCCAAAAAATCGGAAATCACATGTCGGGAAGGAAATTTTGAATTTCTAAACAAATCAAAATCTGAAAACAAAATCAAAACCAAAATTAAAAACTCTGAGTAAAAATGAATTTACCAAAATTTACGAACCTGAAATTAAATTAAAATATAACATAGGATAAACTTAGGGTCTGTAAATGCGGAAATGGAAAAAGTAAGAATTTGCAAAAGTGATTTCCCCAATCGCATTCTGCATTGCGGATTGCAAGTTGCGGAAATGTTTTATTTCAATTAGAAAAACCTTACATTCCACAATCCGCATTCTGCATTGCGGATTGCGGGTTGTGGATTTTTTTTTTTTTAAATGGAAAAAATTAAACCTTCTACATCCGCAATTGCGGATTGCGGATTGCGGAAATGTTGAAATTTTAACAAAAAATAAAATTTTTGCAATCCGCAAAAATGCATAAAAATGATTGGAAAGTTTGGAAAAATGATTTTTTTATTTTATTTTTTTTCTAATGTTGAATGAAGTAGATTAAAATAAAACAATAATAGAAAAAAGATTAAAAATCTAGAAATATTTACAAAGGGAAAAAAAATCCAATATCAGGAAACCATAAACCTACAATTAAAAACCAAAACTATTTACAAGTTAATTCTTAAGAAAATAAATGTTGGAAACAAGTTACGTATATAAGAAAATAATCACTCGTATAATATAGGATAGTTAATGAATTCCATAAATATGTTTCTAACATAATCATTTTCCAAGAATAAAAAACCAAGAAAAGAATAATAATATTTCATTTTCCAAAAATAATAATAGAAAATCCTTTTAGATTGCAAAATCTAAAAATAGAAATCATATTTTCAAAATCAAATTAGCTTATTGAAAATAAAAGACTTATCCATGATCAAACTAATTTCACATTTGTGAATGTTGAACTTTAATCTCACTAATTTCCAAATAATCATAAAACCAAATCTTATAGAAATTAGGGAAATTAGAACTCAAACAAACTAAAACATGTGTTCTTTTAATTTTCATATCAAATTGTGTATAAATTTAATATATGGATTTGATGAAATACACAAATTAAGTTAATGAAATTCAAAGCATGACCATGAATATTTAAAAGATTTTAAATAAACTTAATTTAAACATTATAAATATTAAACTAACATAAGCAAACAAACCCAAAGACTAAGATTATTTACAATATTTACATTAGAATCATACAAAAGTGAAAATAAAACCCCATCAAGGTCAAATATCAAACTAATGCAATATCTAAAATCACGAGAGAAGAAACCATAAGATCAATCAAAATCCCAAAATGAAGGTAATAACCAACCATCATCCTGAATAATCAGTTTGTGCAGCGAAGACCAAATCTAGGTGGGGAATGTGAAAGACAACGTGGTAAGTTAACCACTTAGATCATGAAACCAAATCAAATGAATCAAAAGCAAATAAGTAAAAATGAAAACAACCCGTATTCCGCAATCCGCATCTGCAGGTTGCGGGAGGAGAGTTGCATAAATTTATTCTTGCAAATACATACATTCTTTCCGCAATCCGCAATCCACAATGCGGGTTGCGGAAATGTAACTTCAAACAAAAACAAACCAAAACTGTCCGCAATCTGCAATCTGCAATTACAGGTTGCGGGGATGATAAACCACGATTATTGAAAAATGTTTATGCACCCATAATCCGCATTGCAGGTTGTGGGTTGCGAAACAGAAAAGTTTCAAACTCAAAAACCAAGCTCCTGCAATCCGCAATGCGGGTTGCGGGAAATACATAATTTTGGGAAAAATAAGTTCTTCCCGCAACTCACAAAAAACACACAAAAAGCATAAATTTTCAAAAGGAAAATTACTAATTGAATCAAATCATGTCAAAGGAAAAAATGTATAGCAAATAGGATGAACAACCCCCAAAAATGTATAATTTACCCTTGCATATAAAATTGGGGCTCTCATGTTTTATCCAAAACATAGGATCTATTGTGCCTACAATAGGGCCGTATGATTTTCTTCGAAAATCATGTGTATTAGGTTGCAGCAGCAACACAACCATAATATATGTCTTGTGATGCAACGACATTTCATTTTCATGCTTAGGATTATTTTATTGTTAAGATTTAATATAATAAGACAGAAAATAGTAGCATTACATTCCATTTCACAATAATAGCATATACAGGATCACTGAAGAAACAACAAGCATAGCATAAACACAATAGACACAAATTTATCCAGGGAAACCCTTATGGGGTAGAAAACCCAGCAAAGCTTCCTCAATATAGATGACCAGCAATATACAAAGATGCAAACCAAAGACATGATCTCCTCCTCCACCATAGCAGAGCTCTCCTCCACAAGTGCGCCTCTCTCAAGTGAGTGAGTGTGTCAAATGAGGAATACACCTCCTCTATTTATACACTACTCCGACTTGTCTTTTACACAAGAACACGTAGGCTCGTATTTAACCAATGGGTTAAATACCCCACTACAACTGACTGGGCCGACCCCTCTAAGGTGGTCTAATAACCCTTTGACTCACATAACACATACAGGGCCGACCCCCACTAGGGAAGTCTAATAACCCGAGTTACCACATTCTGACGAAGGAATAAACATCTTCGGATATACAATAAGATCTTCACGGAGGAATGAAACATCTCCGGAATAATAAATTACAAATATAATATTCTTTGAAGTTACAATATCTCAACATTTATTCCTTACATGGCATAGACATAAGTGCAAATTCCAACTTGCATTAACAACCGTTTTCAATTGTTGTGTAGTTCCCAATGATCTGTCATTTTTAAATGAATGTGAATGTACTATGTACTCAATTCCTTCCTTAAGCAAATGATACTGATTATGTTCTCTATAGAAGATTGCCATTCGATCATATAAGTATGAGCTACCCAACACAATTCCACAGATATCTAATGGAAACACATCAAATTCAACATCATCTACAAACTTAGATGTTATTGCAAACTTTAAATCACATTGCTTTGTTACTTGTAATCTTTTATCTTTGCATACCTAGCCTAATGGATAAGGTTTCATGTGTAGCTTTGTTTTTAATCCCAACTGCTTAAGTACTTCTTCTGAAATAATATTAGCTTGGGATCCACTATCTATGAGTGTGTTGATCTTATTTTGTTTTGTAATTACCCTTATATGAAACAATGCATTCCTTTTTCTATCCTTAGAACTATCATGATCTTTAGAAGTAGAAGCACGTGAAGAACCAATGTTAGAATCATTACCAACAATATCTTTACCTTTCACACCTACGATTGATATCTTTGTTTCATTCTCAGAATCTCATCCAAGGTCCTCAACAATAACTATGGCCTTTTGCTTCCCTTTCTAATCCTTAAACTACTTCGGTTTCAATTTTGGATGTAGCTTCCAACAATGTTCTGCATCATGTCCATCTCTATGATAATGAGAACATGAAATTTTTCTATCCCCTTTCTTCACGGTAGTTGTGTGCTTGCTCTTCCCTTTGTCCTTACCTTCTTTCAAATGGCTGGATTCAACTGAGGAAAATCTATCATGAACATTATTCCCTTTAGATTCAATATGTGTGGCTTGAACATACACTTCATCCAGGTTAGTAGGATTAAACATAAGTATTGTATGACACAAATAATTATGTAATCCTCCAATAAACTTGAGAATATTTTCTTGAGAGTAGAGAGGTATACCCAAAATAAAAGCTCTCTTTCTGAATTCCTGAGTGTATTCTTGTACATTCTGACATTTACCTTGCCTTAAGTTTTGCCAATCCATCATGGCTTGTTGTATGTAGCCTAATGGATAAAATTGCTTCTTTAACGCAGTAGTAAATTCATACCAGGAAGAAATAATTTTACCTTTTGTAAGGATGCCTTCCCATGTCTTACTCTCCCACCAGATGAGTTTAGTGCCTCCAAGACAGAAAGTAGCCAATTGGATCTTTGCACTACCATCTGCAAGATTTTTTATTTTTCAATACACTTCAATCTGTCTGATCCAATCATCTAGCTTTTATGCATTAAGTTCACTATTATATGTAGGAAAATCAAAATTAATATCAAGTTTCAAATAAGGTAAATCAGACTTAGTCTTCTCAGGTTGTTTCTTTGGATTTGAAGAAGCAGTACTGAAAATTTCAGAAGAGGAAGAAGATGGAGAAGAAGGCTCAGAATGGTCTCCTCCTTTTCCTGAAGCGTTATCCTCTGCTTTCTCCTTCTTTATTTTCTTCTTTTCCAACCTCTCTTAATAATATGCAAACAACTTTTCTACTCTATCTACTATCTGATAAAAAGCTTTGCGGAAAGCCTTTTCACCTTCTTCTTGGTAGTCTTCACCTGCCATTTTCTTTCTTCTTCTTGAACCAATTTATGGATCAAACTCTTCAAGTTCTCCTTCACCTCTTTGAAGCCTTGCTCTTGTTAACATAAACAAAATCACAATGCAATGGTTAAGCTGCTCTGATACCAAACTTGATCCGAAAATGATAGGATCTTTATAACCATTATTTGCATGTAAAAGTTTGAATGCTTAAATCCATTAAAAATAATTCAAATGACAAAATTTAAGAGAATAATTGAAGCACATAAAATACATAAAAGAGATGCAAACCATGAATTTTGTAGGCAATAACTGATAACGGAATTCACCCTTCTTGGGCTACGTATCTGGGCCACTTCGAATGAGAAGGTCAATCTTATTAAGTCTTCAAAGCTTACAAATATGAGTTTCTAGAAACACTTCTATTTTATGTCAGTCACCAACAAAAACAGACAACACCACTGCGATCCTCTCGAAATTTTGAAAAAATGAGTATAAAGTTGACTATATATGCTTGAGGCCTCCTCTAGCATACAAATCGAGAAAACTCTACCTACATAAAAGACAAAACAGTATGGACTGTATGGATTACACCTCGGGATCCGTTCCCATTAATGGATGTACGAAACCTCGATAACTGTTCCCATCTATGCCTCAAACTCTGTGCCTGCGCTGTGTCTCGTGGTCTTTGAACTCTCCTCAGAAAATGTGCAAAAACGTGGTTTTATATATTGGTTTTGGATCACAGGCAAGGGGGCCACGCACCCATTTTGGGCCTCGATCTCCACCTGCAGTTTTTAATGAAAACCCACTGCTTACCATATAGAAAATGGGTTGTATCCCAGTGGTAAGTGGTTGCAATTTGGGGGCATATGTCCCGAGGTCAAACCCGCGGGCCTCTCCCCTTTTTACGTAATCTGTTGTATTAGTTTTTGGAGGATATGGTTTGTGATATGGCATACCACTTGGAGTTTGGTTTGTGGGATATAATTTGGTGATATGGCATACCACTTGGCATATGAACGGGGCCTCGGTACGCCCATTTTCCAAACAAACTTTAAAGTCAAATTTAAATACAAATTCTCACCTTATAGGGTTAAGAACTAATGCGTGGAGCCTTGGCTAGGCTGGCTTGGTGGAGACTTGGTGAATTTGGAGGCCATGGATTCGATTCCTATGCACTCCACAATTTTTTAAATAACCATTACTTTGTATTTTTTTGCCAATTTTTACCCATTTTTTTGCCCTTTTTGAACCATTTTGCCAAAACTTCAAACCTTGATATCTCCTGCATCCGGAGGTCATTTCACGTGAAACATATTTGATGGGAATCTCTTGATGAGCTCTTTACCAGTGTAAGATTTATTTTAATATTTGAAGAATTTTATTCTAATCGAACCCTGAGATCCTCCTGGATCACATATCCTCATGGTTATAGTTTAGTGGTTTTTTAGATAGTGATTTGTTGATGTAATAGATGGCATGATCACAATGGTGCTTGCATGTTTGAAATAATACTTTGGCAATAGAGAAGGTTAAAGTCAAAATGTAAATGATAAATCCTTTTTGAATTTGAGGGGAGATATTAAAGGGTGAGATGTGAGTGATTTATTTAATCTCTTGAAGGACTTTTGTGATTGGTCATCCCATTGAAAGGTGATGTCGTAACATAGAATATTTAAAAACCCTTACACTTGTGTGGCATAATCACAGGAAAACATATGAAGGAATTTTTTCTACCTTGAAGGCTCTGCAACTAATGTCATATTATGGGGGACGATTTCAAGAATGACTTGGACTTTGAGGGGATTAGTGATAATCCCTTTCTCATAAATGATGAATTCAAGTAACCATCTAGTGGTGACACAAAATATATACTTTAGGGGATTCAAGCATACGTGTACTTGTGACATCACAAAAAGAAAGTGTAAAGGTCAATGATGTAGTGTATGCATTTATTGGACTTGAAAGTAAGGTCACCAGGTAGGCCAAGCTATTGCATGCCAAGTCACGGGACATGTAAGACATAGGTTGTAAGAAAGTTGCTCTAACGTTCTTAATCCCAAATCACATGATGTGATAGGTGAATGTATTCCATGATCTGGTGGAGGATACCTTGTACTGATCCATTTAATGGATCTAAAATTGACTGTATCTATAAAATTCATCCATGAAGGACAAGGATTCATGTTTGGAATAGGCCTCAACAACCTAGTCGATGAATGGGGTTGGAAAGTTATCTTTGGGACAAGCTTGATTTAGGTCTCTAAAATCATTGCATACACAAATAGTTCCCTATTTTTTGTTGAAGAGGACAAAATTTGATAACCAATACATGTAGGCAATGGCATAGATGAACTGAACTTGTTGAAGTTTATCTATTTTTTCTTAAATTGATAGAGGGTGATTTGGATGAATGCAGAGGTTCTTTCTTTTGTCATACTAAAGACGCATCTGGACATTGTCTATATGATGTTTGACAATTATGAGATCAACACGAAGCATTTATGAAAATGTTTAGTATATTATGAAACTCTTGGAACACATTTTTGCAACCATAAATTTCTTGTTGGGAACAAGACTCTCCAAGTAAGATGTTTTTGGTGACATCAGGGGAGAAAAAATATCCACCTTAATGATAGGTGAAATGTTGGCCATGTTGCATTCTTTAAAAGTGTTTAGAGTAAGGATGGGATCTTTGAACCAATAGAAATGCTTGAGTGGGATAAAATTGTTGGTGTCGACAACATACTCATATGCCATCTTAGTGGGATTGAAAGTGTCTTGAGGTAGGAAATAAGATGGATGATGTATATCATACCATGGTGTCTCAAGAGTTTTCATGGCTTCTATGATATCTTCATATGAGTGGAAGAGATGATAAAGGAAGTTATTTAGAGAGTGGGATCCAAAAATGTTAGGGACAAGGGAAGTGGCATTTGTATAGGCTACATTATATGTTTGATATGTGTTTGGCGAATTATATGAACTCGTGGAGATTGAAACTATATATGAAGAACGTGTCTTGACCCATGGAGGGGAAGTGGAGTTGTGCACTGATGGAGTGTTGATAACAACCTAGACAATGATGAATCTTGGTCATATATTAGGGATGTGACTAATGAGGAAATGTAAAACATATTTGCATGTCTAATTGCATTATTAGATGGTGGGTAATTTCGTCTTGGGGTGGAACAAGGGGGCTTGTCATAGATGGATATATGCTTCATGGCCACATTAATTGGTTAAGGCATTCTACTCACTCTACTCTCAAGGTAGGGCATTGAAATGAGAAATATGACAAAAACATGGAATTATGTTGGATGTGAGGTGACCAACATGAGGGCATAAGAGAGAGAGAATGGATAGGTTTTGTAGGAGGTACCAAGCTTACATTTGGTGGTAGAAAATGGCCACTCTACTCACATAAGACACATGAGTGAGTGGTATATGTTTCAATTGATGTCGAAACAAAGTTAATTGCGATAGGCTTGGGGGAGACAGTATGAGACTAATGTTGTTTTAAACCATTAATAGGGGAGGGGGATTAGCAAATGTCATGTCCCCAAATTTTGCATTGGGTCACAATGGCCTAAGCCACTTGGCCATACTCATGATAGTTTGTCAAATTGGTGCTAAGGGTCAAATAATTGCCAAGAATGATGTCCAAGTTAATAATAATGTAAAATTAGATCCAAATGGACAAGGTGGGTCACATTAAGAGAAAATTCCCAATTCAAATTTTGTAATATACCCATCCAAATGAACTATCATGGAGAAAAATTACTAGTTCCCTAGGTTGGGGGTGGAAGCATTAAAAGTTGGAATAAGGGAGCTACAAGACCCAAAATGACATTAGACTTAAAAATTCACATTAAATGGGTAAAATAAATAATAATAAAAATAAAATAAGGTGGCATTGGATCATGAGGGCACATAAGAGGTTGTGGGACCAACATGCAGCAAGATTCCCCACTACACTTGGCATTATTCTCTCACCAATTAGAGTTCAAGATGAAGGGTAACATACTTGGGGGAGTTAAGCCCGCACGGGTCTGGCTCATTGGTGTTTCAATTGATATGAAGTCACATGTTATAAAGAGAGGTCACGAGTTCAAATCACACCTGGATTTACCCATGTCCCATGCTTGTGGGGTGTGTGGTGCACCTAGGGTTATAGTGGTAGCGGGGATTGATCCCTGGACCCCGTGTCACGTGAGTACCAGTCCAGTCTCCAGTTGTCGATTCCCCTAGTAAAAAAAAAAAAAACATACTTGGGGGAGTTGAAGAGGTATTATTCATGTCATGAATCATTTAAGTTCTAATTGGAATGGAAGAGAAACTCCCATGTAAGAGGAAGAGGCATCTTAGAAGAATTGCGACACTTGGAGCTAGATTCCCTAATTCATATGACAACAATGATGAAGATTCTATGACACCTATGACAAAGTTCAGACCTGATTGTTGACATCTGACATATATTACATGTCAGGGATAAAAATAGCCTCCAAGAGGGTGCAAAAGGGAAGTTAGGGCAGCCAAGAGTCCCCCATTCGAATGGATGGAAGAGGTGAGCTAGGAAAAGTTGGACAAGTGGCATTCATGGGAATCTCTCCCTAACTTGAGTTGGGATGAGTATCTTGGATGAAATTCGAGATAAGGAGGCCTTGGGATGTTAATAAAATACAAGAGGAAATAAAGGGAGGATATTTTTATCATTTCTCATTTTGCAAATTGGAGAGCATAGCTTGTCCATGCTAGTGGGGTGTGTACTCTACTTGCCTTAGTACCAATTTCAAGGGTGAAAGATTCCCATCCTAATTGGAAATTGGAGAGGCCATTTAGAAATTTCATTTGGAGCTATAATGGATTCATTTGTTGCAGGTTGAAGCTATAGGGCTTCTCGTGACCATTTCTCCTTCAACTTGTTCCCACGTCTCTCTCACTTTTCTCTCTATATTCTTGCTCTTGGAGGAAGGGCGCACATGGTGAGATGATAATCTATTTTTTGAAGTCCAAGAGGCCCCATTTATTTTTAATATGATGTATAAACTTTGTATTTATGCTCATATGAACCTCAGGTCGAATATCCAAGTAAAACTATGTAAAAATGCAAAACTATGTATGAATGGTGCCATTTTACCCCATAGCTTTTGCATAGCGCACTTGTTGTTGCACATAGTTAGTGAAAGACTGATATTTAGACTCCATGGACATGTTAGATGATATATATCTCTGTAATAATCATATCATGAGAGCCACATCTCGAAACATTATGTATTCCAAGTGATATTTACATTCAAGGAAAAGATTCAAGCCATTTTCCCATATGTCGTGTTGAGAGAGATTGAAGTTGTTTGGCATCGACTTGTATCAGTAGATATCTATGGTTTTATTGTTGATTGAAGAGCCATTAATATACTGAAGAATTTTCATACACCTTATTCAATTCCTTGTAACATTTCTCACAAAATTCATAGCAAGTTATAGCGTTTTCTCTCATTTCCCCCTATGTTAAGACATGTTTACCAATATCTGATTTATGGGAGTTGCAGCAGCATTTAGGAACTGATTAATGATGCATTTGGGTGCCAATTTAATTCATATAACTAATCCATGTCAGTGTTCTTAAATTTTGGAGGTTCGTACTGCATTTGGGAAGCCATTAGTGACCTCTACCCTTAGGGATTTGAACCTCGAATTTACTAGCAAATTTCCCTATTTTCTCTTGAACTTAAATGAATATTGCAGAAGTCTTTTGATAGTGTATAAGCACCCATTAGGTTCATTTTTATGTTCGAAGACCCTTCAAACACTCTCATACCCAATTCTAGATCCTTAGGAGTCTTTTGGAGCCATCTACCCTTGGGGGTTTTAATATCAATTTTCCTAGTAATTTTGTCTTTCATTCTCTAATTGTAAATGCAAGTTGCTGAAGTATTTAGGAAGTGTAAAAGCATATAATATATTCACTAGTGTGTCCTAATACACCTCAATCCACTCTATACATCATTCAAAACCACTTGGGATCATTTGGGATAGTTTGGAGTTTCACTAGTCCAAGGTTTGAAAATTGG
Source organism: Larix kaempferi (assembly GCA_027924585.1). NCBI lineage: Eukaryota > Viridiplantae > Streptophyta > Pinopsida > Pinales > Pinaceae > Larix > Larix kaempferi. The sequence goes on along the minus strand of BSBM01000138.1, from coordinate 13,345,589 downwards.
CCAAATTGGGTAAAATTCCAAATTGTGGATATTAAAGCAAATAGTAGCCAAGGTAGTCTATAATCATGGGAGAACTAGGAAATGATGGGTTTAATGGTCAAACTGAGAACATATGGTGCACAAATGATTAGTACATAGGTATTTTTTCTTAGGTTTGAGGGGCTCTGCATTAGGAGTAGAGAGTATGCCCATAGTGGATGAGTTTTGAATGAGGGAAATGCTTGTTAGGGGAGGCAAAAAAATTCTAAGCTTAGGTAAGACTAGGTAAGGTCAACAAGATGAACTATGGTATTACAAAAATCATGGAAGGGGGAATTGAACATGGGGGGCATTGGAAGAAGGTTTGGTGTTCATTGTTTTGGGCTCAATGCCCTTAGTTTTTTGTGGAAAATATGAGCATAATTTCCTTGATGGTCCTGTTGTGGTGGGAGAAACATGACATGAGATTTTTACATGTGAGATATTTATAAGAGCAACATGTGTGAAATTAATGAGCATTTCTTATGCCTAAAATGATTCAAGCATGAACAATGAGGAAATTCCCTTGAAGGGTTGGTCAAGGGGAAAATGGGGATGGAAACCCAGGTATTGTTTAAATCCCTTTGTGTTGATTAAACTTACAAATGTTGGTCATGACGAAAAAAAGATATATACATGAATAAACTGAATAAAACTAATTTAACCAAATATTGCAAATAAATGTAAACAAAAATCTAAAAGCATTAACTAGTAAGCAAAAGCAAACTAACTATAAGTAATATGAGTGCATAATAATATGTGCATTAGATTATTTAGATAAATAATATGTGTGGAATTTTTATGTGTCAAATGAGCCTTAGAATAAGTTTGTTAAGATTGAAAAATGTTTACACTTTACCCTATATATGTGGTGCAGATTGTAATGCATAACCTGGCGCTAGGCATATTGTTATTTGATGTCAGTTGTTAGTTGCAAGCATATTAACAAACAATTAGTTTGCTTAAAGAGAAATATGAATGTTAATAAGCCGCCACATAAAAAAATTCATCAATGAAATATACATTATATTAAAAAAGAATTAAATGGTTATCGTCCATAAGTAATCTCTCAATACGAATGGGATATTGATGTTGGAGAGGAACATAATGGAGGCAATGGATTTTAGGGTTTGAACGGCGTTCGCAAGCGACTGTGCAGCCCACTGCAGGTGGCAGCAGGTAGTCAGCCGTGTCAGTGGTGTTTGCACGGTTTCCAAGACCTCTTTGTTGGCGATTTTATGGACAGCTAAACCGTCGTGAATTTCATAAGTATTTTCTTACTGTGACCTGATTTCTACCCTATTCTCTCCACCGGAAGTCTTCACGATTCTCCAGGTATGGATCAGCTCAATGAGGTGGACTATGGCAGCGGCACATTGCGGCACCGTGACATATGGAGCTCGCCACCTGGCGCCATCCGAGTTTTGAATGGTGAAGGTGGTTTCGGGGGTGGTGGTTTTGCTGAATGCCATTCGACCGATGGCTTTCCTCTTCCCGGCACTAGTGCTATTCTGGAGTCTGTAACTTCTCCTTCTCAGCCGGTCTCACCGTTTTGGGATAGGACTGGAGTCAGTTTTGTGCCGGAGGTTAGCGGTGATAATATTTGGGGCGTCAAGGATTTTTGCTCCTTCCCACCTGATCCATTATGTTCAGGGTTAGGAGATTTACCAGATTATCTTAATTCTTTGGGCGGCTCTCTTAATGTATCACTAGCGAGGGATAACAGTGTTGCGTCGGTAACTATGGTGGATTTACAGGCTGGGTATGGTCACGGTGCCTCCCTGGGTGGTAACATTGCAACGATTTTGGACTCGACGGAGCATCGTGGTTTTTCAAGCCCGTCTGGGGATTCAGTACTGAAGGTTTTTGGCTGCAGGGAAGGTCATGAGGGGATTAATGACCTTCGGGTGAAGACGCGTAGGAAGTGGATCAAAAACACGGGTAAAGACACGAATTACGCTCTTGGCGAAGACATTGGCTTTCAGCAGATTGTTGGGATGGTTAAGTCGGTTCTGGTGGGTAGGGTGTATGGTAAGGCAATGAGGCACAAATCGGTGATACAGTGGGCTACCGGAGCATGGATGGGCCATTGTGGATATGTCCCTCGGATTGTGGGTCTTTCTGGAGGATGGTTTGCCTTTCATTTTACTTCAGACGCCCATGCACAGTGGGCACTGAGCATGAATTGGTCGATTTTCAAGGTTCCGCTTCTACTTAAGCCGTAGAATCTGCTGTTCGACGCCAGTCGAGAAAGAATGGACACTATACCACTTTGGGTTAGGTTACCGGGTCTACCTTTACATTATTGGGCTAAGGAACATTTTTGAAGGATTGGCATTCTCTTGGGCAATTATTTGGAAGCAGACTTCTCATTCGAGGCAACAACGATTCAGAAGGTGGCAAGGATTCTGGTAAGTATTAATGTCAGGGAAGGATTATTTGATAGTATGGATTTGAAATGGGGGCCTTACACCTTTGCACAAACCCTGGATTATGAAAATGTGCCGTTTCGTTGTAGACGGTGCCATGAATATGGGCATCCGGCCATTGATTGCTCCTTGCCGATCCGTATGAAGTTTGGCAATTCTCTAAAATGTCGGTTTGTAGAGAAGGAGGCAGGGGTGGTAATGGAAGAATATTTGTTGGGTCAACATGAAATTGAACGTCCCTCTGTGGAGGTTCCTACGAGGGTAGTGGAGAATGATAACACTCTGGTGGAGGACGGTACTGTACCGGAGGTGGGTGCTATCATGGGCATTGCAGAGACCGAACTCCTTCAGCCATTGACCACTGCTCCGGCGGTATCTCTGCCTTCTATTACTCGGTCATCAGACAATGCAGCTGGTACTTCTTCTGTTCCCTTTTTAAACCCTTCCTTCAATTTTTTTTTTAAGAACTTAACTTTTCCTAGTTTTGATTGGGTGGATGGGTTTAGGAATTTACATATTTCTTCACAGTCCTTGGCATCCCTTTCACTTCCCCAGCATCCTGCTGCTTTTTCCCCTGTTTTGGAAACTCTCCGGATTGAGTGTCCCCCCGTCGTAACTCTTGTTGATACCCCTGTCCTTGTGCAAGTCGTTCCTGAGCCTTCTTCACCCACCGGATCCTCAGAGTCCGGTTATTTTTTGCACTCCATGAACAAATCCACATCGAGAGGGTTGGGGAAGGAAAAACCTAAACTACCTAACCAGAGGAAGGAAGTCTTTCATCTCTCATGCTAAGTCCAGAGCTCACTCGGATCTTACGAATGGCAAACAACTCTCAATTGAAAGGGCACTTAGAGCAGTGGATGCCCATAAGGATGGGTTGAGATGAAGGTCATGTCATTTAATTGTCGAGGTCTTGCTGGTCCCTCCAAAAGACCAGCGCTGCGACGGATGCTGCACCTTGAGTATCTCGATGTTTTGATTCTACAAGAAACTATGTGTGGTGGTGATGAAGCTATTGGCAGGTTAAAAGCTTGGTTCCCGGGGTGGGGATTTGAAGCTTCGGATGCTAAAGGTCGCTCAGGAGGTTTGGCGATTGGTTGGAACGAAGCTAAGGTCTGCATGTCCTCTCTATGGGGGATGCATTCAGTTTTGGGAATTTCTTGCAAATCCCTGGATTTTGACAGAATTTTCACAATATGGTGAGAGGGGATTCTGTGATATTGGGGGGGGATCTTAACTTTTCTTTGGGTCATGCTGAGGTTTGGGGGCCGCATGCTCATGTGGATCCCCTTACAAATTTGCTCAGAGGGTTGCTCAGAGGGGATTCTGTGATATTGGGGGGGGATCTTAACTTTTCTTTGGGTCATGCTGAGGTTTGGGGGCAGCATGCTCATGTGGATCCCCTTACAAATTTCTTTGTTAGGAAGTTATCTGAAGGTAGTTGGATTGATGTGGATCCTGTTCAATTAAAGCCATCTTGGAGAAATAAGAGAATTGGTTTGGAAAGAGTGGCAAAGAGGTTGGATCATTTCCTCCTTTCTGAGCAGATTGTGGAGTCAACATTCTTTGTTCGACAATGGATTGGATTGGGGGGAAACTCAGATCACGATCCAATTTTTCTGGAGTTGAAGGCTGGCCCTATTAAACCTCCTGCGCCTATTAAATTTAATAAGGCATGGCTGGAAGATACTACTTTCATGGAGCTTATTCAGCAGCATTGGATACCTTATCATCCGGGGTCGGTCCATTCTGCAGCCTTCCACTTTGCGGAAAATATTAGAACACTCAAGGAACCTATTAAAATATGGGTTGCAGAGAAGAGGAAGAGGGACGATAGGGCACTTAAGACTATTGAAGGAGAAATATCCTCTATCTCTGATGAGTCAGGAGGTGGATATGGTTCTCAGACAACTAAGGACCATCTGGTTCATTTGGAGAATTAGAGGAACAGGATGCTTTTGCAGAATGAGGAGACATGGCAATTGAAGAGCAGGGCCATCTGGTTGGAAAGTGGGGATGATAACTCCAAATTCTTTCATGCTTATGCAAAAGGTAGAAGATCTGCCAATACTATTTGGAGCCTTGAGGACTTAGAAGGTAATTCTATGTCTACTTTTGAAGGGTTGGCTGACATTGGGGTTACTCATTTCCAGGATCTTTTCAAAGCTAGTGAGAGAGTGAATATTGAAGAGGTCATCAGAATAGCACAACTATTCCCTCGGTTTGTTGAAGCGGATGATAACCGGAAGCTGATGGCTCCTATTTCAGGGGATGAATTGAAGGCGGTCTTGGATAGTTTTCAGAAGGATAAGAGCCCTGGGCTTGATGGGTGGACAATAGAATTCTTAATAGCTCTTTATGATATTTTAGGCAATGATATTTTACAGCTTGTCAAGGATTCTAGGAAGGAAGGGAGGGTCCCATCCAGCATCAACTCCACCTTCATTGCCCTTATTCCTAAAGTGGATACTCCTTCCACTCTTAATGATTTTCGACCTATTTCATTATGCAACTGTGTGTATAAGATCGTTACTAAAGTGATTGCTAGAAGGCTCAAACCTATCTTATCTACACATATTTCAGAAGAACAGTTTGGGTTTCTGGAAGGGAGTCAGATTCATGAGGCGATTGGAATTGCTCAGGAAGGGTTACATAGCATTAAGACTAGAAAGCTGAAAGGAGTTGTTCTTAAAATTGATTTGTCAAAAGCATATGATAAGGTGAGATGGCTTTATATTCGTCTTATGCTTACCCATTTAGGTTTTGAGATTGGTTTCATACGATGGATTATGAGCTGCATTTCTACTATTTCCTTATCTATTTTAATGAATGGAGCAGCGACCCCCTTCTTTCATTCTGGACGTGGTTTACGTCAGGGCTGTCCCCTTTCCCCATTGTTATTTTTGTTGGTGATTGAGAGCTTGAGTAGGGCTATTAAGGAAGCAAAACAGGTAGGAGATTTTGAAGGGATTTTGGTGGCTCCGGGCATCTCTCTTACACACTTTCTCTTTGTGGATGACATCCTGTTTTTTTGTTCTGGCTCAAGAAAGGATGCTGACAAACTCAAAGAGATTCTGGACCTTTTTTCTATTGCAACTGGAATGGAGATAAATGATGGGAAATCCTCTCTTACTGTTTCTCTATTAAGGGAGGAGGATTTCATTATATATACTAATTTATTTCCCTTCAGATTTCTTACTCTCTCGGAAGGGTTAAAATATTTGGGGTTCAATTTGAAGCCTAATGACTATTTAAAACAGGACTGGGTATGGCTTCTGGAAAAGCTGGAAAAGAGGTTGAAAAGTTGGAGTTTCAGGTGGCTTTCACAAGCGGGGAGGCTTGTCCTGGTTAAGTCTGTGCTGGAAGCTATCCCTATATACTAGATGTCACTTGCTTGGATCCCTAAAGGGATTTTAGAAGCTGCAAGGAAAATTTGCTTTGGCTTTCTGTGGAATGGTAAAGAGGATGCACACGTTACTCCATGGGTGAAGTGGGACAGAATTGCAACCCCAAAAGATTTGGGTGGGTGGGGACTAAAGAATATTTTTCATTTTTCCAAGGCACTGGCTGCTAAGTGTGGATGGCGGTTAATTAAGTCAGAAGGCTTCTGGGCTAGGTTTACGGTATAGAAATATGTTGAGCCTGATATTGTGGAAGAATGGATCAGGTCCCCTCTCAAGTCTCATGCAGGAGGTTCTGTCATTTGGAAAGCATTGGTGTCTTCCTTTGATGTTATAGAACAGAATCTTGTATGGGATGTTGGTAATGGACAGAGAGTGAGGATTGGCCGTGATCCTTGGGTGGGATGTGAAGCATAACACATTCTGTCAGTGGGCCTTATTGAGGAGTTGAGGCAGCGAGATTTGTTCTTTCTTAATCAGTTGGTGGATGTTGAGAATGTTTGGATGGGAAGCCCAGCTTGGAGAAGGGCAGACACATTTGGATTAGAAGTGGAGTTGGAGGAAGAAATAAGACAGTATTTGAGAGCACTTAGTAGGGACCAGATTTTCCTGAATGAAGAAGATGACAATCTTATTTGGGATGGGGATCCTTCCGGAAATTACACACCAAAATTCAGATATCAGTGGATTAGTGAGAACTATGTGGACAGAGAACTGGTTTGGTGGTGGAAATCTGTATGTAAACTTCAATGCCCATCCAAATCTAGATTATTCATGTGGTGTGTTTTGGCCAATAGGATCCCGACGTGGGATTTTCTGTAGAAAAGAAGTCTTCATGGTCCTAGCAGATGTTACTTGTGCAATCAGTATGAGGAAAACGCTCTTCATTTGTTTCTTCAGTGTAGTTTCTCAAGGGAGGTATGGGATATTGTTTCCAGAATTTTAAAAGTACTATTGCCGTGGGCTGGGAACACTCTTGAAGAGGCATGGAGAAGGTGGACAAACAACTCTGCTTTGAATGCCTTTAAAGCACTACCCCCGGTTGTAATTTGGGGCATTTGGCTCTCTCAGAACAAATGTTTGTTCACTGATAAAATGGGACTCCCGGCTTTAGTGGCTATTAACAGCTGTGGGATCTTCTTAGCCCTTAAGCGGATTCTTCAAGCTTCAAGTCCTAGAAATATTCAACCTGTGAAAATTGATCACTCCCAGCTGTGGGTTTTTTTTTATGGGGCTTGTCAAAATGATCATTGTGGGGGAGGGGCTATCCTTTACTTGTCACCTGTTCACTACTATGTGATGTCATTTGGATTTGGGAGGGGAACCAACAACTGGGTTGAGATTCTCAGTCTCAAACTTCTAATTTCTTATGCTGTGGAACAATCTATCCGTAAACTTTCTATTTTCAGAGACTCTTTGAATGTGATCAATTGGGTTATTGGCTCTTATCATTGCAACAACCGGAGGATTGCTGCAATTTTGGAACAAATACAGAACGTCACTCACACATTTGAAACTTTTAATTGCAGGCACATTTACCGTGAAAACAATGTTGAGGCGGACAAGGCCTCTAAGGAAGGGCTGCTCATGGGGGTTGAAATTTGGAAAATATCTGAATTTTTAGATGGAATTGAACGAGCTTTTTATCATAGACCATTCATAGAATGATCGAGTCAGCACAGTTTTTTTTTGCAGTTTTTTTGCTATTTTGGCGACACTACAACTATCTCTCTCAAATAGTATGGTGAAAGACAGATTTTTGCAAATATAGATTATGCAGTTATATAACCCTGTTATGACAGTTCTCTGTTTTTTAGTAGTTATTTTGTAAATAGACAGTACAAATTTTGTTCAGTTTCAAAGGAAGTTATTATGCACGTCAAATGTAAAAGATGTTAATGCTCACGTAGTGAGAACATCGGTATTTATTTCAGCTCTAAACAGGATGCTTGATTCAGCAGTTCTATATACCACTCTATATGAGTGTGTCGATCAATGTAATTTCGTACTCTAATGGATGAAATGAAATTACGCTTTTTTTTCTGGGAAAAAAAAAAGTAATCTCTCAATACACAACAACATTCAACCGGTTTGGACCCCAGAGGACAAGTGATTTTTAGTACCCTATCTTTCTCTCAACATGCCATGGCTCATTAGGGTGAAACTCCAAATAGTGTAAATATGCTCACGCTTGGATTGTCTTGAAGTAACATGCATTCATGATAGTGTTAGCCTTATATACAAAATAGAACAAATGAATGAAAATAAACTTAACGTACCCCTGAAAGACAATGTGCTTTCACCCTAGTGGATGGACTTGGAAGTAGTCTCACCTACCATTATTGCACTATTAGGTTATCGGTTACGGTATTAAGAGTATAGGTTATCGGAAAATTGTGTATGAATAAAGTAGAGAAAGGGGGTAGTCAACTGTGTATGAATAAAGTAGAGAAAGGGGGCAGTCAACTGTGTATGAATAAAGTACTAGAGAAAGGGGGCATTCACAATGCTTTAGGTGCCTTGAAAAGTTCAAGCCTCTCAAAAACACTTGTTTCTTAGTAATTCATGATAACATCTACATCATCAAAATATCAAAGGTCACTATATTGCAAGACCATTCTTGAAGCCTTTGTAAATAATCGTCATCAGAAATATCCTCGAGCATGCCCTGTGATTTCTCTTCTGTCTCCTTCCTAGATCTCATTATAGTTATACTTATATATGGACAAAATAAGCTAGCTCAACCATTCCTATAAACTTTCCATGAACCTTATGGGACGTATGGCACCTAAGTGGCCCTTGAGAACTTGAAGAGAATTTTTAGTATTTCTAACATCACACAACCTGCATATTGAATCTTGGTTCCCAGTAGAAAATATTCGATCATATGGATGCCATGCAGAAGTAAAGGACTATAATGAATGACCTTCAAGAGTTGCAACCGTCTTTCCTCTTTGGAAGTTTGTAAGCAAACCCTTTGTATTGTCCCCAACAACAACAACTAGCTTTTTATTCGAAACCTTGAAATGGTTTGCTCCACTAGAGTTGTGATGGATTTCCATTGCGCTCATGATAGAATCATCATCATAAGTTATCTATGAACAATAACTCACATATGGTCGGTCAAAAAACTTACAAATAAGGTTTCCCTTATCATGATTCCAAGGCAAATTCTCATAATTGTTGCACTGCTCTAACAGAGTTTTTTAATCTGGATTATGCTGCAAACATGTTGATTGGTCTAGAGCATGATGAATACATCGAATTTGTCACTGCGTTTACCATTTCCATAGAACCAATTCCACATTAAACCATCGCAAATACTCACCATTAATTTGTTAATCCAGGAGAGTGTGTTGCTTGATTCTTACTGTTCCAAAGAATATGTTTATATGTAAGTTGTCACTGATCTCTTGTCTTCAAAAACCGAGATTTGGAGGCCTCTTCTGGGAAGGAGCGGTTCCCTCACAGTGAATAAGGCTTCGACATTGTTATGATATGTTTTGTTTATGCAAACTCTCAATTCCATGTGTAACCTGGAGGTAACTTCAACACTCGAGTAGATTTAAAATCCTTCACTTGCAAATGCCTTCCCCGACAACATAAGAACCTGTTTAAAAATCATGGACACAAAGATTGAAATGAAACAGATAAACTAAACATAAATTTTATATATTGCAGGGTGCACAATTACATTAATCGTGGCCCTTATTTATTACATTACAAAAGGGTTTGCATAACTAGAATTGAGCATAATAGTAGCATAATTGTTTATTTACAGCAACATTTAACTAATTGAAGCGTTAATACGCTACAATTAAAAAAAATTGATTGATAATAACAACATAAAATAATAAAAAATTCTTCTGAAACAGATTTTATTCTCTACATATTTATATTCTTGCAGGTACTCCATCATATTGTCTCATCACCCTAGGGTACTCCATCATTCTATCTCATCACCCTAGTAAAGGTAGAATTCCAGAGTTAGATTTCCGAATTCTTGGATTCTACTTTCCCAAATCACAGATCTCCCGAAATCAATTACTGGACAATCTACATATCTCATAAACTCAACAACTAGTGAGGGATCCTTCCCTAGACCGAAAATCCCTAATTGCTTGGACAACAATCCATATCGAGTTACACTATCTTGAATCCATGTAGCAAAGTTGTATATATTAAGTTGTACTCCACATATTTCCAGTGCTTTTGAAAGGAAACTGTTGCTAATAAAATAAAAATGGTTACCTATGAAACTATGGGATATTGATCCTGGCTCCAAAGCCTCAAGTTGTTAATGATGCCATCTACTGCTCCTCGCACCAATCTATTATTGAGTAAAATTTATAGTTCATACCTCCATTCCAACCAAAAATATTATACACTATAATACTATATCAATCTCATTGACTCATGTCAGCAGATATTGTCTTGAGTTGAGTCTGTCTTTCAAGAAATGACATGATGATTATGATACTGATAAATTGCTTGCACCACCAAATCCAGACCTATCACGGTAGTTTATTATTTGTATCATACATATCAAGCCGACGGATCTGGAGGTAAATTAATTTCTTTTCTCAGAAAATGATGCACAATAGCAGAATTCCTTGTCGGAGGCTCTCTCTTCCAGAGAGCGATCATAACAGTGGCACTTTCTTATTGATAGTGGATGAGTGCGTTTGCATAACTAGAATTCAGCATAATCATAGCATAATTGTTTAGTTACAACAACATTTAACTAATTGAAGCGTTAATCTTCAACAGAACCAAGAATTAAATGCAGTTATTATCTCAAAACAATCTATGCCAAAAATGGCCATCAACAGTCTCCATGCTCAGGGCATCATTGTGCCCACAAAATAGAGCAAGTTAAAGACATTAGTGCACTTTGCCATGCGAGTAGGTCAGTTGTTTGTGGACGGTTTCATTGAAATCCTTAGAGAAGCAATCGCAGGTATGATTCTGGACAATGCTACTAGAGACTTCTATGGCCATGGTGGTCATGTTAATCATATTTAACGCAGTGCAGGTGGTTGTTAAACATTAATTATGCCCCCGAATGGGATCTTTCTCCTTGATTTTATTATCAATTCGGAGTCTCACTATTCAAATATGTATTTTCCTCGTGTGTATCATTAGAGGTATTTTGTTTCAGCTTTCTTATGTATATATTATGAGTTTGAGAGCATAGCCTCTACTTTGTAATACTCAGATCTTATTGGTAGTACGTTGATTTCATATCACAAGGCGTTGATAAAATTTGTCCTAACATCTAATACAAATCTAAATCCTGCTCTCCAAGGGGTTTGACAACCGATCCTCAAATCGTTTATGCATGGAATCAATGGGAAAGAATCAAAGAACGATTGAATAACACAACCCAATCTCTTAATATACCCCGTTAGGATGATGCTCGTGATGCAACAAATAATGCGAAGAGAATCAACCATGATAGCAATTTAGCAGATTCAATCTTCAAATGTCGTGTCTTCAAAATAGTAATTTCACTCCTCTCACTTTCAAGGTATGAAAAAAACTTGGGGACGGAATTACAGTGTCATAGCAACTGGTTTCACCTTTTGGTAACCACAGATGGGTCTGACCATCAACAAGCTTAAGGTTTCACGGTTATTTATGGGTATGGAGGGGTTAAGTACCATATTTGTATCTCGAGAGTGAGTGCATGAGGGCATATGTTGGATGTGAGATGATCGAAGGTGGTCCTACATATTCCGCCAATAGTGAGGAATCTTTATAGATGCCTAGACCTATCTCGCTGAAAGAAGGAAGTTTAACATATGTACCAACCTATCTCGTTGAAAGAAGGAAGTTTAACCTATGTACCAATGGTTTATGGGATGTTATCACAGTTTCTAATGGGGAAAGGCTTGTAGGTTTATCAAGGGTTACCACTTTCTCATTGTGCGGAAACATCATGGTCCACAAGACTAAGGAGGAAACTACCTTCATGACATACATAAAACTACGATTGAGAAGGATGTTGTAGTCAAATTTGGAATTAATGAATTCTACATCAAGGATAACCATTTTTCTCTCTAGTTTAATGGGAACATTTTGGTAAAGTCCTTGTGGTTGCAAGGGATGATCAACATAGGTGAAAACCGTGATCACGGGGGGGATGAGATCGGAGAATCCCACTCTTTTTCAAATGGTGGTGGACATGACACAAGTGGAAGCACCTTCATCAACAATGCATCAATGAATGTTGATACTCTTAATTGTGACAAGGATTTGGAATGCAACAAATGAAGGAAATCGTCACTCACTGAAATCTAAGTTAAAGGTCATAAGGCATGAATTAGGTGGATCATTGGTTCCTAATGTTGATAGTAATGGATTTTTTGGGAAGGGAAAGACGAAAAAAATTCGAGTGTAGACATGGTAGCAAGGGATTGAGCCAAGTCATCTACAATGTTGTAGATGTGAGCAACGATTGTGTGAGGGTTATGGGTGGTACACCATAGAACTGGCTTCGTTATCCTTGGGGTTGTTAAATAAATGTAATTGTGAAAGATATTCTAAATGTATTTGTCTATTGTATTATTGTATTCCTCCTTCAGGAGATGTCATTGATGTAATTGATAATGTAAGAGTCATTGAAAGAGTCAATGTAAACCCTAACTGTTAGGTCAGACTAGAATAACTAGAAAAGAATATTTTATTGTAAAGTATACAAGCTGACATAGTTAGTTGAGTCAGAGCCGACCTAATTAGTAAAAAGGTCAAGTCAAATGTAAATTATAAATAGGGGATTGAGTTGCTCATTTGTAACACTCATCTCACTCACTCAAGTTTGCATAGGAGAGAGAGAAGCTCGCACAAATGAAGGAGAGAAGTTGTTTTGTCTTGGGGTTTTATCTTGTACTTGTGAATTCTATATTAAGCAAGTTTTGCAGGGGTTTTCTCCCTTGTGGTTTCCCCGAGAGAAATATTGTGTTCTTTGTGTTTGTTGTGCTTGTATTTCTTTCAGTGATTAGATTGTTTAATGTTATTATGCTGAACAAGTGAAAAACTAACATGGTACTAGAGAAGTCCTGAAAGAAAACATTGTGCAGCCTCCACAACTGCAGAAACTAGGGCTTTTTATTCTGGGAGCTCTCTCCACAAATCAGATGAAAAAGAGGGTGCATCTAACTCACCTCACTAGGGCACATATTTCTGTTGAAGTAGAATTCAATTATGATATTTTTCATTTTTGGGTGCCCCACTAGAGCTTGGAGAACTAAGGCATCAATTTTTTGGAACATCTACTCACAAAATCGGGAAAAGGAGTACTTTTCTCAACTTGCCTTAAGGAGGCGCATATTTTCATCCAATTATTTTTCCAAAATTCCGAAGTTGGAAAATTAGGGTTTCTCTGTCAAACCCTACATCAAGAAAGAAGAAGTTTTCAAAAGGACAAATTTACCAGTAAGCCCTACATATATTCTATTTCCATTTGAGGTTCTCATTTTATCAAAATGAAAAGCAATACCAAGCTTTATGAGAAGCTTTAAGGAGCTGAGAACTTCAGGGCATGGAAATATAGATTCATGCTCATTCTTGAAGAACGTGACCTAGAAGGGTTTATAAAAGAGGGACTTACAGAACCAGAAGGAGATGAGGCCAAAGCAAGACACAAGAAGAATATGATCAAGGCTAAGAGGATCATAGCTGATTCTATCAAAGATCACTTGATCCCTCAAGTATCATCAAAGAAGACTCCAAAAAAAATGTTCGATGCCTTGACTAGCCTGTTTGAAGGAAAGAATATCAATAGGAAGATGACCTTGAGAAATCAACTCAAGGGTGTAAATATCTAGAAGTTTGAGACTATGCACTCATACTTTTCTAGAGTGTCCTAGATCAAAGAACAATTAGAAGCTATTGGAGACATGGTAGAAGATGTTGAAGTTGTGATGGTCTTCCTAGAGATTGGGAACCCTTTGTTCGTAGCATATCATGTGCTAGGAATAAATTAATCAAGTTCAGACAACTATGGGAAGAGTGTGTAGAAGAGGAAGAAAGAATAGCAGTAAGAGAAGAGAAACTCAATGACAATGAATATCAAGCTTTGGCAACTCATGCCAAAATAGGAAGGAAAAGAAAGAATGATGTACGCATTTATGACCACTCTCCCAGAAGACCTCAAAGATATGAAAGGAACAAGAGGGTCAAGAAATACTTCTCCTCAATTGAATGTTACTCTTTTCACAAGACATGACACATTGCAAGAAATTGTCCATTCAAATCTGGACAATCCAAGAAGCAAAAGAAAATATCTCATGCTCATGCAGCAGAAGATAGTGAATATGATGATGAAGTCAAAACCAAAGAAGATGAAGATTCCAGTGAAGAATATGTTCTAATCTCAACCCTCACCGGTTCAGTATCCCATGGAAGTGATACTTGGCTAGTATATAGTGGAGCCTCAAAACACATGATGGGATACAAGGATTCTCTTTCACATCTCATGCAAAAAGATTCTCCACACAAAGTAAATCTTGGAGGTGACTACCAATATCCTATAAAAGGAATGGGAGAGGCTACTAAAAAATTTGACTCTGGAAAATCCATGAACATGAAGGAAGTACTATATGTACCATGTTTGAAAAAGAACCTTCTTTCTGTTTCAGCATCAGATAAGAAAGGTCTTAGAATTGCATTTATAGATGGTGAGGTTATTATGTGGCCAAAAGTGAAGACTATCAATGATGCAACCGTCATTGGAGTAGAAGAAGCAGGACTCTATAAACTTAAGGGTCCTGCAGATTCAACACTGATGACTAGTACAATGAGCCCCTGTGAACTATGGCATAGACGACTAGCTCATGTACATTACAAAGCCTTACCAATAGTGATTAAGGTAGTAATTGGACTACCATAAATCCAGGTTGATCATGAAGGAGTGTGCAAAGGATTTGCACAAGGAAAAAGTGCGAATAATCCATTTCAAGTAGTGGCATCAAAGCTAAAGGTATATTGGACATTATTCATTCGACATTTGTGGACCTATGTCTACCACTTCATTAAGAGGGTATGTTTATTATGCTTCTTTTATTGATGATTACTCCCGCAAAACATGGATTTATTTTCTAAAGAATAAGAATGAAGTTTTTGAAAAGTTTAAATAGTTTAAGGCTCTTGTGGAAAACCTCTCTGAAAAGAAGATCAATATACCAAGGACAAATAATGGAGGGGAATACACTTCAGTTGATTTCAAATATTTATGCAAACAAGCAGGGATTAATAGGGAGCTCACTATTCTCTACAATCCACAACAGAATGGTGTAGCTAAAAGGAAGAACACCACTATCATGGAATCAGTGAAGGCCATGATCCATGATCAAGACCTACCCATGCATCTATGGGATGAAGTAGCTAGAACTGCAGTCTATGTACATAATAGAATATCTCATAGTGCTCTTGGAAACAAGACCCCGGAAGAGATATTTACTGGTGCAAATACTGAAGTTAGTCATTTAAAGATATTTGGATGTCTAGTATTTATTCACATTCCAAAAGAGAAGAGATCGAAGTTGGAGCCTTCAAGAAAGAAGGGTATATTTGTGGGTTACAGTGAGCAATCAAAGGCTTACCGTATCTACATCCTAGGATACCGTCAGATTGAGATTAGCAGGGATGTTACATTTGATGAAGACACAACTTTCAACAAGTCTAAGAACACTCCTGAGGATGAGGAGGAGAATGAAGCTCCCAGAGTTACCGAAACTAATAATGTACCAGACAGAAATATTGAAGAGGAACATATTCCAGAAGATCATGACATGACGAAACCTTAGAGACTTGAGGAGACACCTCATGAGGAGAATTCATGAAAGACAAGACTAGATTGGGCACGAGAATTAATACAAGATGCAGGAAGATATGGTGCCTCGAAAGGAACCAGTAGAGAAAGAAAGAGACCAAGGCCAAATTCCAGTTATGTAGCCTTGATTTGTAACCTTGTTGAAGAAGAACATACATGTTTTGAAGATGCAGTAAAGAAGAAGGATTGGTTGGATGCCATGAACGAAGAATACCAATCCATCATCAAGAATGATGTTTGGGATTTGGTACCAAGACCAAAGGATAAGTCAATTGTTTCGTCAAAATGGATCTTCAAAACTAAACACTTAGCAGACGGAAGCATTGAAAATTACAAGGCAAGGTTTGTAGCTCGTGGGTTCTCTCAGAAGGAAGGAATTGATTATGAGGAGACCTTTTATCCTATGGCCAGATATACCTCAATTAGAACCAGCCTTTCCTTGGAAGATAATATGAAATGGAAGTTACATCATATGGACGTAAAGACAACTTTCCTGAATGGAAAAATAGAAGAAGAAGTATACATTGAGCAACCAAAAGGATTTGAGACAGATGATAGGAAATAACATGTATGTAAACTGAAGAAAGCATTATATGGGTTGAAGAAATCACCCAGAGTATGGTAAGAAAGAATTGATGGATTCCTGATGAGCTTGGGATTTACGAAGAGTAAAGTAGATTCTAATCTTCATTATAAGATCATAGATGTTGAAGAAATCACCCAGAGTATGGTAAGAAAGAATTGATGGCTTCCTGATGAGCTTGGGATTTACGAAGAGCAAAGTAGATTCTAATCTTTATTATAAGATCATAGATGATGAACCTATGATACTACTATTGTATGTGGATGATTTGTTCCTGAAAGGAGAAGGAAATCCCATCACTGAATGCAAGAAGGAGCTTGTTGCATAATTTGAGATGAAAGACCTTGGGATGATGCACTATTTTCTAGGTCTTGAGGTATGCTAGTTCCCATATGATATTTTCCTAATCCAAGGAAAATATATTGTTGAGATCCTAAAGAGATTTGGAATTTTGTATTGTAAGGACATGACCACTCCCATGGTGACAAAATTGAAGTTCCTGAATGATGCTTCATCAGAGACAGTAGATGTCACGATGTATAGAAAGATAATTGGGTCATTGATGTATTTGACCAATACTAGACAAGACATATGTTTTGCTGTGAACACCTTGAGCCATTATATGGTGGAGCCCAGACATGTTCACCTGATTGCAACAAAACATGTGATGAGGTACCTAAAAGGTACGTTGGACTATGGACTCAGATATGCTTCAGATAATGAGTTCAGATTATATGGATATACAGACTCAGATTGGGCCAGAAGTTCCAAAGATAGAAAAATCACTTTAGGATGTTGCTTTAGTTTGGGATCAGGTATTATCTCATGGCTCAGTAGGAAGAAGTCGTGTGTTGCTCTTAGTACAAAAAAAGTTGCATATATAGTATCATGTTCAGCTTGTAGAAAAGCAGTATGGCTTTGCAATATGTTAGCAGGATTGTTTGATGCAGAGATAGATGTGACTGATATTCTCTATGACAATCAGATTTATATCAAGATGACAGAGAATCTAGTGTTCCATGACAAATCGAAGCACATCGAGATCAAGTTTCACTATATACGGGATATGGTGCAGAAGGGAGCTATGAAGCTCAAGTATGTTCCTACATATGAACACGTTGTTGATGTGTTGACTAAGCCTTTGTCTCGCAGAAAGCTTGAATACTTACGAGACAAGCTTGGTGTGGTTCGAAAGGACCTCCCTCGAAAGAGGGAGTGATAGAGATGTCAGTCCTTGTGATTGAAGATCAGTACTTGCCGATTGATAGAGATTCCAATCCTTGTGACTGAAGATCAGTACTTTCCGATTGATAGAGACGTCAGTCCTTGTTAACTGAAGATAAGATTGTCGACTAATAGCGATGCAAGTCCTTGTGACTGAATATCAGTACTTTCCGACTGATAGAGATTCCATTCCTTGTGACTAAATATCAGTACTTTCCGACTGATAGAGTTTCCATTACTTGTGATTGAATACCATTACTTGCCGACTAATAGAGATGCCAGTCCTTGTGACTGAAGATCATTACTTTCCGACTTATAGAGATGCCAGTCCTTGTGACTGAAGATCAGTACTTTTCGACTGATAGAGATGCCAGTCCTTATTGACTGAAGATCAATACTTTTTGACTAATAGAGATGCCAGTCCTTATGACTGAAGATCAGTACTTGTCGACTGATATAGATGTCAGTCCTTGTGACTGAAGATCGGTACTTTCCAACTAATAGAGATGGCAATACTTATCGAATGAAGATCAATACTTGCCAATTGATGGTGATCCCAGTACTTATTGACTGGTGATGTGGTTCCAGTATTTATTTACTGATGATTGTGGTTATTGTTCCAATATTTAGTTACTGATGATTGTTGTTGTTGTTCTAGTATTTAGTTACTGATGATTGTTGTTGTTGTTCCAGTATTCAATTACTGATGATTGTTGTGCCAGTACTTGAAGACTGATTATTGATTTTGTTCCAGTGTTTACACACCTATGATGATGTTGATGGTGATATTCCAGCAGATGACGATGATGCTGATGATGTTCCAGCAGATGATGATGATGTTGATGGTGATATTCTAGTAGATGATCATGATGATGTTGATGGTGATATTCTAACAGATGATGTTGATGATACCCCATACATATGATGATGTTCCAAAAAATTCCGACGACATATAGAGATTCACAAGTCAGTTGGACAGTTGTGTTGATGCCTTGGGTGTGTAGGTGCTGGAATGGTGTCCAAGGTAAACAACAGGGGATGAAAACCCAACCAAAGGCTTCAAATAATCCTACACAAGTATTACCCTATCCTCGAGTTGTTTGGTGTGGTAGACACCCACAGATACAAAGGCCTCCATTGGCACTTGTGAGTGTTTGATCCTAGAAAGGATCTATTTTCCTGTTAGGAAATACAAGAGTTTTACTGATTCTAAGAGTTAATCTAACTTTGAAAATAAATCTAATCTAAGTTGGGCCTATTCTAAAAGGAATGATTTGTTTGTGCACAAGACAACTTGAACTGAAAATCACTAAATCTTTTCACCAATTTAACAGACATGCAAAACTGGATCTTGACTCAGTAGCTCAATATATAATAAGTTAAAGACATTCAACCAACAATAGCTTAAGAATTAAGTGCATACAAGCTTATCCTGTATCTAGAATGTTAATTGACAAATTAACATTTACTCAATGTTTTCTGTGAATCATTTACAGAAATAGATAAAATGTTTTAGATAAAGACATTCATTTAAAACATCAATTACAAATATCATGAGTTGAGAGAAATCTAAACTATAGATCAATGCAGGTTATTGATTGCAAATAATAAACAGTGTTTAATAAATGTGTTGAAGCAAAATCACAATCCATCAAAGACGTTTGACAAATTATAAAAAAAGAAATAGCCGAAGAAAAACTGACTGTGTATTAAGGCTTACAAAACATTACATAGTCTGCAACAACAGAGCATCTCCAGTCTCTTTTGGCGATTCTGTCCCCTAACCATCCATCCCTTGCTATGAGACCTAAAACCCCTTAAATAATAATTACAAAATCATAATTCAGGATCAATCTCCCACAGAGCAGGGATAATCAAAACTAAATTATCCTAAAATGGCCAAGAAAAGGCTGCCCCTTGGCCTAAAACATCTAACAATCCTTATACATAGGAATAATAAACCAATTCGGACCCCAAACTGGGCATCATACAGTTTCGGAAAGATAGCACCATATGCTTTCAAGCGCATCTGGTCATAAGCTGAGGAAGATCCAGATAGATCATGAGTTATTGATGGTAGCTGTCAAAGGAACTGTGAAATCTTCCCTGTATTTGCAAGAGCCAAATATATCTTCAAAGACCAAAAAATCAGCTAGCGGATCATTCTTGAGAGGAATTGCGGGAAACATAGGTGGCAAGTTGATGATTAAGTCCCGAACAATTGTATTATCTTAATCAGCGCATCCTTTCTCACCCTTCTTCTGCTTGTTTAAAAGGATCTATTCATATGTGAATTTAATCTCACCATCACTATTTGTGCTATCATCAGAAACATCAACGTCAAATGGTGCAGGAACAGGTTTAGAGTATTCCACTGGTTGAGGCTCTTTCTCAACTAAATGCTTGACAGGAATACTACAAACTCTCTGCATTTTACTTACAACATGCAATTGTTAGCAGAGATATTAAAATATCAATCAAAATTTGCATATATCATCGTAAGCCAACAGATTATTCATAGCAATCCTTATAGGAAATAAGACCACATATTTTGACATTGATTGAGTATAACTAACTGGCATGATTGCATGTCTACGTGCAGGTTGCCATTACCATTTATGCGAGCAAAATATCAGTCAGTCATGCATCAATTGAAATTTGGCATAAGACCTGATAGGTTTACATAATAACACATGTGATTAACAGTCAAATCTGAGAGTTTTGATCATCAAGCAATCATTAGATTCAAAGATTTCATGTCTGATCAAGCATAATGTAGATGAAAACTAGATCAACACTCGGAAATAATGACCAAAGAACGAAAAATCAAGAATTCAAATCATTCTACCAGATGCAATCAAGGTCATCAGATCATCGTATACCAACGGTCGGGATGCGAGATGCAGGATGCCAAGTGCGGGCACTCGTTATTTATAAATATGTACACCCTTCCGCAATCCACAATCCACAATGTGGGTTGCGGTACATAAAACATAACGCGTGGTCAAACCATTCCTGCATCTCGCAATTGCGGGTTGTGGGTTTGTGAACCTACTTTTATTAAAAAGACCTTTCCACATCCCGCAATCCGCAATTGCGGGTTGCAGGTTATGGGAAGAAAAACTTTACGTGCAAACCAAAGCATCCGCAATCCGCAATTGCGGGTTGCGGGATGATCGAAATTTTAAACCACTAACTTATTTCCGCAATTCATAAAAACACACTAAAAATGTATAAATTTTAAGAAGGAAATTTAACTAACTTAATTAAACCAAATCAAAGGTAGCAAAAATGAATGGTAAACAGGCTAGACAACCACAAAATTGATTGAGTTACTCTTTGATATGAAATTGGGGCTCCCATATTTTGGATAAAACATGGGATCTGTTGTTCCTACAACAAATGGCGACTAGATGGGAAGAACTAGTTATCTTTGTGAATGAAACCCTTAGTTATAAGGAAAACATGCCAACCAACTCATGTTTCAATCTGCAATCTACGAAATGATCTCATGAAAACACAATCATAATAGTAGAATTAGTCATATGATCGATACATTCCCATCCAAAACCAATTAATGATAATACTTAATCTGATAAGGTAGTTTAGGAGCAAAACATAAATCCTATTCCTTTATGTAATCATGGAAGGGCAGATTTATGATTAACCTTTGGAATAAACTTAGAGCCATTATGGATTAAAATACATGAATCACCTCGACTTTATCAATTATTCATTTATGTACATGTGTATTTCATTTTTTTTAACTATAAATAAGACTTCTGCTGATATAAGGCCATTTCCTTGACTTGGTGATCAAATGATGGCATGCCATTCACAAACTTGATCTGGAAACTGAACAAGCTAGCTCAGTCAGGAGACTCCTTGTCTTTCAGTTTTCTAGAGTGAAAGAAATTACCATGGCTTGGTGACCATAGATGGCAATTCCAGTCCAAAATCAAATTCATGATCATGGTAGGGTTGGCTTGTAATAAGACCCCCCATATCCTTATATACAACAAACCATCTTACAAAAGAAAACAAAAATTTATTAGTGCATAGGTTACAAGACACTACCATGGCTCGGTGACCACATGACAACAATGTTACTCACCGATTCTTTGCAGATCATGAATGGACCGACCTGTGATAGGATCTTCCACCTTCCATCCAGAGCTGAAAGTCATCTCCCAAGTTTGGTAGTTTGATGTGGAGATGTCATTCCACTTAGACATCTACGAACATAATGGGTTGGCTCGTAATGAGACCCCCCATCTTGTAATCTACTTTTATTGAGGTAAATTATTACTAAAGTGATCAGAATGGCATCCAGAACAGATAAGTCTAACTGGGCTATCAGATATTATGCCATTTACTCATGAAACACAAGGTAAAGAACTCTAGTTTTCTCTTCAACTTCAATTAATCAGACCAATATTTAAAAGATGTTGATGATAGTGGGAAGATATCAATCAAGGCCCTGCGAAAATTGATGGTTTGATTCCATGAAGAGAATTTTCTTGATATAGGATGAATGAAGAAACAACTGGCATACTACCTGAAAACTTCAGATTATATTAATCTTAGAGACACACTGATCAACCACCCTTGCCAAATGTGCAGACTTATTAAAAAGAAAAAGAATCATAAAAAGTAAAAATCAATCAAAACCAAAGGGGAGAAAACAAACCACACTTTATGTACAAGTGGACCAACATGCTCTCCTCAAACAAAGTACTTCTTGAACAGCTGGACATTCACTGGGTAGGTTTCTAAAAAACCTTCCAGTGTTTGTAACCGTACAGTACCAGGATCAATCTTTTCTATAACAATGAAAGGTCCTAGCCATAAGCATTGGAACTTAGTGTAATCATTCTTGTCCTTATGTTGCTTGTCCCACTTTAAAACTAAGTCCCCCACATAGAACTCCCTCTCAGATGAAGACTTCTCATCGAACCACCTCTTCACAGCTATTGATGTTGATACAACTTGTTTTTAGACTTTTCCCTGTCGTCCTCTAGTTTGAGTAATGTATCAATTCTGTGCTGGAGTGGGGAAGAGTCATCTTCCTGTACAGACTGTGCTAGTTGTAGTGACAGGATCATGAGGTTGGTTGGTAAGACATCCTCCTTACCATAAACTAAGTAGTAAGGGGAGTTTCCAATGGTCTCTTTAGGAGTGACACGGTCTGCCAAAAGAGCGTTGTATAATTGGATATGCCAATTTTTGTGGTGAGTAGCCATTGTCTTCTTTAATGTGTTAATTAAATTCTTATTAGAAGACTCTGCTAATCCATTTCCATGTGGATAATAATTGGCAAATTTTTTTAATTTTATCCCTTTTTCAAGGGCATATTGAGTTAATTCAAAAGAGGAGAAGTATGACACATTGTCAAACACTAGGAATTACGGTGCACCAAATCTCGTGACTATCTGACTTTCAAGGAATGAAATTACTTGCCTCATGTTTGCTTGTCTAAGAGGGACTGCCTCTACCCATATGGTAAAGTAGTATGTAGCTGTCAAAATATATTTGTATTGCAGGGAAGAAGGAGGATTAATAGGTCCGACAAAATCCAGACCCCACTGCTGGAATGGGAATTGAACTGTGACTGGCTACAAGGGAAATGCAGGTTTCTTCATTTTTCCAGCACACTTCTGACATGGTTCGGATCTTCTGGCATAAGCATAGGCATCTTTGAACAAAGTAGGCCAGTAGTAACCCGCTCTTAAGATCTTTTGGTAAGTGGTTTCTCCTGAGAAGTGTCCTCCTGCAGGTCCTGCATGAAATTTGAAAAGAATATTCTCAGTTTGAGATCTCTCTGGACATCTAAGGAAAACACCATAATAATTTTTTCTAAACAAAACACCATCTATGAATTGATATGGTGTTGCTTTTAATCTTAAGGCTCTGCGTTTTTTAAAGTCAAGGGTTTCGGGAGCATACCCATGAATTAAGAAAAATTTAATGTCATCATACCAGTCAGATGCTTGAGTAATGATAACATTGATAGAACCTGCTGAGGTGCTTTCTTCTTGCTCCCACTCGATTTGTTGTCTTACAGGATCATTCAACTGAGCGGTAAGCATACACAAACCTTGGCCTTTCACTATTTTTGTTGGTCTGCTCTCCAAGTTGTATTCTTGCAGAGCTATCATCCAGTGAGTTCTTTTCTCTCCCAATTATTTTTGAATCAAAACATTCTTGATAGTTGCATAAGGCAGAATCACTTTAGTTCTAGACTTCAATAAGTATGGTCTAAAATGTTTAACTGATTTATAAACTGCATAAGCTTGTTTGTCTATTTGGGAGTAATTTAACTCTGCGCCTTTGAACATTGAACTCATGAAAGAAATGGGAATTTTGAGATCGTCTGCGTGCTTCTCTGTAAGAACAACAACGTAGGAAAAGTCAGTAGCAAAGGTATATAGAATAAAATCCTTACTGAAGTCAGGAGACATAAGGGCAGGAGCTTCCGCAATAGCCTTCCTAATATCAGTAAAAGAATTCCGTTGTTCATCAAACCATTTATACTGTGCATCCTTCTTAATCATCAATTGTAAAGGTTTAACAATTTGTGCAAAATTTGGGACAAATCTACGAACAAAATTTATCTTACCAAGGAAAGATTGCATGGCTTTGCATGTACCTGGAAACCTGATCCTTGTGATGACCTCTGTACGTTCTAGATCGATAATTATACCTTCTTTTGAAACAATAAATCCTAGCAACTTTCCTTCAGTCATTGCAAAGACTGGTTTCTTATGATTGAGCGAAATCCTATATCTTCTACAACGTTTGAATACTTGTTTCAAGGCAGACAAATGTTCATGTCATTTTTTTGTAAAGATAGTAATATCATCTAAGTATACAACAACATAATCGTGCATAATTCCTTTGAAATCTATGCCCATTGCTCGCTGGAACATAGCACCTGCATTTATCATCCCGAATGGCATTCTCTTGTAGGCAAAAGTTCCCTAAGGGGTCTTTAAAGTTGTTTTTAATTGATCATCAGGAGCAACCAAGACTTGGTTATACCCTGAAAAACCATCAAGGAGAGAAAACATTTATGAACCTGTAACTTTCTGTAAGATCTATTCCATAGGGGGAACAGGGTAAGTATCTTTCTTGGAAGCTTTATTAAGATTTCTAAAGTCAACACAGATCCTAATGTCACCATTTTTATTGCGAACTGGTACTAAATTGGTGATCCACTGTGTATGCCTAATTGGAAAGATAATTCTTGCTGCAAGGAGCTTTTCGAGCTCCTTTTTGATAGAATGTTCTAAGCTATGATGCATCTTCCTCAACTTTTGCTGGTAGGGTTTAGTGTCTAGCTTCATTGGTATATTATGGTGCATGATATTAGTGTCGAAGTTTTTCAATTCGTCATATGTCCAAGCAAATACGTCCTTAAATTCTCTGCATAACTTGATAAAAGCTCTCTTTTCGTCAGGTGAGCAGTCAACCCCTAGGTTAATCATGTGAGGGTTTTGTTCACTTCTGCTTGAACTTATCTTGGAGGTCGTATAAATTTTCCAGGTTGATAATTGACTTAGGAATCAAATTGGTAGTGCAAGTAGGATCAGCTAGATATTTTTCATGCTCAATTTCATCAATGGAAACGTCTTGAAAAGTGTCCTAAGCTGTCAGAAAATCTAGGATATGTTGGTCATCATTAAACACTTTCCAACTAGTTATATTGTCCGGGATAGAAGGTCTGTATACTAATTCAATAGAAAAAGTATCTGGTGACAAACCTTCTGGAGGTATCATCCTAGATGCAATATTAGCTAGTAGGTCACCATCGAAATTCTGAGATCTCAAGACCAACTTAATATTAAAAGCAGAGAAAAAATTAGTTAATTCCCTTACCAAATTTCGATAATTAAGCAAATGAGGAGATATGTAATGAATCTTGTTTCTCACTTGCTTAACTATTATTTATGAATCTCCATAACACTGAATTACCTTGGCATCCATATCAATTGCTTTCTTGAGTCCTTGTACCGAGGCCTCGTACTCAGCAATGTTGTTGGTACATTCGAACTCTGTTGACACAAACCCAGTCGACAGGGGTTCCCGACACTGTCGACACCCAAACCACCGCGATATCCCTGGGAACTGGCCCAAACAGGTTTTTACCTTGTCCAGAAACACCTGCAAAGCAGATGAGGTCTCACCCGAGATGTTCAAGGGAGAGTTGACGGAACCATGTTTCCACCGAATGAAGGAGGATGTTGTGCATCAATTGACTAAATTATTGCAACATTTTAGAAATAGATCTAAGCATTCAACTCAGGCATTAATCATAATTGTGACATCATTCAACAAGAACAGATCTATTATTGCAACAGATATAATAGTAAAGCATTAATCGCAGCAAGGAAACATTGCATCATTCATATATTCATATCGCAAAATGCATTACCACAGATAAACAGGAAGACATAGGGATTCTGCTCAAAATCTCTATCACATCATATTATCTCTGCAAAAACCCAAATACAACAAGATACTTAGTCTCTCCGATATCAAGTTTCAACTACTTCCCAAAACGATGATCTCAACCCTTACAAACCATCATCTATTTATAGGCTTGCGCGTTTACATTTGTGGTCCACTTAGGCAACCGCCTAACTACTCTTTAACCAACTTTACAAAAACTAACCCAAAATCCCACATAATGCGGTCAAGTGACGCAAAAACCCCCATAGTGCGATCTAAATGACCCAAAATATACATGACACGGTCCAAATGACCCAAAAACTAAAAAAATACTTGTCTCCTTGCTCTCTGTTCTCCACCTTCTGCGGTATCTTTGGCCTTGCACAACATCTGCGATGCTGTGATGCTGACTCATCAAACCGCCTGCCAACAGACCCCCAACACAATCTTGTGGCTCGCCCTTGAGTCACGTCAAGCGGACACGGTGTACTCATTCTCATCTATGATGGAATTATGTCTCTATAATTTTTCTTGCTGTCTGGATCTCGCTATTGGATACGGATCCCACTGCCGCGATGATCGTCAGCTTGCTATCATGTACTTCTCACCCAAAAAATGGTCATCCTCCGGCTTTCTATCATGTACCTCTCAAAGTCATCCTCCAGTCTTGAAGAACCTGGTGCAGACTAAGGAGAAGTTTACGAACAACGTCGAGGTGCAAAACAGGCCAACGGCTCTGGCACATTTGTTTCGCACCGGTAAGTACTTACTACCAGAACTAGGGGGCTTCCCCCCTCATCACCTTTGTGGTCTCATGGACCCCGAGGCTTCGAACTACCACCATATGCCTAGACATATCACATGAGACCTCGTCTCTGTGACACCCAAGTGTTTGCAGCGCTTCCTGCTCCAGGCGCTCATGCACACTTGTCATTCGGACCCTCAGTGGACCTGGTGCACTCCCATGCGAAATAAAATGGATCATTTCCATAACCTCCTTGGAATTCCTAACTTAATTAGAAGCCTGACCCTATCGCGGCATGAATTTCTTACATTTTTTAAATACCGCTTTGTGCAGCTAGCCTCTGGTCCCTGTATTTATGCATCGCCCCCATCCAGACGTCTATCTCACAATCATTCGCAACCTTGTTGACGTAAGGTGCCCCTCATGCCATCCGATGTTTTCCTGCGTGTGTAGACTAGATTGTTGATGGCCGGAGTGGAAACCATACCTTCTACAGCTGTCATGCGTGCCAAACTATGCGAACCATCACCCCTGGTACCCCCGGCCATACTGCCACTGTGTGTTCCATGTACCAAACGTGTGTTACTCCGACGCCAATCCGATCCATCTGACGATCATACCTGCCAAACCAAAAAATTCCCTTTGCTCATGATTCGGAATGATTACTGATTTGACCTGGTCACAACCCTTCCTCTGTCGCTACCCAACGCGTAAACTGTGATACATGTTCTCCAACCTGTGCATTTTGTTCCTGCTAGTGCGCCATCCTACCTCCAAGCCTCCTGCATTTTTTTTTTCTGCAATGTGACTCAGGCGTCACATTGCTCCAAGCCTGACCTGTAGAGATTCAGCTAGCTACCATTGACCAACTTTGGGAGCATCTCTCCATCTAACTGTTGCAGCTGTATTGCCCCACCTGAAGTTATGCTATTGATGCGATATGGACCAAGCCAATGCATCTGCAATTTCCCTGGGTGCTTCATGAACTTGTTGTCGTACAACAGCACCAAGTCACCTTGCTGAAACTGTTTGTTCTTGATATGACGATCATGCCAAGCCTTCTTCCGATCCTTCTCCACGCTCTGGTGGAAACCTGCGATAAAGCTATCTTCCTCAAGCTGCACTAGCTACACCAGTTGTTCTCCCAATGTCGCTTCACCATCCACACCCGTTGCTGTCGCGGTGCGCAGACTCGGAACAATGTACTCCATAAGCATAATTGCTTCTTGTCCATACACCAACTTAAATGGTGTATGCCCCATCAACCTTTTACAAGTGGTGCGATATGCCCACAAAATCATTGGAATCTTCAAATCGTAGTCGCAGTTTGCATTACAAACCTTTGTCAGCGCACGCTCCAATATCTTGTTGAAAGCTTCCATTGTGCCATTGGCCTGCAGATGATATGGCATGCTCTTCTTATATCTGCAGTTCCATTGTCAATGCGGTGATGGTGCGATTGATAAAATGACTACCCTGATTACTCATCAATACTTTTGGGCAGCCAAACCAAGTGAGGATGTTTTCAAACAAGAAACATGATGTTGTTGCAGCGGAGTAATCGACGACTAGTGCAACCTCCGCCAATCTTTTCAGATAATTTGTCATCGTGATGATATATCTTGCACCAGTGCGCTTCCCAGGTGGATTGATAGGGCCGACGAAATCCACTACACATTTATCAAATGGCTGCAGTGTAACTTGAGGTTTCAATTGCATCTCATCCCTCCTAGAGGGTTTCCAAGTTCGTTGGCAGACATCACAGGTCCGCGTATAATCTGTCGCATCATTGTGAAGCATCAACCACCAAATCCTTGCGAGAAGCCCCATTCTGGCAGTCGCACGACTGCCATAGTGCCCACCATCTACTCCTGCATGTGCTTCCGACGAGATCTTCCCTTTCTCATGAGGCAGGACATAGCGCCTCAAGATCTCGTCTGATCCCAGTTTGTATAACTCACCTGCAATCAGATGGAAATCAATGACCTTGACCACCAACTGCTTCTTCTGACTGGTGGTAAACCCCTCCGGTGCGGTTCCTATCGCCGAAAACTGAATGATATCTTCGTAGTAGTCGTCAGCTACTTCAAACTTAAATAGTTACGCATCAGGAAACCCATCTTCAATGTTGGTTGGTTCCTCTCCTGTCTCGATCCGGGACAGATGATTGGGTCCTGCATTCAATCATCTTGGCTTCACAATCACCTCAAAATCGAACTCCTAAAAAAGAAGTAGCTGGCGACATATCTTCCCCCCCAACATAGGCTTATTGACCAGATATTTCAATGCAGAATGGTCTGTGAAAATCTTAAAGTGACCACCAAATAGGTAATGCCTGAACTTCTGTAGCGCATATACCATCACCATATCTTCCCTCTCTGTTGTTGTATAGTTTCTCTCTGCAGATGACAACTTCTGACTCACAAAAGCAATGGGGTGATCCAGATCCCCTTCCCCTGGCTACGCGAGCACTACTCCCAGCGCTATCAATGAGGCATTGAAGTGGACATGGAATTCCTTGCTCCAGTCCTGAAATACCAACATTGGCACTGAAGCCATCTTAGCCTTCAGCGTCTCAAAACTAACTTGACAGTCAGGGCTCCATTGATATATCGCATCTTTCTTCAATAACTTCTCCATAGGGTCCGTGATCGCTGCATAACCCCTGATGAACTTGTGATATTACCCAGTTGTTATAGCTTGAAATGACACCTCTCCGTCCGTGACGACACTTGTTTCCCTTGGTCGCATGACGACACTTCTTGAGATCAAGTTCAGTCACACAACGGGACATTTGTGGATGGAGGAGTCATTTGGGACACTAAAAATGGTTGAAATTACCTCATTCTTGACCCATTTGATGTATATGACCCTTAGGAACATTTTTCCAGACCAAACCATCTCCTGAAAATGAGCAGAAAAGCCTGTTTTTGGCCATTTTTCAATATGAGCGCGACTCTACTGTTATAATAGTAGCGTGTGTACGCGACTTTACCTCATTCATAGTAGCGCCCATTGCCATGTGTACGCGACTTTGTATACTATAGAGTAGGGTACACATCTGTTTTGGTGAAAATCTCGAAATTCGAGTAAGTTAAGTTGGTTTGGAAACCTCTTGAGTGGTTATAACTTCTTTTCCTCTTCCTCACTGACTATATAAGGAGGGTAAAAGGGTCATGAAAGGGGACCAAGCCCAATTGCAAAGTTATGCTGGAGGAATGGAGACCTTCATCCCCCTCTCTTGTGCTTCAGTTTTGGTAAACCCTAGTACAATTTCTTAGAGGTTGGGATCCTTGGAGAACGGAAGCAGGAGATCTTGAATCTAGGTTTCGTGAAGTGCCAAGCTTGAAGGAAGGTATAATTTTATGTACTTGCTTTCATTCATTAATAAAGATCAGACATTCTTCTCTTTCCAAATATGACCTATTAATGTGTCTCAGATTTGATTACTGTTTGATTATAGTTTGATGTCTTCTTCTATTATGAATATCAGTATTATATATGTAGTCAAATGTATTTGAGAAAGGTATCAAGTTGTTTTGCAGGTTTGGGTATTGCGACATTGGATAAGCATTGAAGAGCGAGGGAAGCAAAGCTAGGATCAACCTTCTGAATGAGGTGCCTACATCTCTAAACCCTAATCTCTTCATTTATTAGTTATACTTGCAGAATGCTTGTAAGTCTATCTTTATCACCGTAAGTTGGTAGTTTCTCCCCTGAACTATAGGTGCATTTTCCCCACAACAGAATGGCGACTCCGCTGGGGAAAGCCTAACTGCTTAGGGGTATCCAAGGTCATTTCTTCAGTCTTGTTTGATGGTATTTGTTCATTTTCTTGATTAGGATCAGTTAGTAGGCTCTGTTTGACCCTCCTGGGCTTTTTACAGACCCTTCCTAGCCCTTGTAAACCTTTGTGGACCCAGTTTGGGGGTTTTAACCCCATTTTTTAGACTTTTTTTCTTGTACGCTACTGTTTGTACCACACAGTAGCGCCCATACGCTACTTTGCCTCTGCACAGTAGCGCCCATACTGCTATGAGCGCTAGTTTCCTTCATACACAGTAGCGCTCAAAATCTGGGTTTGATTTTTTGAGTTTTTGGGTTGTGGACCCAAATCTGGGGGTTGTGGCTGCATTTTTTGGCGTCCCTGATGACCTTAGGTCTGTGTTAAACCCCTGTAAGTGGTCTCCCATCCTTGTATTGATCCTACATTCATGATTTGAACCTCTTTTGATCAATTTGGGCTTGTTTGGAAAGTTTTGGGGTTTGTTGACTTAAGTTGGGGGGTTGTGGACCTGTTTGGTGTTTTGTACCCTAATTTGAGTCTGATTGAACTTGCTTGCCCCATTTCCACTGGATTTGAAACCTCTTGAGTCTTTTTGACCCTGTTTGTATCTATTTGAGTGAAATTTCTCTTTTAGGTTGGTTTCTTGTCCTCCCTTATGCTTTTAGTTTTTCTTTTGTAGTGAAAGCTCAAGTGTTTTGGCTGTTGTTCAAGACCTTGTTTGCATTGTTTACGTGCAGACCTGAATTTACCAAACCATACTTCTTCGTAGGTCATTCGCTTCGTTTGGGTCTAAAAGTAGTTTTTGTACTCTTTTCCCAATGTTTGGCATGCTTACATCAATAAGAATTTGAAAGTCATATTGGTAGCTTTTACTGTTTCATAAAGAGAACCTGAAAGTTTCTTTGCTTTGCTTTGATAGTAGGTTAGTTTCAGTTTTTGTTTCTTACCTTTGAAAAGCATAAAGAATTTTGATTTATCTTATAAATAGAGTACCTTGCAAGTGGCTTAAAAGATTTTAGAGTGCTTTGCATCAAAAAGAACAAGTTTTCTTTTGCATACCTAGTTGCTTGAGTAGCTGCATTCTTAGGTTTTGAGTTTAATTTTTTACATTTAGACTTTATTTTTACCTTTTTTGCATTCAAAAGATTAAAAAATTGCATTTGCACATGCATTCTAGATCAGAATTTTAAGACTTGCATTGAAAAGAAAAAGATTTGTTTGGTGGTAAATATTTCATTTTCAGTACTCTATTTCTATTATAACCACTCTCACACACCCACTACCTTTTTGAGTAATCAAGTAACCTTTAAAATGAACTCTAATAAAATGAACTAGCAACATTTTCCTTTCTAGGTTACACTACACCAACTAGTTTTGGTTAGGATCTTGGGTTTAAAACACCTTAAACCACCCAAGATCACACATTGCGCAAAAATCGTAGTGAGACTATCATTAGGCAAACCCACCTCACTCAAAATTTTCCTGGGAGCATATGCAGTAGGTCAATGTGAGATCAGTTTGTGGGAATACCCCTCCTACTTTCTGTTCGAGCATACGCCAGGATCGGATTGCGTATTGGGGACTCTTTCGAGTTTCGGGCTTAGCTACCCTGCCCACGCTTTCTGATTCGACCGGTGACTGTTCCCCCAGGAGTTTTCGGTGTTGTGGTATCCTTAGTATCAAACTCTAGGTTCATACACAGGTGACAACGGAGGGTATATCCGCTGTACCTAGGACAGACGTGGGAGGAAATCCCTTGCAGGTCTTTGGGAGGGCGGTTGGGTGATTCCAGCGCTTGCACCCTTAGTCATTGTATTGTGGACCCCGGGTAACTGTCCTTCATCCTTCGTTGATCTGTTCTGGGCCCTCATCATCCCAGACTCTTCTCCGGAAGGCATCTGTTTGCCTGGTTTGATTTACTTAGGACCTTTTTTTTTTAGTGGTGTGCTCTTTGTGCTACTTTTTTTTTTTTTTTAGTTTGCCTTAGAGATTTTCTTGTTCATTTGAGCAGGAAACTATGTCTAGCATTCCGGCGAGTGCCAATCAAGGTACCCCTGTTCCGGGGGATCCTTGTGCTGTTCCATTCATTGGAAACATTGGTGCTCCCTTAATGGCTACTCTGAATCTTCCTGGATTCACTATTGGGATGCCGGTTTGGTTGTTTTCCACTCCGAATGCCTTGCATGCTCCTGACGCTTCTTTTGTGAGCACCTCAAATCAAGAGCATCAGAACCCTGTGCTAACATCTTCTCCTCCTCCTTCTACCTCATGCGGCGAAAGTAGCAATACTAGTAACCAGCAGTCTAAAAGGAATAGACGGGGGAAGAATAGGAAGAAGATGCCAAAACAAGGGGGCAAGCACCCTGCCTCTGCAAATCATGCAGGGGGCACCCACCCAGCCTCTGGAGGTCATGCTGGGAGAAAACTTTTAGTCACTGAAAATCATACTGAAATTTTGTCTTCAACCACTGTCAGTCATGTTGAGGACACGTCATTGATCACTGCTAGTCATATTAATGACAAGTCACCAGTTCCTGTGAGTCATACTGGAGATACCAGATCAGCCACTGCAAGTCATGCTGAGGGAGTTGACATTGTCGACAAACCCAACAAACAGAAGCTTAAGTTCCCTTGTAAGTTTTGCGAGGGAGACCACCTTACTTACTTGTGCCCTGTACTTCCAGAAGTGCAAAAAGTGTGGTCCTTAGTTCAAAAGTCTTCTGCTTCTGAGCAACCAGCCTCTGTGAGTCATGCTGGGGGCAAGCTGTCAGCCAATGCTAGTCATGCTGAGAGTACTGACGTTGTAAAGGAGTCTAAACCTATAGGACGGAAACCAAAGTTCCCTTGTAAACTTTGTAAGGGAGATCACCTTACTCACCGATGCCCTGCCATTCCAGAGGTACGAAGAGTGTGGTCCATGTCTGAAGGAACCTCTGTTCCTGAGTTGTCTATAGATTCCCTGCAGTCAGATCAACCTTTGGTTGATAAAGTGGTTGAACCAATGCAATCTTTGGTCGACCCCACTCTTCCTTCGGAGAGTGAAGTGATTGAATCGATGCAATCTTCGACCGATCCCATCAGTCCTTCAGAGATTGATGCACCTACTACTGAAGTCTTCTGCATTTCCAGTTTGGATGTTCCTGAAAAAGGGGGCACTTCATCTGTGCCATGTGAACCCCTACCAAGCCCTAGGATTGTTTCCTTTGATTGGAATAGTCTAGCCGAGCCTCGTCTTCCTTCTTCGACACCTTTTCAGATAAAGGTTGATATCTGGAACCATACGGTTGATCGATGTATTGTTGATGAAGGTGCTTCTGTTAGTATCTTATCCGCTTATGCTTGGAGAGATTTGGGTTTCCCTAATGTTTTTCCAGCTGCTAATTGGCCGTTGACCTTTGATAGAAGACCTAGTGAACCGATCGGATTCCTCCGTCAGGCACCTGTTACCTTGGGTGGAAAAACAGTCTTAGTTGATTTTATGGTTTTAAAGGACCCTATGGACTTTTATATGATCCTCGGGCGTGATTACGTTTATGCTATGCATGCTGTGGTGTCTACGCTTTTTCGTGTGATGCATTTCCCTCATAACGAAAACATTGTCACCATCGACCAGCTTGCATTCGTTGATCCTCCTTATTACCCATCTGTAGACCAGTCTGATCCCTCGTCATTAGGCACTACTATGTCACATGCGCCTCATGTGGCATATTGTTCCTTGAGTTCAACTGCTACTGAGAAGAAGTCTCTGAGTTCATGCTTACCTTCTCGGGACTTGGTCCCAGCTTTTGACCAAGTGACATCTCCATCTGAATGTTTAGATATGTATTCTATCTGGGATGATATACTTCCTTCCGATGAAGTTTTTCTAGAGTCTATAGTACAGTCTGCCATTCATTTGGATGTTGATCCAGTTGCAGTTATGTCCAACCCCGGTTTGACCTTAAAGTCTGATCTTCCTACTGTTAAGTCTTTGGACTCTCCTATAGATCAGCAAATCGGTGTTCCTGCTG
Source organism: Larix kaempferi (assembly GCA_027924585.1). Lineage (NCBI taxonomy): Eukaryota > Viridiplantae > Streptophyta > Pinopsida > Pinales > Pinaceae > Larix > Larix kaempferi. Next base: position 13,311,106 of record BSBM01000138.1, on the reverse strand, counting down.
AGTTTGATTCTGCTTCTAGAATTTTCAACTCCCGTGATGATGAATTTGTTTCTGCAGATTCCATCATGTCCTTCAACTTTGATCTTCATCCTGAATTTGATCTTGTTGATTGTAAGTCCTCGGGCTTGGGCACCGTAGAGTCTTCATTCGAAAACTCTGCTTTGTTTATGCCTGCTGTTGATGATAGCGAAGTTGAAAGTATTTCTACCACAGTGACTTGTATCGGGTCTTTCTTTACATATGTTTTAGATATGATCCTGGTACTAATGTTTCTTGGGGACAGGATTCTTAGTTGGATGTATACTTGCTTACTGGTCCTTTTCGACACCTTGTGCGACCATGTCAGGTATATTCGGAACCTTGCATATAGGTTTAGGCTTCCCCGCTGTTATGTTGCATTTGAACCTTTTGCCATCCGAATTCGCCATAGGGTCGAACCTGTTGGATATTGGTGTGTTAGCCATCTCTTTATGCATTGTGCACCAGTCCGACAGCAGAGCCTACCTAACATGGGTCACCCTAGTCAGCACCCTTATGCCATTCTGGTGCCCATGCTGAGTTTTTCTCATAGGCTCGGGAGCCTTTTTAGATTTACCATGACTTTGAGAAGAAGCCTCATATCTTTCTTCCTCACATATTTCTGGCCATCCCTGATAAGGCTCCCATCTTTGTGTTCAAATTGCATATGCATCTATTATGATCCCGCTTGCGCTAATGAGCCTGAAGCCGGCTTCCACGCTTTTAGCCCGTTGTATAAGCCTCCATCTCTGATCTCATTTCCGCTAAGCCCTGTATCATTTTGCCTTTTCAATTTGACACCTTTTACCTGGAGGAGACACACCCTGAGTGTCTTTATCTTGCTCATGTTCCTTGCATTAGGCATAGCTTTGTTCCATGCGCTTGGAGCTAGTTTTGCATGTCCCTGACACTCGTCTCCTCCCATTTCGAGCATTCTTCTTTTCCTTCGAGCTCGTTAAAAACAGTAAGGAGGCTACGAGCATTTCTTCCACCTTTCCTTCGAGCTCGTTAAAAACAGGAAGGAAGTTATGAGCATTTTCCTATCTCCTTTGAGCTCGTTAAAAACAGTAAGGAGGTCATGAGTTTACTTTTCCGGACTCGTTAAACCTTTACGGAAAAGATCCCTATGGAGTTCTTTTAAGCCCTTTTCAGACTCCTTAAATAGGAAAAGTTTGCCGAGCATAGTTGTCTTTTCGGGCTCGTTAAAATAACTGAACCGACATCCACTTAGGTATAGAATTACCCCTTTTCCGGGCCTTGGTGGATAATTTACGGAAAAGGTATACTCTAGGTATACTGTTGTATGCGCTAGAAGAGTTCTTCTTCCATCATTTTACACTTTTTCAGGGAAGGAGACTAACTTTACGAAAAAGGACCTTTGGAGTCGTCTTTAGGGTTTTCAGACTCTCGAAATGTGAAAACACCAAGCGAGCATTCACCTACTCGGGCTCGATGTGAAATCCACGAGATAGGTGTATAGAGGACTGTTTAAGTTTTTCAACTCTATAAGCAAGAAAACACCGCCGAGCACAAACCAATCCGGGCTCGATATAAAATCCATGGATAGGTGTATGGAGTTTTCTTCTAGGTTTTTCAGACTCCTTAAATATGAAAATACCGTCGAGCATGCTTTAGTTCTTTGTCGAGCTCATTAAAAAATGAAAAAGGAAAGGGAAGGGAAGAATGTTACAATATCTTTCAATATGATGGCAGCGAGTCAACTATCTCCTTGAACAAAGCACCTGTTTTGAGTCTATCAAACAAGTTGGGTTCCAGCATTGGCCTTAGGGTAAACTTGATCTCAGATTTCTTACTCCTCCGTTTGGTTAATCTTACAATCATATGGAGAATCTGTTAATGTCTCCTACATTGCAGACTTGCATCGTGGTCCCTTTGTGTTCAAAGCTGCCTAAGTCACTCTTGTGTCGTGCTCACTGTTCAAGGATATAACCTGTGTCGGCCATTCTGCAGTTGCCTTGACCTCATGTGTCGGCCTTTCCTTGGTGTCAGTATGTTTCATCCTGTGTTCCGTCCTACTCCAAATCAGCTCATACCTTTTGAGTGTCCCTCGTGTTGGATGATGGAGGATGCATTAAGGCCCCCCTTCCAACGGACTTCTTCCCATTGACTTCAGCTCATTGTGCTCTGGGAATGAAGTTTAGAGTTTCGGTTAGTACCTTGGGGATTGCAGTCATTAGTGGCAGTTTCCCTCGCTATTGGATAGATGGGAATACATCAATGTCTCCTATCCGATGGGTTCTTCAAGTGTTCGACGGCAAGACCATCTATTCGCATTTGCTTGAATGTACTAGATACCTTGGGTTCCATTTTCATTATTGGTGGACACCCTCGCGTTTGTTAACGATATACATCAATGAACGGTAATCAAACGATACCTCCCATGTTCGACATCAACTCATTTATTCGCATGGATAGGTTTGTACCTTGGGTTGTTTTTTGGATGAAGACCTTGGGATCCTCGATAGCATCACCTCATTTATGTTATCGCCCAAGTTGCGCAAGACTGAGCCACACTCTTTTTGGCTCTTGATGAGACATAGATCCAGCTTGTTCTCTATGGCTATGTTCTCCAGTTTTGACATAGATCCACCTTGTATTTATGTGGCTATGTTTACACTTATGTTCCTCATGGATCCACGCTTGTATTCTAGTGGCCATGATATATGCATCAGTATTTTGGATCATTATTGTATCCTCTTGGAGATCATGTTCCACCATTTGAACATGGACAGTTACCCCATGGATAAGTTTGTCTGACTTTGCCTTTGCTTTCAGGTACTTCATTTGAGCCTATGATTCTTGGTTTCTCCGTTCCTCCACGATTCAACTCTTTTTTATTTATAATGTATTTCAGCCATCGTTTCCTATACTCCCTCTGACCTCATACATTAGGGGGCATCTGTTATAGCTTGAAATGACACCTCTCCGTCCGTGACGACACTTGTTTCCCTTGGTCGCATGACGACACTTCTTGAGATCAAGTTCAGTCACACAACAGGACATTTGTGGATGGAGGAGTCATTTGGGACACTAAAAATGGTTGAAATTACCTCATTCTTGACCCATTTGATGTATATGACCCTTAGGAACATTTTTCCAGACCAAACCATCTCCTGAAAATGAGCAGAAAAGCCTGTTTTTGGCCATTTTTCAATATGAGCGCGACTCTACTGTTATAATAGTAGCGTGTGTACGCGACTTTACCTCATTCATAGTAGCGCCCATTGCCATGTGTACGCGACTTTGTATACTATAGAGTAGGGTACACATCTGTTTTGGTGAAAATCTTGAAATTCGAGTAAGTTAAGTTGGTTTGGAAACCTCTTGAGTGGTTATAACTTCTTTTCCTCTTCCTCACTGACTATATAAGGAGGGTAAAAGGGTCATGAAAGGGAACCAAGCCCAATTGCAAAGTTATGCTGGAGGAATGGAGACCTTCACCCCCCTCTCTTGTGCTTCAGTTTTGGTAAACCCTAGTACAATTTCTTAGAGGTTGGGATCCTTGGAGAACGGAAGCAGGAGATCTTGAATCTAGGTTTCGTGAAGTGCCAAGCTTGAAGGAAGGTATAATTTTATGTACTTGCTTTCATTCATTAATAAAGATCAGACATTCTTCTCTTTCCAAATATGACCTATTAATGTGTCTCAGATTTGATTACTGTTTGATTATAGTTTGATGTCTTCTTCTATTATGAATATCAGTATTATATATGTAGTCAAATGTATTTGAGAAAGGTATCAAGTTGTTTTGCAGGTTTGGGTATTGCGACATTGGATAAGCATTGAAGAGCGAGGGAAGCAAAGCTAGGATCAACCTTCTGAATGAGGTGCCTACATCTCTAAACCCTAATCTCTTCATTTATTAGTTATACTTGCAGAATGCTTGTAAGTCTATCTTTATCACCGTAAGTTGGTAGTTTCTCCCCTGAACTATAGGTGCATTTTCCCCACAACACCAGTGTGTCCCAACGTTGCTCTCAACTACTTGACATTCGTCGGCGGTGTTAAGCTCAAAATGAGCGCAATCTTTGCTGGGTCGACTAACAATCCCTGCTTGCACACAATGTGACCCAGTAATATCCCGAATGGTGCACAAAAGATGCACTTTTTCAATTTCAGCGATATTTGATGATGTCGACAGCGCTCCAATATTAGTTGCAGATTGGCCAGATGATCGATGATCAAACCATAGACCATCCATTCATCCATGTATACTTGCAAAAACTTCTGGTTGAAATCCCTGAAAGCAACAACGACTACTCGAGAGAATATCGCAGGTGCATTCTTCAATCCAAACGGCATCACCATGTACTGAAAACAACCCCATTCTGTCTAAAAGGTTGTCTTGTGGCGTTCTTCTTTCGTGATTCTGATCTGATGATAGCTAGAGAACCCATCCGTGAAAGAATACATCTCTTGGCCACCCACTCCCTCCAATACCTCATCAGTGAATGGGGTCGGAAATGGATCATGCAGACATGCATCAGTCAGTTTTCGTAAGTCGACACAAATGCGCACTTCACCTGTCTTCCGGTCCTGCACCACCATAGGACTGAGCTAGTCTGATTCCTCAACCAGTTCAATAATTCCAGCATCCAACATGTGGTCAAGCTCGACTTTGACCCTCTCCTTATGGCCCGGATTCAATCAATATGGTCACTACCTTATTGGTTTTGCATCTGGTTTCAACAGGATCTTCATTTCCCCCAAATCACCCAAGATTCCCTTCATCTCAGAAAAATTTGAAGGGAACAAGTCTTGGAATTCCTGCAACAAGTTTGTGACCTTCTCCATCATCTCATCATCCCAATAGTCCCCAACATTCACGAATTTTGGACTGTCCTCTCTTCCAGTGTTGATCTTCCAGAGCTTCAGCGGCTTACTGATTGGATCAGTTGGAGCATATGGTGCCACCACATCGCGACTGCCTTCTGATTCTAGAATACTGACATTCCGCGGATCATCACCATCTTCTGGCCCACCAGTGATATTATAACATTCCATCATTGACTGCATCTTGCATTTCGTATGCGGATCCACAGGATATGCCACCGGAACAACCTTCAAAACTACGTAGCAAATGAGCTGCAAAGCATTATGGACATCCGGGTTGGCATCCGCGAAGATGAATGTATGGGTAAAGAAAACTGTCAACTCCAACCACGTGGTAATATCCCCATGCAATTCGGCTGTAGTATACCATGATTGCAACATCTCGTCCAGAGTATGGACGAAGGCATGGACCCACTCATCCTCTGGTCGCGATGCCCACAACATCTGACATTCCATCAAATGACTGCCAGAGTCATTCCATCCATCGTATTTCCCTGTGTGGTAAACTTCGGTGTCACCAAAGCGAACCATCATCAACCTCCGAAATTGCGACCACCCTGCAATCGACTTCTTATGTGTCGCCCACCAACGTACTGGAGCAGCCTTCAGTGCTTCCTCCAATGCTAGTAATCGTTGTGGTTCTGAGACCTTTTCTTCGAATACCACAAGAAAATCAGACAAGCCGGGAATCCCTTCATATGCTAGCAGTGCAACAGTTTTAGTCGCAACACAGCATAATGACTACGTGACTAACCAACACTTGCAGAGCGACACCTCGTGCAAGCGATTTTTCCAATTCTCTAAAGTGTCATCATAGTCAGAAGACGCAGATCTATAGTTGTGCCACCCAAGCTCGTCGTCGACCATCGGATGAATGAAATCTTCTGAGATATTATATGCATGGTCCCATCCATTGGGAACTTCATCTTTTACCAGTTCAATATAACTGTGTCCTTCATCTGGATCCAATGGAGCTATGACTCTAAGGTCGCGGTTTTTAAGAGTCATCGTGTGCTTCTTAAAGTTGATGACTGTTGCACTATCGTTATCCCATCCAATCCCCAGTAACGCAGGATAGGAGCTTCCCCCTTCAACTACTTCGATCACATCGAAATCAGCGTATGTATTCATTCCCTCAATATCCACAACCAGGCGTGGAACTCTCCCAATTGGTGTCACCTTGGCCTGATTACTCAGCCGGGGCTGTACAGGAGACCAGCTCAGCGTGGGACTCCCCATTTTCTGCCAGCCCTACTTGGTTAGGATGTTGACATCTGAACCAAGATCTAGAATAACTAAATAAACTTCGTAGTCGCCAATTTGAATGTTCATGCGCATCTCCTTACCAGTCTCCTGCCTCTGTAAGGAGTTTACTGTGGACTCTTTCCATCCCCTAACTGGTCGCTGCAACAGCCCCTTGATCTCGGCAAGAGCATCAGGATCCCTTGCCAGCGATAAACAACTCTCAAAAAATTTCTGCAAGGTCCCATACTACCGCGATGGACCTGCCTCTGAAGTGGAATCAAAAACAGGAGGCATGTCACAAATAATGGCCTTACCGCGATCTTTTTCCATTGCACGACGTGCTTGAAAGAATGCATCCCGCTCGGAATCAATGTCAAACTACTCCTTCTTCTGCCCTGCTAACTGGATGAGGGGATCTGGACCATCTTCACCTGTTTTTGTACCTCCACAAGTGATAACTACGACAGCAGCATCTTGTGTCCTTGGCTCCGTAGAAATTGTCGCAATAGTTGCACGCTGATTCTAATTCAATGGAGGATTCCCAGGTTGATTTACATTTAAGTTGGTATTCTATTTTGGATGCTGGTACTGGTTCTGCGCCAATTGTTGCACTTGATTCTGCACCTAATTCGGGTTTAGTAGTTGTGGAACATTCCCTGCTTGCCATCGCGTAATTAACTGCGAACAGTTTTCCACATTGTGATCCGTAACAAAAAAAAACGTACATTATATCTGCAATTGTGGGCAATCTCACTGGTAATGTCCCCATACCCCGCAGTGATAACACTGAACATGTCCTCGACCTCCTCGTCCTCCTCCGCAACCAAATCCTCCACCGCGTCCTCCCCGGAATCCTCCACAGAATCCTCCCTGCTGCTGGTACTACAGTTGATTGAACTATTTTTGCATAGGATTTAGTTGCAGTTGCACACCTTGACCTTGCTGCGCATGCAGTGGTTTTTGATCGTGCTGTGGTTGTTGTGGAGCCATTTGCATTAGAGCATATTATGGCATAAACTATTGCAGTTGCTGTTGCGGTACAAACTGCACCCGTGGGTTGAGGTAGCGGTTGAGCTACCTATAGCTGCAGTTGCAGTTGTTGTACGGAACACTGGTCATCCTTCACATAGAATGCATCATACGTTCATTCATGAAGTAACCCATATGCTCGGCAGTCCTTGTCTTCATGTCCCATAGACTTGCAAAATGTACAATACAGATTCATCGGTTTTGTGACCATCTTTTGCATGTATTGACACTCCTCATGGTGGTGCCCATATACCTGACAGATGTGGCACCATGGCATACCGCCGCCACTCAATGGATTCGGTGCTCCAGAAACCAGATAATTGCGAAAGTCTGGACAATTATTCTTAGTATGCCCTTCTCCATGACATCGCGTACACCATACTTCTTCACGCTATTATTTTCCCTTCTTAAGGTCTTGTAGCTGTATTGTCAAATTAGCCAGCTGCGTCTGAATCTGCGACATACCAGATGTGTTCTCTCCAATCGACGAAGCTTCTAACCACATCGCAATTTCCAGGGATTCACTCGGCGTTGTAGTCTTCTATTGCATCAGCGGTAGTCGAATTTGCGGGAGCAATACCGCAATGAACCATTCTTTGTGTTGGACATTGCTCATGTCGAAACTGACCCTCACCATGAGTGTTTTAAATCATTGGTCAAAATCCCACACAGTTTCATTGGGATATTGTTTAATCTCTTTTAGTTCTGTAATATACTGTACTTTAGACTTGGGTTTTTCGAACTTGGCAATCAATCCAGCTCGAACTTCATCCAACATATTTTCTGGAGCGCCTACAAGAACCTGCACAAATTTCATGAACCAGTCTAATGCGCGACCCCGAAGAGTTGTCACCAATTGTCCTTTCTTGGCATTATCATCAGTAATTTGCTTCACAGTCTAGACTGCTTCACATAAGAACCAATACTGCTCAGGATTATCTGTTCCATCTCCATGGAACACCGGTAAATTTGTAGCCTCGCCCACCATCCTAGACTTCCTTCCTACAGTCGCTGAGCTATTAGTAATCAAATTCTGGGGACCTGATGAACACGGTGGTGTCAAAGTTGTATTTCTTACTGGTTGAGAGATAGTGAGCATAGGTGTGGGTACATTGTTACTGGGTTTTGGTCCTACCTCTATCCTTGGCATAGCCTGGTTGTCCTTGTCCGGACTGTGAGGTTGCTTCATCTCGTGTGGTCTTCCTTCCCGGCCTTGTGTTTCGATCGCAGCAGGACCTTCTCTTGTCCTCTGCCTCTTTTCCTTTCGAAACCTTGCTCCTCCCCTAGTAATACCACTCTCTTCCTTGGCTTCCTACACATTATCGTCATGACCTACACCCATCTACCCCTTATCATTCCATGTACCACCCCCCTTCCGTCGCGGTATCCATGGCCTCCGCCCACCAGGATTCTTATTGGCCTAGGTGCATCTTCAGTATGCCTATCTCGCAAATGAGCATTTTAATGGACAACTGTAGCGACAACAGAAACCTGCCCCTTGGCCCATTGAAGAAATCTCTTTCTGCCTCACTATAAGACTTGTTCGTATCAACCGCAAATTCAGTGATGTATCCTTCTAGTATACTGTCGACCCAAACCTCAACAGCCCATGATGCTTTGCTGTCAACTTCCTGCAGCTCCTGGATCAGTTCTAGGGTCCAGGCCGTCGGCTCACCACCTTGGAAGTTCCTCTTCTGGAAAATCAATTTTTCCAACCACTCATACAGGATGATTGGGAACTCGCAGAAAAAATATTCGTGCATGCCGTTGTGAATGTACTTCACCAACCACCAATCTGTCGCAACCCAGGTTTCTTATTTTCTTTTTCAGCAAACTCTCGCAACTTTAGGTCGAACTAATCTTGGATCTTCGGTCTTGTCGGATTCCACAACATATCCTCCTTTCACTTCGCACTACAGTCCCGGTAATGGAACCATTTGTTGACACAAACCCAATCGACAGGGGTTCTCGACACTGTCGACACCCAAACCACCACGATCTCCCTGAACACCGACCCAGATAGGTTTTACCCTGTCTAGCAACACCTGCAGAGCATATGAGGTCTCACCGGAGATGTTCAAGGGAGAGTTGACAGAACCATGTTTTCACTGAATGAAGGAGGATGTTCTGCATCAATTGACTAACTTATTGCAACATTCCAGAAATAGATCTAAGCATTCAACTCAGGCATTAATCATAATTGTGACATCATTCAACAGGAACATATCTATTATTGCAACAGATATAACAACAAAGCATTAATCACAGCAAGGAAACATTGCATCATTCATATATTCATATCGCAAAATGCATTACCACAGATAAACAGGAAGACACAGGGATTCTGCTCAAAATCTCTGTCACATCATATTATCTCCGCAAAAACCCAAATACAACAAGATACTCAGTCTCTCCAATATCAAGTTTCAACTACTTCCCAAAAAGATGATCTCAACCCTTACAAACCATCATCTATTTATAGGCTTGCCTTTACATTTGTGGTCCACTTAGGAAACCGCCTAACTACTCTTTAACCAACTTTACAAAAACTAACACAAAATTCCACATAATGCGGTCAAATGACCCCAAAACCCCCATAGTGCGGTCTAAATGATCCAAAATATACATGACGCGGTCCAAATGACCCAAAAACTACAAAAATACTTGTCGACTTGCTCGTTGTTCTCCACCTTCCGTGGTATCTTTGGCCTTGTGCAGCATCCGCGATGCTGCGATGCTGACTCATCAAACTGCCTGCCAACAAACTCAATCCTACAGGCAATCATGGTTTTGGTTCCTTTTGGATCGATGAGGACACAACCTGCACCAGCTCCATCTTTAGATCTGGAACCATCCAAAAACAGAGTCCATGCATTCAAATCTAACTTAAAATTAGTATTTACACTATATACATTATGTACAATATCACCTGAGAATGGAACAGATGTAAAATTGACAATCTGAGACTGATTATGTACACTCTCAGCAGGTGACAAATCTGCAAGTAAGTCTCCAAAAAATGTATCAAAAGTGAAATGTTCCACATGTAAGAAAAAGTATGCAGCAGGCTCATTGGGGTCATTCAAATTTGTGACAATTTGCTTCATATAAGGCTCCCTACTAATCTTTATCCTATTTGGCCTCCTATTGTAAGGAAGCCACAAGTGAGACCAGTTGGTTTCAAAGTATCCCTTAAGTTTTTTCGACCAATCTCTGCTCAGCCACATCCCATACATCTCTGGGATGTCAGCCACAATGATATCCATAGTCTGGTGGATCCTGGGGTCAGCAGATAGAGTTAACATGACATTCCTTAGTTCTGCTACTACTCTCACTTTGGATCGGTCAAGTTGAACAATCTGAGTAGGACATGGATCCCAAGCAGCATTTAATTTCCTGCAAACTGATAAGGCCATCACATTGGATGAAGCCTTGAATCTACCATTCAATTATGAACGTTCTTGTTAAAGATCTCAAAGGTTAACAAAAAAGGAGGTGTCTTTTTCCCAACGGGTTTTAGGCTACTGGTTTTGGTGTATGTCTCCAGATTATTGTTTTGAGTATCCCTAGGTTTGTTGACAATTATGCTTTTGGTAAAATTGTCCCTCATAGCAGGGATTTTCAAAAGTTCAAATACAGAGATATTAGCTTTCATCTTATCTAAGTCATCAATCAAGTTGTATTCTATCTCAGGGATAATTGTATCCTTTTGTATGGTTGTTTTGACTCTGTTTGTTGTAGGGTTGTTGGACATTAAATACCGTTTCAGGCTTCTCTTCTTCCTCAACCATGGGAAGTTCTACAAAGAAACTAATAGTATTTACCTGTTGGTCTTCTTCCTCATACAGAGGTTCAAGATCTTGATTCTCCTGTAGTTCTTGTTCAGGGTGATGAGGAGAATGATGGGATTCTAAAACTAGGGCTTTACAAATAGACAAAATTTCCTTAGAGTTCAACCCTTCCTCAGGATTGGGTGGGACTTGGTTTTGTTGAGGTTGATAGGGTCTTCTAAATGGTTGTCTATTGAACCCCCTATTTGTGTTCTGGTTTTCAGTGTTAGTTCTCTTGAGGTCAACCATTTCATTAGAGATCTTCTGGAGGAATTTCTTCATGTCTCCCATTTCGAAAGGGTCTTTATCCTGTACAACAGGTTTTGTGGGAACAACAGTTTTCTTACGTGAAGTGGAAGGTTGTTCTGCTAGAGTATCCAGGTTATCCTTCAAACCGAAAATATCCTTCTCAACCTGAATGGCATCGGAAAAGGCCTCTTGCAAGGTTTCTTTGTGTGCCCGTTTAACCCACATAGCAATGGGAATCGATAAACCTTTCACATAGTATGCAACCAAGAGTTCTTCCACAGGAAGAAGAGTAATAGGGATTCTATTTTTTAGATATGAAAATCTCTGATTATAATCTTTTACTCTTTCTTTACCTCAGATTTTCATAGAAGACAAATCAATTACCAAGTCTTCGGGTGTCTTATCATCCCCAAACTTTTGCATGAATATTTTCTCAAAGTCATCCCATGAAGTCATAGACCTAGCTTCTAAGGAAAAGTACCAAATGGATGCTTTCCCTTGGAAGGTATATGGGAATAACCTACAAACTACATCCTCATGGATAACATTTCTAAGCTTGATGGCTTGCATGAATGTCTTTATGTGATCAAGTGTAGGCGACTTTTCATCAGGATCGAACTTAGGCAACCATTTTTCAGGATTTTTAGCCCCCTAGGATAAAAACATCATACTGGTCCAACTAGGGTCTATTTTGTCCTTCAGCCATGGGTATGTCCTCTGAAGATGAGCTCGAGGATGAATCACTATCTGAGGATTCCTCAGATGAAGAAGATGAAGACAGAGGTGGTGACGGTGGTGGTCCACCTGTTGTCACTTGTGGTTGATCTTATTGTGTTTCCCCAAATAATGTGTCAAGGTTAAAATCTGGGAACAGATTGTGGTGGGGTGAATTACATTGTTCAGGATTCTGGTCACCTGAGTCCTGATTATGAGAATTATTGACTTGCGGATCAACATTCTGATGATCATGAATTGCCGCTAGCCCTAGATTACGCTCTTCAGCGATTCTTTGTTGCACCCTAGCAACACTATCATAAGACCTTTTAAGAATCTGTTCAAGCGTGAGGGATCCCCTTGTGGGTGATACAATAATAATATCGGCCCTCATAGTTTCCTGCTCTATGACAGGGGTTGCAGGAATATTTTCAGAATTTTGTACTGGTTGTTCTGTGGACGCTGAAGCTTGGGTTTGGCTACATGTAACAACCAGTGCTCTTGCTGGAGGAGGTCTATTTAAGTTCTGTTTAGGCATGTTTGGTACATGGCCTTCCTTCTAGCGACATTTATTGATGCCTCGGGTGTGTGGGTGTTGGAATTGTGTCCAAGGCAAACAATAGGGGATGAAAACCCATCCAAAGGCTTCAAATAATCCTACGCAAGTATTACCCTATCCTCCAGCTTTTTGTGTGGTTGACACCCAAAGATAAAAAGGCCTCCGCTGGCACTTGTGAGTGTTTGATCCTAGAAAGGATCTATCTTCCTGTGAGGAAAGACAAGAGTTTTATTGGTTCTAAGAGTTAGTCTAAATTTGAAAATAAATCTAATCTAAGTCAGGCCTATTCTAAAAGGAATGATTTGTTTGTGCACAAGACAACTTGATCTGAAAATTACTAAATCTTTTCACCAATTTAACAGAGATGCAAAATTGGATCTTGACTCAGTAGCTCAAGATTATAATCAGTTAAATACATTCAACCAACAATAGCTTAAGAATTAAGTGCATACAAGCTTATCCTGTATCTAGAATGTTAATTGACAAATTAACATTAACTCAATGTTTTATGTGAATCATTTACAGAAATAGATAAAATGTTTTATATAAAGACATTCATTTAAAACATCAATTGCAAAGATCATGAGTTGAGAGAAATCTAAACAATAGATCAATGCAGGGTATTGATTGCAAATAATAAACAGTGTGTAATAAATGTGTTGAAGCAAAATCACAATCCATCAAAGACATTTGACAAATTATAACAAAAGAGGTAGCTGAAGAAAAACTGACTGTGTATTAAGGCCTACAAAACATTACATAGTCTTCAACAACAGAGCATCTCCAGTCTCTTTTGGCGATTATGTCCCCTAACCATCCATCCCTTGCTATGAGATCTAAAACCCCTAAAATAATAATTACAAAATAATAATTCGGGATCAAATCTCCCACCGAGCAGGGATAATCAAAACTAAATTATCCTAAAATGGCCAAGAAAAGGCTGCCCCTTGGCCTAAAACATCTAACAATCCTTATACATAGGAATAATAAACCAATTCGGACCCCAAACTGGGCATCATACAGTTTCGGAAAGATTGCACCATATGCTTTCAAGAGCATCCGGTCATAAGCTGAGGAAGATCCAGATAGATCATGAGCTATTGATGGTAGCTAGAAAAGGAACTGTGAAATCTTTCCTAGATTTGCGAGAACCAAAGATATCTTCAAAGACCGAAAAATTATCTAGCAAATCATTCTTGAGAGGAATTGCAAGAAACACAGGTGGCAAGTTGATGATTAAGTCCCGAACAATTGTATTATCTTGATCAACGCATCCTTTCTCACCCTTCTTCTGCTTGTTGAAAAGGAGTCGTTCATATGTGAATTGAATCTCACCATCTCCCTCTTCACTATCTGTGCTATCATCAGAAACATCAGCGTCAAATGGTGCAGGAATAGGTTCAGAGTATTCCACTGGCTGAGGCTCTTTCTCAACAAAATACTTGACAGGAATACTACAAACTCTCTGCATTTTACTGACAACATGCAATTGTTAGCAGAGATATTAAATATCAATCAAAATTTGCATATATCATCGTAAAACAACAGATTATTCATAGCAATCTTTATAGGAAATAAGACCACAAATTTTGACATTGATTGAGTATAATTAACTGGCATGATTGCATGTCTACGATGTGCTGGTTGAAATTACCATTTCTGCGAGCGAAATATCAGTCAGTCATGCATCAATTGAAATTTGGCGTAAGACCAAATAGGTTTACATAATAACACATGTGATTAACAATCAAATCTGAGAGTTTTGATCATCAAGCAATCATTAGATTCAAAGATTTCACGTTTGATCAAGCATAACGCAGACGAAAACTGGATCAACACTTAGAAATAATGACCAAAGAATGAAAAATCAAGAATTCAAATCATTCTACCAGATGCAATCAAGACCATCGGATCATCGTATACCAACGATCAAGATGCGAGATGCGGGATTCCAAGTGCGGGCACTTGTTATTTATAAATTTGTACACCCTTCCGCAATCTGCAATCCGCAATGTGGGTTGCGGGTTGTGGGACATAAAACATGACGCGTGGTCAAACCATTCCCGCATCCCGTAATTGCGGGTTGTGGGTTTGTGAACATACTTTTATTAAAAAGACCTTTCTACATCCCGCAATCCACAATTGCGGGTTGCGGGAAGAAAAACTTTACGTGCAAACCATAGCATCCGCAATCCACAATTGCGGGTTGCGGGATGATCAAAATTTTAAACCAAAAACTTATTTCCGCAATTCATCAAAACACACTAAAAATGCATAAATTTTAAGAAGGAAATTTAACTAACTTAATTAAACCAAATCAAAGGCAGCAAAAATGAATGGCAAACAAGCTAGACAGCCCAGAAATTGATTGAGTTACTCTTTGATATGAAATTCGGGGCTCCCATATTTTGGATAAAACATGGGATCTATTGTGCCTACAAGTTGTTGATGTTGTTTATGTTTCCCACATAATACCTTCCTAGTTAAGAGAGAGTGTTAAAGAAATGTAACTATGGAAGGTATTCTAAATGCATTTGTCTATTGTATTATTGTATTCCTCCTTCGAGAGATGTCATTGATGTAATTTATAATGTAAGAGTCATTGAATGAGTCAATGTAAACCCTAACTGTCAGGTTGACATGGATTAACTAGAAAATAATATTTTATTGTAAAGTATACAGGTCAGCCTAGTTAGTTGAGTTAGAGCCGACCTAATTAGTAAAAGGTCAAGTCAAATGTAAAGTTTAAATAGGGGATTGAGTTGCTCATTTGTAACACTCATCTCACTCACTCAAGTTCTCATAGGAGAGAAAGAAGCTCGCACAAATGAAGGAGAGAAGTTGTTTTGTATTGGGGTTTTATCTTGTACTTGTGAACTCTATATTGAGGAATTTTTGTCGGGGTTTTCTCCCTTGTGGTTTCCCCAAGATAAATATTGTGTTCTTTTTGTTTGTTGTGATTGTATTTATTTCAGTGATTAGATTGTTTAATGTTATTATGCTAAACAAGTGAATTAATAGGGGTAGGGTCATTACTAGGGCATGGATTTTTGAGAGGCACACTAATGGAAGCTAGGGCATCCTTATAGTATGTAGGAGGGGATTTTGACATCTTGTAAGCTCAATTGTGATTCTGAAGATGAGTTGTGTTTGAGTCATGTAGATGTTTTGGTATTAATAATCTCTTGTTGTAGCGGGTTTAATGGTTGTCGAACTTCATGTTGATGTCCAATGGCCTCTTGGTTGGGGAAGGGTTTTTCTAATGCAACTTTATGGGGTTATGCAATGTTGTTTCCACGAGGAGGATTTACAGTTGGTTGAGCTCGCGCCTCAATTATCTAATTACAATCAGGTATTTTTTGGGTAGTGGTGATTATAATGGTCGTACTCTCTACACAGGGCACAAGCAAAGTTAGTCCTCATATTATTGCTCTTGCATTTATTAGGTGGGTTATTGTTACCAATATTTTGGTTTTGGTTTCTAACATTGTGATTTTGTTTGTTAAGAGGATTGGTCCACTGTCCTTGAGGTTGCTTCTATTTTTTGTTCTTTACTTGATTTTTTGGATTAGTGGGGTTTAGTACATTCAACTGTCCAAATGCTTGAACTTGTTCAGTTGGAGAAGGTTGAATAAATTTTACCCTGATATGTGATGCAAGGTTGGAACTAGCTAACATGCCTAGCGAAGGATCAAGAAAGGAAAAATAGGGGTTAATAGAGGGGGTGATTCCATAATGGTTAAGGGCCCTGTAGGAAGTGGAGGTGCCACTTGAGCAATTTCTAGAATTACAAGTGGAATTATGGATGTGAGGAGTAGGGTGAAAGGTAACAATATGCACACTCGTGTTGAGAAAGGTAGGACTATAGGGTCCATATGACAATTGTCTATAAGGTGAATTAGGCCCATTTTGTGGAATGTTGATAGTTAGAGATGGAGGAGGGCCACTATAAGATTGATTTGGGGGGGAATATCCATAAGGGATTGATATGTTCACTTGGTGGGAAATGGACCCAACAATCCCGTCAGTAGCATGAGAGGTGTCAAGGGTAGTTTGACCAAGATACTAATGTCGAGAAGCATTAGGATTGATTATATATAAATATCTTGATTATGCATAAATTAGATCAAAATGTTGAGCTTTGAGGATGGCCTCGTCTTCATTCATTCGCATGGTGGTCACAGTGTTCTCAGTGGTCATCAAGAGAAGTGATTTAAGGAACCAATCCAATTAAAATTTAGGTTATATATTGACTTTGCACAATGTGCGTTGACGGTGCCGTTTGTGGATGTGATCCACAATATGTGTGGAAGTGTTTTTCTTGAACTTTTAAAGGATCTCAAGTCCAGAGTCTTGGCAAACCGAGAGATGAAAATAAGTAAGAAAAATAGTGGCGATGGACTCAAAGGTTGCGTGTGTGTTTCTAGGAAAATTGAAATACCACTTGGTGATTGTTCCTGTAAGAGTTCTCTAAAAAGTCAAAGACAAATGGTATGTTTGACTATACTATTTGATGAACACCATAGGTGAAATGACATTACATGGTTAAGGAGACCACCTCCTTTTTTGCCTTCAAACTTTGGTATGTTTGAAGGTAACTTCGCTGACATGTTGGACCATGCCAGATTGTGTTGGATATGATCATTGATGAGTTTGGGAGATTTAATCTAGCCATGAATGGCAAGGTTGCTTGAGTAGTATTAGTCTTGGTCGTGGTGTGTGGCCGAGGGATTTCTCCACTAGATGTCGAAGAACTAAAGACGGATGTGTGAAGAAGGGGACTGAGCAAGGTATATCCAAGCACAATAGATCGATAACAAATGCACATGTGTTGTTGTTGAGTGGTGGTCACCCATGTCTAAGACAAGAAAGGAAAGTATGAACCCATACTCTAATAGGAGGAAGGCCTTGAATCCTTAAGGAATAGAATATCAGGATGGTTGTGAGTTTGCCATAATTCATTCTTCAAGAAAAGTGGGTTTGGTGAAGTATGTAACAAGAAATTACTATAATCAACAAATGAATCTACAGTGTGAAAGATATAAAAAAATATTGTATGGCATAGTGGTGTTTCTTTCAAAATAGCATAGATGTTGTTTGTAGTGTGTATTCTTAATTACGTATGGTTCTTTATAATTAAAGAAACAATAGTGTGATCATATTTACTTAACGTCCTTCCTATCAGTATGGTGATTGGGCCTTATAATAGATCTATTTTCAAATGGTTGTGTACCCACCAAAGGTGGCTAGTAAAGGTATGCATGAATTATTTTTAATGAGGGGTAATGAGGTTCTATTTTAAAAGGATCGATAACACTCCCAACATCTAACAAAATGTGACTTAGGTGCAAATGCATCCCACAAAATTCCACCTAGTGATATTCCTAGGTTTTGGCACTAAGATACATGTCTGAAGTCTTGTATAAGTGGTTCAGGCTCAAACTAGCAATGATAATCTCCACAAAGTGTTAGGCAGATTGATGTAGAGAGAAAAAAAACAAAATGACCTTGGATTTAGTGTCCTTGAGCGCTACACCTTCTTATATGGGTTTTGTCACACTTGGTATAACAAGATTTAAAGTACCCTAAAAGATAAAAACTATTGTTTCATGCGAAAAAGATTGAGTTGCATTATTTAGATGCCTAGCCCAACAACCCTAACTTAAACTATAATTATTTTTTTTACCTTTAGAGGAATTAAGTTGTCGACTTATTTTAAATGGGTCTTTTTTGAATTAAAGTGTGAAAAAATGAGTTATTTAAGACCTCTCACTTTTTATGATTCATCAAGATTATTTTATGAGTTCAAGATGAAGAGCATACTAAAATCATAGGAATATTCAAGTCCTTTTTGTGTGTGCTTCAAGTGGTGAAAAAAATGTGTGGTTTGAATGCTTCAAATAAACTTTCAAGGAACTTGGAAGGAAATGAAGTAAAGACATGTGAACATGTATGGGTTTTTACTTTTTCTTAATTATTTTCCTAAGTGTGATTGGACGATTACAAGTGATAATTCAAAACAAAAGTGTGCAAAGGGGTTTATTTCACTCTCTTAATCCTTTCTGATTCACCAAGATCACTTGTTGGAGCGGGTTTTGGACTTGTCTTGGAAGTCGTGCACCATAGATGGACCATGTGACGGTTCAACAATTGGCCCAAAACCGCATAGAAGGCGGAAGTTAGTTAGAAATTAGTTAGGAGTTGTGTCCACTTTGTAATGGGCTATGCCCATGTTTTGATGTATAAATATGTAGGATATCTAAGGGTAAAAGAAAAAAAAATTAGAGAGAAGCTTGTGACAATAGACAGTAGCTATTATTTTTTCATAGTGTTGTTGTGTAATGTTGGGTAGTTGATCACTGAACAAAGTATTGATGTGCATCACGCAAGCTATGTAAAACTATTCCAATGATTAGACAATTGAGAGACTGTAGTTGTAGTATTATATGCTTGTATTTGTCGTACATGGTTAATCTGATGTGATACTGTCATGAATGTTATTTTTTTCATAATGAAAAGAATGTTAAACTGCGTAGTAGATGAGTGAATAGTAGATCTATTGAATTTCTATTCACATCCCTTCAACCATGTCGAAACTTGGTTCCTGCAGTACCCTCTGATACCTCGATTGAAACATCATATATTCGTAGGTGATGTTGAAAGGGACGATATCTAGGGTTTTGTTGGTGTTATTTATGTTGAACCTTGGGTCTGCTCATGCGCCAACAAATGGTTCCATTGTCAAGACCCGGATCTGGGCCTGAAGGGACGTGATATTTGAGTAATGGTTTTCTGGATACTAAAGAGAGAAGAAATAGAAAATGGGATGAAACAAAAGGAGTACGAGCTCGCTAGAAAACATAATAAGAACCCCTGGTTCAACGAGGTAGATCGGTTGCAGAGATACGTCTATTGTGACTTGTATGAATGGTTCTTCTATGAGTTTCCCATACTTCTGACAAAGTGGTTGATAAGGTTGTTTGAGGAGAACCCGATATATATTGGTCTGGGTCTGAGGGACTTGACGTCGGAAGAGATCAAATTGATTAACACTGTAAGTAACACTATTGTGTAGTAGACTATTGGTTGGATAACATATTGAAGGGGTATGCTGTAGAATTTTCCATAGACTATACTCAGTCTTACATCGTCGAGAGGGATTTATTCAAGGGTCCATGGGAAAGATACCTGAAGTCACTAAGTACCTGGATTAATATGTTATTGTTTGACAAGGGAACGATGATATTGGCATCAGATCAGCCTAGCAGCCAAACATTTACGCACGCATTTGAGAACTGGGGCCTGACTAAAGAACAGTCTGAATGAAGGGAGTAGGAATGAATGAAGAAAGGATGAGTTGGGGATGCTAAGCAGAGAAGGAGAATTGATAGTAGAAGAGATAGTATTACTGCACGGATGTAAAAGGTTTAGGAAATACAGTATGAAGAGGACTATGGCTGAAGTAAAGGAGTAGCGCAGTAACTATCAAGAAAGAAATTTTTTTGTATGAATCCATTTCGAAGGAATGTCACAATTAGAGAAAGAAGAAGGCTTGCATCTTGATCCATATGGAGGTAATCTTGTTCAAATCAAGATCTATGTCGAACCCACGACCCCACGCAAGTCAAGGTAGCAGGAGTAAGTCAGTTGGTCATACACGACCTATAACACCGAGCAATGGTACTGCACATAATACGATGTCAGGGAAAGACCATACGTTAATATTACCTGTCTTTCATGGGGTGGGGTGTTTGAAGGACAATCTACCAAGAGCATACTCGAGGCCTGATCTCCCCAGCTCAACGCGAGTCTAGAACAAATAGAGACAGAACATAAATGACTCTCCTAGATCTAATTAGAGATCAAGGAACTAGATGCTTTTACCTTATAGACCGTTGATCCTTTCTCCTTGAATGTTTCTCCAAGCTTGACGATCTTCAGATCTTAGCTACAAAACCTGTCAAGACAACACAACAGAACAAGTAGTAAAATGCACCTACACAATAATAGATCTAAGTAAGCAGTTAAGTAGGAAAACTACACAAAACATCATTAATGCAATGAGATTTGGTGGAAAGCACTTATATTACTATATTAAAAGGGAAATACATAGGATGAAGAGATTACAACCAATGACTTAACGTAGCAATCCTTCTCCGATCAAGCCAATGCCAAAGCCTCCAAAGGGATGATGGATCTCTCAAGGAATGAGTAGAGATATCTCCTAAGCTAATTTCACCAGTATGTAGATACCATAGACCTCCTCCCTTTGGAATGGGAGTGAGCTTCACTTATATAGGACTAAGTGGATAGGGTAGGTTGAGATATGGTAGAAGAGAGATAGGGGATCCTTCCAAGAGGCTAGGAACCGAATTCCAGCTTCCCCAAAGGCTAAGGATAGGGATACACATTAGCTACCTTCAAGAATGAGCTCGGAGATGCTATTTTAACCAATCAACTAACATCATCGCAGTCTACAAGAGGACAACATGCGACGTCGCAGGTTGTATTAGGCAACCTGTGACGACCTCTCAAAATCTAGTATAACAGGGTTTGTATCTCTTCCAAGTGGATGACTTAGTCAAAGGAACTTCAGGGATGTTTACATTGACTAGCATGATGGTAAGCTTTAGGTGTAACAGAATGCCCCCCAAATAATGAAGCTGTTTGAAAATTGGACAGGTGAAATGCTTTGACAGAAGAAATGGCAATGGCTCGTCGGACGAAAGATGTTGCTGCAGTACAACTAACTCTGAGTACATAGTCTCATATGACGTACAACATGGTTGCCGACCAATACATTGCAGATCCATGGTAGTAATGACCGACTGAACACAATCATGGCTACTAGACACAAGCGTAGATCCATGATGAGATGATAACACAGCCACGACCAATACAAATGTGGATCTATGTGATATGACTTAAAACAATCTCCATTGCAAACTAGGTAAAATATGACTCTCCAGGGTCTTCAAGCCAAACCCGCAATGATACGAATCTATCCATGTGATTACAAATGTCTTGACGTCGAACATGGTAGAAACCACTTGATTACCGGTCATTGATGTATACCGTTAACAAGTGAGAGGGAAATCACCATTAATGTCAATGATTCCCAAGGTATCACAGTACATATCATCAAGCGTGAATAAATGAGTTGTAGTTGAATGTCAGATGAAATATTTCAATCAAGATTCAATGATGTAAACTCATGTTGAAAGCGAGGTAACCTGCCATTGAGGCATGCAGGGACAAGGTACTTGGTTGGTTTCTAGATTCAATCCTCGGATGATGTGTTGAATTCGACAAGGATGAATCCGATTGACTGCAGATAATGAGTGGTGAAAGTATTCTTGAACATGGGCATGGCATGACTTGGCAGTATTGACATGACGAGTGTGACACCAACTCCTAATGCAACTGATGATGGAAGAGTTCTTTGAATGACTCAAAGGAGTAACAAGACTGAGGAAGTGAATAAAACGCGAGGACAAACAGATGATCCAAGTACTGTATCCAAATTCAAATGAGTGCCATGTTCAAGAACGACTAGGTACTACCACTAATAAAGGTGTAATACAAAAGCTTTCCTTTTTCCCCATCATGAATGATGAGTGCCTCATGTGTTTTTTACGAGCTTGATGAGGGTAACCAGATGCTCGGTATAGTTCATCTCATAGATGACTCCAATCCCAAATATTTTTCGAACCTAGGAGAGGAGGGGTTCGTCCCATAGAGGTCCCTTCAATGTTAAAGTTTAATGAGTCCATAGAAGGCAAACTCGGTCGTCATTTCATGTTTAGAGAGTCTGAAAAGAACTAAAGAAGACTCCAATGGTCCTTCTTCGTAAAGTTAGCCTCATCGCCCGAAAAAGGGTAAAACAATGCGAGAGAGGACTCTTCCAGTCATGATTGGCTAGAGTATACCCTTTTCGTAAGTAGTGCCCCCTGGTCCGAAAAAGGGGTAAACTATCACCGGGGAGACGACCATTCCAATACTTTAACAAGCG
Source organism: Larix kaempferi (assembly GCA_027924585.1). NCBI lineage: Eukaryota > Viridiplantae > Streptophyta > Pinopsida > Pinales > Pinaceae > Larix > Larix kaempferi. Next base: position 13,288,596 of record BSBM01000138.1, on the reverse strand, counting down.
TGAACGCGACAAGTTCACTTGGCAATCTTTTCCTATTTCGAGAGCCTGAAAAAATCTTAAAGATAGACTCCGAGGGGGTTCCTTTTCCGTAGGAGTTTAACTAGCCCAGAAAAGTGATAAATCGTAACTTGGTAACTTATTCTCATGGTTTTAAGAGTACGAGAAAGAACAAAGAGTAAGCTCGTCATCATTAAATGATTGAAATCTAATGGATGGAAAATAACAACAAAAACATTCAAGGGGTTGCTCATACCTGAGATGATCGCTACAATGTGAAAACGACGCAAATGGAACACTTAACGTCTCCTGCATGCTTGAAAACTAGGTCAAATAGTCAACCATGCATTCAAATGTAGTAAAAATGATCCAAACTATAGAAAATAACCCATAGAACATCTAAATTTGAAAAAGAATATTCCCTTTTTGTTTATAAAATAGAAAAAATGACCAAACATAGTTACCATTGTTTATTTGCCAAATTGGGGAGAAGAAAGTGCTATTTGGAGCATAATTTCATTTACCAATTTCCGGATCTACGAGTGACCATTTCATGAGCCGTTCGAAGCAGGTAATTCTAAATCTCAGCCATCATCTTTGTAGTGGTTTAGAATTAAATTTTTGTCCATTTTTTCAGTTTTTTGAGTTGATTTATGGGGATCTTGTGTGCCCTCGGGTCATCGCAAGTCTCTCGAACGATAACTGCGACGAACCCAGGTCGTTGCAAAGCCCGCATGGGTGTCTTGCGATGATGTCGCCCTGTCTACAACAACGAGGTGCAACGGTGGAAACGTCCATGTTCAACTCAAAACCTAGCCCAAAAGAAAAAAATTTAATGGCTTGAGTGAGCTCTAATGATGTTTAAATGCTCCTTTTGATAGGTTTGTGACCGCCAACATGGTTCTAGACTAGCGCGAGCAAGAACATGAAGTGGATGACGTGCAAGCTACAAATGATCCACTATGTGTGGAGGCATTGAGGAACTGTGGGTTGCTGAAGTTCTTCCAAGTCCAAGGCATGAGGGCCCAAGTCCCGCTGCTGGAGCATATGCTTCGGAGTTGGGATGCAGCTCAGCAGCACTTCATGATCAGAGAGCATATACTAACTATAGATGTCGAGGACATCTACTTCTTGACTGGATTGTCCCATAGGGGGGACAATGTGGCTCTTACCGGATCACGGGGAAGTGACCAGACGGTGGATGACTTGATCGTCAAACATTGTACTCCTCATGCACGTGCCTCTAGTAGGAAGATTCCCCTCAAAGAGGTGTGAGATCATCCATTGTTTGCTATACTCTTCACCATAGTGAGGATAACAGGGAGCCAAGTGGCTCACATGGCTACCAGGTCCCAGATGTTGTATGCGGGGGACTGTATGTCTCCAAAGGTGTTCAGCTAGTGTGAGGGACTCCTCACTAACATCTGAGCTCGGCTTACCAAGTGTTGGCATGGTGAGCTCAAGCAATTCGAGTATGGGTCGTGTTGATGCCTCGAAGATCGAAGCATCAATCAGCAAGGGATTCTCCCTAGTAAGCAAGCCCAACTAGATTGCTGACCGTTTGATATGGAGGATCCGTTCGGTTAACGGTTTCGACTACCGTGTGAGTTTTAAAGATTTGTTTACTTTATCGGTCGCGACCCGATCCACCGTTTATGCATTTTATGTTAAAGATGAAATGCAAGTGCCCTAATCTAAATGCATGTGGTGAAACAAATCTATTCTAAGCTACTCAATCCTAAAATTACCTATCCTTGCAAGGAGCATAACTTAAATTATGAGCAATAAACTGAAAGAAACATTTAACGATTCCAACAGATAGCCATTAAATCAAATAAATGCATTTTCAGCCGAATGTAAATGATATCAAAGACAACTCTGATTTTTATAACAACATTCCATTACTCATAAGATACAGAAATTTTGCAAAGGAAACAAGATCATTCACAGCATAGAATTAATTCACATAAGCCAGGAAAGATCTCACTGAATGTAGATGAAAATTGCTGAAATAGTTCGACAAACATCCATCACAACTCAAAGCAAAACAATGCATCAGCTTCCACAAGCCAAAATTGTTTCTCCATTAATGTAGTTGAATTAGTTCTCAAACATCAGAGAAAATTCTTTCACCTGCCAAAAGTCCCCTTCCTCATCTCTAAACTAGCTATATATAGCTTTACAAAATGCCCCATGAACTTCCACCTATACCCTAACCATTTCCATTCTTTTAATTTGTCTTGTAGTGTTGATATTACAAACAAGAAAAATATCCCAATTAACTTTACAAAAGGAACGGGAGTTAAAACCCAAATGTCATTTTAATAATTCAAAGGTATACACATAAAATAGAAACCAAAGAGGCACGTTGGCTTTCATCATTCAGACTTTTGCAAATGCGATTTATCCTTGGGCTGGCTCCTCTATTGACTTGGGCGCTTCTGAGACCACTGGTGCTTCTTCTAAAACTAACGCTACTGCAGCAACTAGAACACTTTCTGGGTTGAAGCTTGTTTGACTGCCAGTGCCTTGTCTACCTCTGTTATGTAATTTTCCCACCGATTTGTTTCCTTTACAATATTGAGTCCAACCAAGGGAATCATAAATCTGAGAGACACTTCTTGCTTGGCAAGCTCTTCTATTAGGATACTCATTTCTGCCATAGTGGCTTGGAGACTTTCTTCTAGGAGGTGTTTATGAATGGCAGCCTGACTGATAAATGGTGCAGGTCTTCTATGGTCAAGATATCCAGCTTCTGCACATATTCGCTTTCTGCCTTGAGACCCTCATTCAAGTGAGATAAACATTTTGTTCTATCTAGGAATTCTTCTATTTTCTAGGGCATGGCCATCTGACAAGTTTCCTATGTGGTTCGTATTTTAGAATACAAACTCTTACACCGTTCATAAGTAGCAAGGGTTACGGTGGCCAACTTTACTCCGCAATCCTTAGAATAATCCAAGGTGCACACACCTGCTCTATCTTCAACAACAGTTTTAAGGGAAAGAGTTGTCGGGGATTCTGATTTCCCTTCTCTCCACTCAATGTGTTTCTTAATCTCTCCACTGATCCGTGCATGCTTCCTCCTGACCTTGGTTGCTTCAACATTAATTTCCTTTACCTTGGCCATTATTTCCTTTAATTTGTATATTTCCTCTGAAAGGAGTTCTTGGAATCCATAGGTGCTTCTTATTATCTCACAAGCTTGCTCGTGGAAGGGGCTAATGTCTCCTATTTTGTTGTTTTCCAGTTCCAATTGCCGCTCTAACAATTCGTTGCCTTCTTGCTGTTAAGATTTAATATGCTAAGACATAAAATATCATCATTACATTCCATTTCACAACAATAGCATATACAGGATCACTGAAAGAACAACAAGCACAGCATAAACGCAAGAGACACAGATTTATTCTGGGAAACCCTCATGGGGTAGAAAACCCAACAAAGCTTCCTCAATATAGATGACCAACAAATACAAAAGATGTAATCCCAAACATGAGCTCCTTCTCCTCCATAGTAGATCTCTCTCTCACCTATGCGCCACTCACAAGTGAGTGAATGTGTGTTAAATGAGGAACACACCTCCTCTATTTATACACAACTCCGAATTGTCTTTTACACAACTAGGTCGGCCCCAACTTAACCACTTTACATAATGATGACTGGGCCGACCCCTCTAGGGTGGTCTAATAACCCTTTAACCCACAAGACACATACAGGGCCAACCCCCACTGGGGAAGTCTAATAACCCAAGTTATCACATTCTCCATGGAGGAATAAAACATCTCCGGATATACAATAAGGTCTTCACGGAGGAATGAAACATCTCCGGAATAATAAAGTACAAATATAATATTCTTAGAAGTTACAATATCTCAACACTCCCCCTTAACGAGAAGGATATTATAACAACATCTGCACGAGCAAGGAGTCATCAACTACATCATACATGATACATCTATAAATCATTGGAAGCTTTCTTTACACATCATCAGTAACTCAAGCAGTTACTGGAACATCGATGATAGCATCGTCATCACACGATCAGCATGATAACAACATCAACTGGATCCTCTCGATCTATAGCATTGTCATCTAAACCATCACGATCAGCAGCATTGCCATCTAGACCATCACGATCAGCAGCATCATCATCTAGACCATCACGATCAGCAGCATCACATCATCAATTGGATCCTCTCGATCAACAGCATCACATCATCAACTGGATCCTATCGATCAACAACATCACATCATCAACTGGATCCTCTCGATCAACATCATCACATCATCACTGGATCCTCTCGATCAACAACATCATCATCAGCATACCCTGTAGTACACATGATCCTTCCTTTCGGAATTACGGGATCAATCATATCACAATCAATATTTAAGACTATCCTTCCTTTCGGAATTACTGGATTTACTGTCTAAGGATGATCAATTCCATCTCAATCATTTAAGACAATCCTTCCTTTCGGAATTACTGGATTTACTGTCTAAGGATGACTCATCCTATCACAATCATTTAAGACAATCCTTCCTTTTGGAATTATGGGATTTACTGTCTAAGGATGATTAGTCCAATCACAATCACATTTAAGACTATCCTTCCTTTCGGAATTACGAGATTTACTGTCTAAGGATTATTAGTCCAATCACAGTCACATTTAAGACTATCCTTCCTTTTGGAACTACGAGATTTACTGTCTAAGGATGATTAGTCCAATCACAATCACATTTAAGACTATCCTTCCTTTCGGAACTATGGGATTTACTGTCTAAGGATGATTAGTCCAATCACAATCACATTTAAGACTATCCTTCCTTTTGGAATTAAGGGATTTACTGTCTAAGGATGATTAGTCCAATCACAATCACATTTAAGACTATCCTTCCTTTCGGAATTACGGGATTTACTATCTAAGGATGATTAGTCCAATCACATACATTTTGAACCAAGTGCTCAGGGATGATGTAGTCCTACACGTACATTTTGAACCAAACATTCAGGGACGATGCAGTCCTCTCACGTACATTTTGAACCAAACTTTTAGGGACGATGCAGTCCTATCATGTGCATTTTGAACCAAACGTTTAGGGACAATGCAGTCCTGTCACGTACATTTTGAACCAAATGTCCAGGGACGATGCAGTCCTGTTACGTCCACTAGGGACCACTTCTCGGAGACATATGTCTGTGGATCAATTCAGGGACCGAAGTCCGTGGATGATACAATCCCTCTCGTCCACTAGGGACCACTTCTCAACCTTATCGTTGATATCATCGACCTCATCGTCGGGACAGGTAACCTCATCATCGATACATGTATCCTCATCATCAATACAAGTATCCTCAGCATCGATACAAGTATCCTCATAAATACAGTATCCATATCATCTACCTTACCGTCTATGCAAGCAATCTCATCATCAACGACCATATCACTCCCCCTTTCGAGGAGGGTCCTTCTGAGCTACACCAAGCTTGTCTCGGAAATGCTCAAACTTTACTCGAGACAGAGGTTTTGTAAATATATCAACAACTTGTTCGTTAGTTCTCACATACTCGAGCTTGATAGCTCCTTTCTGCACCATATCCCATATATAGAAATATCAGATCTCTATGTGCTTTGACTTATCATGGAACACTGGATTCTCTGTCATCTTGATACAACTCTGGTTGTCACACAGGATCACAGTCGGGTCCATCTCTAAGTCAAACAATCCTGATAACAACTTCCGAATCCATATCGCTTCACAACTAGCAAATCAAGCAGCTATATATATTCCGCTTCAGCTGTGCTGAGAGCCACACTAGACTACTTCTTGCTAAACCACGAGATCATGGCAGATCCAAGACAATAACATCCACCCGATGTACTCTTCCTGTCTGAAACACTTCCTTCCCAATCAGCATCTGTGTAGCCATACAATCTGAATTCATGATCTCCAAGATAACATAGACCAAAGTCTATCGTACCCTTTAGGTACCTCATCACATGCTTTGCAGCTATTAGGTGAACACACCTAGGTTCCACTAGATACAGACTCAAGGTGTTTACAACAAAGCATATATCTTGGCCTAGTATACATCAGATACATCAATGACTTAATAATCTGTCTCTACTAAGTCACATCCACTAACTCTGATGAGTCATTAACTAACAGCTTCAAGTTGGAATCCATGAGAGTGGCCATGGTTGTACATTCGAATATATCAAATACTTTCCCTGGTTGAGAAAGATTCCTTCTGGGCCTTGCCATACTTCCAGACCTAGGAAGTAATGCATCAATCTGAGATCTTTCATCTCAAATTCTGTAGCCATCTTCTTCTTGCTTTCCATGATCTGTTTCTCATTCCCTGTCAGAAATAGATCATCCACATATAGTAGGATCAGCTTTACTTCTTGAAAATCCCAAGCTTGTCAAGAAAATATAAATTCTCCCTCTGTGACTTAACATCATTCACACTCTGCATTGAGTGATCTTCTGCATATCTATTTGTGCCATCTCCCGTCAGATGGGTCTACTGATATGAGCCTCAAGATCATTCAAACTCTGTGGTGAGTTCCTTCTTGAATCCATCTAAGAGAAGAATGTCATCTATATATATATACCATCTTCAACCTTGTAGCAAAGTTTGAAATCCACATCACCCATGGTGATCATCAAATGACTATCGATCCTGGGTACCTGTTGAACCCATACAGAGCTTTCTTCAATTACACCATTAAGAGAATGGTCTTATCTAGCCACTTGGAGCAAACATCTCGTCATGATCCTCTTCCTCTTTCTAGGAGAATATTCTAGCCACGAGCCTTCTATAGTATGTTTGATTTGTTTAACATCCATCACTTGTTCGGTGTTCATCATTCTTCATGATCTTTCCTACAAATCAAAGTTAATTACATGATTAGTAATACTTCATAATCGTCAAATCATGTTGACATGATAACCTATTATGCATACATATATGATTCACATAGTTATGCAACTATCTTGACCAATACTTTGGCACAACACTTTTCCATATCCTGTATGCATACAGTGGCTATCTAGATGCCTTCCATCTCTACCATAACATACTATCAAGAGCGTGCATAGCTCTCTGTATGTCAGCAAAGAGGTTTCATTCTAGACAAGCAACAATGGAATGTTTGTCCAACTTACCAATCATATGCATATTAGTGGTATATTGTTCAATGCTATATGAATGCTTACACTCAGCATGATATATTTCTAGGAATACAAATATGCATACAACTATTACGAGCAATATCACTGACTATTCAAAGATTCAAGAAGTAATTCAAATGACAACTTAAATACTTATCTTTTATGTTTGTGTGGTTTCCTCCCGCTTGATCTGTATTTTCCCTTCATGATTATATGTCTTGAACTTCTATCCATCCTGATTTCTATGCATGCTTCAGTGTGCACTAGTGTCATCATCATGATCTCATACATAATCATACATTCATCTTAATACTATCAAAACATTATGATTCTAAATAATATTAAGTATGTATGGTCATGATCATTTCATACATAGGTACACTCATCTAAGATCCTAACACAAATTAGGATTCTAACTTTGACATAGGAAAACGTACCTGGATTAGTATACATGCTTAGTTATGTCTAACATACCCAAACAATATCTTCTTTGTTCTCTTCAATTACTTAGAGACCTTGTGCTAGAACTTGCATATCTCATAAGTTAAGCATAATAGGGAAAACTCATACATACCTTGTAAGTGAGGCTTCTATGTGGTCAAAAAATATGGATGAGTCTTTGTCTTTATGTCATCATGGTCATAGAACTTGATTTGTCTTTCTTGATGTACCTGTATCTTGTTAGCAAACAACATCATCCTCATACAACACCACAGGTGCATTAGTACAATCATATAACCCTAATCAATGAATTTCTTCTATCACTCACATGCATTCATTATCAAACAATCATAATTGTACTAACGTGAAGACAAACATATTATGAAGAATCAGATTTCAAAACATACTTGTATTTCCTCAAGTCATACCTTTCAGGATTGCTTTTAACCCAATCCACTTTGATTTGCTGAAACTGGATCTCAAGCTGGATTAGGGTTTGTCAAAGAGACCCTAAAAATTCAAACTTTGAATTTCAATCTTTTGAATTGATGGAAAGATGCACCTTGCTGAGCTGATCAAGCTGGTATACTTCAATTTTGAAAACTACAAAATTTGACCCCTCAAAATTGACTTTGAAAGTTTTGGATCTTCTAGACAGGATCCAAAACTAGGGTTTGATAAAGCCCGGTCTTCTGCCCAGCCAAAAGGTTTGATCTTGTGCTCTAAACTTTTATTTTTCTGAGGAGCTTCCAGCCATGGTCTCATATTTCAAAAATCCCAACTTCCGCAAAAGCCCTAATTTTCCACCTTTCCGATCAAAATCCCGAATTGGGGTTTGATCAAGCCCGACCTTCTGTCCAACCAAAAAATTTGATCTTGGTATTTAAATTTCAATTTTTATGAGTAGCATCCATCCATGGACTCATATTCCAAGAATTCCAACTTTCTCCGAAACCCTAATTTCCCACAGCAGTGACGAATCAAGAATGAAGGTGCTCATAAATCAATTCTGTTTTGACATAAATATGCACATGGTTGTTTCTAGTACATCTCTGAAATTACGAATCCATAGGGTCTGAAAATTTGGCCTGTGGTATCCTGATCTGTCATCTTTCCAACCCTACAAGTCTGACCTCAATTGGATTCTCTGAGAGAGAGTTATGCCAAGTGTTGCAACATGACCTGTTTATGGGATAAAACAGGAGAGCAAACTTGTACGGAGTGCCACGTGTCATTGGTTCAACTTCGACCTCTAAAAACCTTACCTGAGAAACTACAATCCGTACTCTACCTATCCCTTCTTACGAAATTTCATTTGGAGCTTCCTAGCCTGAGATATGACCTTTTTTCCTAGGTCACCTGTTTATGACTGAGATTTGGAAGAGGCAGAAACCCTAACTTGTACTGATCATATCTCACAAGATACAACGAATTATAATTTGTGCTTCTAAAACAAGGTACATGGGGATTTTATCTATGACCTGTAAACATTTCAGATCTTGAACCTTTCTCAAAATGTATTTACAGCGAAATTTCTATGATGACTGGTTTTTTCTATATAAAACCCTAACCTTCAAATTGTCGCAAGTGAAGCAAGTGTCGTAAGTGCCATACATTGCCTTCCTTCAGGTTAGCTCTGATACCATGTTAAGATATAATATGCTAAGACAAAAAATATCATCATTACATTCCATTTCACAACAATAGCATATACAGGATCACTGAAAGAACAACAAGCATAGCATAAACACAAGAGACACAGATTTATCCTGGGAAACCCTCATGGGGTAGAAAACCCAACAAATCTTCCTCAATATAGATGACCAACAAATACAAAAGATGTAATCGCAAACATGAGCTCCTTCTCCTCCATAGCATATCTCTCTCTCACCTATGCGCCACTCACAAGTGAGTGAATGTGTGTTAAATGAGGAACACACCTCCTCTATTTATACACAACTCCGACTTGTCTTTTACACAACTAGGTCGACCCCAACTTAACCACTTTACATAATGTTGATTGGGTCGACCCCTATTGGGTGGTCTAATAACCATTTAACCCACAAGACACATACTGGGGCGACCCACACTGGGGAAGTCTAATAACCCAAGTTACCACATTCTCCACAGAGGAATAAAACATCTCCGTATATACAATAAGGTCTTCACGGAGGAATGAAACATATCCGGAATAATAAAGTACAAATATAATATTCTTAGAAGTTACAATATCTCAACACTTGCAACTTTTCAATGTGTTCTTTTAGGTCGTCGATCTGCTGAACATTGTCAAACTTCTCCGATTCAAGCTTCAGGTTTTTATTTTCAAGTTCTCCCTTTTCTACCTCTAACACCCTTACTTGCATTGCTAAAGCTCTCCTATTAGCTTCCAGCTGTTGAATATTTTCATTTAATTCTTCCTTTTGAGATGTGAGAGAATCATTCTTCTGGATCATCAAATTTGTATAATTCTGCTCCTTGACTAAATCCTCCTGCAACTAACAGGCCCTCTCTATCTCTAGGCTCAATTTATCTCCTAGTATGTTGACATTGTCTACAGTTATTGTAACTACGGCCACAAAGATGGATGCTAGGAGTCTAGAAGCCTCCTCTGTGTTCTGAATGACCGTGGTTTCATGCGTGGTGATGATATCTGGCCGAAAAGGTCTTTTCAATCTGGAACCTATCTCTTTAACAATGGTTTTTCTTTTCTTGTTGTAAGCGAACTTTTCCCATTGAGAGACCGTAATGCCTTTTGTGGGAGTAAAAGGGACGAGTGGGAGGTCCTTTATAGAGAGGTCTGTATCCAAGTTTTGTATGGTTGGGCTCTTAGGACCAGCATCCTCTTGTTGTTTCTTTACTTCTTCGGCTTTCTTCAGTGCCTCCTCTTCCATTGCCTTTCTTAGTCTTTCATCTTCTTCTTGTTTAGCAGCTTCTTCTAGCCTGATCCTTTCCTCATCCTCGATCCTTCTGGCTTCATTCTCTGCTACTTGGATTCTCAAGGCCTCTTCATTTCGAAGCTGATCCTCTTGGGATTTTCTTGTTGCTTGCTTGACCTTCTTCTGGATTTCTTTTGCTTGTTGTAGGAATCTTTCTTCCTCGGAAGCGAGAGCTTCAACAGCTCCTGAGGTTTCTTTATCCTGGTGTTGCTCTGATTCTTTGAGAATCACAGAAATGGAGCTAGGTTCATCTTTACTACGCTGACAAAATTAGCAGTTCGGCCATATTGTTGATTCCCCTATATGCTTCCTCTACTGAATCATAGTAATGGGCGTATTCGAAGGGACTATGTAGCATTTTTCAATGTTGGGCAACTTTACCTTGTCTATCATTATTCTGAAAGATCTTTTCCCCGAAATGAAAACCTCTCAATTCTGCTATGAAGTCTTATGTCGATGCTACAAGTAGAAGGGTAAAGGCGGAAAAGTGGCCTTCTTCCTGTCGTACAATATACCACCAATTCCATCTAGAAAAACTTGCCTTATCGCCTCTTTGTGAACGATGTAGTCAGTGACATACTTGGGCAGGATATATGGGGGTTTCAAGCCTCCATACATTCTTATGTAGGTGCCATCCTTTGAAAAATAGAAGTCTCCATAATTTTCTAGAACCGCCATGGCATTTTCCGATAAGCAATTAGGCTCTTCGTTGAACATCAACTCATAGAGAGGCATGATGAATTCCTCACAAATGGATTTGTAATGCCACCTGTAGTTCTATGCCCAAAAGACTTTATATGCCGTATATACCGGGCCTTCTGCTTGGTTCCAAATGCATCCTAATTTTGGGAAAAGTTGCTTTGCCACGATACAGTCTACCAAATAAGATGGCATGTAAAATTTGGATTTATTTACCTCTAATCCTTCTTTTGCAGCAGTTATGGTTAATTCTAGACTGTCTAAAATCATGTCAGCCCAATTAAAAATAGTTCCTCGGAAGGCTACATGATGTATAATAGGTACCCATTGGAGTGTAAACATAGTTCCGTCAAGTCTGCCAAAGATTATGCTCAACATCAGAGCTATCATTCTAAATGGAGGCCTCAGATTTTGAGCTTCATATTCCTCGTTATCTTTCTTTCTGAACTGTTTTCCTGTAACGAGTAGCTTCCATGTCGTTTCTAGGTTGTTCATTTTGACCTATGCCAACCATTCGTCAGTCAAGCGCTGAACCGGGTTGGGTAATGTCACCTACCCAAATTTTGAGAATAATTATTGCTATGTTATTTTCCTTTTTGCAAAATATTTGTGCTAAATTACAATTTCCAAGTTTTTAAAATTATGACCAATTTGGGTCAAAAAGGAATGTAATGACTCATTTTTATTATTTGATAAATAAAATTGGAGACAAACCCTCAAGAAGACGTTACAAGAATGTTCACTGGCCCACTAGGAGGAATGGAAGCTGTTGGAAGGCTTGGGAAAGATGGAACATTTGCACTCTGACTCTAGCTGTTGGTATGGGACAACTCCCCCCTAATTTTTTGGCATTTCCCCCTCCAGGTGGAGGGAGGGGAGCAGGTAGCTCACTAATGACCAATTAATCACAAAGACCTAGGCAGCCTATAAAGGCAAATCGAATGGAGCAGGGAGCTCTTACATTCTTTTATACAGAAACATTTTCCTCATGTGCATCAAGTGATGACTAAGAGAATTGAATAGGGGAGGCTAAGGAGAGTGCAATTGTAAGGCTACAGATCTATTCTGTGAAGAAATACTAGAGGTGTTGGTGCAGGTATCCTTGACTGCTGAAGTTTGTAAGACTGGATAACTACTTGCTACTGCAAGAGTGAAGACCAAGCTTCTGAGTTTCCCTCCTCCTGGTGGTTCAGTGAACAGGCTCGGGGGTCCTAAGGCAAACATTTAGACTATCTTCAGGAGTTGGTTGGGAGGAACGGGCTTCTAGGGTGTTTTTCCACTCACCTACTGGTTCAGGTTCTACATATTCTTTAATTATTCTGTCTGCATTTTGAAAATTTATGTTGATTTCAAGATTTGATGATTGATTGAATGCAAATGGATAGAATAAAGATCTTCTCTGTATTTTTCCCCATGCAAATACATGCATCGTACTCTAGTGCAGAGAAATGTTTAAGTAGATAAAATGATAGGATGAAAGTCTGATTTCAATGAAGTGTTGTGCATCATGATTCTACATTAACATAGCCCTACTGATCTAAGAAGAAAAATGCAAAAGCTCAAACATGACAAGTATCCATGCACAGGTATAAAAAAAATTATTTATTTCTCTGCCCAGGAAAATACATTTTACTTCTGTGTAGTTTCAATATCCATTTTATTCTTTTTTTTTTTGAAATAAAACAGTACTAGATAGAAATTCCCATTTTTTTTACAAGCATCACATAATCTAGGAATCTCTGCTAAAATTTCCTGATCTGTCTGCATGGATCTAAAACTAAAGTTTCGCACAGAATAACATCAATCTGCATGGATGCCTGCATACATTCCCCATTTATAGCAGTACATCTAACCTGTATAATTCATTATCCTTTTACATTATTTTAAAGACAAAAGGAAACCTCTGGAAATGATCACTAACATTTTGCATTTAAATTCCAAACTGAACGTTGATTACACAGTATTGGCCGATCGTCTCATCTCAAATCTTTCATGCAAACAGTATTAAAACAAGATCCATTTCCTTTACGTTTTTTTTACATATAAATTGTTTTTACAGTCTTCATGGAAAACCCTAGAAATTCCTTCTACCCTACCTTTCATCTCAGACATTAATCTATTCATTCATGATCTAGCTTAGATCCCAGTTCATCACGTTAAACATGACATCAACAGGATACGGCCATTATCGATTGATTCCCTGGCATCATTTCATTCAAACATTCAACTACCAATTCACACATTCACAAAAGTAAAAGCTAGGTTTTCAAAAAATAGCACAAATCCCCATCATCCATATTCAAAAAATGTTCAAAACCTGTCACATATAAACATGGAAGCTAGACGAGCCAATAACGAGCGGGAGAAACATATACAAACCCGAAAGCTTTGCCAACAAAAAATACAGACTTTAAGTTTCGGACGAGTCGTCCTATGCATACAAAGTTATTTATCCCAGAGTCTATTCATACAAAAACCAACGCAGAACAATCCCGACAGTTTTACCATGACGATAGAAAACTTTAACAAAATGAGGGTTGCCCTCTCAACAGTCCAATTATTTACAAACACGGCCATCTCGGCCCTTGTCACTACACTGCTAACAACAGTAAGACCCGACCGAGGGAGACCTACGAGGGTTAAACATCATCAAGACTTACCTGGGATTGGTGCCACAATCTCTTTCCTAAGCCGTCGCCAGGGAAGAAGCCCAAACAATTTAGTACCTGCCAGGTCCCAATGAGACCGAGGTTAACACTAGCTTGAAACCGGAACCCAAAAACAAAACTGGAACATTAAAGTATTAACATGAAAGTGTGGTGGGTTCTTACCTTGGTGTAAAACCCCCAGCCGAGACCCTCCACACCTGCTACACAAATGATGAAGCACATTCAGTTATGATTGAAGGTTTGACTCCCACAGTTAAAAATTTTCACAAACCGTGCAAACCATTATGCAATTATCGCATACGATGCTTACCCGTGAAGTGTTGGCCCTCGACGATTGCCCCGCCACCTTGAGAGAGAGAGAAAGTCAACCAGTGCCGAGAATGGTATCGTGCCCCAAAATATTCGAAGGTTCGGCCAAAATGTTTCACCGAAACCCTAGACGGAGGCTCCCACAACCACGAGCAAGGCCACACCGAGACGGAGTAACTGGGCGAGTTTTCCACTTCCTGTTGCAGGCACGCAACCCACAGGTCTAGGGTTTGAGCCTGGGGCAGGCTTTGAACACCAAACTTCCCTGTAACAGCTGGGCGTACCCCTTGCAACAAAACACATGAGTTTGAATGAAGCCCAAAGGTCGCCCAACGTCGTTTTGGTAACTCTTGAGTTAGGGTTCATCCGACGGTAGAAAATCATGCAACCATCGACGGGCCATGCCTATCGTCCGCGTGGAGGAAGTATGCCAGTGCATTCAATTCCAAATTAAGTTGCTGCCTCCTCGATGTTGCCAAACCACCCATCCAGATGGCTATTGCTTATTATAGCAAGGATCCACATCATTGATACACCAACTCTTTCACGTGCCAACGGCCAGGTAAGATCGCACTCCGGCCACCATTAATTACAATCGGCTAGGACTTCATTGCATGTACCAGAGCCGATGGCAAGTCCCATTCCTCCACACATTCACATTAATTAGCACCACAGCACCTGCCATGACGAGCACCAACGTTAAGAACAACCCCTTACAGAGCCATTGCAACGTAAGATTTTCCATTGATCATTGTACAAAGTCGATGGTAATTGGATAAGTTATGATTCTCTACGTGCACAACCTGTCACGAAATCATCCATCAATGCATCGTAGCACAACGAGCCCACAGTTGGGGACTTTAGAAACCTTATCACAAACCAATTCATAATTGTTATTACGTAACTCGATCCTTAACCGCGTAAGTTCTAAAGTCTCATTATGGTAGCAATACCATATATAGAAACAATACGATAGTTCTTCTACCATGATGTGAAAACATTACCATTGCAACGCATCATTTAATTTTAAAAAAAAAATATCGATCACTATAGTATGTCCAATGTTAAATCAAAATCATATATATATGCGCCCAAGGTTAGAACAAATAATATATATATATATATCCCTCGGTCCAATGTAAAATAACAAAACAAAAAAGAAGGGACAATTACCTAGAGTGCAAGTATCCTCCATTGCGGGGGTTGATTTTAAGCATCACACCTGCCATAGTCTAAGCCACCCAAGTCGTGTTGATATTAACCATGGACGGCCAAATTAATATGATCTAAAGACGGGACATTATCGTCACCTTATTGGCATATTAGTTTGCCACGTAACCTTACCATTTGCATGTACCTTGCCCTTCCGTCACATATGTCATTGCAATCAGTTCTGGGTAGCTGTCATCATCAATGTCCGAAATAGCTAGCTAGGTAGATGCACACCCAATCTGAGAAGAAGCTTACAACTTGTGACAAATCGGACGGCTACTGAAAATTACAATTATCATTACAGTTCTGGAAATTGTCACGTTAACCTTACCTTTAAATCTGTGCAGGAAGAACAGGTACGTATGCTTTAGCATAAAAATCTAAGTAAGCCTCAGGTGCCTCGTAGGAGCCCTCTTATCGTCATAAAGAAACAACTGTCAGTATCATCCTAGGACAACTTGCAGTACTGTTAACACAGGCAGAATTAATTATAGTACAACCATGACAGTGCTACTAATCTACCCTTAGTTAAGAAGCTCAAAAGAAATTAAATGATTGGCTGCAATTATGACTTTGGAAATTCCATGCTGACTTCGAGTATATTTAACATCTCGCTTTTACAATTAATAGCATTTATTGTCGAATTAAAAATTTTAAATTTTTCGTAATTATTGGGATGTTACATGTGGTATCAGAGCTTATGTTCGAACACTAGGCCAAAAGTGGCCCAAGAAACATGCAACCAAAAATTTATGCCAATAAAATTTCTTGCTAACTCAAATTATTTTGTCATATACAGAATTGTTTTCTTTTCAAAAATTTTACGGTTATGGAAGGTTCAGCTGAACGGATGGACGACAGATTTCCACCAAATAGCCATAGTACGGAACAACAATTCCATGGCAACTCAGACCACAACTCATCAGAGTTATTACAAGCTTTCCAAGAATTGAAAGCAGAAATAAGGTCAGTAAAATAGGACAATGAAAGAATTGAAAACACAAGAGGAGCTGAAACAAGCGTTGTTCGACCAACAGCCACTGGATGAACAAGGAACCGAACATACCTCCGAGACTAAAGACTTGCCATATAAGGACAGGGATAATCAAGCAAAAACAGCGGGTGGAAACAACAACTCAACATCGTCCAGAGCTTCCAAACAAATAGGTAACAAGAAGCATCACTGTTCTAGCGACAACAGTGGGGAAGAATTCAAGCCAAAGTGCAAAAGAAGTAAACAATATGAACAGATATCCGGTGAATTCAAGAAAATCAAACCCCCAATTTTCAATGGCGAAACAGAGAAAGGAGAGACAGCGGAGGTATGGTTTTCGGGCATGAAAAAGTACTTCCATATCTACGACTATTCGGAGTCCTTGAAGGCAAAAATGGCAATTTATAATCTAGCAGGAAAGGCGGATATTTGGTGGCAGGACCTCAAAAGGGTAAAAGGCATAAAAGACCGAGATGTGAGTTGGAGTAGTTTTAAAAGATACTTCAAAAAGAAATTCTTATCCGAGCAGTACTATGAAGAAAAGTCCAAGGAGTTTTATGATCTAAAGCTGGGAACGATGAACGTGAAAGAACTAAACAGCAAATTTCTGAGTTTTCTAAGGTACGTACTGTACATGGTGGCAAAAAAACCAAAAATTCAGAGATACCTGAGCTGCCTACCCTTTCACATCAAAGACGGGATAGAGTACGACAGCCCAAAAACATTGGAAGAGGCCATGAGGAAGGAAAACTTTTGCTTTGACCATAATAGGAGAAAGGAAGGGGTGCCTAGCTGGAGAAACCCAAGACCCAATCACTTCGAACAGAAAAAGAAAAATTTCAGACATAGTGGGAATTCTGGATTCCAGAGGAAAAACTTCAAGAATCGGAATTTTCAAGGAAACAGTTCTAGAAATTATCAACAGCAGAAATTTACAGCACCCCAAAATAATCCCAGTACAGCTCGGAATAATGAGCAGAAACCACCTATAAAATGCTTTGAGTGTCAAGGACCTCATTATGCCTCGGACTGTCCTCTTAAGAAGCAAACAACTAACCATATTCACTCAATACAAGTGGAGGCCACAGTGGGAGATTTGGCGAGAGAAGTACCCAGAATTAGTGCAGCATTAGACAACCGGCAAGCAGAACACCAAGTCTCCATGGTGGAGATTGAAGGGCAGAACACAACGAACATCTACGCATCATTTTTCCAGTCCTGAGGGACCACCAGTTATACGCTAAGTTCAGCAAGTGTGATTTCTACAAAGATAAAGTTCAGTACTTAGGGCACATAATCTCTGAAGAAGGAATTTCAGTCGACCCCGCCAAGATAAAGGCCATCAATGAGTGGCCAGTTCCTAAAGATGTGACAGATGTGTGATCATTTATGGGAATTAATGGTTACTACAGAAAATTCATTGAAGGGTTCTCAAGGATTGCAAACCCCATCACCTCCTTGCAGAAGAAGGGAAAGAAGTTTGTCTGGGACCAGAAATGTGCAAACATTTTCAAAAGGTTGAAGGAGTTACTGACTACGGCACCTATTTTGAAAATTGCAAACCCTAATAAGGATTTTGTAGTGTGTACAAACGCATGTAATGACGGGCTTGGAGGAGTTCTAACAGAGGAGGTTCATGCTGTAGCCTACGAGTCTAGAAAGCTGAAAATACACGAGAAAAACTACTCTACTTACGATCTAGAATTGCTAGCAGTAATTCATGCCTTGAAAATGTGGCGGCACCACCTTGTGGGCAGAAAATTCACCTTGATGACAGATAACATGGGGCTGAAATATTTGTTAGATCAGACAAATTTAAACGCTAGACAAGCTAGATGGATATCCTTCCTAAGCGAGTACGATTTCGAAATTCAGCATATTAGAGGGAAAGAGAATAAGGTCGCTGATGCGTTAAGTCGTAACGCAAGAATACATTTTATTTCAGCTATCAGCACATACGCAACAAATTTGGAAAAACAGATTTTTGAAGGCATTAAAGAAGATGAAGAGTACAGGAAATTGCAGGAAAAGGCAACAGAAAGCAATTTTGGAAATTCTACAACATATTTTAGTTTGATGGAAAATGGCCTATTGCTGTACAAAAACAGATTGTATGTACCTAACGCACCTACAATAAAAATTCTGATTTTGGATGAGGTGCACAAAAGCCACTATTCTGGCCATCCAGGTTATCAGAAAACCATCACCATGCTACGGAAGGAGTATTATTGGCCCAGAATGAAGGATGAGGTCCCAGAATATATAGCTAAGTGTTTTGACTGTCAAAAGGTAAAGGTGGAACACCAACACCCTGCAAGATTACTACAGCCATTACCTATACCCAGCTGGAAGTGGGAAATCATAAGCATAGATTTCATCACAGGATTGCCAAAGAATAAAAAACAGCACGACTCCATCATGGTAGTGGTGGACAAACTTAGCAAGGCAGCCCATTTTATTCTCGTCAAAACTACCCACAAAGCCCCTGATATTGCATAGATTTTTATGAAGCAAATTTTCCGATTACATGGGATACCCAAGGTGATAGTTTCAGACAGAGACTCAAAGTTCACAGGAAATTTTTGGAGATCCTTGTTTAAAGGATTAATTACTACTTTAAATTTCAGCACCGCGTTCCATCCGCAAACGAATGAGAAGACCGAAAGGGTGAACCAAGTATTAGAGGACATGCTCAAGATGTATGTAAAAGACTAGCCTGGTAAGTGGGAGGACTACTTGCATTTGGCTGAGTTTGCATATAACAATCACTACCATGCCTCAGCCAAACTTAGCCCGTTTGAAATTCTTTACGGCAGGAAGTGTAACACACCCGTTTCATGGAGTGACCTAGTTAGTAGAGTCACTCTAGGGCTTGAATTATTGCAGGAGTTAGAACAAATCGTCAAGCAGGTACAGGGAAATCTTAAAGCTGCCCAGGATCGACAGAAGAGCCAAGCAGACCTTAAAAGGACTCATAAAGAGTTCCAGGTTGGTGAGCACATTTTTCTAAAGGTAAGGCCGAAAAAGTGCTCACTAAAGTTGGGGAGTTGTGCCAAACTGGAACCCGGGTATTGTGGCCCTTTCGAAATTCTGTCAAGGATTGGGCCTATGGCATATCAATTGGCCTTACCCTCAAACCTCAAAATCCATAATTTTTTTAACATTTCCTTTTTAAAGAAATATGTCCATGACCCTACTCATGTTGTAAATTGGAATAATGTTCAGGTGGAACAAGGCGGCGATTTTCCAGTGGAACCGGACTATATTCTCAAAAGGAAAGAAACTCTACTCCGGAATTGCACCATCGGCCAAGTAAAGGTGCAATGGAAACAATTTAGTCCGGCAGAGGCAACCTGGGAGTTGGAGAGTAGTATGCGGGCTGCATACCCAACTCTGTTCCAGGAACACTCTAGGAGTGAATAAGGCAACATCGAGGATGATGTTGAGACTAAGGGGGGGTGTATGTCACCTACCCAAATTTTGAGAAAAATTATTGCTATGCTATTTTCCTTTTTGCAAAATATTTGTGCTAAATTACAATTTCCAAGTTTTTAAAATTATGACCAATTTGGGTCAAAAAGGAATGTAATGACTCATTTTTATTACTTGATAAATAAAATTGGAGACAAACCCTCAAGAATTTGTTACAAGAATCTTCATTGGCCCACTAGGAGGAATGGAAGCTACTGGAAGGCTTGGGACAGATGGCAGCATTTGCACTCTGCCTCTAGCTGTTGGTATGGGAAAACTCCCGCCTAATTTTTTGTCATTTCCCCTCCAGGTGGAGGGAGGTGAGCAGGTAGCTCACTAATGACCAATTAATCACAAAGACCTAGGAAGCCTATAAAGGCAAATCGAATGGAGCAGGGAGCTCTTACATTCTTTTCTGCAGAAAAGTTTTCCTCATGTGCATCAGGTGATGACTGAGAGAATTGATTAGGGGAGGCTGAGGAGAGTGCAATTGTAAGGCCGCAGATCTATTCTGTGAAGAAAGACCAGAGGTGCTGGTGCAGGTCTCCTTGACTGCTGAAGTTTGTAAGACTGGATAACTACTTGCTGCTGCAACAGTGAAGACCAAGCTTCTGAGTTTCCCTCCTCCTGGTGGTTTAGTGAACAAACTCGGGGGTCCTAAGGCAGACATTTAGACTGTCTTCAGGAGTTGGTTGGGCGGAACAGGCTTCTGGGGTGTTTGTCCACTCACCTACTGGTTCAGGTTCTACCTATTCTTTGATTATTCTGTCTGCATGCTGAAAATTTATGGTGATTTCAAGATCTGATGATTGATTGAATGCAAATGGATAGAATAAAGATCTTCTCTATATTTTTCCCCATGCAAATACATGCATCTTACTCTAGTGCAGAGAAATGTTTAAGTAGATAAAATGATAGAATGAAAGTCTGATTTTAATGAAGTGTTGTGCATCATGATTCTACATTAACATATCCCTACTTATCTAAGAAGAAAAATGTAGAAGCTCAAACATGACAAGTATCTCATGCACAGGTATAAAAACAATTGTTTATTTCTCTGCCCATGAAAATACATTTTACTTCTGTGTAGTTTCAATGTCCATTTCATTCTTTTTTTTTAAAAATAAAACAGTACTAGATAGAAATTCCCATTTTTTTTACAAGCATCACATAATCGAGGAATCTCTGCTAAAATTTCCTGATCTGTCTGCATGGATCTAAAACTAAAGTTTCGCACAGAATAACATCAATCGGCATGGATGCCTGCATACATTCCCAATTTTTAGCAGTACATCTAACCTGTATAATTCATTATCCCTTTACATTATCTTAAAGACAAAAAGAAACCTCTGGAAACAATCGCTAACATTTTGCATTTAAATTCCAAACTGAACGTTGATTACACAGTATTGGCCGATAGTCTCATCTCAAATATTTTGTGCAAACAGTATTAAAACAAGATCCATTTCCTTTACTCTTTTTTACATATAAATTGTTTTTACAGTCTTCATGGAAAACCCTAGAAATTCCTTCTACCCTACCTTTCATCTCGGACATTAATCTATTCATTCATGATCTATCTTAGATCCTAATTCATCACGTTAAACACGACATCAACAGGCTACGGCCATTATCGACCGATTCCCTGGAATCATTTCATTCAAACATACAACTACCAATTCACACATTCACGGAATTAAAATCTAGGCTTTCAATAAATAGCACAAATCCCCATCATCCATATTCGAAAAATGTTCAAAACCTGTCACATATAAACATGGAAGCTAGACGAGCCAATAACGGGTGAGAGAAACATATATCCAAACCCGAAAGCTTTGCCAACAAAAAATACAGACTTTGAGTTTTGGATGAGTCGTCCTGTGCATACAAAGCTATTTCTCCCAGAGTCTATTCATACAAAAACCAACGCAGAACAATCCCGACAGTTTTACCATGACGATAGCAAACTTTAACAAAACGAGGGTTTCCCTCTCAACAGTCCAATTATTTACAAACACGGCCATCTCAGCCCTTGTCACTACACTGCTAACAACAGTAAGACCCGATCGAGGGATACCTATGAGGGTTAAACATCGCCTAGACTTACTCGAGATTGGCACCACAATCTCTTTCCTAAGCCGTCGCCAGGGAAGAATCCCAAACAATTTAGTACCTTCCAGGTCCCAACGAGACCGAGGTTAACACTAGCTCAAAAACCCGAACCCAAAAAAAAACTAGAACATTAAAGTATTAACACGAAAGTGTGGTGGGTTCTTACCTTGGTGTAAAACCCCCGGCCGAGACCCTCCACACCTGCTACACAAACGACGAAGCACATTCAGTTACGATTGAAGGTTTGACTCCCAAAGTTAAAACTTTTCACAAACCGTGCAAACCATTATGCGATTATCACATGCGATGCTTACTCGTGAAGTGTTGGCCCTCGACGATTGCCCCGCAACCTTGAGAGAGTGAGAAAGTCAACCAGTGCCGAGAATGGTATTGTGGCCCAAACTATTCGAAGGTTCGGCCAAAATGTTTCACCGAAACCCTAGACGGAGGCTCCCACAACCATGAGCAAGGCCACACCGAGATAGAGTA
Organism: Larix kaempferi; assembly: GCA_027924585.1. NCBI lineage: Eukaryota > Viridiplantae > Streptophyta > Pinopsida > Pinales > Pinaceae > Larix > Larix kaempferi. The sequence goes on along the minus strand of BSBM01000138.1, from coordinate 13,266,082 downwards.
ACTAGGCGAGTTTTCCACTTCCTGTTGCAGGCACGCAGCCCACAGGTCTATGGTTCAAGCCTGGGGCAGGCTTTGAACACCAAACTTCCCTGCAATGGTCGGGCGGCCCCCTTGCAACAAAACGCATGAGTTTGAATGAAGCCCAAAGGTCGCCCAACGTTGTTTTGGTAAATCTTGACTTAGGGTTCATCCGATGGCAGAAAATCATGCAACCATCGACGGGCCATGCCTATCGTCCGTGTGGAGGAACTATGCCAGTGCATTCAATTCTGCATTAAGTTGTTGCCTCCTCGACGTTTCCAAACCACCCACCCGGATGGCTATTGCTTATTACAGCAAGGATCCACATCACTGATACACCAACTCTTTCACGTGCCAACGGCTAGGTAAGATCGCACTCCGGCCACCATTAATTACAATCGGATAGGACTTCATTGCATGTACCAGAGCCGATGGCAGGTCCCATTCCTCCACACATTCGCATTAAGTAGCACCACAGGATCTGCCACAACGAGTACCAACGTTAAGACCAACCCCTTACAGAGCCATTGCAACGTAAGATTTTCCATTGATCGTTGTACAAAGTCGATGGTAATTGGATAAGTTATGATTCTCTACGTGCACAACCTACCACGAAATCGTCCATCAATGCATCGTAGCACAACAAGCCCGCAATTGGGGACTTTAGAAACCTTATCACAAACCAATTCATAATTGTTATTATGTAACTCGATCCTTAACCGCGTAAGTTCTAAAGTCTCATTATGGTAGCAATACCATATATAGAAACAATACGATAGTTCTTCTACCATGATGTGAAAACATTACCATTGCAACGCATCATTTAATTATAAAAACAAATATATCAATCACTATAGTATGTCTAATGTTAAATCGAAATCATATATATATTGGCCCAAGGTTAGAACAAATAATATATATATATATCCCTTGGTCCAATGTAAAATAACAAAACAAAAAAAGAAGGGACAATTACCTAGAGTACAAGTATCCTCCATCGCGGGGGTTGATTTTAAGCATCACACCTGCCATAGTCTAAGCCACCCAAGTCGTGTCGATATTAACCATGGACGGCCAAATTAATATGATCTAAAGACGGGACATTATCGTCACCTTATTGGCATTTTAGTTTGCCACGTAACCTTACCATTTGCGTGTACCTTTCCCTTCCATCACATATATCATTGCAATCAGTTCTGGGTAGATGTCATCATCAATGTCCGAAACAGCTAGCTGGGCAAACGCACACCCAATCTGAGAAGAAGCTTACAAATTGTGACAAATCGGACGGCTACTGAAAATTACAATTACCATTACAGTTCTGGAAATTGTCACATTAACCTTACCTTTAAATCTGCACAAGAAGAACAGGTACGTATGCTTTAGCACAAAAAGCTAAGTAAGCCTTAGGTTCCTCGTAGGAGCCCTCTTATCGTCATAAAGAAACAACTGTCAGTATCATCCTAGGACAACTCGCAGTACTGTTAACACAGGCAGAATTAATTATAGTACAACCATGACAGTGCTACTAATCTACCCTTAGCTAAGAAGCTCAAAAGAAATTAAATGATTGGCTGCAATTATGACTTTGGAAATTTGCTGACTTCGAGTATATTTAACATCTTGCTTTTACAATTAATAGCATTTATTATCGAATTAAAAATTTTAAATTTTTCATAATTATTGGGATGTTACAGGTAACTTATAGGCTATTGAGATGTAAGTTGGGGAAAAAGATGCAAAGGCATTGTTTCTGCTATCTGAGAGAATTCGCACCTGGGGGTCCACATGCTGCAAAATCCAACCGATTACCTCCGCACAAGGAAAGAGCTCAGGGCGGGTAGCTGCCTTTGATATGCAGGATGTCCTGATAATCCGGTATAAGTATTCTTCTTCTAACAAGGCATCTCGGACCTCCTGATCTCTTATCATGCGATATATGTCACCCCATTGGACCTCCGATGGTATACCTGTGATGCATTTAGTGTCCCGATAGGTGATTTCAACCCTTGCATCTTTAGTGGGTTCTGTGTCGCCCGCTTTTGACTTTCTTTTGCCACCTTTAGTCATTTTAATAATTATGTCCAAAGTCAGACATAGGTAAACATAAGAAGAAATAAAGCAACATCAGTAATCCAACTAGCATCCTATTCATAATGATAAGACTCAAAAAGAAATTGGACACTTTTAATTCTGCCTGTTTCATCATTCCAAGACATTTCTTTCACATGTTATTTCATAATCGTGTGAAAAGCTTTTAATTTGATTACTTCCATAGGTTGATATTGCAACTACAAAATATGAAAGCAATGCACACAAATTAACTCTAAGTGTATTACGTTCTATGGCATGATAATAACCGGTTCCAAAGCAACAAAAACATAGAACTCTGCAGTCACGTAGAAATGCCTATATCTTTTGTGTAAGGGTAGGGTAGGGTCGTTCTCGCATTTACCCAACCGGTGGCTTTTACGACGGGTAGAAGTATGCCGCAGGTTCTCTCAACATCTAGCTAGTGGGTGCCTTGAGGTTCTAGAGTCATTAGTGTCGACAATAAGGACTTTAGGACGCCTAGTTGGGTGTGAGCATGGGTCGGCCACAGCCGCGGTTAGTCTGATAAACTTGCCACGGTCAGGATACAATGAACAGGGCGACACATTGAGCAATTGAGCTTACGACATCTGCAAGGGTACTAACCTGATGAACGTTATGTGGATGCTGACGTTTGCTGTGGAACCGGTGATCCTGGAGTAAGTGCCTTATAACTTCAAACGGAACGGGAACAGAGCTTTCCAACCAAGGAAGTAATGAAGAAAAACCAACAGGATTCATTTCTATATATAATATTTTGGCACGTGTGAGCTATTAATAGGGTTGGTGCGAACCTTAAAATGGGGTTAAGTGAGCCATACGGGAAGGGTCAAATCGGTGCCTTTTATATTATATACGACCGCCGAAAACGAGAGGAAATGGCTAAGTGTTCCGCCATTGCGGAGAAGTTATCCAAATTTGTCCGCTATTGGAAAGCACGAGGCTGCGAAACGGGAGAATTTAGGAAAGTTCACCCGTCGTTGCGGAAAAGTTAAGCTAGTTGTTCCGGAGACTAGGACACAAAATAACGAGAAGTGAGAGGACTACTTCATCCTCCGTTGCGGAAAAGTTGAGCAAATTCTTCCACCGTTGTGGAAGACTTGATCAAATCCTTCCGCCGTTGCGGAGGACTTATGGTAAGTTCTTCCGCTATTGCGGGAAAAATGTTCTTAATTCTTCCGCCGCACTGGACCCTTTTACCGTTGCGGGTGACTTGTGCAATTTTTCCCACCGTAGCAGAAAACGTTGGGAAATTTGTTTCGCCGTTTTCAAAACAAATCCGAAATTTACTTAGGCAAAAGGTGAAGATAAACCCATAAGTGAAACAAGCAAAAGAAAAATGGCTAAGTAAGGAAATACTATGATGGCCTTAGATTTTAGACAAACTTCCTCTTAAAAGTAAAAGTAAAGGAGGGGCCCCAACATTTTCCAAAAATTTTGGGGAGAGGGGTTGCATCAGCAACAATTGGCGATTCGCTGGTGAACCTAGATCTCTGTCATAAACTCAATCATGTGGTCAAGACACTTGCAAAATGCTGGTTGTATATGTGTCATCATGTCTTCAGAGCTCAGCTTCTGAGAATGCAGTGATTACTCTTAACTCAATGGTGGTGGAAAGAAAGGCAACTTCAACTTAGCTTTCCTTCCGACTCTTTGAGTGCCAAAATATGAGGTTCCTTTTAAAGCTCTGTCTTTTTAGAAGTTTGTTGCTTACAAGACTCCACAGGATTGTAACAACATCTCACAGACACATTCGTTTGTTCCTCATTCCCATACTGTCTTGCATCCTTTTGGATGTTTCTTTTAATTCACGAGTTTTGTCGTGTGAGCCTTCTGTTAACACCCAAAAAGTGCTCACTAGCTCATTTCCTTATTCACATGACCCATTTGTCCACTTTTTCATCATTTGAGCCTCTAAAGCCATCAAAAGGTCACCAAAAGACCTTAATACACCCCCTTTTCCACTCAAAATGAATATTTTTCCTCAAAAAGGATCCAGAATTCCCAAAAATATTAAAAAGGGAATAAAAATATTCAAAATATTCAAAAAAGTAAAAAGGAGGGAAAAGGTATCTAAACCATGTTGGTCAATACCATTGGTTTTCTCAAAACCATAATGGTATTCCCCACCACCAAAAACTATAAAAAGGTGGTAGGGGCTCCTCACTTTCTATCCATCCATCGTCCTATCCTCATGCTGTCAAAATCTCTCATGATCTTTTGACCATTGTAGCTATCTTGGAGAAGAGACCTTTGGAGCTTGGAGCTACTCACCTTGGAAGTTGCTCAACACAAATCCTCACCATTTGAGGTATCTTAATACAATATTCAATCTTTTTATTTCTTGTTCTTGAATCGTTTTCAGAAAATTTTATTTGTTATATGCACATGCTAGTTTAGTTTAGATTTAGATTTATAATTGTTGTTTTTGCTTTCAATATTTGAAACTACTATCACTTGTTGATAGGTGCCCATTGCACTAAGCTTGGTTGAAAAACCAAGCCAACAGTTTTTGGCGACTCCGCTGGCTTCGAATTCTTAAATCTCAGTTTTTTTCTTTAGATCTTAGTTTTTGTTAGTTTTAATCAGTTTAATTCATAGATCTGTCATCCTAGACAGCAGATCCATTATTGTTCTAGATCTTGGCCCCTTCTGCCATTAACAGCCCGAAATTTCCATTTTCGGGTTCATTTTTCGGCGTCCGTTTTCGGCTTTCGCCCCGCGGGTTTTTGCCTGACAGACACGCGGCTCATCACGACCTCGCGGCTTTTTTCCGCGCGGCTTCGCGGCCAATTTACGCGCTGCACATCGCGGCTTCGCGGCCAATTTACGCGCTGCACATCGCGGCTTCGCGACCATTTGCCACGCTACACATTGCAACTGTGTGATGAAAACCCGTGCTGCACTTCGCGGCTGAACCCCGTGCTGCCCATCGCGACTATGTGACAAGAATCCGCGCTGCACATCGCAGCTTCGCGACCGAAACCCGCGCGGCCCATCGCGGTTGTTTTCCCGAAACCTGCGATGCAAGTTTTTTCAATTCGGCCAATTCTTTAAAGATTATTTTTTGCTGTATTTTCTACCCATTTAGCAAATTTTACAGTATTAAATTTCCTGCATTTTTATAGCCATATGAAATCTTTTACTATTTAGAATGCTTCATTAAAAGTCTTTTTACAAAATTTTCAGAAATTGAAAGAGAGATTTTTCTGCATTTTATCTAGATCAAGGTTTTACTGTTTATTTGCTCGATACTTTGCCCAAGCAATTTTTAAGAGAATTTATTTCTTGAAATATTTATGTTATTTGCTTCCTTTTAAAATTATTTCAAAGATCCATTATTTTTTAATAGTTTTTTCAAGCATTTACATTTCAAAAACGCCTTTATTTTTTGTAAAACTGGAAGCGTCTTTTCTTTCATTTGTAAAATCGCCCAAACGAGGCAAATCAATTTCAGTTTAAATACCACACTTGCACCCACTCTACCACATAATTTAAACTGAGCCTTAAAATTTACCTTAAACTCAACCAACTCTTAACCCCACTTGGGGAGCACTTAAAAGAATTTTGTAATTAGGTAGAATTGAGGGGATAGGTGTTCCAATAACACCCCTCAATTATTACATTTGAGACATAGCAGTTGTCCTCTACAGTACCAAAATCCCTTATAATTTTGACACGGTTATCAACCAATTTATCAGGAAGGCCTCTCCCTTAGGAGGGTTGAAGTAGCCAGACTGGTTCCGGAAGTCTGAGTGGAATACCGCAATCCATTCAGTAACCGAAGGATACCTTTCGAAGTTCTCGGTGTACAGCGGCGATAGAACCAAACTGCAGATTCACCCAACCGAACATGTCATGAACGAGGTATCCTAGTTGCCACTCTTTAGGATTGTCTACTCGGTGTCCCTCCCGGTAGGGGGATATCTAGCTGTTGATTCAACACTCTATATTGTCTGACTTGGATTTCATCACCTTGCAAAGGATATCGTTTGTTGACTCACAATACTTCTAGTTAGGTGTTTGCATGATACATTACCCACCTTTGGTCTAGTAGCACCTCTTTTTTCTAGAAACTTTTTGACTTTTGGTATTCTGACCAATTTTGTTGCATCCCTCCACTTATTATAGCACAGCTGCTATAATAAGTGCTTTTTTAGGTTGATTTTTGGCCTGAGAGCCTTTATTTTCACTCCCCTTTTTGCACTCATTGTTGCATTAGGGTTTCAAGTTTTTTACGTCACCACCTTACACTAAAAACTTTTAAAACATATTTCTCACCATTGAGAATTTAAGATGATCTTGTCGTCTTCAAGGTTAACCCCCTCAGTTCAGTCTACTTGGCTCTCCACTTCACCGACGTAGAGCCTTATCCCTTGACTCGATACGTCATCAGCCAAACATACAGTCATCCGATTCTGACACGCCTCACTTCACATCTGATTCTGAGGTTGAATCCGAAAACCTTACTGAATTATCACCAACCAACCTCATGGCTGGAACACAATATGACCCACTTTTTACCAATACTATTGGAGATACATCCACAAACCCTTCCACTACTGTACCATCCATGGTAACAACAACCCCTCTAGGCATGCCTACTATGGGGGACACTCCACCTTTAGGTATACCCAACACAGGACTACCTCATATTATGGGTATGCCAAACATAGGAATCACACCACCTGTCATTACCACAACCCAGATCCCAGGAATTCCTGGCACTATTCCTAACCCCAATGTAACCCATGTTGCACTTGGAAACGCTGGCCCATACCAAACCACAGCAGTTGGAGGACACATACCTTCAATACCTAGCATACCCTTAGGGGCTATTGGACCACTACATAATGCCACCATGAATAGTTATGTCCCAGTCACTACGCCACACCCATCTGCTAGTTTACCTTACATGGCTAGTCTGAACTTACCAAACTTAGCCAGGATAACCAACGATCCTATTAGGCACAACCCTACATGGCCACCCATGCCTACAAAGCTCCCCTCGGACATACCCAAGTTTGAAGGAAAACCTGGGGAGGACCCTCAAAACCACATAATGTCTTTTCACCTATGGTGTTCATCTAACTCCATATTGGATGACTCCATTCGTCTAAGATTGTTGCAACGAATGTTCACTGGCTCTGTAGCCAAGTGGTACATCGAACAACCACATGGCACCCACCATACTTTTACGTCTCTCCCCTCCACTTTCCTTCAATTTTTTCAACTACCTGTACGTTACGATGCAGGAGTTGAAATACTGTTGTCTTGCAAACAAAACACAGCTACCCACATCACGGACCACATCCATGAGTGGCGCAAGCGTCGTAGCCTCTGTAAGATTAAACTGGATGACCGTATATTTTTGGACTGGTTCCTTAAATCACTCCTAGCCCTCATAGAAAAATACGTCACTTCCGAATGACCCTAGTCAGAGGAAGAAGCTATCCTAAAAGCTCAGCAATTCGACCTAATCTATGCCCAATCAGGCTATCTCTACACCATCATATCAGACGCCCCACAAGGTGATTCTTCACGTGGTGACGCGCCGGGGGCATCACATGCCACTGATGGTATTATTGGCCAAGTCACATCACAAATTAAACCTTTTAGCATGGTGAGCACCATAAATTCCCCAGACCTCTCTAAGGCTACATCTAATTCTGGAGCGACAACTTTGTACGCTCCAACGAATCAAACTCATCACACTCATGGACCCTCTTGTCCACAACATTGCTATGGGAAAGCGCCATCGGCATATGTACCACCCACATACTATAACCAACCGGCTACCCAGAACACAATTCAGTTCCCGCCACAACCAATGTATTACCCACAGCAAGCTACAACCGCTAACCCAACACCTCCAATAGCTCAGGTTTACCAACAACCCCAGCAGGTAACTGGACCACCTCCAGCCCCACCAGCTTATTATCCACCGCAACCTGCTCCCGCACCTGCGGCAAACCAAAATCCTCCCACTACTCAAGGGAAAGTGTACACACAACACAATCATCCCCAACATCAAAACAACCAACGCAACCAGGGTGGAGAACAAAACCGTGGAAGAGGATGTAACCGCGGCAACAACCAACAACATAATTAAGGTCCACCGCCTCCCAATCCTCCAAATAATAACAATGCTGCTCCTCCCAACCAGAATCCGGATCGTCATCCCAAGAAGCCCAAAAAAAATAACTTGAGAACAAACCATCCATGTTCTATATGTGGAGTCTATGGACACTACACTCATAACTTCCCCCACTTAGAGAAAGCACGTCAACTTTGGGCTGACGATGCCCAACACTAGGTCCACGCTGGACAACCAGCTCCACTTAATCAACCACAACCCATGGTATTACAAAACCCCTTACCAACCCAAGGCGTAGTGAACACTCAGTCGTTGGCTCCCCCTCAAGGCAATGCGCCCCCACAAAAACAGATCACTTATGTCGCTCTTGATCAACCCATGTTCGACTCAGGTACCCACCACTTGTTAATGATGTCATCCGCTGATGTCAACCTCCAAACCCGTCGGAACCAATATGGCTCCACCCCTGAAGCCCCTCCCGCCGACAAAAACACTAACGCTCATCCCACTGATCAGACGTTACATATACCTCCAGCTCCACTCGATGGCGCCTCTAAAGCACCTCGCTTCCCACTTCGTCGCATCAACAATAACCCCAATGCTCACGCTGCGTCGAATTACAACATTGTAGATGACTTAGCCTAGTCTCCCGCAGCCATGTCTGCTTTAGAAGTCTTAAAAAACTATCCTTCACAGCGCAATACTTTGCTCTCTGCCATTGGTGCTATTGACCCCAATGATTCACAACAGATGGCATTCGATTCAGACCAGTTCGAACCACGCCTGCCCTCCACTTTAGCATTCCAAGTTTCTGTTTCCGTTCGAAATCTTGTCATCCATCGGTGCATTATCGATGAAGGTGCCTCTACATGCGTTATGTCCACATTCGTTTGGCAGAAGTTGGGATCCCCTACTCTCCAATAGTCCACCACTGCGTTGCGAGCCTACGACGGCCGTTCGGCTCAACCCCAAGGTATCTTAGCTAATGTCCCTGTCCAGCTGGCTGGTAAAACCGTGCTCATTGATATAGAGGTCATCAATGCCCAACTTGATTATAACCTCTTACTTGGCCGCAGCTACATGTATGCCATGCGGGCAGTTGCCTCATCCGTTTTTCATACCATGATGTTCCCCCATGAGAGACGCGTGGTCAAGGTAGACCAACTCACCTATTACGATCCCAAGGCCCCCGCTGCACCCGAAAATGTTCTCCCCATGGTTGAACAACCTGTTTGTGGTGCAACTACCTCGTTTTTTTCCTTCGTGGGACCCGGACTTTACTCCGACACGCCGATGACGTCTACATTCCAATCCTTTCCACCCCCGTCACCTGCGACCCACGTCTCTAACCTCTGTACTCTTTCCCACAATACACAAACACCCAACAATCAACCGCCCTTATTACCCAAACCACCATTGGTACCTAGTCGCATTGGTGTTACACCCACCCACACAATCCCCTTCCTATTCCCTCCCTCGGGAGTAGTAAGCGCCCCGGTTATGGCTACCCTCAGCCTCTCTGGGTTAACCTTAGGCTTACCCGTGTGATATATTTTGCCTCCCATTCCCCCGCCGACACCAAATGTCGTCCTACAACCGTTGCAACCCATTGTCACTACTAGTCAACCACCTCCCGGTGTCACTACCCCTTCGTCATCTACGAATCCCCCTCCTCTTATCAAGCCCACTGGGGGCAGAGGCCCACAACCATACACTATTGTACCCCCTCCCAAGACATTTAAACCCCCCCCCGTGTTTCGTGCTCCCCCCAAATGCTCATTGTGTGATGAGTTAGGTCATCCGACTCATCAATGTCCACAATTACCTACATTACAGGAACACATGCAAATGCTTGACGACGACCCCAACATCCCGGTTGTCGAACTAGATCCAACCCCTAAGCCTCGTGATAAATCATTGCGCACAAAACATCCTTGTGCTATATGCGGAATCTACGGCCATTATTCACATCACTGCCCCGATCTCCCAGATTACAGAGCAGCCTTGTACGAGTTGAATAACGTCGACCTCGAGATATCCCCTCTTCTCATTGAGGAAATTCATCCCCCACCATCTTCCTCCTCGGAAGAAATTAACACCATTTACACGATTTCCACTAGATACCCCTCTGTCCGGTCGGCCCCTTCCATTGATCCCTTTGACACACATGTTCAACCCTTACAAATCGACATTTCCACCACACCTGGAAAACCTGAGCTCATCTCGCTAGGTGCATCATGCACTCAAGCGGAAACTCAGGCATATAAGGAACTCTCCCAAGAGTTTCGTGATGTCTTCGCCTGGCCCTACACCGAGATGCTTGGCCTTGATCCTAAAATTATGGAACATCACATCGACAAACATGTCCACCCAAAAACTTTTACTGAAGGGGACCTTGTCCTCGCCTACGATCAGGCTCATGACAAAACCGAGAAAGGAAAGTTTGTGTCCATGTGGCAAGGCCCATATATTGTACACACTTGCCTCGGATAGGGGGCATACATTCTGACCGATTTAGAAGGCAACCCCCTATGCAACCCACGCAACGGGTTTTACCTCAAGCGATTTTACCCATAGTAAATATGATGGACACCACCATCCATTATTGTACAGTATTATTTTGTTTTTCACAAAAAGTTCAAAAAACCTAAAATATTTGTTTTCTCTACTTGACCACAGATAGATCCTGTTCCACTTTGCTTACGTCGGGCATTTTTCCATGCCCCCTCGTCACCTCGGTTCGCGTGCCACATCGGCCGTCGTTCGTTTTTGATGAGTCTTATATCGCCAGATTCAGTTTTTCGCACTCGTGATGACGCTTGAGATCATTTCTTGCTCTCACGCCCAGATTTTTCGGGCATTTTTTTACCATGCCCCCTCGTCACCTCAGTTCGCGTGCCACATCGGCTGTCGTCTGTTTTTGACGAGTCTTATATCGTCGGATTCAATTTTCTGCACTCGTGATGACGCTTGAGATCATTTCTCGCTCTCATGCCCAGATTTTTTGGGCATTTTTTACCATGCCCCCTCGTTGCCTCGGTTTGCGTGCCACATCGGCCGTCGTTCATTTTTGACGAGTGTTATATCGTCGGATTCAGTTTTCCGCACTCGTGATAATGCGTGAGATGATTCCTCACCATTTGAGGTATCTTAATACAATATTCTTCTTTTTTATTTCTTGTTCTTGAATCGTTTTCAGAAAATTTTATTTGTTATATGCACATGCTAGTTTAGTTTAGATTTAGATTTATAATTGTTGTTTTTGCTTTCAATATTTGAAATTGCTATCACTTGTTGATAGGTTCCCATTGCACTAAGCTTGGTTGAAAAACCAAGCCAACACCTTCCAGAAATAGATTTCTTCAGCTTTCTGTGATTGATAAGGGGTTCTTCAATCCATAATGTCTTTTTGTGTGAGCGACAGATTTATTGTTTTCTGAGCTTCACGGACGGAGAAGAGCCTTACTGAGTTGATTTATTTGAATGGCTTCTTTGATTTGAAATTTATTTTGGGTGTCTCAGCTGTGCTTTGATTGAGGCGAGAATTTCTGGAAACCAGGCTCTTTGCTATGAGCTTTTGAGCTTTTATTTGCAGCATGGGATCATTTAAAATACCATACGCCTGTGAGATATGCTTCCTCTCCATGGGTCTATTGTAGCAAACTCCCCGAGACAGTTATTAATGTTAGAGTGAATGGAGCTCTAAGATAGTCAGAAAGAAAGGCTAAATCTCAGTTATTCAACAGGGGTTATATTTACCAATCAGAAAAGGAATCTCTGCATTCAGGGAAACCACTCAATGGAAACAAAGTTACACATATATCTCCTTCGATTAGTGAGATTCTTTATGACCGTTGTTCGAGTTCAGTTTAGAGTCTAATTTTCTCAGCTACACCATGATTGAGCTCAGCTTTATTTAAAACAAAAGGGGCTTCAAAACAAAGGTGAAAACAAACCAAGGTAAAAATCAAACTGACTAGCACACTAAAAGCAATAAAAGAAAACAAAATCAAAGAAAGGAAATAGTGTTTATTTATGTACAAAACCCTCTTAGGATTTATGCAAAGTATTGTTTTAATGCGAGGCCGTTGAGAGGGAGGTTTAGTTCCTCTCCTTGTAAATCTTTCACTCTGTAAGTTGATGGGCCAAGATTTTCAGAAATTTGGTAAGGGCCAACCCATAGGTGCTGAAACTTCATGTGCATCCCCTTACCTTCATGCTGGTGATCCCATTTTAGAACTAGGTCTCCTACTTCGAAAACTCTCTTACCAGATTTTCTTTTATCAAACCATCATTTGACTATGTCTTGGTGATGATGAAACCGTTCTTTGGCCTTTTCCCGTGATTCTTCAAGTCTCAACAAGGTATCAATCTTGGACTGCAAGGCTTGACTACTAGAACCTTGGAAGGCTTGGGTCAATCTCAAAGACGGGAGTAAGATATTTGGAGGGAGGATAGATTCCTTGCCATAGACCAGGTTGAAAGGGGAAAATCCTAAGGCTTTCTTGGGTGTCACTCTGTCTACCCATAGGGCGTGAGGGAGAGCTGTGTGCCAGCTTCTTTGGTTTTTTATCACAGTTTTTTTTAGGATTCGGATGAGATTTTTATTGGTAGATTCAGCTAGACCGTTTCCCTGAGGGTAGTAGTTGGCTGAGTAATGTAATTTAATCCCTTTCTCATACATGAATTCATTAATCTTCATCAATGAAAAATAAGGAGCATTATCAAAGACTAGAGAAGTTGGAACCCCAAACCTGGTTATGATGTTCTCTTCCAGGAAGTTGATCATTGTATCTTCATTAGCTTTTCGTAGGGGAACAGCTTCAGCCCATCTCGTGAAATAATCTGTAGTGTTCAGAATGTACCGATGCTACAGCGAGGATTTTGGGTTTATTTCACCAATAATATCTATACCCCATTGCTCAAATGGTTCAGTGATGATGACTGGCTGCAAGGGACCTGTTGCTTTAGGTAGCTTTCTAGTGCTTCTTTGACATGCGTCACAATTTCTGGCATAGGCATGAGCATCTCTGAAGAGAGTAGGACAATAGTATCCTGCTTTGAGAATTTTGTGGGTCATAGTATCCTTGAAGTAATGTCCTCCAACAGGTCCATCATGTAGTTCTTTGACCACGTTACCAGCGTCTTCCTTTTCTAAGCACCTAAGATAAACACCATCATAATTCTTCCTGAAAAGTACTCCTTTAATGATTTGATAAGCTATTGATTTAAGACGGAGGGATCTTCTTTGCTTCGGATTCTAGTGCTTTGGTAAGTAACCCGACTGTAAATAATGCACTAGGTCCCTATACCAAGACTCCGTAGTTGTAAACACTGTACATACGTCGATCACATTGAGCTCAGTTTCATTCCTCCAATCTAGTTCTTCATCAGCTGGGTTTTCGGTAATCAGCTTGCATAGGCCTTGACCTTTGATGATAGTGGCTGGTTTGAATTCTAAGTCGTACTCTTGAAGAGCAGTGACCCAGATTCCTCTTCTTTCTCCCAATTCTTTCTGGACAAAAAGAGATCTAACAGCGGGATGAGGAACTATGAATTTAGTTATATTTTTTAGAATATATGGCCTAAAATGTTTTACCGCTTTGAATACTGCATATGCTTGCTTATCCATTACTGGATAGTTGAGTTTAGCACCTTGCAAACCAGTGCTCATGAAAGAAATTGGGTATTCGTCTCCTGATTCTGTCTTCTGGGTGAGCACAGCTGCGAGAGAGTTATCAGAGGCAAATGTGTACATAATAAAATCTTTATCGAAGTCGGGACTTCTTAAAGAAGGTGCCTTAGTTATGGCATCTTTGATGTCTTTAAATGCAACCTTCTCCAAGTCTGTCCATTTAAATTGCACACTTTTCTTGACCATTTGTTGCAAAGTTTTAACGATCTGAGCGAAGTCTGGTACAAACCTTCGAACAAAATTTATGGTGCCCATGAATGATTTCATAGACTTCTTATTATGGGGCATAGGAATCTTGCTGATGGCTTGCACTCTTTACTGATCTATAGAGATTCCCTCCTTTGAAATGATATGACCTAACAATTTTCCCTCAAGAATAGCGAAAACACTTTTCTTAGGGTTTAAAGAGATGCCATATTTCCGACAACGATCGAATATCTGCTTCAGGTGAACAATATGGTCCTCCCTTTTCTTTGAAAATACTGTCACATCATCTAAGTATACTACTACACATTGGCCAACCAACCCTCGAAAAGCAATGTCCATAGCTCACTGAAACGTAGCTCCTGCGTTTATTAAGCCAAAAGGCATTCTTCGATACGCAAAGATTCCCCACTTTGTACAGAAAGTGGTTTTGAGTCGGTCTTCTTCCGCCACTAGCACTTGGTTATAACCAGAGAAACCATCTAGTAGGGAAAAGAGTTCTGATCCTAAAACCATCTACAATATTTGCTCCATTGGGGGCACGGGGTAATTGTCTTTATCGGAAGCTCTGTTTAAATTTCGGAAATATACACACAGCCTAATTTCTCCTGATTTCTTCCGTATGGGAACTAAATTAGACACCCATTCGGAATGTCGGACTTTGAAAATGATCTTTGCATCCAACAATTTTTTAGCTCTTTCTGAATGAGAGGCTAAAGTGTCGGATTCATCCTTCTTAATTGCTGCTGAAAAGGATTGATGCCTGCTTTCATTGGTGTGATGTGTTGGATGATGCGAGTATCATACGTTTTCAAATCATCATAAGTCCAAGCAAACACATCTTTATACTGCTGGAAAATTTTAATGAACTTACTTCTCTCGTTAGGCATACAACACTTACCAAGATTAATGTATTTCGGCTCAGCTTCTGTGCCCAAATTTATTAATTCGTATTGCGTGGATGAGCTGTGTGTTTTCGCATTTACAGGTCTCCTAAACTTGTTTTGTAAATCAAATAAGGCTTCAAGCATTCTTACCCCCTTGGGCATGAAATTTCCCTTTACAACATCTTTATTTTGCATATCTGAATCGTGTTGTTCTTCCTCGATAATGGCTTCCTGAAAGGCATCTTCATTGGTTAAGAAACTAATAATCTGATCGTCATCGTCAAATACCCTCAGATTTGTGATGTTATCGGGGACAGAAGGCCTAAAAATTAATTCAATAGAACATTTATTATTAGTAGGCACCAATTTGGAAGCAGAAGTTGCTAGCAAATCAGCAGGAGCGTTTTTCAATCTAGGAATAGAATTAATATTGAAAGCCTTAAAAAATGAAATCAGATCCCAGACTTCATTCTGATATCCCTTCAAGTGTGGTGACAAACAATGAATTGTATTCCTTATTTGCCGAACAACTATTTCCAAATCACCAAAGACTTTTGAGTTTGGCATTCAAACCAATGGCCTTCTTTAATCCATGGATTAGAGGTTCATATTCAGTAGTATTATTTGTACATTCAAATTCTAATCTACAAGATAAAAAATGTTTATTTTTTCGGGGTCAATTAAAATACAACCGGCTCCGGATCCTTCTAGTGTTTTGGAGCCATCAAAGTAAAGAGTCCAGAAAATATTTTCTTCTCTAACTAAGTTAGTGTTATTACTGTCTGGGTTAGCAACTAAATCTACTATGTTACAATCAATATCATCAGCCCGTGAAAACTGAAGGAGATCGAAATATTTTTCTGAAAGATGGCTAACATCTTCTGATTGATAATTCCCAGGTTCGAGTTCCAAGAAGTAATTCCCTAAAACTGAGGATGAAAAAGTGACAGCCTCATTCTTTTCCTCAAGCTGAGTAACATTTTGTTTCATGTGTGGCTCCCTTAGTATTTTAATCTGATTTTGTCTATTTTGATAAGGTAGCCACAAATGAGACCAATAAATAACCATTTAGTTTCGCGGACCAGTCTCTACTCAAGAATAAACCGTATGCTTCAGGTATGTCGACTACCATTATATCAATAAATTGACATACTCTCAAGTCGGATGACAGTCTGATAAGTACATCTTTTAATTCCCCAATGACCTTAACAGCAGTTCTATCTAACTAAATAATTTGAGATGGGGATGGGATAGGCTGCCCATTAATTTTTTTGCAAATAGACAGAGGCATGACGTTTGAACTAGCACCTAAATCCACTAAACAGTTGTGTACATTATAGTTAAAAATCTCGAAGGTTAAAAGAAAAGGCAAAGTTTGAGACTTTGATTTCCCGCCTATGCTGGCTTCATTAATTTCTGGGTTTCATTATTGCTTTCTGATGAAATGGTTGTTTGTGGGTCAAAAGCCTCCATTAATTTCCTCCTTTGTTGTGGCAAGCTACACATGTCAAAGATGGAAACGTTTGCTTTTGTTTTCTTAATATCCTCGATTATATCATCGCCCATGTCACACTCCTTTGGAATTTTCGGTTGATTTTTTGTTTTGTTTGGAGAAGCTTTAGACCGTGTGGTTATTTTTGAGTTCGACTCTTTAGTTACTGCGGGAGATGCTGCTAGGATCGTTTTAGGCTGGGGTGGAATGACAGTTACGTGCTATTTAGGAGGTTGATTTGTCGGTTTAACTTTGGGCACATCCATTGTTTGATCCGGCACCGGACCTTTACTTCTAGTGGCAATATTTATAGATGTTGTATGTATTTCGTCGGCTAGATCTTCACAAGATGATTCTTGGGTAGGTGTCCAATCCCATAGAATCATTGTAGTATCGAGAGCGGATTCTTCCCTTTCGAGAATTGGCTCTTGTTGAGGATTTGTTTGTACAAGCTTTTGTGCATCTAACATTTGGTTCATCACTAAACTCATCGAATTGATCCACTGTGGGCAAATTTTTTCAGAGTGTTGCTCTTGATGGAATGTACAGAAGTGGTCCATACCTATTTCATTTAAGTTTAAGACAGCAGAGTTATTCATCGGTGGAGTTGACTGCCCATTTTTTCCCTTTTCTTATAAAATGGCTTGAAAGGTGGCCTATAAGAACTAGCTGCCTTTTCCTTTTCTAGATCGACTACCTTATTGGAGAGTTTTTGCATCATTTTTATGACACTTTCTAAATCAGCCGCGGGTTCTTCTTTATCCTTAGTTAATAGAAAGGGTTTTTTAGCAGCCACTAGCTTCACCTCTGACTCAAGAGCGTGTTTAGCAATACTGTCAGCTTCTTCTTCCACTTTCTTTGCTTCTTCAAAGTTATCTATCAGGGTAACCTTCTTAGTTCTTTTGACAAACATTGCTAATAGGGGTTTAAGAGCTGTTGTATAATATTCTACTAAACATTCCTCAGTGGGTTTTTTTGCATCGCTAAAGTTATTCAACAATGTCATGAACCTTTCGTTAAAATCTTGAACTTTCTCATTTTTATCCATCCTCATAGATAACAATTCTTTCATAAGAGTAGCCATAGTCTTCTGATTTCCGTACTTTTTTAGAAAGCATTTCTCAAAATCTTCCCAACTTGTTATTGAATTAGCTTGCAGGCTAAAGTACCGGGAGGATACTTTGGGTTCAAACGTATATGGAAAAAGCTGGCAGACTACGTCTTCATGTTCCACATTAAGAATATTTAGGGCTAAGTAAAAACTTTTGAGGTGGTCTTCAGCGGAAATTCCTTTGCTAGGATCATACTTAGGCAGAACCTTTTCTGGATTTTTGGGCAAATCATGGAATGGTCCAACTACATTTAGTGCTCCTCTTGCTCTCCACGCGGGCACGGCCATGACTCTCGGTGGACAACATGGTGGTGTATGTGGTGGTGAGTTATGAGGAGTGTGCCTTGGTGTATGTGGCCTTTCTTGATTGGTAGGAGTCTCGGGTCTGAATTCGTCAAAAGGTTCAGTGATTTCATCTAGAGATAGATCCAATAATTCTTCTAGACTTTGAACTAGAACAGAATCTTTAGTGCATTAAGGGTTTTTTCTAGGAGCTCTTATTCTAGGTAGTAAAGGGACTATGGTTAGTCCACCTAAACTTCTAACGTAGGACCAGGTATGTCTTCTGAAATGATTTACTTCTTTGAAAGGGATAGTGTATAATGTTTCTTGTTGTTCCGTCTCGGAATTAAGATTTTCTTGATTTCTGGATTCCAGATCTGAAATGTCTAGGATAGCTCTTTCGGGTGGGTCTATAGCGGAAAATTTTCTAACAAAAGCATCTCTCCTGCCATCCATGCACTGGTGGCCCTCCTTCTAGTGCCACAAAATTGTTGATGCCTCGAAGATTGAAGCATCAATCAGCATGGGATTCTCTCCGGTAAGCAAGCCCAACTATATCGCTCACCGTTTGATATGGGGAATCCGTCCAGTTAACTGTTCCAGCTACCGTGTGAGTTTTAAATATTTGTTTATTTTATCGGTCGTGGCCCGATCCACCGTTTATGTATTTTATGTTAAATATGATATGCAAGTGCCCTAATCTAAATGCATGTGGTGAAACAAATCTGTTCTAAGCTACTCAATCCTAAAATTACCTATCCTTGCAAGGAGCAGAACTTAAATTATGAGCAATAAACTGAAAGAAACATTTAACGATTCCAACAGATAGCCATTAAATCAAATAAATGCATTTTCAGCTGAATGTAAATGATATCAAAGATAACTCTGATTTTTATAATAGCATTCCATTACTCATAAGGTACTGAAATTTTGCAAAGGAAACAAGATCATTCGCAGCATAGAATTAATTCACATAATCCAGGAAAGATCTCACTGAATGTAGATGAAAATTGTTGAAATAGTTCGACAAACATCCATCACAACTCAAAGCAAAACAATGCATTAGCTTCCACGGGCCAAAATTGTTTCTCCATTAATGTAGCTGAATTAGTTCTCATACATCAGAGGAAATTCTTTCACCTGCCAAAAGTCCCTCTCCTCATCTCTAAACTAGATATATATAGCTTTACAAAATGCCCCATGAACTGCCACCTATACCCTAACCGTTTCCATTCTTTTAATTTGTCCTGTAGTGTTGATATTACAAACAGGAAAAATATCTCAATTAAGTTTACAAAAGGAACGGGAGTTAAAACCCAAATGTCATTTTAATAATTCAAAGGTATACACATAAAATAGAAACCAAAGATGCACGCTGGCTTTCATCATTCAAACTTTAGCAAATGCGAGTTATCCTTGGGCTGGCTCCTCTGTTGTCTTGGGCACTTCTGAGGCCACTGGTGCTTCTTCTAAAACTAACGCTACTGCAGCAACTGGAACACTTTCAGAGGTTGAAGCTTGGTTGACTGCCAGTGCCTTGTCTACCTCTGTTATGTAATTTTCCCACCGATTTGTTTCCTTACAATATTGACTCCAACCAAGGGAATCATAAATCTGAGAGACACTTCTTGCTTGGCAAGCTCTTCTGTTAGGATACTCATTTCTGCCATAGTGGCTCAGAGACTTTCTTCTAGAAGGTGTTTATGAATGGCAGCCTGGCTGATAAACTGGTGCAGGTCTTCTGTGGTCAAGATATCCAGCTTCTGCACATACTCGCTTTCTGCCTTGAGACCCTCATTCAAGTCAGATAAATGTTTTGTTCTATCTGGGAATTCTTCTATCTTCTGGGGCATGGCCATCTAACAAGTTTCCTGTGTGGTTCGTATTTTAGAATACAAACTCTTACACCGTTCATAAGTAGCAAGGGTTACGATGGCCAACTTTACTCCGCAATCCTTAGAATAATCCAAGGTGCGCACATATGCTCTGTATTCAACAACAGGTTTAAGGGAAAGAGTTGCCGCGAATTCTGATTTCCCTTCTCTCCACTTAATGTGTTTCTTAATCTCTCTACTGATCCGTGCATGCTTCCTCCTAACCTTGGTGGCTTCAACATTAATTTCCTTTACCTTGGCCATTATTGCCTTTAATTTGTATATTTCCTCTGAAAGGAGTTCTTGGAAGCCGTAGGTCCTTCTTATTATCTCACAAGCTTGCTCGTGGAAGGGGCTAATGTCTCCTATTTTGCTATTTGCCAGTTCCAATTGCCGCTCAAACAATTCGTTGCCTTCTTGCAACTTTTCAATGTGTTCTTTTAGGTCATCGATCTGCTGAACATTGTCAAACTTCTCCAATTCAAGCTACAGGTTTTTATCTTCAAGTTCTCCCTTTTCTACCTCTAACACCCTTACTTGCATTGCTAAAGCTCTCCTATCAACTTCCAGCTGTTGAATCTTTTCATTTAATTCTTCCTTTTGAGATGTGAGAGCATCATTCTTCTGGATCATCAAATTTGTATAATTCTGCTCCTTGACTAAAGCCTCCTGCAACTGGCGGGCCCTCTCTTTCTATAGGATCAATTTATCTCCTAGTATGTTGACATTGTCTGCAGTTGCTGTAACTGCAGCCACAGAGATGGATGCTAGGAGTCTAGAAGCCTCCTCTGTGTTCTGCATGACCGTGGTTTCATGCATGGTGATGATATCTAGCTGAAAAGGTCTTTTCAATATCGAACCTGTCTCTTTAACAATGGTTTTTCTTTTCTTGTTGAAAGCGAACTTTTCCCATTGAGAGACCGTACTGCCTTTTGTGGGAGTAAAAGGGATGAGTGGGAGGTCCTTTATAGAGAGGTCTGTATCCAAGTTTTGTATGGTTGGGCTCTTAGGACCAGCATCGTCTTGTTGTTTCTTTTATTCTTCGGCTTTCTTCAGTGCCTCCTCTTCCACTGCCTTTCTCAGGCTTTCATCTTCTTCTTGTTTAGCAGCTTATTCTAGCCTGATCCTTTCCTCCTCCTGGATCCTTCTGGCTTCATTCTCTGCTACTTGGATTCTCAAGGCCTCTTCATTTCGAAGCTGATTCTCTTGGGATTTTCTTGCTTCTTGCTCGACCTTCTTCTGGATTTCTTTTGCTTGTTGGAGGAGTCTTTGTTCCTCGGAAGTGAGAGCTTCAAAAGCTCCTGAGGTTTCTTTATCTTGGTGTTGCTCTGATTCTTTGAGAATCACAGAACTGGAGCTAGTTCCATCTTTATTGCGCTAAAAAATTAGCAGTTCAGCCATATTGTTGATTCCCCTGTATGCTTCCTCTACTGAATCATATTAATGGGCGTAATCGAAGGGAGTATGTAGCATTTTTCAATGTTGGGCAGCTTTACCTTGTCCATCATTCTTCTAAAAGATCTTTTCCCCGAAATGAAAACTTCTCAATTCTGCTATGAATTCTTCTGTCGATGCTATTTTAGAGAATTTATAAGCCCCCAAGTAGAAGGGCAAAGGCGGAAAAGTGGCCTTCTTCCTACCGTACAATATACCACCAATTCCATCTAGAAAAACTTGCCTTACCGCCTCTTTGTGAACGATGTAGTCAGTGACATACTCGGGCAGGATATATGGGGTTTCGTGCCTCCATACATTCTTATGTAGGTTCCATCCTTTGGAAAATACAAGTCTCCATAATTTTCTAGAACCGCCATGGCATTTTCCGATAAGCAATTAGGCTCTTCGTTGAACATCAACTCATAGAGAGGCATGATGAATTCCTCACAAATGGCTTTGTAATGCCACCTGTAGTTCTGTGCCCAAAAGAATTTATATGCAGTATATACCGGGCCTTCTGCTTGGTTCCAAATGCATCCTAATTTTGGGAAAAGTTGCTTTGCCACGATACAGTCTACCAAATAAGATGGCATGTAAAATTCTGATTTATTTACCTCTAATCCTTCTTTTGCAGCAGTTATGGTTAATTCTAGACTATCTGAAATCATGTCAGCCCAATTAAAAATAGTTCCTCGGAAGGCTACATGATGTATAATAGGCACCCATTGGAGCGCAAACATAGTTCCGTCAGGTCTGCTGAAGATTCTGCTCAACATCAGAGCTATCATTCTAAATGGAGGCCTCAGATTTTGAGCTTCATATTCCTCGTTATCTTTCTTTTTGAACTATTTGCCTGTAACGAGCAGCTTCCATGTCGTTTCTAGGTTGTTCATTTTGACCTGTGCCAACCATTCGTCAGTTAGGCGCTGAACCGGGTTGGGTAACTTATAGGCTACTGAGATATAAGCTGGGGAAAAAGATGCAAAGCCATTCTTTCTGCTATCTGAGAGAATTCGCGCCTGGGGGTCCGCGTGCTGCAAAATCCAACAGATTACCTCCGCACAAGGAAAGAGCTCAGGGCGGATAGCTTCCTTTGATATGCAGGATGTCCTGATGTTTCAGTATAAGTATTCTTCTTCTAACAAGGCGTCTGGGACCTCCTGATCTCTTATCATGCGATATATGTGACCCCATTGGACCTCCGGTGGTATACCTATGATGCATTTAGTATCCCGATAGGTGATTTCAACCCTTGCATCTTCAGTGGGTTCTGTGTCGCCCACTTTTGACTTTCTTTTGCCACCTTTAGTCATTTTAATAATTCTATCCAAAGTCAAACATAGGTAAACATAAGAAGAAATAAAGCAACGTCAATAATACAACTAGCATCCTATTCATAATGATAAGACTCAAAAATCAATTGGACACTTTTAATTCTGCCTGTTTCATCATTCCAAGACATTTCTTTCACATGTTATTTCATAATCGTGTGAAAAGATTTTAATTTGATTACTTCCATAGGTTGATATTGCAACTACAAATTATGAAAGCAATGCACACAAATTAACTCTAATTGTATTACGTTCTATGGCATGATAATAACTGGTTCCAAAGCAACAAAAATGTAGAACTCTGCAGTCACGTAGAAATGCCTATATCTTTTGTGTAAGGGTAGGGTAGGTTCATTCTCGCATTTACCCAATCGGTGGCTTTTACGACGGGTAGAAGTATGCCGCAGGTTCTCTCAACATCTAGCTAGTGGGTGCCTTGAGGTTCTAGAGTCGTTAGTGTTGACGATAAGGACTTTAGGACGCCTAGTTGGGTGTGAGCATGGGTCGGCCACAGCCACGGTTAGTCTAATAAACTTGCCACGGTCAGGATACAATGAACTGGACAACACATTGAGCAATTGAGATTACGAGGTCTGCAAGGGTACTAACCTAATGAACGTTATGTGGATGTTGGCGTTTGCTGTGGAACCGACGATCCTGGAGTAAGTTCCTTATAACTTCAAACGGAACGGGAACAGAGCTTTCCAACCAAAGAAATAATGAAGAAAAACCAATGGGGTTCATTTCTATATATAATATTTTGGCACGTATGAGCTATTAATAGGGTTGGTGCGAACCTTAAAACGGGGTTAAGTGAGCCATACGGGAAGGGTCAAATCGGTGCCTTTTATATTAAATACGACCGCCAAAAAAAGGAGGAAATGGCTAAGTGTTCCGCCGTTGCGGAGAAGTTATCCAAGTTTGTCCGCTATTGGAAAGCCCGGGGCTGCGAAATGGGAGAATTTAGGCAAGTTCATCCGTCGTTGCGGAAAAGTTAAGCCAGTTTTTCCAGAGACCAGGACACAAAATAACGAGAAGTGAGAGGACTACTTCATCCGCCGTTGTGGAAAAGTTGAGCAAATTCTTCCGCCATTGTGGAAGACTTGAGCAAATCCTTCCGCCGTTGCGGAGAACTTATGGTAAGTTCTTCCGCTATTGCGGGAAAAATGTTCTTAATTCTTCCGCCGCGTCGGACCCTTTTACCGTTGCGGGTGACTTGTGCGAGTTTTCCCGCCGTAGCGGAAAACTTTGGGAAATTTGTTCCGCCATTTTCAAAACAACTCCGAAATTTACTTAGGCAAAAGGTGAAGATAAACCCATAAGTGAAACAAGAAAAAGAAAAATGGCTAAGTAAGGGAATACTATGATGGCCTTAGATTTTAGAAAAACTTCCTTTTAAAAGTAAAAGTAAAGGAGGGGCCCCAACATTTTCCAAAAATTTTGGGGAGAGGGGTTGCATCAGCAATAGGTCGATAGTGACCTCATTCTTATTGGAGCGGGTTCCCCTTCTATGCCCGTAGGTGACTTTGGATGACAGGGATCCCAGGGATCCTCACATGGTCCGATGGACAGAGGTGATGGCCCTCCATGGTGGCGGGGGTCCTATCATCGGGTACGGTTCTGGATTCTTCACTTGGCTGGAAGGCCAGCTACTTATGATAGAGGACTATCCTTATAGTGGTACATATTTCATAGAGGACCCAGACCTAGTACTACTTGAGGGGGCAGAGTGGGGAGACATTGGTAAGAACAAAGACCCTTGTACTTTTTATTTTGTTTATTTATAAAAAAAATTTGGATAGTGCTGATGAGTTAGTAACATGTGTGTGCAGATGTGGGTCCTTCGCGACCAGTGGGGGTCTCGCTTCTTGCAAGGAGAGGAGAGGCACTTCCAGTAGCACCAGCCATGCATGATTCCATTGTGGAGATGGATGACGTCTATGAGAACCTTACCAGGTTTATTTTGTACATTCCAGATGCAACAATAAATGAGTTGTCGAGGCCCATGCAGAGGTACACAGTTGGTGTTACTATGCATTTTGGTACGCTACTCCGCAAGGTGGCGAGGGCAGTTGACTGCTTCCATGACCAGCAGGAGAGGGCTGCGAGACCTAGAGGTGCATGGGCCAGGAGTCAGGCCTAGTAATGTTATTATGTATGTACTGAGAGCTATGTGAGCCTCAGATTTTGTACTACTGAAAGCTTTCAAGCTTCAGATTTTGTATCAGCACTACTTTATCATGATTATATATATATATATATATATACAAACATTTTGGTGGCTTTATACATTATGTGTTTTAATGGATGAATTATGTGATCTTGTTTATGTGTTTGCTTATGTGATGAGTTATTTACATGTTAGTCTACTTTACAGTTCATGAATATGCTCATGTGTGTGCAATGTACCAATCTAATGTGAAGTTGGCCATGGAGTTGGCAACTGTGTTCACGTCTCGTGGAATGTGCAGGTATTGAATGGATTTGAAGGACCTTTCCATAAGACGAACTTGTCTGTAGAGACGGAGTAGGGTAGGGTCACAGATGACGTAAGCTCGATTAAGATGACAGAGTACCAGTTGAGAATCCAAATGGATGACAACATGGTCCATACCCAAAGAAATAGCGTCAGTTAGGGTTCCAATGACTACCTGATATTCTGCAACATTGTTGGTCGCAAAACCTAGACACATTGCTCCTAAGTTGATAAGCTCGCTGGTAGGTGAATAGAGCAGCCAGGCTACCAAAGCAAGGTTGCAGGTATGCTGGCTGGCGCCGTCCGTGAATCCATAGCAAGTTTCCATCTGCACACGCAAACAGAAAATGGTATAGGAAACAAAACAAGACCCAAGCACGCAAAAAATCAAAGCATCACACCACACAAAACACACACGCCATGTACAGTATATACAAAGTACTTATGCATGAAAGACTCAGGAATAGTACCTCTTCAGTTAAAGCCCATTGTGGGGTTCACCTAAAGATATCTTGTCGTAGTCTTCAATCTCATAAGATCCCTTCTCTAAGATGTGTTTCACTATGTAGGGTCCATGCCACATGGACTTAAACTTTCCTGCCCCCAGCTTATCATGTCTTTGGTCGTATGTGAGGACCAAATCACCCTCACTATAGGTGTGAGGTTCTACCAACTTGTCGTACTATGCTTTGATGTGTTTCTTATGAGCCTCGTTGGCAAGAGCGGCATTGCGGCGAGTTTCGTCGAGTTTAGCTAGGTAGAGGAAGCATTCTTCCTCAGCAGTAGTGTTAGGGAGAAGTTCAACTGCGAGTTTGAGGGATGGAATCTCATACTCAATCAGTAGGACTGCCTCAAATCCATAAACTAATTGGAAAGGGGTAATCCAATGGCAGTCTTGACAGAAGTTCGATAAGCCCATAGTGCAGAGAAGAGCATATTATGCCAATTGGACTTGTGCGTACCCACCATGCGTTGGATCATGGTTTTCAAGACCTTGTTAATGGCCTCTACTTGTCCATTGGACTGTGGGTAGTATGGTGTTGAGTTTTCATGGCGAAAACCCAATCTAGTGCTCAACTCGTCGACCAATGAGAGCCATGGTCGGTAAGTTTCGCTTGAGGAACTCCAAACCGCGCTATAACATGGTTGAACATGAAGAGTGCGGCGGTTTTACCATCATTCATGTATGTAGGCATAGCCTCGTCCGACTTTGTAAAGTAATTCATGGCTACTATGACGTAACCATGCCCCCCAGCCGAGGTAGGCTTACAATGCATGAATTCAATGCCCCATTTAGCAAAGGGGCCAACGAAAATAACCAGGTGTAGAGGGTTGGGTGGGTGAGCTTCTTAGTTTGGAAGTGCTGGCATGGAGGACATTTTTTTACGGCCTAGATACAATCTTTAAAGATAGATGGCCAAAAATATCTTGCGTGAAGTATCTTCTGGGTTGTAGCCATCCCAGAGAGATGACCACCACACGCCCCAGCGTGACAGTCATTTACAACGCATTCATCCTCTTCATGAGTGAGACAACGTCGAAGAATAGAATAAATACCACGGCGGTACAAAGTATCAATGATGATCAAATAATATTTTGCATGGTGGCGGATTCAACGACGGTCGTCCTGCGAGAGTTGGGGGATGAAACGTTGGGTCTGATTATATAAAGTGATATCTCCATACCATGGATCAAATGTGCTGATGAGGAACAATGATTCGTCTGGAAGAGAATCATTGGGCTCAAATTCGACATCAGGATGGGGAAGAGCGCAGATCAGCTTAGCGAACACCTAATACTTTTTAGACTTAGCTTTTTCGAATAGGAGATCAAATTCCTGCAGTATCAAGATCCAGCGTGAATACTTGCCCCCGAGCACCTCACGTGTCAAAATGTGGTACATGGGGTTCGAATCGGCAATGATGGTGGTGGTGCAAAGCAATATGTAATGTCAGAACTTTTGGACGGAAATGACTACCGCGAGAGCGAGCTTCTCGACATGTGAATAACGATTTTCGGCATCAATGAGACCCTTACTTGTGTAGTATATCGCATGTTCCTGGGTGTTGTTGTCTTCTTGGACCAAGACCATGGTGATCGTGGTGGCAGAAGCGGCAAGATAAAGGATATAATCCTTGTAGTAATTGTGCGGTTGGAGCATAGGGGCATGCGTGATAGCATGTTTTAGACTTTCAAAAGATTGTTGAGCTTGTTCGTCCCAAACGACCGGGACGTCTTTCTTCATCAATCTCATGTAGCCTGCATCTTTTGCGCGAAATTACATACAAAACTCCTTAAGTAATTTTCCTTCCCTTGCAAGCTTTGAAGTTCCGTTAGGTCAGTGGGAGGTGGGAGAGAGACAATGGCTTCCACCTTCAAGGGATCGATGCGGATACCCTCTTTCGAGACTATGAAACCGAGGAGGCGTCCAGACTCGACACAGAAGATACACTTATGAGGGTTCAAGCGGATGTTATATCGCCTACATCTGAGGAAAACTGTCATCAAATGGTCAATGTGGTACTCGCGCTGCCGTGAATAGGCAATTAAATCGTCCAAGTAAGGTTCCACAGAGTCCTTCACGTCGTGAAAGGCATACGACATGACCCACTGGAATGTGGCACTGGCATTTTTAAGGCCAAAAGGGATCTTGTGATAAGCAAATGTACCCCAAGGATAGATGAAAGTTGTCTTGTGTTGATCAGCCAGGTGGATCTCAATCTGGTTGTAGCCGGAAAATCCATCCATAAAAGAGAAAATGACACTTCCAACACAGTTGTCAATTATTTGGTCGATAAAGGGAGTCGAGTAGTTGTCTTTGGGACAAGCCTTGTTGAGATCCCAATAATCGATGCAGACACGAATGGTACCCTGATTTTTAGCTACAGGGACGACATTAGAGACCCATTCTGTCAACAGGACAGGGTAGATGAAACCAGCTTTCAAGAGCTTTTCAATCTCTGCCTTGATTGCCGCAGTCTTTCAGGGCTGTACCGGCCACACTTTTTGCCGGATAGGTTTAGCGTCAGGATAGGTTTGAATCGTGTGTGAAACAATATCAGGGTATATCCCTGGCATCTCCTTGTATGTCCAAGCAAACATGTCTCGAAATTGCTTAAACAAGGTCATGAACGTTGTGATTTCTTCAGGGGAACACTTCTGGCCTAAGCGAATGTGTTTCACTACGCCAGGAGTAACCGATATGTCAACCGAAATGGTAAGCTCAATGTTGGCCAAGTTGCCTTCAAAGTTCGTTTGACACGTAATTATCGAATACTGAGAGCCAGGGTAGACATCCGATGTAAAGATGGTGGAAATTCTATTCTCCACAGAGTTCAATGAAGGAAGGAAAGACGACTGATGATGGAGGTCTTCCCACGGAGGATCATCCGCACTCATGATTTCCATAATGGACTCATCTGAATGAAAAGTCCGGAGCAGAGGGTCGGGTAGGGATGATGTCTGCTGTAGAGAACAGGAGGAGGAGGACACCGTTAAGTAGTCCTCCGGGGCTGACTGGATGACCTCGTAAATAAGTTCGGTGGGTGAAAGAGGAATAGTCTCTCCAATCAGGTGTGTTGTGGCTTCATCAGGTACAAGCCATTGATTAGTAGAGTTGGGAATGGATTAAATCCGCGAGAAGATCATGTTCACCGTGGCAACATGATTTGGGGGATCCGAGGTTGGAAAAAAACCCATAAGGGATGAGTCCTTGATGAGGCCAACCCCCACGCTCTCATACGAGTGAGAAGATTGTCCAAGTAATGGAAAATTATCGCCCGGGTGAGTAGCAGTGTCAGGTGTATATAAATCTAGTTGGTCGACTGTAACAATTCGTCCTTGATGAGGGAATTGTACTATGCGGAAAATAGAGGATGCAATCGCAGTCATGGTGTAAAACCAATTACAACCAAGCAGGATGTTATAATCTAACGGGGCAGCGACCACTTCCATGTTAATGGTTGCGGTCTTTCCCCCCAACTCGACTACTAAATCTTGTAACATCCCATGAGGTTGAAAGCCACATCCGTCGAATGCCTTCAAAGTGGTAGGAGAACGGTTCAACTCGGGAGAGCCAATGGCTCTCCAACATGAAATCGACATGACTGAAGTAGATTCACCTTCATCCAAAATGGTATGATGGATTGTCTTCCCAACAATTTTTGTGGCAACTTGAAATGCCAACTGATGGGAAAGCCTCGGTTTAAATTATTCCAGCCGGAACATGATGGTATTAGACGAATCCAAATCAACCGCGCCGATGGCAGCGAGGAGAGTCTTCCATTGATTAGGACAGTTTTGCAAGACCTCAAGCATCGACATAGCATAAGGAGCTTGTGCCAGGTCCTATACAATGTTGTAGTTCTAAGCGGCCTAAGCATCAGGATTGAAAACAGATTTTCTAATCATGCTCTTGGGTAGACGCAACACTGACTCAAAAGAGGGCTTCTCAATGGTGAGAGAAGTAGGCGGGACGGTGACGTCAGGAATCGAAGTGGAAGATTTTTCAGTATTACTTCCAACGAGTTCCTTAGGCGGGAATGGGTCATACGAATGAGAACATGTGTTCAATTTGACGGTCTCACTACGCATCATGAGAACATGCGCGGTGGAGGATGCCTCTCCCTAGGAAGGAGAGGTTTGTGCAATTAGCTGTTGGTTTTGAGTGGGGAAGGGATTGTTGAGAACTGCGGTAGTAGAGTTTCCTTTGAGAAAATTTTGTACTTCGGCTCAGTGAGGACATTCCTTGAAGAAATGGTCTTCACCGCATAACAAACAAGGATACTTTAACTTCCTCTTCTGTTTGGTGTCTTCCTAAGCGGGTTTCGAATCCTGTTGGTTAGAAGATTTCTTAGGTTTCCCTTTGTTCTTCTTCTTACCACCGGGCTTCTGAGATGAAGTTGTTTGCACAGAATTCACCTCTTCGGTGGAAGCAAGAGTGGTGGACTTGGTAGTGTTGTTGCCAACATGTGTTGATGATGGGGAAGAACCTTAAGGGTTCAACTGTCCAACAATTTGAATAGGAGGCTGGGTGGTAAGGGAACCAATGATGCCATCGGCTTGAGGTCGCATGGTGGTTGTGCCGAGTCATACATAGGGCGGGATGCATCATGAACAATTTCGTATAATGTGCCAGATTGAGCATAGACCAAGTCTAAGTAATGGGCACAGGAAATGGCTTGTTCCTCAGTGACGACCCCTCCCATGGCGATGTCTCGAGCTACGACAGGTAAGAGTGACTTTGTAAACCAGTCAGCTAATATTTGGTCCGAAATATGAGCCTTAATGAGTCGTCATCTTCGCCGCCACTCATGGATATGATCCGAGATGTGGGTTGCGGTATTATGGCGAAGAGAGGTCAATAAGTCGGTACCAGTCTCATAGCGAATGGGTAACTAGAAGTGGGTCAAAAATGACATAGCAAGAGAACCGAAATCGAGAAAAGAGTTGGGTGGTAGTTCAATATACCACTTAGCACCAGGGCTGGTGAGAGTCCATTGAAATAACCGAAGACGGATTGAGTCGTCCATCAAGGAGTTGGATGAACACCATAGATGGTATGTCATCACATGGTTTTTGGGATCTTCACCAGGCTTGCCATCAAATTTGGGGATATATGATGGTAACTTAGCCAGAATGGGTGGCCATTTATGCCCATGGTAAATGGGATTATTCGTGAGACGAAACAGGTCGGGTAGGTCCAAAGTAGCCAAAAATGGCAGTTGTTGATTCAGCTGGGGGTATAGATAGTACTGATAAGGCATGTATGGACCGGTAGGACCTTGAATTGACTCGTTGTAAGGTGTTCCCTGGGGAAACTAACCATAAGGGGGTATTCCACCTGGACTGTATGTAAGTCCACCACCGTAATAAGGTGGTCCAAAACCATAGGGTGGGGGTCCGTCGCCTCCACCGGGGGGGGTGGAGGTCCACCGCCACCACCAGGAGGGGGTGGGGGTCCGCCACTACCATCGTAATAAGGTGGTCCCCTGCCACCTCCACCAAAAGGGGGGGTGGGCCACCTCCTCCGCCGGAGGGGTAGGGTCCTCCACCACCGCCGCCACCAGAAGGATAAGGTCCTCCGCCATCGCCTCCACCATAATAAGGGGGTCCTCCACCACCACCTCCGGAAGGGGGTGGTCCACCACCATAATGTGGGGCTCCGCCAACACCGGGGGGGTGGTCCTCCACCTCCTCCAGAAGGGGGAGGACCTCCACCTCCGCCACCGGGAGGGGGTAGACCATTGTTACCAAAATGAGGTGGGCCTCCACCAGGAGGTAGAGGCGCACTGCCTCTGGGATTGAAAGGGGGCCCGCCACCTCCAGTAGGAGGTGGAGGGGGACCAAGTGAGGGTGATGGTGCTTAAGGGTTGGTTGGTGGGGGTCCATGTCGCAGATCATTTTGATGCCCCCACAGAGTGTATGGATTGCCAGGGTAAGGTACCCCGTAGAGTGCGTTTCTGGGATTGACGATTCCTGACACAGGGTTGAGATAACCTGGATACGCTTGACTCTATGGTGGTTGAATGACATTGGACGGTCCCCCAGCATGGGATAATCCCATAGTGGAAGGTCCGACAGGTAAGGAATCTCCAACGGAAGGACTGATGGAAACTCTTCCTCTAGTAGTATGGTTAAGAGACGAGGGTTTCCCCCCAGCAACAACTTGCTGACCATGAATCAAAGGTTGACCCAACACGGGTTGTTGATTATCTACCATAGGATCAACATTACTTGTAAGGAAGGTAGGGGGTAAAGAGTATCTGCCCCGCGAATTTTGCGGTGGGGGAGGAAGAGGTAATGTAACCTGTTATCACTAAAAGATGTTCCTTGACTGCAAAAGGAGCATGGCTAGTGAATATTTAAAATTGGTTTAATGGATAACTGAGTTGATAGAGTGATGGAGATATAATAGTACAAAGATCAAGCTAGGTTTAAATATCAAACTACCAGAAATGTATCACTATCATGCACAACAATAGAAAAGGGCTACGAGCATAACTTTGTGAAAGAAGTGAATCAGGTTTTGTATTCAAGAATTAAAGATAATTGCATATTAATCAAGAGAATGATGGCATGGATTGATAAGACCACACACAAACAAAATAATGATAGCATGTAACATAGTTATTAAAACAGGACAGGCTCATATGGTCACAATCATTTCAAAGCAGGATTTCATATTAAGGTAAACATAATACATGCTACAACAGTCTGACCTCTAATACATCCTCACCCATCTCAGCTGGAACTCCCCTTTTCTACATATAAAATATTACAATATATAGAGTTTTTGGAACTCGAATCCCCTTTGGATCAGCTTAACTACACTCTTTATGGCTTAAAGATACCATTGCTAAAAATATAAACAATAAGGTGAGTTAGAACAGAAATATAGCTTAATACTACAATATTCTAGGAACTAACTTGACCAAGCATTATCAGTTCTTTGACAATCGATTTGAAATTATTGTAGATTCTTGTTGATGTATAAACCTCAATCTATAAAAAAAGGGTATGGGAATCCATATAGAAACTTCTGGATAAGATCACATGATGCTCTGTATCTGATTCCAAATTTTTCTGCCAGATGTCATGTAAACCTCGTGTCAATGCCTTGTGCAATGTTTCAACCTGCTATTGATTTTATTTCTTTTCATAACACCTTAAAATTTAATGAAGAAACCATCTCGGCACCTACGGGCTTGGATCTCTTCAACCTTGCCAATTGGACGGTCATACTTTGCAGGGAAATAGTAATGTTGACACAGCAGCAACAAATGTTTATCAGCTATACAGACACGATGTGCATTGGCTTGGCTCCTTGTGGGTTGCTATCGTGACAGGTTTAGACCCCTGATTGCTTAGTTGTTGGTGGAATCTTGTCACGAAAATGCAACATAGTATCGCAAATATCTCGTACCTCTTCAAAGATCCATTCAACAAGTAAATTCAACTACTTCTTCCATTATCTCTTTCCCTGCAGCAGCTGCTTGCCAAACCAAAGTTTTTAAGGAAGCAAAACAAGGAGCCATCTACCTCATGCCCAATGAAATGACCAAGATATCTTGCAATCGCTTCCTTATAATTCTTCAATTTAGGATTTATGGGCAAATAAATACTCAAAATGTGGCAATCCTTAATTGGTATTGTTCTCACCAGAATCTGTAAATGTTCAAACTGAAAAACTTGACCCACAAAATAAAGATGACCGCGTTGAGTATTGTTAATTTAGATTCCACACTCTTTTGAAGGTCTTCAACATTTTCTTTCCCATATACTACAAGGTGCATAAGACTTGAAGAATAATGGCCTTCATTAGAACACTCAATCAATCTCTCTGACATCCAGTCCTCTTGCTTTAGGACGCACATCCAAAGTATCCAAATTCCCTGTGCCAAATTTATGAAATGGATGCTCATTGGAACTTATATGTTGGTGGCGCACTTAACATTGGGCATTTGTAATTTTGTGTCTTTCTGGCATCTTCTCGGAGGACTTGGGAACGTAGCATTAAATATAGACTCGATGTAGATGACCGATGGCACCTGGACAATCTTTCTTACTCTTGGTGCGGACGCTTGACATGATCACTCACTTGGATCAATCACTTACATAATAGTCTTTCTTTATATGGCACTGCCAGAATCTAAAATTTGCTGGAGCAGACC
This sequence comes from Larix kaempferi, assembly GCA_027924585.1. NCBI lineage: Eukaryota > Viridiplantae > Streptophyta > Pinopsida > Pinales > Pinaceae > Larix > Larix kaempferi. Next base: position 13,232,412 of record BSBM01000138.1, on the reverse strand, counting down.
TGGTGACAACATAACCATAGTAGTAACAGGTGTGTTGGACTATTGTCCTTCAACAGGTTGGGTCATTGATGGTAAAGGACTGGTCTCCTGCGAGGGTTGACCAATTTCATGAATGGTCAGGTTGTGCATGGATGGTTCTGGTGAATCAAAAGACACTGTGTGAATTTGGATTTCTCTAAACCTAGCCCTTTGTGCGATACTTTGTCTTCTAACTTCATCACCCAAGGAACATAAATGATCCAAGTGCTCATGAAGAGGTCCGAAAATCTCGGCGGAAGTGGGTTAGCTGGTTGGTGGAGTATTTTTTGGAGTAGTCCAGGTAGGTGGGGATGCATTGGAAAAATGAGCCACTCGGTGGCCTAGAGATGTTGTCCAATAAGTTGTTGATGGATCAACAGCTGCTACAGGGTCGTCTTGGGGTAGATTTAACCATTCCAATGATCCAGGCTCTCCCGGTAACATGGGAGGTAATTTTTGTGAAGTGGAAGTGCCCACCTCTTCACCCTATAGGGGATCGAAAGCAGGTGAGTCTGGAGGGGTTGGAGGAAACAGTGCTCCAACATTCAGAGTAGGGTTTTCCATTTCAGGTGTCACGCCCGTGTTACATGGGTCCATTCTTACCCTCAAAATTACCTCATGGTTAAGGGGCTATTCGGGCAATAAGTTCAGAATTCTGCGGGATCTTCTCTGAGGAAAATCAACCAGAATGACTGAAACAAAAAGTTTCTCCTAGGGTAAGTTAAACAAAAGAAAAACAATCCAGAAAAATCCTACACAAACTAAGGCCACAAGCAAACTTATGTGATAAGAGTGGATTCAAAAGTCTGGAAACTCATGGGATTATCAAGGCTTCACAACTCACGATATACTCCAGGGTCCAACAGTTATACTCGGCCCAATTTTTCAGAGCACTAACCAGGGAGGATTAGGACTGTACCCCTGACCATATAACCCAACTACCTAATAGTACGTGCATAGTAGCTCCCCGAGTGTTGTTCTCGGTGTATTGCTCTGCCAAGACGGCCAAAAGGTTAACTCAGTTGGTCTCAGGAATCCTAATGGTGTCTCCCGATATACGCAAGGTACATGGGAGCTCAAATCCGTAGTGGTGTTGCCTAATGCACAATTGTACGACACAATACCTTCCTATATACTACTGAGTATGTGAAACACCTTTCTATATACGCCAAGTACGTAAAACACCTTTCGATATATGCCAAGTACACGAAGTACTTGGTGGGTACGTGAAAGAGCTTCGATATACCTGGTTGGTACATGAAAGAGCTTCGATATACCGATAAGTACGTGGAATACTACAATACCCATGGAATACAGTGTTGGAAAGTAACGACAGCTACCACGTTTTACGACGCTGGAACACATCTCTAACTTAAACACAAGTTACTATAAAATTTACCCTAGTTCTACCGTTAATTTTATCTGGACGGTTAGGTGAATGCACGAGGTGAGTACATAAATGTAAACATTGTTAGTTTTTCAGAAATTTCAATCTGATCTAGGATCTTAACTGAGAGAATAACATGTACAGCATATCTACAGCATATCAATCATGGACGCAATAATTCAAGCACACAAGAGACACAGAGTTTCATCGGGGAAAACCAAGAAGGTGAAAAACCCCGCAACTTCCTCATAGATAGATAGAGAAATGATACAACCCAAGTACAAGAGATAGTCTTCTCTTAGCAGCGGCTTCTCCTCCTCCACAAGTGCACCACTCTTCAATGAGAGTATGAGTGAGAAAAGTGAATGATCAAATCGAGTACCTCCCGCACTCTATTTATACTTGACTTGACTTGCCTAATAACCTTTACTAGGTTGGCCTTAACTTAACCACATAGCATAACGCTGAGTGGGCCAACCCCCAATAGGGTGGTCTAATAACCCTTTGACCCACGTGACTTATACAGGAACGACCCCACCAAGGTGGTCTAGTAACCCATCAAGTATAAGTTACGACACTTACAATATAAATGACGACACTTCCGTATAGAGGAATAATAACATCTCTATAGGAATACAAACACATCCGTATAGAGGAATAATAACATCTCTATAGGAATACAATATACATATAGGAAATACATTCCGAAGTTACAAATACATCAACACTCCCTCTTGTTAAGATTCAATATGCTAAGACAGAAAATAGCAACATTACATTCCATTTCACAATAATAGCAGATATAGGATCACTGAAGAAACAACAAGCACAGCATAAATACAAGAGACATAGATTTATCCTGGGAAACCCTTATGGGGTAGAAAACCCAGCAAAGCTTCCTCAATATAGATGACCAGCAATATACAAAGATACAAACCAAAGACATGATCTCCTCCTCCTCCATAGCAGACCTCTCTCTCACAAGTGCGCTACATTTCAAGTGAGGGAAGTGTGTGTATAATGAGGAACACACCTCCTCTATGTATACACATCTCCGACTTGTACTTTATATTAACTAGGTCGGTCCCAACTTTACCACTGGGTTAAACACCCCACTACAACTAACTGGGCCGACCCCACTAGGGTGGTCTAACAACCCTTTAACCCACATAACACATACAGGGCTAACCCCCACTAGGGAAGTCTAATAACCCAAGTTACCACATTCCGACAGAGGAATAAACATCTCCGGATATACAATAAGATCTTCATGGAGGAATGAAACATCTCCGGAATAATAAAGTACAAATATAATATTCTTTGAAGTTACAATATCTCAACACTCCCCCTTAATGAGAAGGATATTATAACAGCCTCTGCACGAGCAAGGAGTCATAAACATCATACATGATACATCTATAAATCATTGGAAGCTTTCTCAACATCATCAGTAACTCAAGCAGTTACTGGAACATCTTCAATATTGAGTCTTTATCTTCTATAGCATTCGAACAACTACAGCAACATCAACATATGGATCCTCACGATCATCAGCATCGTCATCACACGATCATCAACATCGTCATCTAGACCATCACGATCAGCAGCATCGTCATCACACGATCATCAGCATCGTCATCATACGATCATCAGCATCGTCATCTAGACCATCACGATCAACAGCATCATCATCACACGATCAACAGCATTGTCATCTAGACCATCAGTATTAGTATCCACACCAATACAAGTATACACATCATCAATACAAGTATCCTCATCAATACAAGTATACATATAATCAATACAAGTATCCTCATCAATACAAGTATACATATCATCAATACAAGTATCCTCATCAGTCAAGTATACATAATAGCAGCATACTCTGCAATACGCATGATCCTTCCTTTCGGAATTACAGGATGAATCACAATCATATTTAATACTATCCTTCCTTTCGGAATTACGGGATTTACAGTCTAAGGATGATTAATCCCACTCAATCTCTTTTAAGACAATCCTTCCTTTCGGAATTACAGGATTTACGGTATAAGGATGATTAGTCCCACACCATTCATTTAGGACTATGTCCAAGGATGATTTAATCCACACCATACATTTAGGACTATGTCCAAGGATGACTTAATCCCCATCGTACATTTAGGACTATGTCCAAGGATGACTTAATCCCCACCGTACATTTAGGACTATGTCCAAGGATGACTTAATCCCCACCGTACATTTAGGACTATGTCCAAGGATGACTTAATCCCCACCGTACATTTAGGACTATGTCCAAGGATGACTTAATCCCCCACCGTACATTTAGGACTATGCCCAAGAATGACTTAATCCCCACCATACATTTAGGACTATGTCCAAGGATGACTTAATCCCCACATGTCTATCAAGGACTTCATTCTCAAAGACCATACGTCTACGGATCAATTCAAGGGACCGAAGTCCAAGGACGATACAATCCCCACTTGTCCATTAAGGACTTCATTCTTGGAGACATATGTCTACGGTTCTCTTTAGGACTGAGGTCCATGGATGATCCAATCCCCACACCTGTTCTCTAAGGACTTCATTCTCGGAGACATCTGTCTACGGATCAATTTAGAACATGTGTCCAAGGATGATACAATCCCTCTTCTTTCTCGGAGACATATGTCTATGGTTCTCCTTAGAACATGTGTTCAAGGATGATGCAATCCCCTCGTCAACTTAGACCTTGTCTAAGGATCATCCACCAACCTCTCTGCCGGCATCACCAATATAGGTATCCACATCATCGACCTCACTGTCGATGCAAGCAATCTCATCATAAGTGACCACATCAATACCCCTTTCGAGGAGGGTCCTTCTAAGCTTTTCTCAGAAATATTCAAACTTTACTTGAGGTAGGGGTTTGATTAGTACATCAGTAACTTGTTCATTTGAGGTAGAGGTTTAGTTAGTACATCGGAAACTTGTTACAAATTCGAACTTTATAGTTCCTTTCTGCACCATATCTTGTATATAGAAATGTCAGATCTCTATGTGCTTTGACTTATCATGGAACACTGGATTCTCTGCCATCTTGATACAACTCTGCTTGTCACATAGGATCACGGTTGGTTCTATCTCTAAGTCAAACAATCTTGAATCCATACCACTTCACAACTAGCAAAGCAAGTAGCCATATATCATGCTTGTGCTGAGAGCCACACTAAACTGCTTCCTGCTAAACCACGAGATCATGGCTGATCCCAGACAATAACATCCTCTCGATGTGCTCTTCCTTTCTGATACACTTTCTGCCCAATCAACATCTATGTAGCCATCTAAAGTCATGATCTCCAAGATAACATAGATCAAAGTCTATCATATCCTATAGGTGTCTCATCACTTGCTTTGCAACTATCAGGTGAACACATCTAGTTTCCACTAGATACTGACTCAAGGTGTTCACAGCAAAGCATATATCTAACCTAGTATTTGTTAGATACATCAATGACCCAATAATTTGTCTGTATAGAGTTATATCCACTAACTCTGATGAGTCATCCATTAACAGCTTCAAGTTGGAATCCATGAGAGTCGCCATTCCAACATATCAAGTCCTTCTAATATTTCTCAGCATACTTTCCTTGGTTGAGAAAGATTCCTTCTGAGCCTTGCCATACTTCTAGACCTAGGAATTAATGCATCAATCTGAGATCTTTCATTTTCATTTCTGCAGCCATCTATCTGTGCCATCTTTCGTCAGATGGGTCTACTGATATGAGCCTCAATATCATTCGAACTCTGTGGTGAGTTCCTTCTTGCATTCATGTCATCTGTGTATAGAAACCATATTCAACCTTGTAGCAAAGGTTGATATCCACATCACCCATGGTGATCGTTAGCTCATCAATTGACTATCGATCCTGGGTACCCATACAGAACCTGATTCACACTTCTTCTTTAATTACACCATTAACAGAATGGTCTTATCTAGCCACTTGGAGCAAACATATCGTCATGATTCTCTTCCTCTTCCTAAGAGAATCTTCTAGCCACGAGCCTTCTATATTTTGTTTGATTTGTAAATCTTCTTGTTGAACATCCATCACTTGTTCGTTGTTCATCATTCTTCATGATCTTTCCTACAAATCAAAATTAAGTACATGATTAGTAATACTTCATAATCATCAAATCATGTTGACATGATAACCTATTATGCATACAGATATCATTTACATAGTTATGCAACTATCTTGACCAATACTTTGGCACAACACTTTTCCATATCCTATATGCATACAGTGGATATCTAGATGCTTTCCATCTCTACCAGAACATACTATCGAGAGTGTGCACATCTCTCAGCATGTCAGCAAAGAGGTTTCATTCTAGACAAGCAACAATGGAATGTTTGTCCAACTTACCAATCATATGCATATTAGTAGTATACTGTTCAATGCTCTATGAATGTTTACACTCAGCATGATATATTCTAGGAATACAAATATGCATACAACCTATTACAAGCAATATCATTTACTATTTCAAATAACAACTCAAATACTTATCTTTTATGTTTGTGCGGTAGCCTCCTGCTTGATCTTCTATATGTCTTTTGAACTTGTATTCATTCTATACCACTGTGCATGCTCAAGTGTGCACTAGTGTCATCCTCATTATCTCATACACAAACATACATTCATTAGTATATTATAATCTTGAATATGTATAGCCATGATCATAGATAATAAACATTAGTATTCAAGGTTTCAGGGAAGTCTTCTTTTACTCATGCATATTCTTGTTTGATCTGGTTGGTTAAATCATCAATCAGGATAAGAGACATAATATTCATAAACCCTTGATTACTAACTTTATGAATAAGTAGAACCAATCATACCAAGTATACTTATATAAGGGATCCTAACACAAGGTAATATTCTAACTTGATATGGGAAAACATACCTGGATTAGTATACCTGCTTAGTTATGTCTAACATACTTAATCAATATCTTCTTTGTTCTCTTTAATGATTTAGAGATCCTGTGCTGGAACCTGCATATCTCATAGGTTAAGCATAATAGAACAAATTCATACATACCTCGTAAGTAGAACTTCTATGTGATCAAGGATTATGGATGAGTCTTTGTCTTCATGTTGTCATGGTCATGGAACTTGATTTGTCTTTCGTGATGTACATGTATCTTGTTAGCAGACAACATGAACCTCATACAACACCACAATGCATTAGTACAATCATATAGCCCTAATCAATGAATGTCTTCTATCATTCACATGCATTCATACTGTTACTAGGGTGACAAGACAATTCTAACATTAATCAAGATTGTACTAATAAATAATATGAAGACAAACATATTATGAACTTAATCAAGAATCAGATTTCAAGACATACCTGTCGAGACTTCTTGTAGTCTTCTTATGTAAGGCCTTAGCCTCAACTCCCCCTGAAAATGGATCTGGAGCTTGAGTAGGGTTTGTTAGAGAAACCCAAAAAAATCAATCTTTGACTCACACTCTTCTTAATGGATTGATAGATGTATCTTGCTGAGCTGATCAAAACTTGCATACTTCAATTTTGAAATCTCCAAAATTTGACCCCTCAAGATTGCCTTTGAAACTTCTGGATCTTCTGCATAGGATCTCGAACTAGGGTTTGATGAAGCCCACCTTTATGCCCACTCAAAAGGTTTGATCCAAGGCTCTAAACTCTTATGTTTCTGAGGAGCTTCCAACCGTGGTTACAGACTTCAACAATTCCAACTTTTGTTGAAGCCCTAATTTTCCACCTTTCCGATCAAAATCCCAAACTGGGGTTTGATCAAGCCCGGTCTTCTAACCAACCAAAAAATTCGATCTTGGTCTCCAAATTTTGATTTTCCTGAGTAGCATTCAGCTGTGGACTCTGATTCCAAGAATTCCAATTTTCTCTGCAACCCTAAATTCTGGAAGACATGAATGAAGGTGCTCCAAAAATAATTTTGTTTTGACAGAAATATGTACCTGATTGTTTCTATTGTAACTCCGAACTTTTCTATCCACAGGGTCTGAAAACATTTTTTGTGGTATCCTGACCTGTCATCTTTCCATCCCGACAGGTCTAACCTCAATTGGATTCACTAAGAGAGAGTTATGCCAAGTGTCGCAATGTGACCTGTTTATGGGATAAAACAGGAGAGCGAACTTGTACAGCGTTCCACATGTCACTGGTTCAACTTCGGCCTCTGAAAAAAAAAATTGAGATAGTATAGTCTATGTAGTACCTGTCACATTTTACTAAATTTCATTTGGATCTTCCTAGCCCAATTTATGACCTTTTTTCCTAGGTCACCTGAATTTGACTGAGATCTGGAAGAGGCAGAAACCCTAACTTGTACTGATCATAACTCACAAATTAAAATGAATCTAAGGGTTTCCTTTGGAAACACGGTACCTGGGGATGTTATCTACGACCTGTAAAGGTTTCAGATCCTGAACCTTCGCCAAAATGGATTTATAGCGAAAGTTCCACGATGACTGGTTTTTTCTATAGAAAACCCTAACCTTCAAATTGTCGCTAGTGAAGCAAGTGTCGTAAGTGCCATACATTGCCTTCCTTCAGGTTAGATCTGATACCATGTTAAGATTCAATATGCTAAGACATAAAATAGCAGCATTACATTCCATTTCACAATAATAGCATATACAGGATCACTGAAGAAACAACAAGCACATCATAAATACAAGAGACACAGATTTATCCTGGGAAACCCTCATGGGGTAGAAAACCCAGCAAAGCTTCCTCAATATAAATGACCAACAATATACAAAGATTAAAACCAAAGACATGATCTCCTCCTCCTCCATATCAGACCTCTCTCTCACAAGTGCGCTACATTTCAAGTGAGGGAAGTGTGTGTATAATGAGGAACACACCTCCTCTATTTATACACATCTCCGACTTGTACTTTATATTAACTAGGTCGGCCCCAACTTTACCATTGGGTTAAATGCCCCACTACAACTGACTGGGACGACCCCACTAGGGTGGTCTAACAACCCTTTGACCCACATAACACATACAGGGCCGACCCCCACTAGGGAAGTCTAATAACCCAAGTTACCACATTCCGACAGAGGAATAAACATCTCTGGATATACAATAAGATCTTCACGGAGGAATGAAACATCTCCGGAATAATAAAGTACAAATATAATATTCTTTGAAGTTACAATATCTCAACACCTCTTAAATAGGAAGGTATTTCTCGACACAGGTCTTCTAGCACAAGTCTTCTTCTCTGGATCATTGACATCAAATCATCGTCGTCGTCACTGCTACTGCTATCTGAATCAATCTCTGAACTACTCATCATAGGAAGTTCTACAAAGCTGGTCCTTTTTCACACTGGGTGTAGGCCCACCACCTGCAGGTCTTCATCACTGTCCATACTATCGAATCCTCAGGACTTATTACGTGCATCACAAAACCTCGAAAGAGCATCCCAGGCCTTTTACGAGCACACAGCTCAACCTATCGGATCTCCCAGGATCTTTTACATGTGATTGTCACAAAACCTTAAAAGAGTGTCTTGCCAAGCAAGATCTCTAAAGAGCATCTGAGGCCTTTTTCATCCTGTCCAGATCTCCGGGACTTATTACATGTGACCCCTACCACAAAACCTTAAAAGAGTGTCTTGCCAAGCAAGATCTCTAAAGAGCATCTGAGGCCTTTTTCATCCTGTCCAGATCTCCAGGACTTATTACATGTGGTCCCCACAAAACCTTAAAAGAGTGTCTTGCCAAGCAAGATCTCTAAAGAGCATCTAAGGCCTTTTTCATCCTGTCCAGATCTCCAGGACTTATTACATGTGGTCTAGCAAAACCTTAAAAGAATGTCTTGCCAAGCAAGATCTCTAAAGAGTATCTGAGGCCTTTTTCATCCTGTCCAGATCTCCAGGACTTATTACATGCTACCCTTGCACAACTTGTCCACGGCCACATAGTATCAACCTGATACTCACCATACATCGTCCTGATCATAATCACTGCATCGTTTTGATGCATGTCATCTTGAGCAACATCCTGAAGCTCGTCATCTAAATCATCCTGATCATACAATGCATCCACCTGATGCATACCAAGTATCTACCTGATACATATCATCATACATGATCCACCTGATCATACAATGTATCCACCTGATACATACACAGATACATGATCCACCTGATCATACAGTGTATCCACCTGATATATATCAACATACATGATCTACCTGATCATACAATCGTATCCACCTGATACATATACAGATACATGGTCCAAGCATCCAACCTGATGCATATACATATACATGATCCAACTAATCATAAAAAGCATCCAACATGATGCATATACATATACATGATCCAACTGATCATAACAAGCATCCAACATTATGCATATACATATACATGATCCAACTGATCATAACAAGCATCCAACATGATGCATATACAGAGCAGTAACTGGAGCATCGTCATGATGCTCATCATCCAGCGCTTACATCCACAGCCATGGGAAGGATCCTCCTCTCACCATGCTTGGAATGGCTCCTACAAATGTTTCCATCACTTCTTCCTCGAAGTGTCATCAATCTGAAGAACACCAAGCCTCTCTCTAAAGTACTTGAACTTCACTCTGGCTAGTGGTTTCGTCAACACATCCGCAACCTTCTCATCCATCGCAACATACAGGAGCTTCACTGCTCCTCTCTGCACCATATCCCTGATATAGTGATATTTGATCTCAATGTACTTTGACCTATCATGGAACACTGGGTTCTCAGATAGCTTCACACAACTTTTTTTGTCACAAAAGATACCAGTAGCCTCCAACGGGAGATCAAATAGCTCAGACAGTAGCTTCCGGAGCCATACTGCCTCAAAACTAGCTGAACAAGCTGCAACATACTCTGCTTTGGCTGTACTTAGTGCTACACAGGAATGCTTCTTGCTAAACCAAGAGATCACACCTAATCCCATACTGAAGCAGCACCCAGAAGTGCTCTTCCTATCTGCAGCACTGCCTGCCCAATCTGAATCAACATAACCCTGCAGGTTAAACTTTCGATTTGCATCATACTTGAGCCCATAATCAACCGTACCCTTCAGGTACCTCAGAATATGCTTTATAGAAACCAGGTGAACACCTCTTAGATCCGTCAGGAACTGGCTCAATGTATTCACCGCAAAGCAAATATCTGGTCTCATGTTCGTCAGGTACATAGAGGACCCAATCATCTGACGATACATAGTGACATCAACCAGCTTAGATGAAGCATCACACAGAAGCTTCAGTTTCGATGCCATAGGTGTGACCATGGCCTTGCAGTCTATCATCCTGAATCTCTTCAGGATCTCTACTGCATACTTCCCTTGTCCAAGGAAGATCCCATCTGCACTCTGTCACACATCCATGCCTAGAAAATAGTGCATCATCCCCAAGTCCTTCATCTCGAACTTGGCAGCAAGCTTCCTCTTTGTGTCGGCAATCAATCTATCCTCACCTGTTACAAACAGGTCATCCACATACAATAGTAGTATCACTGGATTTCCTTCCTCAACCTTGTAGTAAAGGTTGGAATCCGCTTTACTCTTGGTAAATCCCAAACTAGATAGAAAGCTGTCTATCCTACCATACCAAGTCCTAGGAGCTTGCTTCAAGCCATACAAGGCTTTCTTCAACTTGCACACATATGACTCTCTGTCATGTGTCTCAAAACCAAGTGGCTGCACCACATACACTTCCTCCTCGACTACACCATTCAAGAAAGTTGTCTTGACATCCATCTGGTGTATCTTCCATTTCATCACTGTAGCCAGAGCAAGTACTGATCTAATGGAAGTGTATATGGCTATAGGAGCAAAAGTCTCTTCATAATCAATTCCTCTTTCTGGGAGAAGCCACGAGCTACAACCTCGCTTTGTATTTCTCCATGCTACCATCTGCAACATGCTTGATCTTATAGATCCACTTGGAAGTCACAGTAGACTTCCCTTCTGGTCTGGGACCACATCCCAACCATCATTCTTCATGATCGACGGATCATGGCATTCTTCCATTACTTCATCCCGGATCCTAGGAACTTCAATATCTTCAATAGATAGATTTGTTACTGGAACAAATGTTGTAGTTCTTCTTTTGTAGGTGATGGTATACGATATTTCCTACAAGACAAGTTAAATTGCATGATTAGAAACATCTCATAGTTTTCAGAACAATTTATAACACATAAAGAAATATGTCATACAGTAATGCAATTGTTTTAGCCAATGCTTCAATACAACATTTATCCATATCCCGTAACTTTCTAGATGCCTTCCAGTCTCTACCAGAACATTGTTAAGAGTGTGCACAACTCCCAACATGTCAGCAAAGAGGTTTCATTCTAGATAAGTAGCAATGGAATGTTGTACAGTGCCATAGGGCACTTACCCATTACATGCATATTAGTAGTATATTGTTCATTAATGTAATTATTCTAATATGCATAATACACAACCTAAGTCTAGGAACATAAGTATATACATTATTGAACAGTATTTATTTAAACAATCAAATATACAAGAAATGAAAATTCAAATACTTATCTTTGTTTGTTTGTAGGGTGGACTCCCTCTCAATATTTTCTTCCTTGCAGGAGCTACTGGAGTGTGCTCCCTCTTGATCTTTGCTTCCTGGATTACCTGTCCTTGAACTTATATCCATCCTCGATCACTTATGCATACTTACTAGTATCATCATTGTGTTATCCTCGAGGTCTCATGCATACATACATTCATTAGTATAATCACAATAATCTTAAACATGTATAGTCATGATCATTTCAAACACAGATAATAAACATTAGTATTCAAGGTTTCAAGGAATACTTCTTTTACTCATGCATATTCTTATTTGACCAAAGGACTTTTCTAGTTAGTCATATCATCAATCAAGGTAAGAGACATAATATGCATAAACCCTTGATTACTTACATTTCTAACTTCATGAATAATCATTATCAACCATACAACAGTATAAGATCCTAACACAAGGTAGGATTCTAACTTGATATAGGAAAAACATACCTGGTTATCATATTTGCTAGTTATGTCTAGTAATGTCTTCTTGTTCTCTTCAATGACTTGTGCTAGTAACCTACATATCTCATAGGTTAAGCATTGTAGAACCAAATTATACATACCTCGTAAGTAGATCTTCTATGTGATCCATGACAATGGATGAATATTTGTCTTCATGTCACCATGGTCATATGTTCTTGAAATAGAACATGATTTGTCTTTCTTGATGTACCTTTCATGTTAGCAGACAACATCAACCTCATACAACACCACAATGCATTAGTACAATCATAAGTGTCAAAACCCTAATCAATGAATATCTGCATTCATAATTTTATTAAGTTGATACAACAAGTCTAAAGTTAATCAAGATTGTACTAACCTTAATGAAGACAAACATACCATAGACTTAATCATGAACAGATCTCGAAACATACCTGGATAAGTCATACCTATCGAGATTGCTTGTAATCTTCTTATGTAAGGCCTTAGCCTCAACTCCCTTTGAAACAAGAACTTCTTCACTTATGCAGGTGAGTAATCCATTCTCTTCTAGGATTAACCCAATCCACTTTGATTTGCAGAAACTGGATCTGGAGCTGGATTAGGGTTTGTTAGAGAAACCCTAAAAATTCAAACTTTGAATTTCAAACTTCTGAAAGGATAGAAAGATGCACCTTTCTGAGCTAGTCAAGCTGGTATACTCATAATTTGAAAACTGCAAAGTTTCACCCCTCAAAATTTCCTTTTAGATTTCTGGATTCACTAGGGAGGACCCTGAATTAGGGTTTGAGTTTCCCGGAGCTTCACCCGACCAAATAGTTTGATCCAAAGCTCTAAAATTTGATTTTTCCAAGGATCTTCCAACTATGGTCACAGATTTCAAAAATTCCCATTTTTGTAGAAGCCCTAATTTTTTGCTTTTCCGATCAAAGTCCCGAACTAGGGTTTGATCAATCCCAGCCTTCTACCCAACCAAAAAATTTGATCTTGGTCTCTAAATTTCAATTTTAATGAGTATCATTCAGCCGTGGTCTCTGATTATAAAAATAACAACTTTCTCTGAAACCCTAATTCCCGAAGCCATGAATGAAGGTGCTCAAAATCCAATTTTGTTTTGACAGAAATATGCAACTGATTGTTTCCGGTGTAACTCTGAAATTACGAATCCACAGGGTCTGAAAATTCTACCTGTGGTAGCCTGACCTGTCATATTTCCAACCCCACATGTCTTACCTCAATTGGATTCTCTGAGATAGAGTTATGCCAAGTATCGCAACGTGACCTATTTATGGGATAAAACAAGAGAGAAAACTTGTACGACATGCCACGTGTCACTGGTTCAACTTTGGCCTCTGAAAACCTCACCTGAGAAACTGCAGTCTGTTCCCTACCTGTCACTTTTTATGAAATTTCATTTGGAGCTTCCTAGCCCAAGTTGTGACCTTTTTTCCCAGGTCACCTGTTTATGACTGAGATCTGGAAGAGGCCAAAACCCTAGATTGTACAGATCATAAAACACAAAGTACAACGAATTAGAAGTTTTGCTTTGGACACAAGGTACATGGGGATCTTATCTTAGACCTATAAGAGTTTTAGATCCTGAAACCTTGCCGAAATGGATTTATAGCGAAATTTCTACGATGACTGGTTTTTGCTATATCAAGCCCTAGCTTCGTAAGTGCAACAAGTGTCATAAATGCCATACCATGCCTTCTTTCAGGCTAGCTCTGATACCATGTTAGTTTTTCATAAATTTCAGTCTGATCTAGGATCTTAACTGAGAGAATAACATGTACAACATATCTACAGCATATCAATCATGGACGCAATAATGCAAGCACACAAGAGACACAGAGTTTCACCGTGGAAAACCAAGAAGGTGAAAAACCCCGCAACTTCCTCAGAGATAGATAGATAAATGATACAACCCAAGTACAAGAGATAGTCTTCTCCTAGCAGCAGCTTCTCCTCCTCCACAAGTGCGCCACTCTTCAATGAGAGTATGAGTGAGAAAAGTGAATGATCAAATAGAGTGCCTCTCGCACTCTATTTATACTTGACTTGACTTGCCTAATAACCTTTACTAGGTCGGCCTTAACTTAACCACATAAAATAATGTTGACTGGGATGACCCCCAATAGGGTGTTCTAATAACCATTTGACCCACATGACTTATACAGGGCCAACCCCACCAAGGTGGTCGAATAACCCATCAAGTATAAGTTACGACACTTACAATATAAATGACAACACTTCCGTATAGAGGAATAATAACATCTCTACAGGAATACAAACATTTCCGTATAGAGGAATAATAACATCTCTATAGGAATACAAACACTTCCGTATAGAGGAATAATAACATCTCTATAGGAATACAATATACATATAGAAAATACATTCCGAAGTTACAAATACATCAACAAAAATAATGCAAGCCCTAACTACATGCAAAAAATGTACTTTTCTTTTGATGAACTCTATATATGGGAGGGAGAAAATTCTTTCAAAATGATTTTACCAAAGCAACCAATGCAACAGAATCCCAAATCAGCCAAATTTGATGAAAAATATTCTTTTCGCTTTTTCGTTTTTCCAAGCAAAACATAAAAAATAAACAAGCATGATAACCAAATCCAAAAATTTTCTTTTGTCTTTTCGAATCAAAGTCTAAGAGATGAAAAGAGATAAATTTCCTATCTAGAGCACTCTAACTTTTCAATTTCACTATGATAGCTTAAAAACTCAAAAAACCAAAAATGCATACAATTTCCTCAAGCATGGAGTCACTTTTGTAAAAAACTTGATCTCATTTGAATTCTTCAATAAAATGAATGATTCATAATTCCCGAAAAGCACAAATTACTAATTCTTCTTCAAACTTTTTCAAAAGATTAATGAATGACCATTCCAATGCATGAACCAATTTCTACAATGATTTCCAAATGTACTTGAAAGCGATAAAAATGATGCACTTTCAATTTTCCAATGATATGCCTAGATTATGACTTGATAACAATGACATTGTTAAGCACGGATAACTGAAAAGAAAGTTGATTTGCAGCACTCTAAACACTCAGGAAATCTCAAGCAAAAGACAAGCACTCATATGGACTGAAAACACTTCAAAACACTCAAAACACTCAATCAAGCAACTAAACACAACCGAAGCTAAATGACAAGTGCAAAAAGGAAGTTTGGGATCAGATCTAATGCAACGATCAGATCAGGTGAGGAGAAGAGGGATGACAAGGTTAAGTGGATGAAGATGGGGGAACTCGAAGTATCCACCACTACCAAGCTTAAGCTCATCAAAAAATGGGACCACAAATCCACACAAAACTAAACACTTTCAACACACTGATTCAAATAGAAGTCTCTGACTGGATCTTGCAGCATAGAGAGGGTTTGCACACCAAACCAAAGCTCAAATCAAAAATTTGGAGGGGGATTCCCTTATACCAATTTTAACAAATCGGCACAATCTGTGTTTATACACAAAGCGACCGTCATAGGTCACCAGTGCGGGAAAAGCGACGATGCCGCAGTATACCAGTGCATAGGTTGTGATGACAGGACAAAAGACAGAGAACAGAGGTCAAATCAACGCTCTGGTTGCACTGCCCAGGTGTGACAGGCGAGATCCAAGTTCAAGAATGAACAAATCTCCAAACAATGAGCAATAAAATGGTTTGAAAATGGTGAGTACAAACTCAGAGGAGGACTACAGACTCTTCAAAGTAAAGATATGATGGTGAAAGAAGGCTTAGAAGGAAAATTAGATGGCCTACAAAAGATATCAACTTGAAAATGAAATTCAAACTAAAAACTAAACAAAAGTACTCCCCAGTATGGTCGCCAGATTTGTTTGACGGACAATCTACCAAGAGCGGACTCAAGGCCTGATCTCCCTAGCTCAACGCTAGTCTAGAACAAATAGAGACAGAACATAAATGACTCTCCTAGATCTAATTAGAGATCAAGGGACTAGATGCTTTTACCTTATAGACCATTGATCCTTTCTCCTTGAATGTTGCTCCAAGTTTGACGATATTCAGATCTGAGCTACAAAACCTGTCAAGACAATACAACAGAACAAGTAGTAAAATGCACCTACACAATAATAGATCTAAGTAAGAAATTAAGTAGGAAAACTACACAAAACATCATTAATGCAATGAGATTTGGTGGAAAGCACTTATATTACTATATTAAAAGCGAAACACATAGAAAGAAGAGATTACAACCAATGACTTAACGTAGCAATCCTTGTCCGATCAAGCCAATGCCAAAGCCTCCAAAGGGATGATGGATCTCTTAAGGAATGAGTAGAGATCTCTCCTAAGCTAATTTCACCAGCATGTAGATACCATAGACCTCCTCCCTTTGGAATGGGAGTGAGCTTCACTTATATAGGACTAAGTGGATAGGGTAGGTTGAGATATGGTAGGAGAGAGATAGGGGATCCTTCCAAGAGGCTAGGAACCGAATTTCAGCTTCCCCAAAGGCTAGGGATAGGGATACACATCAGCTACCTTCAGAATGAGCTCGAAGATGCTATTTTAACCAATCAACTGACATCGTCGCAGTCTACAAGAGGACAACCTACGACGACCTCTCAAAACCTAGTATAAAAGGGTTTGTATCTCTTCCAAGTGGATGACTTAGTCAAAGGAACTTCAGGGATGTTTACATTGACTATCATGATGGTAAGATTTAGGTGTAACATGGGGACAGACGATCAATATCAGAACTTATTTGTATGTGAGGCTATATGGAAGGAGAAGCAAGTCCAAGATCATGCTGCAAAGATGGTGCAATTGGTAACCACTTTCATGGATCGTGCGATGACGTGTTCTATGAAGTATTAGACCACTATATCAACTAGAATTTTTGGAGATGTCAAAGATGCGTTGATAAAATAATTTAAGAAGCCAAAGTCCGAGTCGCAGTATATAACTAATTCAAAGAAAATTAGACAATTATCAAGTGAGACGGTCTTGGAATTTGACCAAAGATTGAAGGCATTGATGGATAAGGTGACATTTCAAATTCCAAAAGAACAACATAAGGAATGGTTTATTGCGGGGTTGTTGCCACATATATGCGGCCCAATGACACAGCAAAAGATTACAACACAAATAGATGCATTGGAACTAGCTATGAATTTGGAAGCATCCTAGGTAGGAGAGAGCAGGGCGGGGATGGATCAGGTCCAGACACAACTTCCTGCATTGACAATCCAATTGTAGGAAATTTCAAAAGGGAAAGAGAAGCGCGAAGAAGTATGGTGTAGCAACCGTAGGACTGAGGGTCACCATAAGAACGAATGTCTAACATACAGAGATTAATTGGCAACGGGACATCCAAATACCTTGACTATAGGGGGCGGTATGTGGTGTAATATTTGTAGGGGACCCCACTCTCCGTGGATTTGTCTCGCTTTACATAAATATGTAAGTGCCCCAAGAATTATGTTTTGTATTTTTTGTAAATCTGTGGGGCATGATGAGAAAGAATACCGCTTGTTAGACCTTATGAGAGAATGCACATCATATGCATACATGGATATGTCCAGGGTGCAAGGCGAAGGTGCACTAGAAGGCGTGACACAATAGAATAATGCTTTGAAGGATTTCAATCAAGGGGGTCACACAGGATTTAGAGGTCACAGCCGAGGAGGATTTGGAAGAGGAAGAGGACCAATCATCTGTTATAATTTTGGTCAACAAGGAAATTTTGCATGGGATTTTTAGAATATGTGCACGACGTGTACGTAATGTAGACAATTGGATCATGCAAAAAAATATTTCCCACTATTGGTCTCAAAATGGCAGTAGAGGAGGAATCATGTCCAAAATCAAATCTAGAATCCAAATCTGAATATTCATCCGAATCCAAGTCAGAATTAGAACATGAACCAGAACCTAAATCAAATTCCAAACCTAAACAAGAATCATATTTTGAATCCGAATCAGACAATGTGCAAACAATTGTGGTAGAAGAGCACGATGACCGGCCAAGGATAGCAGTGGTCACGCGAGGAGAAACCAAGATGGGAATTGATGTGATGGAATAGGGACTGAGCACCAGACACTGGGTAATAAATGTTGTAGGAAAATCACCGATGTTTGATCCACAAATGAAGAAAGACACATACAGGAAAGCAAGACACGAGTTGTTGAGTCCAAACTTCAGAGCATCATTGTTGCAGTAGGTATACGATATGCCTCCATTATATGATTCTTCCGTACCTGAGGGACAAGAAGAGAAGGTAAGTACCTTGAGAAATTTATTGAAAAGTTCCTTATAGTTGATAAAGGATGAGTCTACTCTAAGTGTATTACACTCGATGATTAATCGATGTACACAAGAAAAAGGGAAACCTGTTGTAGTTAATTACGTGCAACATGACAGAAGGACCAATAGGGAATTTTGCTTGAGTGCGCAGATAGGAGATTATGATATGGATTATAATCTTAGCATTGGGTTCATATGTAAATGTCATTCCTAAGAAGACATGGGAAATGATGGGTAGGACACAGTTGATATGGTACAATATTCAGTTGATATTGGCTAACCAACATAAAATTATCCCAATTGGAAAGCTGGCAGGGGTACTTGTGGATGTCAATGGGGTATGTAGCACCTCTGATTTTGAAGTCATAGAAATTGTGTATGATAGTAAACCATATCCTTCCTTATTGGTACTTGGATGGGATTTTGCAAATCAAGCTATCATTGATTTGAAGAAAAGACAAATAATAGTTGAGGTGGACAATTTGAGGGTCACTGCGTCGTTGGACCCAACAAAAGGGAAAAGGTATGTAGATCCAGTAAGGAATGGAGAGATGGAAAAATTGTACAACATGACTTGTAGAATAGAGGACTATGTGAATCCTATTGTAGATGGTGTGATAATCTAGCGCAACATTAGTTCTTGTGCCTCATACTTTGATGAAGCACTCAAAGATTGGAAACAAAGAATACATGAAGTTCATATGAGAAAGTGTGCATGAGATATAGCTTCATTAAAATGGATTGGGACATAGGTATGTGATCCTCCAAAATATGATGGATTAATAGATGTAGTGCTATTTATAACAAACTTTGAAGTGTAGATACCATAACAACAAAGATTACTAGCATTAGATGTCACATTGAAAGCAACACCCGCCCAATGGTGGGTTACTCATAAAAAAAGTATGGTTAATTGGCAGCATTATAAGAGCTTGTTGTAGGTCAGATTTGGTTATGAGTATACCACGCAGAGATACACAGGGGTGAGATGTCCATTAGACCATGTTGCACAGTGTATTACAACGTGGGGTACAGTGCCAAAGGATGAATGGACACACTATTTTGTGCACACATTAGACACAGTTCCAAGAATTTGGTACACCGAGCTGGAGAAGCATAGAGGTACAACAGCTTAGGATGAGATGATTCAAAATTTTAAGGTAACCTATGGGTAACCTTCAGTTTTCAAGGTGAATTTCTAGTAGTATATGCATCCTTATAGGCTATTAAAGCAAATATTTTTGCACCAGGAGAGATAATGGGGTCAAGACCCTTATGTATCGCACACCTACACCTACCTATAGTGCATGAAGTATTGGAATGTTACAATGTCAATGAAGAAGGATAGGAGGAGGATAATCCATGAAACATACAAATAATAGAGACCAAGAGAGAGCACACAGTAGAAGGACCTGAGTTGGGATTAGTTACAGGCAGTCATTGAATATCCACAAAGTGAACATCCGTACCAAGGAGAATCCAAAGTTTGCCAATATAGGGAACTATTGGAATGAGGACAAAATTGAGAATATTGTCGACCTATTGCAAGAATACTAGGATATTTTTCCTACCAAGTTTTCAGAAAATGAAGGGCATTACAGGAGAACTATGATAGATGAAAATCCCCCTGAAACCATATGATAAACCAATGAGACAGTGACCATATCGATTGAATCCAATATATAAGAAGAAGGTCAAAACTAAGATCAAGAAAATGCTAGATCCAGGAATCATTGAACCTATTAAAGAATCAGAGTGGATTAGTCCAATGGTAATCTAGGATAAGAAGACAGGCGAGATAAGAATCTGCATGGATCTGCGCAAGCTGAATGACACGTGTTTACATGATCATTTTCCTACACCATTTACAGATGAAGTACTAGATAATGTGGTGGACAAGAAGATTATTCATTTACTAATGTATTTTTTGGGTACCATCAAATAAATATTGCAAAGGAGGATAGGCATAAGATGACTTTTGGGACAGAATGGGGGTGTTACTAGTATACACTTATGCCATTTGGGATAAATAATGTACCCAAAATATTCTCTAGGAGAAGGAGTTTCATGTACATGTGGATGCCTCATGAATACCAATATGTGAAGTGTTGGTGCAACCAAGGGAAGGAGACATGGAACACCCCATTGCATTTGCAAGCAGGAAACTGTCAACTGTAGAAAATAACTCAACCACTACAGAGCGTGAAGGATTGGCAATGGTGTACGCACTGCATAAGTTTAGACACTACTTATTGGGCTCATGATTTAAGATGTAAATTGACCATTCTGCATTGAGATACCTGGTCAACAAGCCAATGTTGGAGGGGTAATATGCAAATGGATACTGTTGTTCCAAGAATATAATTTTGAAGTAGTAGTGAAACCCAGGAAAGTGAACTCAGGACTGGACCACTTGTCGTGTATAGAGACGGGAGAGGAAGCATGGAACATAGATGATAGTTTACCAGATGTGCACTTGTTTGCAGTTCACATGGTGGATGACTATTTTGCAGATATTGCACAGTTATTAACAACTAGAGTGGCCCCATAGGGATATACTATCGCATAGAAAAAGAAACTATTAGTGAAGGAAACATATTATCAGTTGATTGCAAGCAATTTGTATAAGATGGGTGCAGATGGGATTCTGTGGATTGAACATGGAAGGCCTATGATTTTGAAAGAGTCCCATGAAGGTGTGGAAGGAGGCCATTATGCAGGAAAGGTGATTGCACAAAATATTTTGCGCACAGGACTATGGTGGCCTACACTGCACAAGGATGCCAAGGAATAGTGACAGGTATGTGACATCTGCTAGTGGGTGGGGAAACCATCAAGGAGTGATGAGATTCCCTTGATGCACCAAGTGACATTACAATCATTTGATAAGTGGGCGGTGGACTTTGTTGGGATTATTAATCCACCTGTGAAGCGATTAGGAGCAAGATACATCATCACCGCGATAGATTACTTGACTACGTGGGTTGAAGCAGAACTAATGAAGGATTGCAACCCATAAAGAGATATGCGGTTTCTATTTGAAAATGTAGTGACCCAGTTTGAGTGTCCAAGAATATTGATGAGTGATCAAAGAACCCATTTTTTGAATAAGACAATCATAGCACTATCCAAACAATTTTAGATCTACCACTAGAAGAGCACCCCTTATAACCCACAAACAAATGGCATGGTGGAATCATTTAATAAGATCTTGGAGAATGCGCTAACAAAGATTTGTAATGTTAATTTAGATGATTGGTACTTGAGGATCCCTGTAGTATTATGGGATTATAGGACGACATCCAAGAAATTGATAGGACATACACCATTTAGTTTGGTGTATGGGAAGGAAGTACTCATTCCTATGGAGTTTATTGTCCCGAGTTTGTTCATTGTTGCACTAACTGAGCTAACAGATAGTGGAGTAATGGAAAGGAGATTGTCGCAACTAATGGAACTAGAGGAAGATTAATTTGTTGTGGTTTTTCATCAATAGGTCCAAAAAGCACGCGAGAAAGCCCGGCATGATAGAAATATTAAGTAGAAGCAATTCAAGAGAGGAGACCTGGTTCCAATGTATGATAGCAAGTTCATGAAAAATCCAGGTAAGTTCAGAATGCATGGGTTAGGTGCTTATGTTATAAAGTTTGTCACAGAAGCAGGGGTCGTTCAGCTTGAGAAACTGAATGAGGAACTCCTAGAACGATTTTTTAACGGGAGTCGGCTAAGACTATGTAGGGACAACCGTCCTTCTGCACAATAATTAGGGAAATAATGAAATATATATATCTGTGTGTGTTTTGAAGAGAGATGTGTTGCAGTTAGTATGCAACACGTCGCAAGAAAAAGAGCAAGGGACCGTGCAAAGAGGATGCACGTAGGAAAGATGGATAGCGTAGGAAGGAATTCAAGGAAAAAGGAGACGCATTTCACAAGTGTGAACATTAAAGAGAGTAGTAATGACCGAAGTGATGGGACGCGGCGTAATAAAGGCAAGAGATCGCTAGTGGGAATTAGAAAGGGGATCAAATCTAAAGCATATTTAAGACCAAATCTAGGCAATGATGCATGAATCTAGGGTACCACTGAATGTAGGAGTGAGAATGAAGGCCAATAAGACAGCTGAGAGTAGGGCTTAAAAGCATGAGTAGAATGACAGGTTCCCGACAGAAGTTAAGAACAACTAGAAATGAAGCAGTTAGAAGTGAAGTGAGTAGATTCGAGCCGAGTTGACTGCAGACGTGGAGGAGTAGGAAGATGGAACCGAGAGTACTAGTACCAACACCAGTGCAAAGGAAATCATGAACAAAGAACGTTTTTGTGGTAATAGAGGAGAAAATACCAACAAAAAGGGTGTTGGGGTTAGTAACCAGAGCATCGGCATCAAGTTCAAGAGCAGGGAAAGAAGCATAAACCTCCACATCGACAAACTATCAAAGGAATTACGTGCCTCCGAGGAATATGGATGCGAGACCAATTATTTTGCAAAAGCAGCCGAGGTATCCCGTAGACACGTCAAATATTATGGAGGGCACATCGATTTGGGGAACTCTATTGGGATCCATAAAGAAATTAAGATTGCATATCATGACTTTACTATTACCAAGCAGTTCCAAGAGCTATTAAAGGATAACTATATGGAGTGGAAAACTATCCCAGACTCACTAATAATTACACCGGAGCCACAAAAATGGGTGAATGGGTTGCAGCGTGCAGGAATATTGGATCTGCTAGAGATCCCACATTGTGGCAGCACAATAGAAGTAAATAACTATGTACATTTATTGCTCAACTATCTGCATGGGGTTTTTCTATGGTTAGACACGGTTGTGTCCATTGATAGCAAGTTGACTACATAGATAATGGGGCTATCGACAGTAGGGGAGGATCCAACGCTGCTATTTAAAAACAAGAAGCAGGAGAAAGAGATAGCTGAAAAGATGAAGCAAAAGTATGGTATACATGCAAGGAATATAAGTGCCAAGTATTAACGATGACGCAGTGAGGTTTTAAACACAAGTGTTATATTGCAATCTATTTAGGAAGATTCGAAAGGATCATGTCATAGCAGGAATCATAGCAATGGTAGAGAAGTGCACAGAAGGTGTACAATTAAATTGGGAAACATTTTTAGTAGAGCTATTAGGTTCCTTGTTTGTGTAAAGGGTGGAGTATTCTAGATTGCTTTTGAAAAAAAAAAGTGTGCAAACGGAAATTGTTTAAACTGTTGACAAATTAGGTCTCACATGCAGACACGAGTGAACCCCCTAGTTCGAATGAGTCAAATATAGAACAAAACGGTACAATACGTCCACACTTTCACCTATATCAATTGAATATTCACAAGAGACGAAGTAGAGAAAGCTTACCTCTGATATGAAGTTGGTCCTTGTTATCTTCAAGCTGCTACAATCCAACTTCGCGTATGAAAGAACCTCTAACAAATTCAATACAAACAAGTAGCAATCATATTGAACTAGAAACAATATAAATGATCTAAGAAAATGACCAAGGAGATTTTCTGTACATGAGAATAACAATCAAGTATAGGAAGGAAGTGCACCATTGTATTAAAGATGACATAAGTAAATACAATCGTAAGCCTTGGTGTCTTAGTCTCCTTCTGGTAGATTCCTCCTATTCCAACATGTCACCCTTGTCTTGAAAGGAAGCACATGAAGAGTCTAATACTCTAGTATAATTTCTCCAGCAATTCCTTACTACCAATTCCTCCCCTCACACCCATGAGCAAGGATCTCTTTTATAGGACACTAAGGATAAGAGAGGGGTGAGAATATTTATGGAAAGTGGATGAGATATGATCCCAACAGTTTTGGAGCTCGATCTAGATCCATAGAAATAGGAAGGAAAGGTTATCCAATGATATTTTGCTCTAGAAGCTTCTTGAAAACCTAATTTTTTGCCTGTAGAGAGGTTGACGCGCTTTGTAATGGAGTAACATGCACCAATATGGGTCGACGCGGGTTGCTCTAAAGGCAAGTTGCCCCATCGACACGAGTTTCCAATGGGACATTCTGCGTCGATGAGATTTTGGCGCGGTTTACTAGTGCAGCAAGGCGCATTGAAGTTGCAAAACAAGAAAAGTTGCAGGACATCAAGGACCATCCACTGTGAAAGTGACTTCGGGGATTGTGGCAACATGAGGTCATAAGGTTTGATGTTGCTGCTGAAAATTCCATGTAACATAAACTAATGAAAGTCGATTCCAATTTCCTAGCTAATGATTCATTTTACCTTTGGAAGCAATGAAGATAAATGTGCAATCTACTCTAGAGTAGTCTAGGAGGTTGTTAGTAACCTCAAAACCAAAATACTAGAAAAGAAATTTGCAAAGTGATTTTCCCCCCTACTTCAACTAGGTGTTATAATGAATAAGAAAGCAAAAAAAATTTGTTGATTGATTTTTTAATTCCTTATAAATCATGGAAATTTATGTGGACTTCATTTGTGATTAAAACGAACTAAAAAAGCTAAATCCTACTACAATCTCATGGGTCATAGTGCATACATACAAGCAACCGTGTTGTTTGCAATTTACAATTATTGTGTGGTAAAATGGTGCGACAAAAAAGATGATAAAGTCAAGTGAGGTGCCATTTAACAGTTTAAAATTACATGTGAAGATGTGGCAAGTGGGGAAAATTTTTCGAAGGCATAGCAATGGCGGTACTTTCAAACAAAAAATTGAGCCATGTCTCTTGAAACATATGTCAGGTACCACATGAGAAAAAAAATGAATGGAAGGTGACTTCCATCCTACAAAACTCACTGGTTAGGGGGCTTGATAGGAAAGGTAATGGTCCTACAACAATCCAAAAGTTAGAAAAAATCAGGTATACAACCTATAGAAGACAAATGAGTAAAAAACACAAAGTAGAGTCACCAATTCTATTGTGGCCTAGACTGGCTCAATAGTGAGAAAATTTTCCTTTCCTTGTAGGTTGCAAATCAGCATAGATCCATCTTAAATATGGATCTATTAAGCACCGAGAGGAATCCAATTTCTTGACATGTAATTTTTTTCTTGATATGTAAAAAATTTAAGGTAAAAAAAAATCAAAGAATAGTCACGACAATTCGATTAGCATAATATATATTTAATTTCATTAAAACATATGTAGAAATTTTATGGTTGACATGTTCTTTTTTATTTTTTTATTATTAAAATATGTCATGTTACATCACATCACATCACAACATCTCCCCCATACTTGGTTGTAAGCACCTCGCTACTCTCGGTGCAAAAAGACAATAAATCATGAGATTGTTAGTATGACAAGTACTAATGTGTTGAAGCAAATAAACAAATACTCCCAAGCATAGGAGCTACTCTAAGAACTACAATTACTAAAATGACACGAAAAAAATCAATAGAGATAAGATTCAACCAAATTGCAAATATCCAATGAGAAGATATGTATACAATGGTACCACCTTGAGCAATGAAGCTTACAATATGGAAACCGACATCTCCTTTGGGAAGGGTCCTTTAAACTCCCTAATTTCTCTCAAACAAACTTGGAAATGATGAAGTAAAACACTTGCTTCTCAGGGGAAGAAGTCAGGAAGGCATGGAAGCTTATGAATGAAATAAAGTATGGGGAAGTGTTATCACAGATCTACTTCGATCAGGGTTCACTCAATTAAACACCAACAAACCCCAAGACACGGGCGCTTTCGGCATCACCTACAAAGTAGGGGAAGTCTCACCCGAGGTATCTATGGGAGTTGCAGGAACCATATTTCCGCAGTAGTGAAGGAGTGTGATATAAAACTAACAACCATAACTTTTCAGACTTCGACAAAGAACGTTATTTAACAGACACATAATTGCATATATAACATGTAGCTAACTGTGACATATGTTCATTAACATACCATTCATACACATCAACTAACAGTTATTCAACAATATTCAACATATAACAACATACACATTGCATCATCATAGTAAACATGCATATTGGACACCAGATGTAACGTGGAAACCCAAATGGGAGAAAACCGTGGAAGCACTTTCTTTATTCATGAGTCGCAGTCAAAATAAGAACTTTGTGTTTTACAATGACTTGTAGATTTCTCTTTCTTTTACAATGGATCTATGCACACAGCTTGTAGATCATGTGACTCTTTTTCTCACAGCATACAATATCTTCATCATACAAAAACATGCAAGCTCACAAAAATCTGAATAACTTATTAACTAACAGCCTAAAAAATCCCAACCCATTACATATTTATAGGGTGCACACAACTTGCCCTGCTCTCATTACTCTACTACTCAACTAATCCACTCATAAATGTATGTGGACAAAAAATCCTAACTAACTTACCCAACTCCGCCCTTGACATAGTCAAAATTCCCATCTTCCTGGATTCTTGACGACTACGTTGGAGTTGACTCTTCTTTGTTGGACCATGTCGCCTTGGCCTTGATCACATCAAAATTGTGCAAAAATTTACCCAAAACTTTACTTGGCCCAACAGGAAGAGAGGTATTCCAATGTAATTCTTGTAGCATAACCTTGCTCTATTTTTTTCTTATGGTATGCATATTGATGGCTTCCTTTTATAACCAAAATGAAGGTGGAGAGAACTAGTTTCAATGTGAAAGCTTATCCTCATGAAGTGACTTCCAAGTACAATAATGAGGCCTATTTAGGCCCAAGTACATGGTCGATGAAGTCAATTTGAACCCTTTGGTGCCCAAATGTAGTGGGGGTCTCGAATGCACTGTGTAATTCATGAGTCTATATATTTACACAATTTTGCAGGTTTTGAAGGACCTTCCACGTGATGTTACTTGGGTCACGATATTGTGAGGTCACACGAGTTACATAAATGTAAATTTCCATTAATTTCTCCTTTCCACATGTTGTTTATTGATAAAAGGAATCTTTGTGAGATGCATCATGTATGTCGATGATGTATTTCAGTGACTGATGTGGAAATGTTGCAAGTTTGAAAAAATTAAGCGATGACAAGCATCAATGGCTTGTGATTGTAAAAATGACTCTATTTTATCTTAGTTTGTATTTACATATGAACTTATAACACATTATGGGGATATTGAGAGAAACACCTTCTTTAGCCACTTAATAAATTTTAGGCAAAGAGGTCCAGTTATAGAGCACATTAAGAACTTCCAAAAGTTGAGTCTTAAAGTGAAGAACATTTCAAAGGATAATTTGTTGGATCTCTTTATGGGAACTTTAAAGGAGATTAGTCAGCATGAGGTACATCTCTTTGAACGTAAATCATTGGAGAGCATTTTTAGTTTGGCAAGGAAAGTTGAAACTAAAAATATGGCTACTAGAAATATCTATATACAGTACAAGGAGAACACCTTCTAATGGAGGTTGTAGTGGAACCCCCAAAAAAACACGTCCCTTCTCCACTTATAGCAAAGATTTCTAAGGGAGACAAGTGGGAGAAAGATTATGGCACATTGGTGCTTCACATGGTTTAGGTGCATCGGTTTTGTATTTTGGTAATGTCGCACTGGTGCTTCTCATTGGTTTAGGATCACCTATGCTCTATGACCCATGTGCACCAGTTTGATTTTAGCCAAAATAAAATATCGGTGCTCCACTTTTGTAATGGCGCACCGGTTCTCCTCTTTGGATAAGGCGCACCCATGTCGGCGCTCCTCATTGATGAAGGTGCACCAATGTCGGTGATCCTCTTTGGTGAAGGATCACTGGTGCTCTTTTTAAGGTGTGGGTGCACCAATTCTCCATGACCCATGTGCACCAATAAACATCAATGCTCCACTTTTGAAATGGCGCATCGGTGCTCCTCTTTGGTCAAGGCTCATCGGTGCTCCACTAAAGAGTAATTCATTTTTTTAACACATTTAAAAAAGCGAGAATCTTTAAATGTTTTAAAGAAGCAGGAAAATTGTCTTAAAAAGTGGAAAAAAGAGGGTTTGTTTCATTTCTTCATTTCACATGGTTCTACCATAAAGAAGAGGAAGTGGAAAAGGAAGAGATAGAGTATTGCAGCAAAGCAACCAATTATTTCCATTTTCATTGTTTCATTTCTTCCCATTACCTATTTTATTTATACTATTTTGGAGTTCTCACTATTGTTCCTAATTTTTTATTTAGTTTTGTTGTTTGTTTTGTTGGTTTGAGGGTTTTTCCTCTATTTTGCAAGTTAATGGTGGATTTCATTAGGGTTTTACATCAAAATATATGGGTTTTCCCCACTTATTGAAAAAAAAGGACTTTTTTAACTTTTGAAAGAAGAGGGAAAAACGCCTTCAAAAGAGGGGAAAAAGATGGTTTGTTTCATTTATTCATTTCACATGGTTCTACAAGAGAGAAGAGAAAGAGGAAGAGTATTGCAACCAAGAAACATTTTTTCCCTCTTCATTGTTTTAGTTCTTCCCATTATCTATTTTATTTCTATTATTTTTCATTCCTCACTATTGTTCCTAATTTTTATTTGGTTTTGTTGTTCGTTTTTGTTGGTTTGAGGGCTTTTCCTCTATTTCATGGGTTGATGTGGATTGATTTTTGGATAGAAAATGAGGAGCAAGTTTAGCAAAGAAAATTATCCATTTTTGTGCAACATGGGTGCATATCCATATGGTTTTTCACCTACTTTTAATTGCGGGTTAATAAGGTTTCTATGCACACATAAAACTATTTTATGTTCGTGGTGCTCCTATTCGGTGTGAGTGCACTAGTGCTTCTCTTTGGTGAAGGCACATCGATGTCAGTGCTCCTCTTTGGGGTAGGCACACTTGTGTCGATACTCCTCTTTAGGAAAGGTGCACTGGTGCTCATTTTTTTGTATAAGTGCACCAGTGGTCCTATTTTAAGGTGTGGACACATTAGTGCTCTTCTTTGGTCTAAGAGCATTGATTCTCCATGTTAGGAATATTATCTCTAGTGGATGGGTGGTTTTGGGGAGTTCTCATCAAACATTTTTCATGTACCAATTGAGTGGTTTTGTAATTACAAGAGGTCCACTCATTAAGACGTGGTAAATGGAGTGGTATCACTCTCACCATGGTTCTGTATGGAAGGTTTCATCACTGTTACTATAAATTGTAATGCTTAACAGTTCAATATTACTTATTGTACATTTTCATAATATTATTTTTATGCTTATTGATAATGTCTTATTTCATATACTTTTAACTATAATTTTTGTATTTCAAACAATCAAAATTATAATTTTTGTTTAATATTCGGCAAGTATTTCATTTTTAAATTGTAAATAAGAGATTCATTAATAAACAAGGGTAAGAACTAATACTTGGAATATTCAAAATCAAAGTTATTATATCACTACATTTTAATAATCATGTATTTATTAAATCACCTCCCCTTGTTTGCACATTCACAAGGTTTCTCTACACAACATATTTTTTTTTATCATCGGTGCTCCTCTTTCGTATGGGTGCACCGATGTTCACTGTTGGTTAAGGTGCATCAGTGTTCATCTTTGGTTTAAGTGCATCTGTACTTCTTTACTTTAGGCACACCAGTGCTCCATGACTATAATTTGCAACGCTTAATTTTTCAATATTAATTATTATACATTTTTATAATATTATTTTTATGTTTATTGATAATGTTTCATTTCATATGCTTTTAACCATGAAAATTTATTTCAAACAATCAAAATTAAAAAATTGTTTAATATTAGGCAAGTATTTCATTTTTAAATTGTAAGTAGAGATTCATTAATAAACGAGGGTAAGAACTAATACTTGGAATATTCAAAATCAAAGTTATTATATCACTACATTTTTATAATCATGTATTCATCAGATCATCTCCATTTATTTGCGCATTCATGAGGTTTATGTACACCACAAATTGTTTTTTGTGATCAATGCTCCTGTTTGGTATGGGCACACCAATGCTCATTATTGGTTAAGGTGCACCCGTGCTCATCTTTGGTATAAGTGCATTGATGCTTCTTTACTGAGGAGCATGGGTGCTCCATGACCCATGTACACCAGTGAAGTTTTGGCCAAAACAACAATTCTCCTCTTTAGTGAAGGTGAACCAGTGTCGATGCTTCTATTTGGTGAAGGCGCACCAGTCCTGATGCTTCTCTTTGGTGAAGGCACACCTGTGTCAGTGCTCCCGTTTGGTTGTTCAAGCGCACTAGTGTTGGTGATCCTCTTGGTGAAGGTGCACTAGTGTCAATTCTCCTCTTTACTGAAATCACACTAGTGTTAGTGCTCTTCTTTTGGTATAAGTGCATTGATTCTTATTTACTATAGATGCACCAAAACTCTGGTAGAAACCTTTGTTAAAACCTCTAGCTGCCGACAAAAATACTTTGCTAAAAAACTTTGTTAGTGCCTCCTCTAAAACCTCTGTTACTACTTGTGGAGGTTGTAGTGGAGGTTTTTTTGACAATTTTCCCAAATCTTGTAACACTAAATACCTCTGCTACAACCTCTCCTAGAAGGTGTTTTAATCCTTGTAGTGAGACAAGGAAATTTTTACTCCCCCAATCTCACTTAGACTACAAGGTTGGAACCTCAACAAGTGGAGGATAGAGGAGAAAAGGGACTATGTTTCAATTGAGACAACAAGTTCACTAAGGGGCATAAGTGGATTGAAAATAAATTATTCTACCTAAGTTGTGGAGAGGAAGAAGAACATAACTGGAATCATCCCAAGAGGTAGATCTAGAAGATACTACTATACATTGGTCGACATTAGCATTCCTCAAGCTCTCATGATTGAAAGATATATAAAAAGGAAGAAGATAACAATGTTGATTGATTATGGTAGTACCCATAACTTCATTAATTACAAGTTAGCCAAACTTCTCAATTGCTTTCTATCTAGCGCCATATTTTCAAGTAAATATTGTGGATGGATGTACAATAAATTGTTCGGGGAAGTGAAATAGTATTAATCTTGCTATGGGGGAGTATTAATTGGATAGTCAAATGATTACAATATAGACATGGTGTTGATGTGTATTAGGGGTCTAATGGTTACAATAATTGGGAACAATGGCTCTTAGTTTTCATCAAATTTTCATGAGATTATCCTCAAAAGGAAAGGAAATTGAACTTAGAAGTATTCCATGGAAACCCTTTAAATTGATCAACTCTAATAGGTTGATGAGATTGCTCAAAAACAGAAACCATATGTTAGTTGAACAATTTTCCTCACTAGATGTTCAAGCATATGGACACTCTTTTCCAATGGATCTCCAAAGAGTTATTGATAATCATTCCAAGGTATTAGCCATGCCCAACTTTGCAAAACTTAAAGAGGCTTTGTGTACAACTACTATATTAGCCATGCCCGACTTTGAAAAACCTTTATCGTGGATTGTGATGCCTCAAAGCAAGCCATTGGTGCAATTTTAATGCAAGAAGGAAGACCCCTTTCATTTGAAAGTTGCCAAGTTAAAAGAAAAAACATACTCAAACCAATTTAAAAGGAAGTGTTGGCCATACTGCGTGCAATTAAGAAATGGAACCCTTTCCTAATAGGAAGATACTTCAAGGTAAGAATAGATCATGATAGTCAGTACTTCTTAGAATAAATATTATCTTTATAGGAGTAACAAGAATGGGTTACAAAGATGCTAGGTTTTGACTTTGAAATTATCTACAAAAAGGAAAACAAAATGTGGTGGCAGGTGCAATTTTAAGGAAAGAACAAGACTAGAGGAGTTAATTTGTGCTCTTTCCATTCCATAATTTGATTGGGTGGAAGAAGCAAGGATATAATGGAAGTAGGATCAAAAGGCATGCAAGATAGTTCAACAATTACATGAGGACTCTAGCTCATTAGATAAATGTGTATGGAATAATGATTCATTATGGTACCAAGATCACCTATATTTATGTAAGAATTCCCAACTAAACATAAGGTCCTTTTGGAATTGCACACTTTTTCTATAGGAGGACACATTTCTTGAAAACTTATCACAAAATCAAGAAGTGTATTTTTTGGGAAGGTCTTAAAATTGATGTCCAAAAGTTTGTGGTTGAATATTTGGTTTTCCATCGGAATAAGGGAGAGACAATCAAGGCCAATTGAGTTAGTGCTGGGAAGAATTCTCAATGGATTTTATCACAAGTTCAAATTTTGAAGGAAACAATGTAATCATGGTAGTGGTGGACCGACTCACAAAGTATGCTCAATTTTTCTCTCTTTCTCATCCTTTTCAAGCAAGTACAATACCTGCAACATTCATGGAAACAATTCAAAAGCTACATAGAATCCCCAATATTATTATAAGTGATATAGATCCAATTTCATTGGTAATTTTTGGAACTATTTTATTGTTTGGGAACACATTTGGCTCACAACTCCTCTAACCATCCTTAATTAGATGCAAACTGAGATTGCGAATAAATGTCCAGAAGGGTATCTTTGTTGCTTTGCATCTGACAAACAAACAAAATGTGTTAATTGGTTGCTCTTGGCATAATAGTGGTACAACACATCCTTCCTTACTTCATAAAAAATGTTACCCTTTATGGCACTTTATGGCTATCACCCTCCATCCGTCACATCATCCTCGAAAGATAAATCCAAGGTTCAAGCAATGGAGGATCACATAGAGCACCAAAAATAACTTCTCCGACTATTGAAAGACAACTTGGCTATAACACAAAATAGGATGAAATAACAAGCATATCAACATTGTAGTGAAAGGAAATTTGAAGTAGAGGAATGGATATTTTTAAGGCTACAACCATACAAATAGATGCCCCTAAAGCAACAAAACAAGGACAATGAATTAACACCCAAGTGTTATGGTCCCTATGAGGAATTACAGAGGATTGGGAGTATGACTTACACATTAGAGTTGCCTCCATCTCATGTGTACATCTAGTCTTCCATGTTTCTTTCCTGAAAAAAATTAATCGGTGACAAGATCCTAGTTCAAACTATTTTACCATAGATTGATGAAGAAGGGAAAATGATACTATAATTTGAAACAATCCTTAACACATTGATCAAGCAATTGTGAAATCAAGCTATTACTGAGTACCTCATTAAGTGAAAAAACTTGCTAATAGAAGAGGCGACATGGGAATATTAGTTCTTCATGCAGAAACATCCACAGTTAATCAAGTGTTGAGTACAACACTTGTTTGAAGGTGAATGGCATGTTAAGCAATATATACTATGACATTATATTTCTATTATTATATTAATATTGTATTTATTAGTTGGCTAGGACCTTAAATGTAATTGTGTGTTTGACTAGGATTTTAATTGTAATTGTACCCTTTGCCTCCTATATATACCAAGGAGACCTAGTTTTAGAGATCATCTCATCTTGTGCATTTGATAGATTGTAAAACAAGATTGCCCCTTTGAATATGCTTCTAATTCATCTCTTTATTTCATTATAAAGGCATAGAGTCACTCTTTCTTTCTATTTCATGCTATTTTGGGGAATTTGGTGCACAACACATAAAAAAGAAGGTAAGTCAATTTTTTAATGTATTTGGAAGGATAAAGAGATATCGCTCTCAACCAACCAAAAATGCAAGGGTTTTAAGCAAATGCAAAAAATTAACTCACTATCAATTATGGAATTTAAATGTTGACAAAGGAAATAGGTTGAAAACTATTGTAAATCAGATCCCTAAAGGAAACGAATACTATGGTCTCTTATGCAAACTAAGACAACAACTAGTCAATACAACAAATAAAGGGACACAGATAGAAATTCAAATTTATCATATGAACCAGAGCCAAGCCATTATCGAATCGAAAAGGGAAAACTGAGAAATCAACCTAGTTCACAAATTTTTAAAGAAATTTCGTGACAACACATAGCATGTTTCCTATGAAAAATTGCAACATGATGCCCAATTAAAAAATGAAAGCATGTTCTCAATTGAGGCAAATATTAGGGTTTTTCACCTAAGTTACCCACATATGAGGAGATAATAGCAAACAACAAACATAAAACAACAAGGAAATGATGACAATCAATTAAAAAGAGGCTATAAATGTCACTTACACAACCCAACATGAATGATATGATTTGTTCCCAGTATGGTTGCCAAATTTGGTGTCAGGGTTTTTGTAATATGCTTAAACCCATAAATTCAAAGAAAAGATAGAAAAATACAAGAGATAATAGACCAAATAGATGGTATGTTCACTTGCCTCTTCAAGCAGGCAACCTCCAAGAGAAAAGCTCCAAATACAATGACAACTCTTAACTAAACATTATATATCTTACTACTATATATATAGTGTTTGAATAGCCAAATTCCTAACTACTTGTGGTCCCGATATTAATGAGGATCAACCACCTAGGGGCCTTTATTCAATAAGAAATATTGTTTTACATTAAGACACTACCCAATAACTAACTAATGGGCATTATGGCCTTGTACATTGATGAAGTAGGGGGGTTAGGGTGGGACCCTAATGTGGCCCCCTTAAAAAGTAGCCTTGTCCTCAAGGTTGGCTATGGGAAACTATTGTAAAATGGATAATGGTTTCCAAGTAGCATCTTATGGTTGCACATCCTTCCAAAAGGGTATAACTTCCTTGATTGTACGTTGTTGTAGGTGATGCTCTTGTGTGGCTAAAACAACGGTGGGATGAATCCAAATGGAGCCTTCTACATCAATTTATGGTAATGGAGTTTGAACTTGACAATTTTTTCCCACACCCTTCACATGAAATACTAGGTATATCTCAAAGTATGCTTGGATCGCTAAGTCATAATCTGCCTAGCCCATGTCTTGAACAATCTTATATGGGTAGTAAAACTTTGGCAGAGGGTTGCTGGATAGTTGGTTAGCGTTGGGATCTCCCTTATTTTGCTTGATGAGCTAAGATTTAGTAACAATGGGGAGCCATTCTTGTTGTGATTTTTATACTCATCCCTATACAAGAGAGGATAAGTCAAATATGGATCCCTCTTCCTCATATTTGCTTGATAAAGCATTTGCTGCAACATTAAAATTTTCCTTTTTATAGATGATTTCATAATCATATCCAAGCAACTTGATTACCCATTTATGTTGCTCCAAGAATGATAACCTTTGTTCTAAAAAATACCTCAAGTGGTGCCACCATAGGAGATATTGTTGCCATGTGTCGATTGCATGTAGGACGGCCATCATTTCTTCCTTGTATGTAAACTTACCACTACTTACTGGGGAATGCTAAGGGTTATTCGTATTGTCTTAATATTGCACCCAAAACTTTTATGGATGCATAACATTCCAATACAAAGGTATTAGTAAAATTAGGAATTGCTAAGACCATAGTGGTACACATGACATGCTTTAAAATTGCAAAGGATTTTTATGTTGCTTCATTACATGCAAAGGCACAATAATAAGGATACATGTGCCCATTCCTTTCTTGCTTTAAAACCATAATCACTAGGGATGAATATGGGTTAGTGCAGGGATGAATGACTCTTTCCTCCAATATCTCATGTTCAATCCTTCCAATTTTATTCTTTCATGCAAATTATTGCCTATGTTGATGTACATTTGGTGGTTGAGTACCCAAAATCAATGTTATATCATGATCATGCTCGCCTCTATATAAGGGTAAACCCTTTGGTATCTTAAAGACCTGTTGATGTCTATACAAAACCTTTTGTAAGTCATGATGGATTTTTGGTGTGGTGTTGTCCTAATATTGTATGGTATGCAAGTGAGCAATAATTACAGAGTGGCCTTTCTTCAATTTTCCATCCGAAGAGAAACTATGATTTCAGAAGAGCTTGCCTAGAGCCCTTTGAGGGTGTGAGTATGAGAATTACAAGGAAAGCTCAAATATAATTCCTTGAAGTCCATGGTAATTGGCCCCAATGTTTGTAGGCATTCTGCCCCTAAAACTATATCACAACCGCCCACATCAATGGCCAACATATGAGTTTTGCGATAATAATCACCCAATTGGAGCCTCACATTTTCACAATGAACCCCACATTTTAGCATTCCACCATTAGCTATCATAATTTGAAAGTTGGGCACCACGTCGACATAATAATGGAGTTATTCAGCCACCTGTTAGTGAATAAGATTGTGAGTGTTGCTACTATAAAATATTAGTACCACTATGTGGTTCTTGATGCAACCCAAGATTTGTAGGGTTTGTGGGGCTAAAATACCAGACAGGGCATGAAAAGAGAAGAGTGGTT
This sequence comes from Larix kaempferi, assembly GCA_027924585.1. Classification (NCBI taxonomy): domain Eukaryota; kingdom Viridiplantae; phylum Streptophyta; class Pinopsida; order Pinales; family Pinaceae; genus Larix; species Larix kaempferi. The sequence continues at coordinate 13,195,448 of BSBM01000138.1, read as the reverse complement.
CTTCTTGATGAACCCCAAATTCTACTTCTTGCATGGGAGAAGGTTGGTTGACAATATCCAACTTAAGAGTATCTTCCATAATGATATTTTCGTAATGGGTGGGAATATCCACATCAATGTGAGACAACTTATGGTATTTGCATTTATGACCTAGAGTATACGTTTCATCGCAATTGTAGCAAAGTACCCATCTTTGTTGGTGGGCCATTTTTTATGGAGACAGCCTTTGTACTTTCAAGGAAGGAGAAGGAATTGTGCTTGAGGATTTGACCTGTGTAGTGCTTGAGCAGGGAATGAAAGAGGGTTTGTTGGTTTGTGCATTTATCACCATCTCTGCTCCTAGAACCCTTTATGATGCTTCTAACTAGGTAGCATGATGTTGCATTTTGACTTGTTCTTTAATTGCCTCCTCGTGGCCATAATGAAACATTCTTTATAGAAATAATATTTTAAGTTCTTTTTACGGATGACTAATTGCTCAAAGGCCAATATAAAGTTTGTGATTGAGCCTATTTGGCGTAACTTGGTAAGCCACCCCAAATAGTGAGGATCTCGCTCATAATGCTCATGGAGAGCTTTAATGAATGGACTCCGGGAAACGTAGCACCCATAGGAATTTTTATGCCACTCCCACCATTGCCATCATTCCAAATCCAAATACAAAACCCCTACCTTAAGTTTCATCATGTTATCGTTAATACCATGAAAAGCGAAATAGTGTTCCATTTAAGTAACCCATACTAATGGGTTATAACCATCAAACTTGTTTAAGTCTACTTTAGGAAAACAATTCTAGGTGTTATTATCCATAGAGTGTGGCTTATCGCTATGAGGACCGAAAGGGGGTTTTTGTTGGATAAATAGTCCCAAGTGAAAATTTTCTTCCTGGTTTGGTTCACTATGTTGTGAATTCCCATGTTCTTGCATGCATAGCACTAACTATCAAATGTGTCAAATTATCATCCAACTTCTTCTCACGGCAGTCTAAATTCTTATCCAACTTCTTTTCATGTGTATGATCCCAATTGTTGATGGTATGTTGAATGTGTTGAATATTGTCATTAATATTTGTGTATTGATCTTCCAGGTTTTCTAACTTGCTAGTAGTAGAGAGGGTGGATATTGTTTGGGGTGTTAGTGTGAGGTAGTTTATAGGGTTCCACCATAGGTGGGATTTGTTAGGACCTAAGGATTAGGAAGTGTTATAGGTCTATGATATACATGTGGGGTACAATAGTAGTACTTGACCCAATATATTAGGGCACTAACTAAGGAGGCACAACCATGCCCTTAACCGTACTACTTGACTACCCAGGTACTAGAGAGTGATCTCTTTGAGTGTTGTTCTTGGTGTACTAAAGTAACAAGATGCCCAATCAATTGTATATAAAGTTTGTTCCAGGTATACCTAGATGACTTATGATATACCCAAGGTTATGTGGAAGTTATATTCCATATATAGGTGATGTATGATGCGGTACTATTCGAAGGGGTACCAATAGAGGTTGCAAGGGTGCACAACAAGGTGGCTTAAGTACTCTTGTATTTTGTTAGAAAAACAGGATCGCAGAATAATAGCGCAAAACAAAATGTAGAAATAAAACACATAAATGCAATATAAGAGAGACACCAATATATGTGGTTCACCCAATCTAGGCTACGTCCACAAAAATTTCTAGTCCTTTTATTATATTGTCCAACAAATGAAGGGATACAACCCGCGACACATCCACTGCAATTTCATATTCACTCTCTCATAGTCTCTCTTACACAATCATAGAGATCTTTACAATACTACAATACATAGTCATATTACAATGCCTTCCTTTTAAATAGGGATTACCATGGTAAAATACCATGGGGTATCGAATACCATGGGCCTATAAATCACCCATTATTGACCAAGTCATGACTATAAAATTACAACATTTTACAAGGCATTTTTTTCAAAAAATTTGCTCTAGGGGATCTACCCCAAATCCCCGCCAGGGAGGGCTCCCAAAATGTATTCGCCCCCCCCCCAATGGACCCCCCATGGTGACTATAGTGGGGGGGGATCTCCCCCCACACTACCCTCATCATGGGTTGGGATCTGGACACGGCTGAAACACGACCTCTGAATCAAGAATATCAGACTCCACAACCAACATATTTTGTTCGTCTATGCTTCCGCAACCGTAGGTTTTCCAATTGAACGATAGATATCAGTGTTATGTAAAGATGTTGGAACACGTCTCTACAAAAAAAATTAAAAATAAATCTCGCCAACCCCAAAAAGAGATCTACAATTGTTGGAAAATAATTAACTTTTCAAGGTAGGGTTTGAGGCCAAAATTTAGAAATAAACCCTAATTTGGAGATGGTTTGGATGCTTCTGTAACTCTAAAAATTCTGCACTTCTTAATCTAAAGTTTTGTTCTTTAGAAGTCTGATATGTCTACTTTGTAATGTTACAAGCTTCACTAAATTTTGATGTACCAATAAAAAATTAGGGAAATTTTCTCAAGGATTGTTGATTTTGGCTTTCTCATAAGGACGAACTTGTACATCCTACCACGTGTCCAATTTGTCAATTCCAAATATGAAATTATTACCACAAGTACTATAGCCCATATTATTTCTAATACAACTAATGGCACTCAATTTGGGTTTTTAAAACTTAAGATATAGATACCCATAACACATGTTTAAGGCTAGTTTTTGGGCCATTCAAATTGCCTAACTTACACCGAGTGTATCTCCAAAAGGTTAGAAACCCATAAGTTGAAAATTGGATACAAGTTACTTCCCTCTATCTTTTCTATACCCTAAAACTTCACAGGAAAAAAAAAAAAAAAAAAAAATATTGGAGAGAAAATGCCAAAATGACTCATTTGAAAGAACCAAACCCTAGAAAATATTCCCTTAACTTTGATAGAGTATATCTCCAAAATTATAGCGACCCATAAGCTGAAATTTGGATACAAGTTACCTCCTTATCTCTTTGTTGTACCTAGCGAATTTCAAATCTTGAAATGACATAGAAAAAAATTGGAGCGAAAATTCCAATATGACTCGTTTGAAAGAGACAAACCCTAGAAAATTCTTCCCCTTTGGCCCATGAAAGAGCTCTAATACCACTTGTGTTAGAAAAACAAGATCATGGAACAATAGCATAAAATAAGATGTAGAAATAAAAACACATAAACACAATACAAGAGAGACACCAATATATGTGGTTCACCCAATTTGGGCTATGTCCACGAAGAAATTGCCAGTCCTTTTATTATACCATCCGGCAAATGAAGGGATACAACCTGCAGCACATACGTTGCAGCTTTCTCTTCACTCTATCATAGTCTCTCTCACAGAATCACAAAGATATTTTTCACAATACTCTACAATACTACCACACACACCCGTATTACAATCCATTCCTTTTAAAGAGGGATTGTCGTGGGAAAATACCATGGGCCCATAAATTACCCATTATTGACCAAGTCATGACTATGGAAATGCAACATTTTACAAGGAAATAAAAATTTCTTTCGGGGGCTAATCCCCCCGTACCCCCCCACTAGAATGAGTGTACAGTCCACTTGCACAACATATAAAACTGGGGTACAAACACTCGCCTAAACAACAAGATCTCTGAATCAGGAAGATCAGGCTCCACATCCAACAATCTTCCACTTGGAGACTGATCAAAGAAACTCCATCGCTATTGCATCTACTAGACTATGCTCCAAACCTTGGACTTGGAAAATTTCTCATCTTCACCTTCATGCTAGAAGGCTAACTAAAAATGAGTAGGAATTCAGTTTCTCTATGGTTACTACTTTTGTCAACATGTATGCAGGATTCTGGATAATATGAATCTTTTCCAACTTCAACAATTCATCTTCCAGAACAGATCCTTCGACATGGTACTTGAGCTATATACGTTTAGTCTTAGAATGGAAAGCTAACTTCTTTGCAAGATGAATGGCATTGTGGTTGTCAGTGTACAACCTTCTATTCTCCTGCTTCTTACCCAATTCCTACATGAACCTTTGTAGCCAAATCATCTCTTTATTGGTCTTTGTAGCAGCAACATACTTTGCTTCCATGATTGAAAGTGCAACAACTTTTGCAGTTTTGAAATCCAACTTATTGTCATTCCACCTACAGTAAAGACATACCATTTGGTACTTCTCCTGCTATCTTTATCACCTTCCATATCTGCATCAACATTTCCCTATAGAGCAGTGTCTGAACCTCCAAAACATAATGCATGAGTAGAAGTACCTCTAAAATACCTAAGAATCCACTTTACTACCTTCCAATGCTCCTTACCTGTATTGTTCATATACATGCTCACAACTCCCACTGCATGTGCAATTACTGGTCTTGTGCACACCATGGCATACATCAAACTACCAACTACTAATTAATAGGGAACCTTGGACATGTATTAGATCTCCTATTGTGTCTTGGGGCACATCTCCTTACTTAGTTTGAAATTGATGGCCAAAGGTGTACTAACTAGTTTTGCATTCTGCATTCTAAACCTCTCCAACACCTTTTCAATGTATTCACCCTGAGACAATGTCAATTTGCGTTTTTTCATGTCTCTTGTTAGTCTCATACCAAGGATTTTCTTTGCAGTACCTAAATACTTCATCGCAAATGAATTAGCTAATTTCATTTTCAGTACATTTATATCTTCCATGTTAGACCCTACAACAAACATGTCATCCACATATAATAACAAGATAATATATCTTCCATTATTTAGCTTCTTGAAATAAACATAGTGGTCAGAATGATATCTGCTATAACCTTGTTCTGTCATAAACTTGTCAAATTTCAAATACCATTTCCTTGGAGCTTGCTTCAAGCCATACAAGCTCTTTTTCAACTTGCATACTAAATTCTCCTTCCCTTTGACCTCATACCCCTATGGCTACTGCATATAAATTTCTTCCTCCAAACACCCATGGATAAAGGTTGTTTTTACATCTAGTTGTTCAAGATGTGAATCTTCTACCACCACTAGACTTAAAATAGTCCTAATTGAATTCATTTTAATAACATGAGAAAATATTTCATCAAAATCTATACCTTTCTTTTGTGCAAACCCCTTTACAACAAGTCTGGTCATGTACCACTTCTTGTCTCCATCTTCTTCCTTCAACCTGTAAACCCATTTATTTTGTAATGCTCTTTTACCTGCAGGCAACTAAACCAAATCCTAACTCTGGTTTCTTACAAGGGATCCCTTCTCCTCATTTGTGCCTTGCTCCCACTTCTTTCTAGTTTCCACCTGCATTGCTTCTTCATAAGATTCTAGTTCACCAGAATCGGTCATCAATAAATAATACAATGAAGGAGAGTATCGTTCAGGGGGTCTACTTAACCTAGTAGATCTTCTAACACTTGCAAGAGTCTAGGTAACTATTGTTGTTCTTGATTTTCTGACACTTTTGGAGTTTCATTTTCTTTGATTTCATCAAGCATTGTGTATTATGTGTTTTCCTTTGCCTGTTTCTTTCCCTACAATTGATATATGTACATGACCTTTTGATTGAATCCTACATATCCACTCCTAGTGATTTTGTGATTTTCATAACCCATAAGCGATGACCAAAATCATAAACCCTGTATCCAATAAAGGTATGTTTCATGGATTAATTAGCCTCAAACTTGTATTATTTTATTTATCAATATGGAAAAATGCTTCACAACTAAAATTTCTCAGAAATAAGTAGTTTACTTTTTTACCTGTCCATCCCTCCTCTAGAATCCCACCATCCAAAGCTCTTGAAGGCCATCTATTTATTAAGTAAACAATAGTATCTACAACATCTACTAAAAACTGGAAGGGAAACCCTACACGCAATCTCATACACCTTGCACGCTCCATGATTGTTCTGTTCATCCTTTCCGACGCACCATTTTCTTGTGGTGTTCCTAGAATGACCCTCTCTCTATGAATCCCATGGTATGAACAATAACTATCAAACTCCTTGGTGCAGTATTTACCTCCATTATCATATTTGAGACACTTTAACCTTTTTCCAGCAAAAACATCAGATTTATGTTGAATGCAATAAACCCAAGTTTTTCTTGTTGCATCATCAATAAAAGTAACTTAATAACGAGAGCCACCAAGAGATTGTACTGAATCCGGTCCCCATACATCTGTATGCACAAGCTCTAACTTTTCACTCTTCTTTTGCTTCCCCAACTCTGAGAAATATGACTCTCTTATGTTTTCCATAAACACAGTTCTCACATAATTCCAAACTTACATGCTTCAGATATGGAAACAACTTCCTTGAGTGCAGAATCTGCATCCCCTTCTCACTCATGTGGCCAAGCCCATGATGACACAATGTTGTATATGTTTCTATGGAAGCTACAAAGATATAAGAATTATTATTATGAGGTCATAAATACAACGTACCTATCCTGTCTCCTTTTGCTATCACCATCGATCCATTAGTGATCTTCCACCATGTTTCTCCAAACATATATAAACAAACGCCATCTCCCAACTGCCATGTTGAGATCATATTTCTTTTCATAGCAAGAATATGTCTTACATATTTCAGCATCTATTCACCTCCATTCTTTAACTTTATCCAGCAATTTTACACAGTTCATCATCACCCAATAAAACATGTCCAAAATCACCTTGAACATAATCATAAAGAAATTTCCTATGGGGTGTAGCATGACATGAAGCCCCTGAATCTACTACCCTATAATCACTAGTACTATCTAATCCAAGAATCAAATCATCTTGTAACGCATCACCTGCTACATTTGCTTCTTGATGTCCATCTCCTTTCTTCTTTAGAGATCTGAAGTCTTTCTTTAGATGTCATTTCTTTCCACAGTTCCAACACTCTATCTTTCCCAGTCTAGACTTGGATCCTCCCTTCCTAGACTTCTCACAATTACCTGGGCTCTTTCCTCCCTCCTTTTTCCTTCCCATACTCTCCATGGTCAATGCATTACCTGATGTCTCACCTGTGCTTTTCCTTCGCATTTCCTTGCTAAGAATAACACCAACAACACCATCAAATTTCAAAGTGTTTGAACCAGAGATAGAGTTAATTACATCCATGACCAAGTCGTTCCAACTTTCTGACAATGAGCACAAGATTAGAAGAGCCCTAACCTCATCTTCAAACTTCACTTTTACAGAACTTAGTTGATTAGTAATTGTATTAAATTCACTTAAATGGTCAACAACAGACCCACCTTCTGACAACGTCATATTAAATAAATGCTTCATTAGAAATATCTTGTTGGATCCCAAGGGATTTCCATACAGTTTAGCCATTACGCTCATCAAACCCTTCCTTGTCTTTTCTTTTGAAATATTGAAAGCCACTAACGAAGCAGGCACAACCATATTGTTCCTAGTGCCTTTCTGTCAAGAACCTCCCATTCTTCGTCCTTCATAGCCGCTGAATATTTTGTTTTTCCTCCCAATGATAGGAATAGATCCTTCTGATATAGATAGTCCTCCATTTGCATATTCCATAACTGGTAGTTTTGGTCTTTAAACATTCAACCCTAAACTTTCCTTCTTCTACCATTGCTCCCAATTGAACAAGGAACCATTCTTTCCTCCGAGTTTATGCGCCAAATAGGCCTTTGAATCTGATACCAATTGTTAGAAAAACAAGATCGCAAAACAATAACATAAAATAAGATATAGAAATAAAACACATAAACACAATAGAAAAGAAACACCAATATACGTGGTTCACCCAATCTGGGCTACATTCACGAATAAATTGTCAATCCTTTTATTATACCGTCCAACAAATGAAGGGATACAACCTGCATCACATCCGCTGCAAATTCCTCTTCACTCTCTCATAGTCTCTCTCACACAATCACAGAGATATTTTTTGCAATACTCTACAATACTACCACACATAGTTGTATTACAATGCCTTCCTTTTAAAGAGGGATTACCATGGGAAAATACCACGAGATACCCAATACCATGGGAACATAAATTACCCATTATTGACTAAGTCATGATTATGAAAATACAACATTTTACAAGGCAATAAAAATTTCTTTCGGGGGCTAAGCCCCCCCCACAACCCCCCCCCCCCCCCCCCCACCCCCTCCCGCTGGGATGAGTGTATAGTCCACCTGCACAACATATTGTTAGAAAAACAAGATCGCAGAGCAATAACAATAAACAGAAATGCAAATATAATCACACACACATTACAAGAGAGACACAGATATATCGTGGTTCACCCCAACTTGGGCTACGTCCACACTGAAGTTGTCAGTTCTTATTATTATTCTATCCAGCAAAGTGAAGGGATACAACCTGCAGCACAACCGTTGCACTTCCTCTTCATTGTCTCACACAGTCTCTCTTCAGATATCAAAGATATTTACAATGCATAAAACCTAATACATCATACCTAGCTGTATTACAATGGCTTTCTTTTATAAGGGAAATACAATGGGAAAATACCACGGTATACCCAAAACCATGGGCCTGAAAACAACTGGCGAAAACAACCCCAAAATTTTTTCTCGGGGGCGTTTCCCCCGCGCCCCTCGGACCCCCTGAGCGTTGAGTCGGGATCATAACCAAACCTAGGGTACAGACACAGCTGAATCATCATCTATGAGACTGGAAGATCTTGCTCCACAACCAACAATCTCCCACTTGGAGACTGATCACAACTCCTCCACTACTGCTGTACTTGATGGACTTGGACTTGGCAACTTTCCCCTCTTCACCTTCATGCTAGAAGGCCAACTGAAACCGAGCAGGAACTCAGTTTCTCTTTGGTCACTACCTTTGTGAACATGTCTACGGGATTCTGGCTAGTATGTATCTTTTCTAGCTTCAACAGTTCATCTTCCAGAACAGAGCATATGAAATGGTACTTGAGTTGTATATGTTTAGTCCTGGAATGGAATGTTGAGTTCTTTGCAAGATGAATGACACTCTGGCTGTCACTATACAACCTGTTATCCTTCTGCTTCTTACCCACTTCCTCCATAGACCTCTGCAACCAAATCATCTCTTCACTAGCCTCTGTAACAGCAACATACTCTGCTTCTGTTGTTGAAAGTGCAACAACCTTCTGCAGTCTTGAAATCCAACTTACTGTTGTTCCACCTACAGTCAACACATACCCTGTGGTGCTCCTCCTGCTATCATTATCACCTGCCATATATGCATCAACATATCCCTGTAGCAAAATGTCTAAACCTCCAAAACATAATGTCTGAGTGGTGGTACCTCTCAAATACCTGAGAATCCACTGTACTGCCCTCCAATGTTCTTTACCTGGATTGTTCATATATCTGCTCACAACTCCCACTACATGTGCAATATCTGGTCTTGTGCAAACCATGGCATACATCAAGCTGCCAACTGCTGATTGATAGGGAACATTGGACATGTAATATGTCTCTTCCTGTGTCTTGGGACACATTTCCTTACTTAGACTGAAATGGTTGGCCAAAGGTGTACTAACTGGTTTTGCATTCTGCATTTTGAACCTCTCCAACACCTTTTGTATGTACTCACCCTAAGACAATGTCAATTTACGATTTTTTCTGTCTCTTGTTATTCTCATACCAAGGATTTGCTTTGCAACACCCAAGTCCTTCATCGCAAACGAATTAGCTAGCTTCCTTTTGAGTACATTTATATCTTGCATGTTAGACCCTGCAACAAGCATGTCATCCACATACAATAACAAGATACTATATCTTTCATTGTCTAGCTTCTTGAAATAAACACAGTGGTCAGAATGACATCTATTATAACCTTGTTTTGTCATAAACCTGTCAAATTTTAAATACCAATTCCTTGGAGCTTGCTTCAAGCCATACAAACTCTTTTTCAACCTGCATACCAAGTTCTCCTTACCTTTGACCTCATGCCCTTGTGGCTGTTGCATATATATCTCTTCCTCCAAATCCCCATGGAGAAAGGTTGTTTTTACATCTAACTGTTCAAGATGCAAATCTTCTACCGCCACTAGACTTAAGATAATCCTAATTGAAGTCATCTTAACCACAAGAGAAAATATTTCATCAAAATCAATACCTTTATTCTGTGCAAACCCCTTTACAACAAGTCTGGCCTTGTACCGCTTCTTACCTCCTTCTTCTTCCTTCAACCTGTAAATCCATTTGTTCTGCAATGCTCTTTTACCAGTAGGCAACTGAACCAGATCCCAAGTCTGGTTTCCTACCAATGAGTCCATCTCCTCATTCATGCCTTGCTCCCACTTCTTTCTAGTTTCCACCTGCATTACTTCTTCATAACATTCTGGTTCACCAGCATCAGTGATCAACAAATAATACATTGAAGGAGAGTATCGTTCAGGGAGTCTACTTAACCTGGTAGATATTCTTGTAGTTGCAGGAGTTTCAAGTACTTCTTGTTGTTCTTGATTTTCTGGCACCTTTGGAACTTCATTTTCTTGAATTTCATCAAGTATTGTGTACTCTGTGGTTTCCTTTTCCTATTTCTTTCCCTACAGCTAATCTTTATACATGACCTTTTCATTGAATATCACATCTCTACTCCTGATGATTTTGTTATTTTCATAATCCCATAAGCGATAACCAAATTCATCAACCCCATATCCAATAAAGGTACATTTCTTGGATTTAGCTTCAAGCTTTGTTCTATTTTCTTTATCAATATGGACAAATGCTTCACAACCAAACGTTCTCATAAATGAGTAGTTTACCATTTTCTCTGTCCATGCCTCCTCTGGAATACCACCATCCAAAGCACTTGAAGGTCCTCTGTTTATTAAATAAACAGCAGTATTTATAGCATCCGCCCAAAACTGTAAGGGCAACCCTGCATGCAGTCTCATACACCTTGCACGCTCCATGATCGTTCTGTTCATCCTTTCTGACACACCATTTTCTTGTGGTGTTCCTGGGACTGTATTCTCTCTACAAATCCCATGGTATGAACAGTAAATATCAAACTCCTTGCCGCAGTACTCACCTCCATTATCAGATCTAAGACACTTCAACCTTTTCCCTGTCTCATTCTCAACCAAAGCTTTCCACTTCTTAAAAGTAGAAAACACATCAGATTTTTCTCTAATGTAATAAACCCAAGTTTTCCTAGTTGCATCATCAATAAATGTAACATAATAATGAGAGCCACCAAGAGATTGTACCTGAGCTGGTCCCCATACATCTATATGCACTAGTTCTAACTTTTCATTCTTCTTCTGTTTCCCAACCCTGAGAAATCTGACTCTCTTCTGTTTTCCATAAACACAGTTTTCACAGAATTCCAAACTTGACTGCTTCAAATCTGACAACAACTTCCTTGAGTGGAGAATCTGCATCCCCTTCTCACTCATGTGACCAAGCCTATGATGCCACAATGCTGTATCTGTTCCTGTGGAAGCTAAAGAGATAGAATGGTCAGTATTATGAGGACATAAATACAACGTACCTATCCTGTCTCCTTTTGCTATCACCATTGATCCTTTAGAGATCTTCCACCACTTTTCTCCAAATGTAGATAAAAAACCACCATCTCCCAACTGCCCTGTTGAGATCATATTTCTTTTCATAGCAGGAATATGCCTAACATCTTTCAACAGCCAGTCAGTTCCATTCTTAACTTTTATCCATACCTTACCCATTCCAACAATTTTACATGGCTCATCATCACCCAATAAAATATGTCCAAAATCGCCAGGAACATACTCATGAAAGTATTTCCTATGGAGTGTAGCATGACATGAAGCTCCTGAATCTCCTACCCAATAATCACTAGTATTATCTGATGCAAGAATCAAAGCATCTTGTAACACATCACCTGCTACATTTGCTTCCTGGATAGTTTCCTTCTGTGCATCTCCTTTCTTCTTTAGAGATCTGCAGTCTTTCTTCAGATGTCCTTTCTTTCCACAGTTCCAGCACTCTATTTTTCCCAGTCTAAACTTGGATCTGCCCGTTTTAGACTTGCCACGATTACCTTGGCTCTTTCCTCTCTCCTTTTGTCTTCCCCTACTCTCCATGGTCAACGCATTACCTATGTCTCATCTGTGCTTTTTCTTCGCATTTCCTCGCTAAGAATAACACCAATAACATCATCAAATTTCAAGGTGTTTGAACCAGAGACAAAGTTACTTACAACCATGACCAAGCTATTCCATCTTTCTGGCAATGAACACAAGATTAGAAGAGCCCTAACCTCATCATCAAAGTTCACACTTACATAACTTAGCTGATTTGTGACCATATTAAACTCATTTAAATGATCAGTAACAGATCCACTTTCAGACATCTTCATATTAAATAAATGATTCATTAAAAATACCTTGTTGGAGGTCGAGGGTTTTTCATACAGCTTACCCAGTGCGTTCATCAAACCCTTCGCTGTCATTTCTTTTGAGATATTGAAATCCATCGACGAAGCCAGGCTCAGCCGTATTGTTCCCAGAGCCTTTCTGTCAAGAACCTCCCATTATTCGTCATTCATGGCCGTCGACTGCTTTGCTCTTCCTCGCAACGGTAGGAATAGATCCTTCTGGTACAGATAGTCCTCCATTTGCATCTTCCATAACTGAAAGTTTTGGCCGTTAAACTTCTTGACCTTAAACTTTCCTTCTTCCGTCATTGCTCCCACTCGAACCAGAAACCCTAGCTTCCTGTAGGTTTATCTACCAAATAGACCTTTGGCTCTGATACCAATTGTTAGAAAAATAGGATCGTAGAGCAATAACAATAAACAGAAATGCAAATATAATCACACACACATTACAAGAGAGACACAGATATATCGTGGTTCACCCCAACTTGGGCTACGTCCACACTGAAGTTGCCAGTCCTTATTATTATTCTGTCCAACAAAGTGAAGGGATACAACCTGCAGCACAACCGTTGCACTTCCTCTTCACTGTCTCACACAGTCTCTCTTCAGATCTCAGAGATCTTTACAATGCATAAAACCTAATACATCATACCTAGCCGTATTACAATGACTTTCTTTTATAAGGAAAATACAATGGGAAAATACCACAGGATACCCAAAACCATGGGCCCGAAAACAGCTGGCGAAAACAACCCCAAAAAATTTTCTCGGGGACTTTGTCCCTGGACCCCCTAAGCGTCGGGCCAGGATCATAACCAAACCTGGGGTACAAACACGGCTGAATCATCATCTATGAGACTGGAAAATCTGGCTCCACAACCAACACATATAAAGTTGGGGTACAAACACGGTTGAACAACAAGATCTATGAATCATGAAGATCAAACTCTAGAGTCCACAACCAACAACTTGTAATATGCTTAAACCACAAATTCAAAGAAAAGATAGGAAAGTAAAAGAGAAAATAGATAAAATAGACAGTTATGTCACTTGCCTCTTCAAGGAGGCAACCCTCCAAGAGAAAAGCTCCAAATACAATGACAATTCTTTACTAAAAATTACATATCTTACCATTTTATATATAGTGTTTCAATGGCCAGAGTCCTAATTACTTGTGGTCTCGCTATTAAGGAGGGTCAACCACCTAAGGGCCTTTACTCAATAACGAAGGCCCTTTTACATTAATGCACTACCTACTAACTAACTAATGGGCCTTATGGAATTGTATATTGATAAATTATGGGGGTTAGTGTAGGAACCTAATAGTTTTAGCACCAATATCTATAAAAAGTACATACTTAGGGGTAATCATGAGTACCAGATCAATAAGGTTGAGGGAAACTAAAATAAATAGGCAACATTCTTCCATATGGATGCATTGTAATATAAGAAAAAACTAGATAAAAGAGAACAAAGCATAACATAAAAAAAATATTGGATTTGTATTAATAAATAGAGATATAAACACACCATGGTCTTTGATGTAGTTGATGTGGAACTCTACAACCAACCCAATGGAGGGTTCTTCTTCTCCTTTGATGCGCAATTCCCAACCAAGTAATGCCTGTGGAGGATCCCAAATGGTGAAAGGAAAAATATGTAGGAGGCTCTTTCTCCCTCTCCGTAGGCAATCCGATAGTATAACCATGCTATCATGCATATGAAATGTGTTTGGAATGACCTTAAGGGATTTATTTAAAGGAAGGAAAGTGGACAATTCTTAGATCTAGTTCCAATGTGAATAATCCCATTTTGATTGATGAATTAATGGGAGGATAGGTATTGGAGACCAAATTAAACACTATTTTTTGCAATAATGGTTTGGGAATGTCCACTTTTATTCACTACGCCTTTTTGGAAGGTGCAAAGTAATTTAGAGTAATTGAATTCAATTTTTGGGTCCTTGTCGTGGTTTTCGAGGATTTTAGTGCAATGGAGTTGCACATATTTTTAGGGAAATTCCGCGCAATGACATTTTATGGTTGACTTATGAATTTTGTTCAGTTTTCACTCATATTTGAGGTCAAGTGGAAATGGGTATGATACTATAGGAAATGATGTATAACCATGATGATATTAATGACAAAGTAGATGAGAAAAATTAGACTATTAATAGTAGCTAAAACCTATTTAGTTTCCCACAACTTACCTGATCAAGGTGCTTACAATGATGTAGATGAGATAAGATATGCACAATCATGGGCACTTGCAGTGATCACAGACTTATCTCACTGTAATAAGGACGAGGCTTATATAAACAAGGACTTGAAAATCATTGATTTATCGAATTTAAGGAACATCATTGTTTATTTCATTGTTGTAGAAAGCATTGCATATTGTTCTGAAATCATAAAAAAATGATGACAAAAGATCTCTAAGATAGGAAATTAAGCTCCGTGTGTTGTTGTAATTGTAACTTCGAAATATATTCTTCTGTTTAATATTATATTATTATTGTACCTTTTATTTGTATCTCCAACGGAGATGTTTTTCCTCCGTTTGGGGATGTCATTATTATGTTTGGTCATGCAAATTCATTAAGGTAAAACCTCCCTTGTAAGTCGGGGAATTAGATCCCTTAGAGTGAAATGTAAAAGGTATTATTGAGTCTCCCTAGAGATGCTGGCCCTGTCAATTTTAGTAAGGCTGACATAGTTGGGTAAAAGGTCAAGTCAAAAGTAAAGTATAAATAAAGAGCCTTTCTCTCTCATTTGGACACACTACTCACTCACTCAAGTTCGGATAGCAAGAGAAAGAAGACAGGTTCACTGGAGGAGAAAGAGAGAGAGCTGCAGAAGACATATTTTGGGTTTTCCATTTTTGGCTTGATATTGTATTAGTGACAAATATATCTTTGAGGAAGTTGTTGGGTTTTCTCCTTTATGGTTTCCCCGAGGAAAACTATTGTGTCTATTGTGTTTTGATATGCTTGTTATTCTTTCAATTAAAGATCCTAGATAATATTGAATTAAAGTAGAAAATTCTAACATGGTATCAGAGCTAACCTGAAAAGAAGACATTATGCAACAACGAGAAACTAGGGATTCCAAGTTTGAGGTATTCTCTCAACAGATCATCCGAAAAAGAGGGCAAGTCTAACTCACCCTAGAAGGGCGCATCAATTTGTTGAAGCATAATCAAATTATGAGAATTTTCAATTTTTGTCTTGTCACTACTACTGGGAGGAAAAGTAGGGAATCAATTTTTTGGGACTTCCTTCCATCAATTTGGGAAAAGGAGTACATTGTACAACTCACCTTGAGGAGGCGCATCTTCCTGTCCAATCAGAAGTTCAAGATTCCAACTTTGTAAAATTATGGTTTCTCTGACAAACCCTTGGCCAGCCAACTCCAGAACCAGATTGGGAATCTCAAAGTGGTAAGACCTATATCTCTCCTATTTCCATTTGAGGTTTTCATTTCAAAATGTCTCACCACACCAAGCTTGAGGATAAGCTTGAAGGAGTTGATAACTTCCGAGCATGGAAGTATAGGATTTCTCTTGTGCTTGAAGAAAATGATTTGGACAAGTATGTTAATGAAGAGGTTCTAGCACCAGAGGGAGATGAGGCTAAGTCTATCCACAAGAAGAACTTGGTTAAGTCCAAGAGAATTATTGTAGACTCCATTAAGGATCATCTCATCCCACATGTTTCATCCTTGAAGACACCCAAGGAGATGTTCGATGCGTTGACAAGGATATTTGAAGGGAAGAACATCAATCAGAAGATGACATTAAGGAACCAGCTCAAGAACATAAATATCCTGAACTCAGAGACCATGCAATCCTATTTCACAAGGGTCTCATAGATCAAGGAGCAACTTGAAGCAGTTGAAGAAAAGGTAGAAGAAGGAGAGATCGTTATGACCACCTTGAATGGTCTCCCAAGATCATGGGACTCATTCATTCAAGGGATATGTTCCAGGAATAAGTTGATCAAATTCAATAGATTATAGGAAGAATGTACTCAAGAAGAATTTCGACTTGTGGAACGAGAAGAGAAGATGGGAGCAAATGATGATCAAGCTCTCATAGTTCACGTTAGAATAAATCACAACAAGAGGGAGCACCACCATCATAACAAGAGGGAGAACCACCATCAAAATAAAAGGGAGAACTACGATAGACAAAGGAGACCCAAAAGAGATCTATCCAACATTAGATGTTATACATGTGATGATAAGGGACACTCATCTATAGATTTTCCCAAAAACAAAGGTTCCTCCAACAAGAAGAGACATCACGCTCACATCGCGAAAGATGATGAACCTGCAAGGAAAAGAACCAGAGAAGAAGAAAGAGACGATTCTTCAAGTGATGAATAATATGTCCTAATATCAGCACTCACAGGAATTGTCACACATGGGAGCAATGATTGGCTTGTAGATAGTGGAGCATCCAAGCACATGATGGGATACAAAGAATCATTCGTCAATCTATCTAAACATGAGTCACCTCACAAGGTGAAACTTGGTGATGACTATCAATATCCCATCAAAGGAAGTGGAGAAGCTTCCTACAAGCTAGACTCCGGAAAATCTTTGAAGATGAAAGATGTTCTATATGTTCCAGGACTAAAGAAGAACCTTCTCTCCATCTCAACACTAGATGCTAAAGGAATGAGGGTTGCATTTGTTGATAGCCAAGTCCTAATGTGTCCAAAGGGTAAGACAATAGATGATGCAACAGTGATTGGAGATCAATAGGGAGGCTTGTACAAGTTGAAGGGACAACCTGAACAAGCATTGGTTCATGACTCCATGGAGCCAAGTGAACTTTGGCACAAAAGGCTTGCACATGTGCACTATAGAGAACTACCTATTGCAAGAAAAGCAATTTCAAGACTTCCAGAAATCCAGACAAGACATGAAGGCATTTGCAAGGGATGTGCGCAAGGAAAGAATGTAAAGAAGGCGTTTCCCAGCGGTGAAAGCAAAGCGAAAGGAATATTGGAGATAATCCACTCCAATGTATGCGGTCCCATGTCATCCAGCTCACTAAGCGGAGAAGAAGATCAAGACCCTACGATTAGATAATGGCGGAGAACTTACTTCGAAATAATTCAAGAATCTTTGCAGAGAATGTGGGATTAACATGGAGTTGAGCACTCCCTACAATCCTCAACAGAATGGCGTTGCAGAATGAAAGAAAAGAGCGATAATGGAAGCAACGAAAGCATTGCTACATGACCAAGATCTTCCGATACACTTTTGGGCAGAAGCTGCGAGGACAATGGTGTATGTACAAAACCATACTCCTCACCGAGTACTAAATAACAAGACTCCAGAAGAAGTTTTCTCCAATGAGAAACCAGAAGTCAGCCATATCAGGATATTTGGCTTCCCAGTGTACATACACATTCTGAATGAGATGAGGACGAAGCTAGATCCTTTAGGAAAGAAAATAATATTCGTAGGATACAACGAAACTTCAAAGGCCTATCGAATATACTTCCCAGGATTCAAGAAGATCGACATCAGCAGAGACGTGACATTCGACGAAGACTCAACATACAACAAATCAAGAAAACTACCTATCGAAGATATTGAAGAACCTAAAGTTCCTAGGATTAGAGACTCGGTTATGGAAGAAGCGATTCTAGAAGACCATGAAGACCGCGACATAGCAGAACCACAAGAACCTCTAGATCCACCACTCGAGAAGAACTCCCACAAGAGGAGACCAGCATGGGTACGAGAGGCAATATAAGATGCAGAGAAGTATGGCACTCTAGATGGGATGCACAAAGAAATCAAGAGACCTGGACCATACTTCATCTATGTGGCCCTGCTGTGTGACATCATTGATAAAGAACCTTCCAACTATGAGGAAGCAACAGAGAAGAAAGAATGGAAGGATGCCATGATCGAGGAGTACCAGTCGATTATGAAGAATGATGTCTGGGAGATAGTTCTGAGACCAGAAGGGAATTCTGTTGTGACTTTGAAGTGGATCTACAAGATCAAGCATGTTGCAGATGGTAGCAATGAGAAACAAAAGGAAAGATGTGTAGCACATGGCTTCTCCCAGAAGGAAGGCATAGACTACGAGGAGACATTTGCACCTGTAGCTAGATACACTTCCATCATATCTATACTGGCATTGGCTGCAGTAATGAAATGGAAGGTAAACCAGATGGACATCAAGACAACATTCTTGAATGGTTTAGTAGAAGAGGAACTGTACATGGATCAACCACTTGGATTTGAGACACATGACAGGCAGACTCATGCGTGCAAGTTGAAGAAAGTTTTGTAGGGACTGAAACAGGCACCTAAGATGTGGTACGACAGGATGGACAACTTCCTGATGAGCTTAGGCTTTACCAAGAGTAAAGCAGATTCCAACCTTTACTACAAGGTTGAAGTTGGAAATCCAATGATACTTCTACTCTATGTAGATAACCTGTTTGTAATAGGGGAGGATGAGCTCATTGCAGATACGAAGAGGAGGCTTTCCGTAGAGTTCAAGATGAAGGACTTGGGGATGATGCATTATTTCTTAGGAATGGAGGTGTGGTCTTGGTAAAGGAAAGTATGCAGTAGATATTCCGAAGAGGTTCAGAATGATGGACTGCAAGGCAATGTCCACACCAATGGCATCGAACTTGAAGCTACTGTGTGATGCTTCATAAGAGTCAGTTGATGCCACGATGTATCGTCAAATGATTGGTTCATTGATGTACCTGACGAACACGAGACCTGACATATGCTTTGTTGTGAACACCCTGAGCCAGTTCTCGACAGATCCGAGACATGTTCACTTGATTGTTGCAAAGCATATATTGAGGTACCTAAAGGGTACAATTGATTATGGGCTCAAGTATGAGGCAAATCAAAAGATTAACCTGCAGGGTTATGTTGATTCGAATTGGGCAGGTAGTGCCGCAGATAGGAAGAGCACTTTAGGATGTTGCTTCAGTATGGGATTTGGTATGATCTCCTGGTTTATCAGGAATGTAATATCCCCAAATGAAACAATTTGATTTTGTTGATGTAATTATTTGATTAAGTTATTAGTCAATATCCTTTTGGTTAAAGAATGATTGTGGTCGGTTTTGAAAACTGTCAAGAGTCCACGTATGGACAAATGTAAGAAAAACATTTTAATAAAAGAAAATGAATCTGGTGAGGACAACCACGCTGAAAGAGGGAATTGTGCATCTCAAGGGTGGGGAACAAGAAGAGTTAACCTCCAGTAGGTGTCAATAGTGCATTATGGCACTAGCCACACTCCCTTAAGAGTGGGGATCGTAACAGTCACAAGATTCGGGAGGAATCGGATGTTTGCAAAAGACCTAAGCAATAAACAATAAAAGGACATATGCGTGAGGCAAGACGCTGCTTAGTATGTCCAGGGAATGAGATGATTTGTTGTGTGAGCACCTTGGGTTAGGCAAAGGATTTACTACGTGAGCACAACGGTGTTAGGCAAAATGGTTTGTTGTGTGAGAACCTTGTGTTAGGAAAAGGATTTGTTGCGTGAGCACAAAGATGTTAGGCAAAATGGGTTGTTGTGTGAGCACCTTGTGTTAGGCAAAGGATTTGTTGTGTGAGCATAGTGGTGTTAGGAAAAATGGTTTGCTGTGTGAAAACAATGGTGTTAGGAAAGATAATTTTTTGTGTGAGCACCTTGTTTTAGGCAAAAAGTGAACTAAACTTGACAGAGGTGAATTGGTTTCCACTCTTGGGATGCACGATTTGGCTCGAGGGTGATTGGAGTGTGTCAGGCGACAACTCTAGATCTACAGTTAGGAGGAGCGTGTTTGTTCCTACCTCATTTTGGCCTCAGCTATTGTCAGGTTCCATGGTTAATTGATGTTTCATAGGATTTATGGAAGTTTAATTAAAATTGCATATGGATCTATGTTTTATGAAATGTGTATGCGTATTGTGTATATGAGCAGAAGTGTATTTTTCCAGATTTTTTTATAAATGTATTCTACTCATTCTTTAGATCTGTTTATGACATCAAACGGATTTGTTGTTTCTCTGTATTGGAGCATGGTATGAAGTTATATATGCTCTTTATGCACCTTATGTTAAAGAATTGAACTACTGTTACCCTTATAGTTTGTTGGGCAGAGTTACCCTTGCGGTTTCTACTTAAAAACCTTCTTTGTGTTTAAGTGATTCCAATGCCTTTATTTGATTGCCACACTTAGTTTTATTGGTTTTAAACCTTAGTTTGATCAAGAAAAGACACTTGAATCTTTTTACAGTAGAACAACTTTCTAGATCCGCTTTCTCCGTAGTAAGATTGACCTAAATCCACCTTTCCGCAATCGAAAGGTCTGAGTCTCGCAATCCGCACTACGAAAGTCGGATTGCGGAAACGTCAAATCGCTTTTGGTAATTGTTGGATTTGCAATCCGCAATCCGCACTGCGGAAGTCGGATTGCAGAAGCGTTAAATCGCTTTTGGTATTTGTTGGATCCGCAATCCACAATCCACACTGCGGAAGTCGGATTGCGGAAGCGTCAAATCGCTTTTGGTATTTGTTGGATCTACAATCCACAATTTACACTGCGGAAGTCGGATTGCAGAAGCATCAAATCAATTTTGGTATATGTTGGATCCACAATTCGTAATCTGCACTGCGGAATTTGGATTGTGGAAGCGTTAAATTGCTTTTGGTATTTGTTGGATCCGCAATCCGCATTGTGGAAGTCGGATTGTGGAAGCGCTGAATCGCTTTTGGTATTGTTGGATCCGCAATACGCAATCCGCAATCTGCACTACATAAGTCGGATTGCGGAAATGCTAAAACTTTTCATTCTGTCTTGAAGAACACGCAACCCGCAACCCGCATTGCGAAAGCCTTAGTTGCGGAAGCCAAATTGTTGAGTCTGTACTTCTCCTTTAAACCATGATTTTTGGGTTTCTGCAACTCAGTAAACACGATTTGGTAATGATCCTTGAATACTACTTCTTGATTTGAGTAGGTTGAAAGTTAAATGGATTATGATGTTAATCTTCATTATATTAACTATGTGTGATGAAGTAAAATAAGTATGCTAGGGAAGTACTTACTATGTTGAATTAGATTAGATTCTTGATGAGAAATGATTAGTATAAATGTTGTGTCAATGATTGGATTCTTGCAGAAGTACTATGTTTGGAATTAGGAATATCATACTCTTGTAGCAAGAAGGCATAACCTTTGTAGTCTTGGGGCATGGGTTATGTTAGAATAAGAGTTAAGAACTTTTTATGAGACCTAAGATAAAAAACAGTCGTTGTAATTCATAAGTAGGATGACTAATGTATTTTTTTATTCGTTAATTAAGGAAAAAAAATTATACCCCTTTTTTTCCTTAAATGTTAAGTTGGAATTATGGGTATGTTACAAGGAAGCAGTCATGCGTAGCACTGAGTATAGCCGAAGCAGAGTATGTTGCAGCTTGTTCGACTAGTTATGAGGCAGTATGGCTTCGGAAGCTACTGTCAGATTTGTTTGATCTCCAGTTAGAGGTGACTTCTATCTTCTGTGACAACCAGAGTTGTGTGAAGTTGTCCGAGAACCCGGTGTTCCACGGCGAGTCGAAGCATATTGAGATCAAGTACCACTATATTTGGGATATGGTGTAGAGAGGAGCAGTGAGGCTCTAGTATGTGGCGATAGACGAGCATATAGCCAATGTGTTGACCAAGTCGTTAGCCAGAGTGAAGTTCGAGTACTTCGGAGAGAGGATTGGTGTTATCTAGATCGAGTTTCCTCCTAAGAGGGAGTGATGAGACCGAAAGACGCATATGCACTAGAGATAGTTATCGCATGGTAGAATACGTAGGTTGTCCTTGGAACGTAATGCACTTGGTGTGCCCCGGGCTGTACTCCTATGATGGATAATATATAGAGTCGATTCTCACATGGTGGTAGACGTAGGTGGTCCTTGAGACATAATGCACCTGGGGTGCTCCTGACTGTTCTCCCATGTTGGTAGATGCAGGGTTGGTTCTCGTATGGTGGTAGGTGTAGGTGGTCCTTGGGATGTAATGCACCTAGGGTGCTCCTGATTGTCGTCCCATACTGGAGACGTTGAGAGGTCCACCGGTCATAAGACACTTTGTGTGTGCCTAGGCAGGATCTCGCATGGTGGAAAGCGTAGGTGGTCCATGGGACGTAATGCACCTGGGGTGCTCTTGATTGTCCTCCCATGCTGGTAGACATAGGTTGACCGTTGAGAGACGTAATGCACCTCGGGTGCTCCTGGGTTGTACCCACTAGGTCGGAGACGCAGGTGGTCTGTTGGATATGAGATGTGCATCTGGGTTGTGCTCCGTGTATGATGATGAGATGATCTGGATACGATGAGACGATAGTAGGAGACAAAGGTGATTGTTGTGTCAATGTAATGTATGGTCCTGGGTTATACCTACTTGATGGCTTGCTCGTGGAGATGATGAAGACCTACATGAGAGCTAGGCTTACATACAACATGAAAAAGGGTTGGCTCTGTAGAACTTCCTATGACGAATAGATTTGAGAGATGTCACTAATCAATGGTCAACATAATGAGAATTGTGGCAGCAACGACGATGATGATCCAATGTTGATGATGATGATCCACTGATGATGACGTTGTCCAAAATTGTGTACAGAGTGTTGATGATTGTGCCGAGAGAATACCTTCCTAGTTAAGAGAGAGTGTTGTTGTAATTGTAACTTCGGAAGATATTCTTCTGTTTATTATTATATTATTATTGTACCTTTTATTTGTATCTCCGACGAAGATGGTTTTCCTCCGTTTAGGGATGTCATTATTATGTTTGGTCATGCAAAGTCATTGAGGTAAGACCTCCCTTGTAATTGGCATTAGATCCCCTAGAGTCAAATGTAAAAGGTATTATTGAGTCTCCCTAGAGATGTCGGCCCAGTTAGTTTTAGTAAGGCTGACATAGTTGTGTAAAAGGTCAAGTCAAAAGTAAAGTACAAATAGAAAGCCTTGACCTCTCATTTGGACACACTAGTCACTCACTCAAGTTCGCATAGCAAGGGCGAGAAGTCAAGTTCGCTGGAGGAGAAAGAGAGAGAGTTGTAGAAGACATATTTTGGGTTTTCCATTTTTGTCTTGATATTGTATTAGTGACAAATCTATCTTTGAGGAAGTTGCGGGGTTTTCTCCTTTATGGTTTCCCCAAGGAAAACTATTGTGTCTATTGTGTTTTGTTGTGCTTGTTATTCTTTCAGTTAAAGATCCTAGATAATATTGAATTAAAGTAGAAAATTCTAACACCATGAACACATAAGCAAGTGGGGTGTTGCAAAACATCCAATGGACATGACCACCAATAGTAAAGTTATAGATGGTCGCGTTGGTTCAAATTTTTGTGTTAGTGTTCCCTATAGAGTAAACGTGTTAAAGCACTTGCTCATCCAAACTTGTAGGGTAAATTAACACTAAGAAGATCAGTAAATGTTTTGCTAATTGCAAATTTTGGAAGGATAATGCTTTTGAATTGACACATAGAAATCTCTCTAACTCTAGTTCCCTTCTATTCCACTACATTGCAATATGAGTTAAAAGACATATAACATGGTAAGGTCAATAACGTCAACATATTAAACTATGGAAAAAATGATAACATCCACACATTTATGTTGAAGCAAGGCTAATAACATTGACACATTTATAAAGTCCAACAAGATAGGCTATATTGCCCTTATTTGTTGGGGTTCTATATATATTGGATCTACAATTTACCCTTCCAACCCACCATCTCGTTTGTAATTTATTCAAATCATAGACATATACAAATAAACATTTTGATATCCCCATCAACTCCATTGTTTTTTAGCCACATGCATTTGCCAATTTTACTGCCCAACTCCCCCTTCGAAGCTTTTGATATGGACAACTTTTCCTGCATTCTTACTTACCTTCCCAACCTTCACACCATGGGAATCTCACAGGTGATCCAAGAAGATCGCCACAACTAATCCAATTAGATGGTCTCATATTCTACTAAAGATGTTTGCATGTGAAAGAGATCGTCAAGAGCTTTCCAATGCAATTTGAATTGGGTCAAACAAACATCGTATGCAAAAGGAATACATGAAATGATTTATAATGATGATGACACTGATGACAAAGTAGGTGAGAAAAATTAGACTGTTAATAGTAGCTAAAACCTATTTAATTGATCACAATTTACATGATCAAGGTGCTTGCAATGATGTATATGAGATAACCTATGCACAATCATGGACACTTGTAGTGATCACAAACTTAGCTCACTTTAATAAGGACAAGGCCTCTATACACAAGACCTTGAAGATCGTTGATTATCTAATTTAAGGAACATCACTGTTTATTTCATCGATGTAAAAAGCATTGCATCTTGTTTTGGAATCACACAAAAAAATGATGACAAAAGATCTCTAAGATAGGAAATTGAGCTCCATGAACACATAAGCAAGTGGGGTGTTGCAAAACATCCAATGGACACGACCACCAATAATAAAGTTATAAATGGTCTAGTTGGTTCAAAGTTTTGTGTTAGTGTTCCCTAAGACAAATTAACACTAAGAAGAGCAGTGTATGTTTTACTGATTACAAATTTTGGAAGGATAATGCATTTGAATTGACACATAGAAATCTCTCTAACTCTTGTTCCCTTCTATTCCACTACACTACAATATGAGTTAAAAACCATATAACATGGCAAGGTCAATAACGTTGACATATTTGAATTCTGGAAAGGCTAATAACATCCACATATTTATGTTGAAGCAAGGCTAATAACAATGGCACATTCATAAAGTCCAACAAGATAGGCTATAATGCCTTTATCTATTCGGTTTCTATATATTTTGATCTATAGTTTACCTTTTTGAGGCCTCCATCTCGTTTGGAATCTATTCAAATCATAAACATATAGAAATAAACATTTTGATATCCTCATCAACTCCATTGTTTTTAAGCCACGTGCATTTGGCAATTTTATTGCCCACTCCCCTTCGAAGCTCTCGATATGGACACCTTTTCCTGCAATCTTACTTACCTTCCCAAACTTCACACCACGAAAATCTCATAAGTGATCCAAGAGGATCCCCACAATTGATCCAATCAAATGGTCTCAAATTCTGCTAAAATGTCTACATGTCAAAGAGTTTGTCGAGAGCTTTCCAACTCAATTTGAATAAGATGAAATGGACACCATTTCAAAAGTTACGACCTGTTGAAGTTAAAGACAAACATGGAAAAAAAATATAATGATGATGTCACTCTATTCATTATATATATGTAATTCTAACATGTGGACCAATGATGTCACTCTATTTAATTTACATATGGAATTCTAACACGTGGACCAATTAATAGAATTCTAACACATGGACCAATTAATGGAATTCTAACACATGGACCAATGATGTCATTCTATTCACACATGGACCAATGATGTCACTCTAGTACTAACACATGGGCCAATTAAAAGCCAACACGTGGCAAGGGTTTGTTGGACTTCGAACTGGGGCACATGCATGATACCAATTTAACATACATATGGCTTATTCATGGCACCCAAGACTTGACGTTACTATTTCAAGGTGTGAAAGTGGCATTTAAAAACCTGTAACACAATCCCAAACAACGTGGGATAAATACAACGAAGAAAGTTAGAATATAACAACCATAAATACGTGCTACATTGCAATATGGAGTCTACCTTTCAATGGACTACGCTGGGTAGATTGCATATCGTTTAAAATAACATTATCCATGATAATATAGCGTATAAGATTGTTATATTATATTACATGTGGGATATTATCGATATTATCCCTAACGGCTGGATTGACATATTATCCCTAACGGCTGGATTGACATATTACCCCTAACGGCTGCAAATATCTAAGCGAAGGGCGCTTTTAGGGGGATTTCAACCCCATTTTTGGTGTAAGAATGTAACGCCTTAACACTAACTCACGATTTACAACAATAATATAAATAGCAGAACATTATATTTGAACACAAAGAGACAGCAGACACCCTTGTGGTGTTAAGGGTGTCTTATAGCAAATTGGAGATTTATTATTGCAGGAAGAAGCCATTGAAGGTTGGGAAGCCTATCTTATTGTCTTTTTAGAGTAAAAAGATGAATTTTTTGATGTAAAGAAATGTAATGGAACACTTTGCATAATTTTTACTGTAGGTGAACTTCATTATCAATTTGCTAAGTATTATCTATTTGCTTTTCTATTCTCAATTTCAATGGTTTATTATGCTGATTTCTTTATTATTAAGCCAATTTTAATGGAATTGCTGGAAAATTGAGATTACAAATTTGAATTAATGTAATGAAGTATTGTTAGCACTAATTTTAAATATGGAGATGATGATTTCCAAAATTCTCATGGTAATGGCAAAGATTTATAGTTTTAAGTAGCTAATTACCTGGAGTTCAATGACATCTTCATTGTAACCATGGTGGACTTGGGCTAAGTGCACAAGGAGATAGGTGAGTGAATGACCTTGTGAGCCCCTTTCCTCTTATTCAAACTCAATTGTAATTTTTCCTCTCAAATGTAGTTCAGATGATACAAACACCTACTTCGTTTAATATCAATACAAGTTTAAAATCAAATCAATATATATATATAAAAGTAACCATCATTTACAATTTTTATTTATTTATTAATAAAAATGTTATATTCATTACATCTATCACCCCCTACTAAATTATAAACACCTAGCTACTCAGTACATACAAATATAAAAATACAATGTTTTTGATTCATCAAGATTTTGGAGGGACTTTGGTCCTCCCATCCATCCAAGGTTCCACAATCTTGTTCAAAGATCTATAATTAATTACAAACCCCCCTGTAAATAATCATATTTACCCAAGAGTACAAGTCCAAAAAGGCTTCAAATTATGATAATGGAGGTCCTCTCACGAGGAAAAAGCTCACATGAAGTTGGTCGAAGGGTTGGAATTTGAAACTAGATTCAGCTGTCAAATAACTGTATCAAGCAATTTACTTAACTTTCATGATGGTTGTGCTGGACTTCTCACCGGTCAAAATGCCTCGTAACTGGCAATTTGGCTGTAAAATTCCATCCTTCTGTCATCGTCCAAGGACGAGGACCGGGCGGATCCGATGGCCACCGAGCCTTCGGAGATCTGCTATGGTAAGCACCTGCTGTAACTCCATTCAAACACATAAAATTTGCAATGGTCTTGTAGGAGCTGAGGTGCCGTGTGTTATTGCAAAAAGGCGGGATAGCGGTGTCGTTATACATTTGAGAGTTGAAATGATTTTCCCGCGGAAATCGGATAAATCCTTACCAGTACCACCACCATTAGCATTTGCGCTCCAAGAAAATGTACGAGAAAACTTTTCTGGCGGTCAACTCAGTGAGCTGGATTCGCAGACACACGAGCAAAGGACCTAAATTTTTATTTTTGGGTTCAATTCACCAGCAGCACATGACATGGTTTTTTGTTAATTTTATGAAACTCGTATTGGGAAGAGGAAGGTCTCAATTGGTATGCACAGATTGGTGTAGAATGGGGATGTTGAGTACAATGCGGGATGATATGACTTCTATCCACCACTATAAAACTCTGGGAAACATTGCCTGAGATGGCATAAAATAAAGACCTTGAAAGCAGGAGATTATACCCAAGTTCAGACAATGGAGGCTAGTGCTGGTATGATTGCAGGTTCTCACAAGAGGAACGAGCTGGTTTTGATTCGCCATGACTCAGACGTTAGTGTAAGTTTATTGTAATGCATTTGAATAATTCGCTAGAATTTATCTTTTTGCTCTATTGGATCCAGCATTTGGATTTGCACACCCTTGGATTTGCACAAGGAATGAGGCTTTGATTGCTAAAAGAATATAGTATTACTGGGATTCTTTTCACTTGTTAAGATCTGAGCAATGGGAAGTTTAGCATTGAAGCAATAAGTCCCCTTCTGCTTTAGTAGAGTTTGAGATTGTTCTTCTACTGTTTTGAAAACATATCTGGTCTGTTTTTTTGTTGGGTATTGACTAGTGGTGATGCTGGATGACACTTTTTGGAACCGACCTGTAAAGGGGCATTTCGTTTGGTTTTATCAGAGTACCCACTTCGGATTTTCGCTTGAAAACAGCCCTGCATTATAACTTGTTCCCGAGAACCCGTAATAAAGATGGGGCTAGGGAATGCAGTTGAGAAGTAGCATTGCATTCGTTTTTTGCCTGAGAATATCTTAGCAAAAATATGGTTGTTGGGTTCCTAGAACGCCAACCTGAACTGAACTGATTCATTAACCAGAATAGAAATAAACTTAATAAGCTGACAATGCAATTTAATCAGAAAGGAACAACAATCCCAATTACACGAGATAGTACAAAAGTAGTATAAACCCAAATTGGCCTTCTCTTATGGTATTCAATATAATGCTGATACAAGAGTACTGGTTTTATAAACTCAGGTCCATAACTTAAATGGTTGACTAGGTCAAAACCCTGACAGGATCCGATATTAGGTTATCAATGGTCTTTCTGATTTGGCAGAAGAGCGCAGAGAAGAGTAGCCCAAGTTGTAGATTTGATTTTTCAATTTTTTATTTGGTCTTGTAATTGAGCATGAGTGGTTATTGGGATGCAGCCGAAGCCTTTGAAGCAGTCGAGCAGTCAAGTATGCCAGATCTGTGGAGATAATGTTGGTGTGACAGCAGATGGGGAGCTCTTTGTGGCATGCAATGAGTGTGCGTTCCCAGTTTGTAGGCCTTGCTATGAATACGAGCGTAAGGATGGAAGCCAGTCTTGTCCACAATGCAAGACCAGATACAGGAGGCATAAAGGTCAGTGGATACATTTTTGTTGTTTTTGCATTTAGCCAGTCATTGGAGCCCCACTTTGCACAAATATATACTGCACAGATGATGTTGACATTTTACAGATCTGGAATATGGGCATTGTATTACAGTTTGATGCAGATCAACTACCTGCTACAGAGATCAAATCTATTAGATCTCTGGCACCCAAAACCTGCAAACAGAGTTTAGCACAGCAGAAGAAAATTTGCTGGAACGTGCACATGTACTCTATTCCTGATGCACCTATAAAAACAGTGGACAGAGTCAGTAAACACTAAGGATATAAACACCCAAGACAGAGAATAACTGCCCATCAACAAAACACAAAAACTCCAATTTATCTCATTACTACTCACTCCGAATAGTCTCTCTAGATTACAAGGCTAGTACACAGGCCTCACAATGGCATCCAGCCAATAACCTAACCCACAGGTCAGCTATCTCCCTACTCAGCACCTCGTCTTTTTCCCAGAAGAAATCCCCTTTCCCTTAGCAACTCTACTCACTAAAACCCCCCTTGCTTCCCTCCCACAGAGCATTTACAATTTATTATTAGACACCAGCAAATCTTATAATTTTCTTAATTAATTCTAACTCCTAGAGCAACTGGCTAAGCTTTAGCTAACAACTACTAAGACTTGGTACTGGAGGATCCATGCATTTATGGAGCTGTAACCCATGGGAATACAAAGTTGGAGCTCTTTAATCATAAATCCACCAGCCAATAAATATTTCCAAAAAGATATTTTTCTGTGTTTCCCGAACTATTGAAACCCTCAATAATTTGGTTGAAATAGAGTTCAGAGCATATTCCTCCTTCATTTCTTCAAACCCTACAACCTCATTGGTCATTGTGACAGGTAGGTGACACTTCCTACTTAAAGCATGGGCTACAACATTATTTTTTCCACTTATATGCTGCACTAAAAAGGTATAGCTGTGCAGAAACGAGACCCATTTAGCATGCTTATGGGACAACTTAGCTTGATAACTTATTGATTTTGAGTTAACAGGATAAATTCTTTATACAAAAGGTGGTGTCTCCATTGTTTCAGTGTCTGGACAATTAGCTCTTTATCATATGGCATACCTTTTCTTGACGTCATCTAGTTTTGCATTGGAAAAGGCAACTGGTTGGCCTTCTTGGCTTAATACACCTCCAATTGTCTTCACGGAAGAATCACATTCAATGGTAAACAACTTCTCAAAATTTGGTAGGGCTAGGATCAGGGCCTTAGTCACCTTCCTTTTGAGATGTTCACAACTTCTTTCAGCAGCCTTATCAATGAAAAGGACTTCCCCCTTGTGCAGTCAGTTAGAGGAGCACTGACCCCACTGAAATTTCTGGGTTTTTTTGGTAATAGTTTACCATTCCATCAAAACTCCTCACCTCTGTAATGCTTTGAGGAGCAGGCCATTCTAGTATGGCTCTAACCTTTTTTGAATTCATTCTCACTTCATTTGTAGAAATTACGTCCCAAGGAATAACAACTCGTCTCTACAAAATTCACTCTTCTCAAGATCCAGAAACAATCTTTCTGCCCTAGGTGCATCACACACTATTTTCAAATGTTTTAAATGTTCTTCTAGGTTCTTACTAAAAATCAAAATATCAATGATCATCAAAGTAAATAGTGACAAATTTCCCAATGTAAGATCTAAATACTTGGTCTATATTCTGCATAAAAGTGGCAGGAGTGTTAGACAATCCAACAACATCGCTAACCATTTTTACAAACCGTCTCGAGTTGTCAACCTTTTCTTCCATTCATTACCTTCCCAAATCTGGATTTGATGGTAACCATTCCTCGAGTCAAATCCACCTTGGAGAAGATTTTTGCACCAGCCAAGCAAATCTAAGATGTCATCTGTTCTATGTAATGGAATCATGGATATCAGTACTTTACGGTGATTTTGTTGATAGCCCCAGAGTCTATGCACATTCTCCCTTTGCCTCCTCTCTTAGGTGAGAGTAGAGCTAGAGTGGCATAAGGACTCATGCCTTTTTTTATAAATCCTTTGGCTAACAAATCTGAAGTCTGCCTTCTCATTTCTTCATTCTCTTGGCATAAGGACTCATGCTTTCTCTTATAAATCCTTTGGCTAACAAATCTGAAATCTGCCTTCTCATTTCTTCATTCTCTTGGCATAAGGACTCATGCTTTCTCTCATAAATCCTTTGGCTAACAAATCTGAAATCTGCCTTCTCATTTCTTCATTCTCTTGAGGGGTTAACTTGTAGGCAGCTTGATTAGGGAGCTTTGATCTTGGCACCAAGTCAATATGGTGAATAATACTTCCTGAAGGAAGTAAACCTGTTGGAACACTGTTGGAGTTGCATGAAAAATTCTATCAACAATTCTTGCAATCCTTGTGGAAGTGCTTGCCCTTCAGGCTTCCTTTCCTCTTTTGGGCATAATAAATAATCAATGTTGCATAGGGATGCATCCCATAGGGTTGGGGGCACGCTCCCTTGCTCCTTGCGCCTTTCAGATGAGGAGCATGCTTGGAAAAACGTTTCTCCATGCTCCCCTTTTTGTGCAACTCAATGTAACACACTCTGAAACATTTCGTCGAGTTGCAGGATTTGTTTCTCAAAAAAGGGGGCTTGTGGTGCACCCCCTCTCCAATGTTTACAAAAAATCGAAAGACCTAGTAAACTACAAAACTTAATTCACCTTTACCTATACGTTTCTCTTATTTGACATTTACAAGTCATTTAGCATTTGGCTTTGAGATGAGGGAGCCGCAATTTGCTTTGGTTACTCATGTGAGTGATTCTGATTAGAGAGTGATGCACACTCCCATTGATGGTCCTGATGCCTCATTTTTGGCAGGTTTTGAAAAGCTTTCTCTAAATGATGCACTGCCATCCTTCCTCACTGTCTTACCCTTACCCTGATTCAGTTTCTTTTCGGCTTTTAAAAGCATATTGATATGCTTCATCCACTGACTGCAGCTTGACTAAAGCAAGCTCATCTTGGAGTTGGAACTGTAGCCCACTGACATATCTATCAATGGAATGTTCATTGTTTTCTTACAGGTTTGCTCTTATCTGCAGCTTCATAAACAACTTGGTGTACTCCACAACAGACCATTCTTTTTACCTCAAGTTCTGGAATTGTTAGAACACAGTCTGCTAGGCTCAAGCAATCTGAAGGTAAAAACTTGGCCTTAAACTCTTCAGCATCTTGGGCCATAACCTGATCTTTTCTTTTCCTTGTTTCATCCGGGTATTCTGAAGGTTATCCCACCACAAGGCAGCGTGTGACTTTATCCTTGTCACAGCAAACTTCACTCCCCTTGGGTCTTCTTCATCCATGTTCTCCATGTCGAAATTCCTTTCTAATTCTTGCAGTCAATCCATCAACAACTCAAGGTTCAGGTCATCCTTGAAGTCTAATACCTGGGCCTT
This sequence comes from Larix kaempferi, assembly GCA_027924585.1. Lineage (NCBI taxonomy): Eukaryota > Viridiplantae > Streptophyta > Pinopsida > Pinales > Pinaceae > Larix > Larix kaempferi. The sequence continues at coordinate 13,162,833 of BSBM01000138.1, read as the reverse complement.
AACCTTGGTTCATTGTTTTCAAATCGTTTCGATTGATCTTTCCATGGGATCTGCTGCTCCAACTGGGGCTGTCACATCCCCTTGTTCATCGTCTAACTCCCCTGACCGGAATTCAGCTTCAATTGCTGTTAATCTCCTAAGCAATTCTGCTCACTAATTCCATCTTGGCCCAGCATCCTCCTGCCTTTACTTCCCCAGTTAAAATGGATTCCCCTCAGGGCCATTTCAGGGTTGCTCTGATACGGTGATACCAGAATTGATGGAAATCAACCACCTGATACAGACCAAATCTGAAGAAGACCTCTGGCACCTAAAGCCTGCAAACAATGTTTAGCACAGCAGAAACGAATTTGCTGGAAGGTGCACAGGTACTCTGTTCCTGATGCACCTGTAAAAACAATGGACAGAGTTAGTAAACACTAAGGACATAAAACACCTAAGACAGGATAAATGGCCGTCAACAGAACATAAAAATTCCAATTTTACTCATTATTTCTCACACCAAATAAAAACTCCCAAGACAGAGGATAAATGGCCATCAACAGAACAGAAAAATTCCAATTTTACTCATTATTTCTCACACCAAATAGTCTCTCCAGATTACAAGGTTAGCACACAGGCCTGACAAGGCTTCCAGCCAATAACCTAACCCATAGCTCCACTATCACTATACTCAGCGCTAGTAACCTTCTTCCTTTACCAGCTCTAATCACTAACATAGTAAAATCCACCCTGCTTCCCTCCCACAGGAGCAGTTACAGTTTCTTTATAGCAACTGGCAAATCCCCTAATTTTCCTAATTAATTCTACCTGCCAGAACAGCTGACTAAGTTTTAGCCAACAACTTATAAGACTCAGTAGTGGAGGATCTATACATTTATGGAACTCTAGTGGCATCACGGTCTGTTGTCAAATAGAATCTTGGTATCAACTGATAGCTGTCTCTGATGTTGGGTGTTTTGCCGCAGGGAGTCTAAGAGTGGAAGGTGACGAGGAAGAAGATGATGTTGATGATTTAGAGAATGAATTCAACTACACTTACGGTGGAAGAGCTAACAGGCGACAAAGGGCAGAAGCAATGATGCAGTGGCAGATGCATGGGCGAGGGGAGGAGACTGATTCAGTTACCTCTTTGAGAGAGGATCCTCAGACTCAAGTTCCTCTTCTCACCAAGGATCAATCGGTATAGTTTCTAGTAACTTGGGAGAACACTGTGCTAACTCCATTTGATGCATCTGCTATTGGCACTGGAACCTGATTTGTGACTGCATGGGTGACTATGGGTTTATAATTATAATCAATTTGGCTTTGTATGGATTGTAATTGTAATGTCTTTGGCAGGTCTCTGGGGAGTTGCCAGATTTTTCCCCTAAGCATGTTAAATTCACTGTTAGTGGAGATGGAAAGCTTGTTCATTCTGTATCTTATGCTGATCCCAATCAACCAGGTATTTGAAATATTTATACAATATCAGTTACCTTTCCTAATTATAGGATTGGATCTTAAACCAAATAGATAAGAGCATAGTATTGAACTGGTCTTGGGACTTCACTGGACAAATATGTTTATTTGGGGTTTGATTTGATTTTGGATTTCATAAACTGATTATATATGAATGTTTTCTGTGGATTTCATGATGCATTTTTACAGTTCAAGTAAGGAGTGTGGACCCTTCCAAGGACTTGAAATATGGAGTTGGAAATGTGGACTGGAAAGAAAGAGTAGAAAGCTGGAGGATTAAACAAGATAAAAATAAGGTTCAAATGACGAGTGGAGGTAGATATGCTGATGGCAAAGGGGACATGGAGGGCACCGGTTCCAATGGGGAAGACATCCCAATGTATGCTACTTGTGACAATTCACGGAGTGGAGCAATCTCCTTTATGGATAATTGCTTTAAGATTCAATCTAAGAATATGATGCTTCTTTGTTGAATTTTCTCTCCTGAATCTCAATTTTCTAGAGTGATATTTTACAATATTTATTTTAATAGTAGATTTTGTTGTATTGATTGGTCTCTCTATATGTGAGCCAGGTCTTAGATTTTCATGAATCTGTGTCATGGTTGACAATGTACACCACCCCTGAATAAGATTGTGCCTCTTTGCCAGGTCTTAGATTTTCTTGAATTGATTGGTGTCTCTGCCTGTGTGCCAGGGTTGAAAATGCACGCCAACCCCTGAATAAGATTGTGCCTCTACCTTCATCCAAGCTCACTCCATACAGAATCGTGGTTATTCTTCGGCTCATAATATTGGGAATTTTCTTCCAATACCGAGTATCGACGCCTGTTAATGATGCATATCCACTTTGGTTGGTCTCAGTGATATGTGAGGTCTGGTTTGCCGTCTCATGGATTCTTGACCAGTTTCCTAAATGGATGCCCATTAATCGAGAAACCTATCTTGAAACGCTTTCTCTGAGGTTAGTTTATCATCTTGAAGATTATAAATAAATTAATAATCCCTGGCATGCAGCTTCAAATGTGGTTGTATCGCCTTTAGGTTCTATTCAAGAAGCCACTTATTTAAGGCTGTTAAAGCAGCAAGCATGTGTATTGTAGGAACCTTGGGGTGAGATTTGAATTTCCTCCTTTTCAATTTACAGGTTTGACAGAGAAAGAGAACCATCTCATTTGGCCGGTGTTGATATTTTTGTTAGTACAGTGGACCCTCTAAAGGAGCCTCCTCTTGTCACAGCAAATACTGTTCTGTCTATTCTTGCTGTGGATTATCCCGTTGATAAAGTTTCATGCTATGTTTCTGATGATGGAGCAGCAATGTTGACTTTTGAGACCCTTTCAGAAACTTCAGAATTTGCAAGGAAGTGGGTTCCATTTTGCAAAAAGTACTGTATCGAGCCCAGGGCTCCAGAATTCTACTTTGCCCAGAAAATTGATTATTTGAAGGATAAAGTACAGCCTTCCTTTGTGAAAGAACGCAGAGCAATGAAGGCAAGTGCACATTAAAGTCTCCAATTTGTAAGTGCTACTTTGTTGGTTTATTGATTGTTCTTGTCTTTGACTTCTTCCATCTTTGCTCCAATTTCAGAGGGAATATGAAGAGTACAAGGTCCGAATTAATGCTCTCGTGGCCAAAGCACAGAAAGTGCCCGAGGAGGGATGGACCATGCAAGATGGGTCTCCATGGCCAGGCAACAACACTCGAGACCATCCTGGGATGATCCAGGTATCAGATACTTGTCTTTCATATCTCATTGCCTTTATCTTTCCTTTGTAGTCTATATGGAGTTTCATATATTTCTTTTCATTTTGTTATCATCCACCTGAATATGTTTCAAATAATGGAAATTAGTATTACTGAATTTCTTACTTTCCACTTCAGGTATTCCTAGGTCACAGTGGGGGAGTTGACAATGATGGCAATGAATTACCCCGGTTAGTTTATGTATCCCGTGAAAAGAGGCCTCGTTTCCAACACCACAAGAAAGCTGGTGCAATGAATGCATTGGTATATTACTTGCTAAGTATACTTTTTTCTTTTTCAGCTGTTTTCCTCCTATGGAATTCATGATTCGTTACGCTGACAATGATGATTGCTATCCATTGCTCTACTTAGGTTCGAGTTTCTGCTGTCCTCACAAATGGCCTCTTTCTGTTGAACCTTGACTGTGATCATTATATAAACAACAGCAAAGCTGTTCGTGAGGCAATGTGTTTTTTAATGGATCCTGCTCTTGGAAAGAAAACTTGCTATGTACAGTTCCCTCAGAGATTTGATGGTATTGATCGAAATGATCGATATGCTAATCGCAACACTGTGTTCTTTGATGTAAGCATTGATCAACACCTAACATGTTATTTTGTATGCAATTTGCCTATTTTTTCAGCCTGGCATATTAATTCTGAACTCTTTGCAGATCACCTTGAGAGGTTTTGATGGTATCCAAGGACCTGTCTATGTGGGTACAGGATGCTGTTTTAACAGACAAGCACTCTATATTTTTTCAGCCTGGCATATTAATTCTGAACTCTTTGCAGATCACCTTGAGAGGTTTTGATGGTATCCAAGGACCTGTCTATGTGGGTACAGGATGCTGTTTTAACAGACAAGCACTCTATGGTTATGACCCTGTTCTCAGTGAGGAGGATCTTGAACCAGCATGTTTTCTGAGATGCTGCTGGGGATCCAGAAAGAAGAGAAGGACAAACAAAAGGTATGATAATGATAAGAAGGGAGCAAACCAAACTGAATCGACTATACCCATGTTTAGTTTGGAAGACATGGAAGAGGGTGTTGAAGGTGAGTCCTAGTCCAAACCAGTGACTTGTATTTTTTAACAACCCATTTACCCTTAAATATTTTTCAGCCTGAGTCTTCTTTGAAATTGCGTATGGCAGGATTTGACGATGAGAAATCATTGCTCATGTCCCAACGGAGCTTAGAGAAAAGATTTGGTCAATCATCGGTGTTTATTCAATCTACTCTCATGGAAAATGGTGGTCTTCCACAGTCTGCCAATCCCGCTTCTTTATTGAAAGAAGCTATTCATGTTATCAGCTGTGGATATGAAAACAAATCAGATTGGGGAAAAGAGGTATGTTGAGTAGATGTGGATCTGCATCTATTTGATGATGCTTGGATTTGATTTTCATTTTAGTTCGTTGAATTGGCTTTTTTCCATAGCAAAGTTGTATAAACATTTCTTGAATGTGCATAAATTCTTTTCAGAATAAAGTAACTTTTTGTTTAAGCAACCAAACACTAGGGCATTGTTCTGGAGGCACGATCTAATAAGAATGGGATCTCATGTTCTGTGCAGATTGGGTGGATTTATGGGTCAGTAACTGAAGATATTTTGACTGGGTTTAAAATGCATGCTCGAGGCTGGATTTCAATCTACTGCATGCCTAAACGTCCCGCATTCAAAGGATCTGCACCAATCAATCTTTCGGATCGTTTGAATCAAGTGCTCCGATGGGCCCTTGGTTCTGTTGAAATTCTATTGAGCAGGCATTGCCCAATTTGGTATGGCTACACTGGGAGATTGAAACCATTGCAGAGGCTCGCATACATCAACACCATAGTTTATCCTCTTACCTCCCTGCCATTGGTGGCATATTGTACCCTGCCTGCTGTTTGTCTTCTTACAGGAAAGTTTATCATTCCTGAGGTAAGACTGTCAACCTTCACTCACCCTTTAACACTTTTTGGTTTCAGATGGGTCATCTTTTAGTTCTTTTTTGGATTTTGTTCTCATATAATGCTTCACGTTCCTCCCCTGACTTTTCTATTTATTTTGATCTGCAGATTAGCAACTTTGCAAGTGTGTTCTTTATATTATATTTTATTTCCATTTTTACAACTGCTATTCTAGAGTTACGCTGGAGCGGGGTTGACATTGATGCATGGTGGAGGAATGAGCAATTTTGGGTGATTGGAGGTGTATCAGCACATCTGTTTGCTGTCTTTCAAGGGTTACTGAAAGTTCTAGGAGGGATTGACACAAACTTTACTGTCACATCAAAGTCGTCAGATGAAGATGGCGAATTTTCTGAGCTATATGTTTTCAAGTGGACCAGTCTCCTCATCCCTCCAACTACTTTGCTTGTGGTAAATGTTGTTGCGATAGTAGCAGGTGTTTCCCAAACTATTAATGGTAGTTATGAATCGTGGGGTCCCCTGTTTGGCAAACTATTTTTCTCTTTGTGGGTGATTGTCCATCTTTATCCCTTCCTCAAGGGATTAATGGGTCGCCAGAACCGGATACCCACAATAGTCATTGTTTGGTCAATTCTTCTTGCATCCATATTCTCTCTGCTTTGGGTGAGGATAGATCCGTTTTCAACAAGTGCAAAATCCTCAAATACACAACAATGTGGTATAAATTGTTAAATACCCGTCGGCAGTGTTCGTTAGCACCAAATGAGGAACTAAAACACTTATTTGAGGGCCAACAATGTATCAAATTCGTTTTTGTCATCTGTAGATGATAAATATTAAGAGGGAGGAGCTTTAAGCATGTTACGTTCTAGCTAGTTCTAGCATGGGGACTGAATCTTGTACTTTGTTATTGATTGATAGTTACGTTTGTATGGTGCAGTTGGTTCTTTATTTCAACTAAGACAGCTGAGATTTACTTGGAGTCATGCCTATTGTAGAACTGATCTGATGCAACAGAATAGTGAGCAATGGATATATATAGTTTGATATTGAGGAATGCTTCTTCAAAAGATTTATTCATTTTTTAAATGACAATCCTGTTACGGACAAAATTTATGGAATGTCTTAGTCAAATATCATCTTTTTTTTTAATGCAAAGTAGTCAATATCAAATATCTGAGTGCCTGGCAATGGCAGTTATTAAGATTTTAGGCATACAAGTGCCTATGAAAATAGTAAACGTACGTTGTTTGTTCATTTCATAAATTACAATTATAACTATGTTCTGAATTCGTAACCCTATCTTTGATAACTTCTTTGCATCCAAAGTGTAAGTTATGCAATGCATTAAGTGACATGGGAATTTTGAGCTTTCCTTGTTTCATCTATATTCGAGATTTGTTTTAAAAATCCCGGTTCTAGGCTTCTATCTAAACTTCAGTGGATGACAGTTGACTCTATGCAATTATTTTATCAGAGAACTTGCTTAGATTGTACATGTTTCTTCAGCATGTTTTTGATACATTTAGCCATCCAGTAACATGTCTTTGATTTTTTGAATCCATCAAAAGCGTGCTAAACAAAGTTGTGAAATACCTTTTTTTCTAGTGTTATATATCCTTGCGTGAATGTACTGTATAAACTACCCTCATTGAGGTTCAATGTTGTCAGATGTGTAGTTTTATGCTAAAGTAGCACTCAGCGGCGCAGCCCCTTTTTCCTTTGCACTGGCAAATGTTCAACATTTGCTGGGAATAATTGAAATGTTTTTCCATAATACGTTTAGAAAGATATGCATAGTATATGATTCACTGTAGGTTTGTTGGTGGAATGTTAGTACATGACCGTTCAACTTGTTTTTGATACATTTAGACATCTGGGAATATGTTTTTGATTCCTTCAATCCATCAAAAGCGTGCTAAACTCGGTTGTGGAAGACCGCTTTTTAGTTTCTTATCCGCACCTGGATAGTCTGTATAAACTTACCCTTATTCAGGTGCAATGGTGTTGGATGTGTAGCTTATGCGTTATGCTTGATTGCCAGTTGCTTTATGCAGAATGAAGACCATCCTCGAGGGCTACCATAGTGTCTTAGGATTAGTTATAGAAAATCTACAGTGTTGTTGATAGATTGTGATGGTTTTGTTTGGAACATACTTGTTTCTAACTTACATTACATCATCCGTGTAGAACACTTGTTGCTGACTTTCATATTAATTTAATTGACACTTAAACATTACATCATCTGTGTCATCTGTGTAGAACACTTGTTGCTAACCTTCATATCACATTATTTGATTGCTTTAGTAGGATATATTGATTTTTTTTAAGGAAAACCTTGTAGGGAAATCCAAGGTTGCCTCCCTTCCCTATATTTGTGGATGGCATACCTAGTAAACCCGTTAGTGTAGATTAGTGCACCTCACCCAAGGGGATTCAAAATCCAGTGTTACACGTATTAGTGATGTATTACCGATAAGTTGGTGTATCTATATTGCAAATTAAACCCCACCGTGATATTATCGTCACAATTTATCTCGATATTTCCCTCTCTAGAAATTATCATGATAAATTCAATTATCATAATAATTTCAGTAATTTTTGTGATAATTTGGAAATTACTGCCTTGCTCATGTCAAGTTTGTTTTACCTTATAACCAGATTCTTGGCCTGTTAACTCATTTTGCAAAATTGTGTTGGGGGATCGAATTTCAAAGATACTGTGACCCTTTTCCATTAAACAGACAAAGGGAAATCCATTGTTGTCATTTCCATCAGCCAAGCAATTGTGGAGTGGGATTTACTCCGATCTATACCATATCTTGTCAGAGCTTAATACTTATGACTCATCGTATTTCAGTATCAATGTTTATGTACCACATGACAATTTAATATTTTATACATCTTATATATCTTATATATCAGTTTTATTTCATATTTATGTAGCAATGTGTTTGTTTGATGTTGTTTTAATGTTTGATGTACTACATGACATTTTAATATTTTGTGCATCTTATATATCAGTTCTATTTCATATTTATGTAGCAATGTGTTTGTTTGATGTTGTTTTAAATATTGAAAAAATTGAAAAAATGATTATTTTTGTATCTGTTAAAGTTTCTGATATTTTCCCGCTATTGCTGATAAGTTATATTTCAAGCCTTCGAATGATAAATTCATTGACAAGATAAATGCAATACTGATTCGAACAGTGGATCTGCTTGCATAAAATTAACAAAATGCTCTGAAACATTGGATATAACTGGTTGCGTTAACCCTCGAGCTGCAAAAATTGATCTTAACCCTGAATCAGCTATGCATAGAGAGGTATCCAGAAACTTGAGGTGCCAGTCGCATTGTTTCGCACCTACTTGGTGTGAATAAATAGTTGTAGAGTCAGGTGAGGGAATTTTGTGATTGATACTTGGCACTCGAGTTTTTTTATGCCTCTCAGCACAGAACAAATCTGGGGTTAAGATGAGTTTGTGCAAGTATATAAAATTTAAGTTGATTTAAGGCTTGGACATTTTGTCCGAGTCTCTGTAGACATTCAAAATCTAATATGCAAGTTTTATTGCTCAGCCAATGGATCCTGAGGACTTTCACTTCATACAACACAAACCATTCTAGTAGTTTGCCAAACATGGTTTGACTTTGACATGTAAGAAATTATCATCGACAGATATAGACTGCCTTTGAAAATGGCCATCATTGATAGTACAGACTGCTAAGCATTTTTTCAGTTTATCAAGGCTGGTAAGGTATTTTATGTATTATTTAATTTTTATTTCATGATTTGGATATTGCCACCTTGCTTCAGCTAGTGCAAGTACTAGAGTCACTTGGTGCATTGGTAAGATCACCTCAGGTTTCTTCCCAACACAACCTACCAAGTGATGGCAAAACCTGGGTAATGCCTTAATAACCCCAGATATTATCAAGAAGGAAGCATGCTTCAGCTCGTGCTAGCCTATTAGAGAATTCCCCATCCATTTAAAGATTCAAAGAACTAGCACCCCTATTATGTGATCTCTTAGGCAAGTAGTAGTTTTAGGTTTACTTAAAAAAAACATTTAGTGAGAATAAAGTTATCAAGGCCGATAAGGCTGTTAGTTTTTGGTAGCTCATGGGTACTTATGCAGTGATGGTGCCTAGCATGTATAAGTGACTGAGCAAATGTTTCTCTCTAGCGATTTGACTTTATAAAGGAAAGTGGGGTACTTTTATTATTTAATGAATAAAAGTGGTTTTTATAAAGTTTTGAGACCTAAGTGATTTGAGTGATCTCAACTTGAGATTAAGTCACCCCCTTGATTTTGTGAAGGCAAGATTTCATCTTTGGCCATTGAGATTTACGGTTAGGGTAGTTATTCATTAATAGAGAATAAAATGAGAGATTAGAGAGAGATGAGGCACATTCAATGAGAGATTTTGAGAAGAAAAGCTTGGAGAAGGAGATAAGTAGGAACAAAGGGGATATGCGAGATTTTGAGAAGAGCTTGGAGAAGGAGAGAAGTAGCAACAAAGGGGGCACACATTCCAAGGGTTATTGGTGGCACACAAACCACTACATTATCAACATTAAATGTGTTTGTACAGTAGAGATAATATACAGTCCATACAATGGATTTACACAGCCTGTATAGTGGTACTTTGGCTAAAAAATCGAGGCACTTTTGGCACAAATTTTGAGGGTGAATGCATAGATTTAGAGGCACATTATTGCTGTGGTAAATCCATTCAGTCCATACCAAAAGTACATAAAGTTGGGATCAGAAAACGAGGCATTTGTTACAACCATACAGGCCATACAATCATACTGTAGCTTGCTGCACAAAAATCGGGGAGATTTTGGCACGTTGTTTGAGATAAGTGCATGTGATTTGATTGGTTGAAAATGTACTACTGTAAACTCATTTATTTCTTCATGAGCTCATAATAAATTTCTCATTTGGAACTGGTTTTCCCTTTGGGGTTTTTCCAAGGACTTTGCCCAAAATCTTGGTGTCAAATGTGCGATTAAATGTATGTCTACTGTTCATTATTCTACTGCAAATTTTTTGATTCTTAGTCATTTGTATTTTTGCTCATAATTTCCAGTTGAATGCTTTTGGATTACATGTATTGGTGAATAATTATTGGAGGTTGAAATCAATGTTTCCACTAAGTGTTTGATGAAATTTCAACATGGTATTAGAGCCGAGGCTTTGAAGTTCAATGGATAGATTTTGGCACAAGGATATTGTAGGGATTGCAGGGGTTTTGCTTGAAAGAAGGAAGATAAATCTTGTTATCAGTTGATCAGGTCAAATCGCGACAAATTTGAGATTTGATGATAGATTGGAGGGGGCTAGAAATTTCCATCCATGGAAGGAAATGATTTCCTTGTTATTGGAGGAATAGGATTTGTGGGACATTGTTGAGAAAATAGTTACTATTCCTACAAATACAACACAGTTGACTGAATATAAGAAGATTGGTAAAGTCACGAGGATAATCCTTGATGCCATTAAAAACCATGTCATTCCTCATGTAACCGGGAGAAAGAATGCCTACGATATGTAAGAATCTTTAACCAAGCTATACCAGAGTGATAATAAAAACAAAAAGATGATGTTGAACGAAAAACTAAGAAACACCAAGATGACCAAAACTGATACAGTTGCATCATACCTTACCAAGCTGACATAGTTTTGCAATCAACTAGAAGTTGTCGGAGAAAAGGTGTGTGTTGGAGAAAACTTCCTATGGCTTGGGGTGGACCACAACAGATAGCTGACTACCAAAAATTAACTCAATTCTCAATGCTATGCTATATAAATGACAATGCTAAGATAATGAAGAGCATAACCAACCTCGATCCTAACGTTTGATGTAGATCCCCATTGGAGCTTTCAATCCGTGCACTTGAATATGCAAATTAGTCTTGACAACCAATATACAACAAGCGCATATAATATATAAACGACATTAACATCATCAATAGCAATGGTCCATGATATTACAAGTAAATGCAACCCAATCTAATATAAACGCATTCACAACATTAATGGACGAGAATGTGAGTATTTCTATTAATAAATAACAAGAAGTACAATGTGATACGACCTCTTGTCGGCAACCAATTTGAACTAAGATCCAAGTCAATCCACTTGTGCCTCCACCACTTCAATCCTCCATGGAATGACAAACTCAAACTATGATAGGAGTTTGGAAGGTGAACATAAAGGGTTCACAACTACAAGGATCAATGAGTGTAGACTCAAGATAGGGCAGAAATCTACTAGAGTTCTCTTGCTCTTCTTTCTCCTCCCGTCCATAAGCCATATGTGCTCAATATATAGTCCTCTCAAAGGTAGATGAAAGGACACATCGAGGCATTTTTGGGGCAGATGGAGGGTCAAAGGTCACCCAATGACCGTTTTTTGGGAGTAAAAGTAATTAACTAGTGATTTCTACCATTTTACATGCTACCGGCGGGCTATAGTGATGCAACTCGTGGGTACGCCCACTGTAATGATGCAGCTAGCGTACAGAGGAAAAAAAATAGGAAAAATAGTCTCTGGAGGATAAAAAGTGGATCTGAGTCAGTAGAATGGATCCTCTAGGCCAAAGAGTGTTGATGCTCACAAGGTGGAAAATTACATTGTAACAGATGCCCCTTAATGTGTGAGGTCAGAGACTGATGCTACGATGGCCGAAATACATTATAAATCTCAGAAGTGGAGTGATGGATACACAAGTGGAAGGAGCGGCTCACTCGTCATAATACAATAGTATGCTTTAGTACATGTCGGTATAGTACAACAATCTGATACAATGGCCATGAATAGGCAGTACATATGTCATAAGTGATCATAGCCATGATCCCTCTACAGTAAGATATGGTCTCCTGCTGAAAATGAAACAACTGGTGCAAACTGGAGGTACAAACTGCTGATATCTGAAAGGTGATATCTCAAATGTAAAGTCATAATCATAAGTAGTATACTGAATGCCACTATCGCCTGGGGTCTTCTACACAAGTCTTCGACGGTGCAAGTCCCATCAAGTGAATAAAGGAGTTGAGATCGAACCTGATGTGACATCGTCTAATTACCGGTCAATGATGTATACCGTTAACAGACACGAGATAACCCACCAATAATGAAAATGGGCATCAAGGCACAGAGCGCAATCATCAAAGTGTGAATAGATGTGTTGAGGTTGAACACTAGGATGAATCCATCGATCAGGGGACATTGATGTATTCCCAAAACTGTTGATGGCGAGAGAACCTGCCACTAATGACTGCAAGCCTCAAGGTACTCAACCGAACTCTAAGTCTCAAGTTCCGAAATAAATGGGTTGAAGTCGACGGAACGAGACTCGCTGAAAGGAGGGCATTAAGGCATCCTCCATCAACCAGCACGAGGTACTAGCTATGATGAAAGATTTGGAAGAACTCAGGTGAAACAGACTGACTCAATAAGGATGAACAACATGCAATAGTCAATAGATCTGAGGAGTGGCTGACTCTGGTTTCAGGACTTCCTTTGAACAAGAGCATGAGCAGATGGATAGAATCAGGCAGCATAGGCTAAATATAAACTGTGCAATGCAGGAGGCATCACAAAGGGCTCCATAATGACTGGAAGCTTAACCAATCGGTGGAGTAAATTGAGAAACAAGTACAACTCCTAAGGTCCAACTATAGTCCCGACTCATAATGTATGGAGTGGAATGAATGCTTTGTTCAAAGGCGACACAACAGCTGCCAACTAGAAGTAGTAACCATAATCCCGTCCGGATTTTTGGAATATTTGATTTTTTTGGTCTTTTTCATATTTGGGAAAGCTTGAAAAAGAATAAAATTGCTTATAGTACAACAAGTGAGGGAACGAGTGTCAAATAGCGAGCAAACTAGTTCCAAGCAGTGGAACATACTTATGACCAATGCAAGGAAGCGTGTGTAGGTTGTGGACACTCGGGGGGAATGTTCCCTCAGGGTCAAAAGGTCATCAAATTGTGGAGGGCAAATATAAGCTCTGCAGAGCTCGACAGGGAAAGTGCTCGGGCACCAAGCTAATAATGAAGTAAGCGGGAGCCGGCACAAGGCTCAAGCAGCAAGCAGGATGATGCAATGCAATCACAACTTGATATAAATGGGGGAGTCCTTATGGGAGATGGCCGGCATAAGACAAAGTAGAGTATGAGTCTTTATTGCAACGTCATGGTGTAACTACAAAGGACTCCCAATCCTAAGGACAAACAACAGCATAGACACCAGAATGAAAAAAAGGGTTCTAACTAGGGTACCCATGTTCGGAAAGGCCCTACCGCCACATAACCACACTTCTATAATAGTGTGAAGGTTCCGTGTCAGTTAAGAAGTGGGGTCGCACCTAGGGTTTATGAAAGTGGTCAAAAGGTCAAATGCATAATGCATGTGAAAATGACATCTAACCTATATGCCAGGTGTGAAACGTACCTACCGTAGGTGTAAAACGCTCGGAAACAACTTCCACCGAAGAAATCTAGTCAAAAACGCTACTCCATAACATTGCATTAGTCCAAAACATCATTAAATGGTGAAAACTATAGACAAGTGGGTTTTGAAAATTATAAGTAGTAACCAAAATTTACAATTTACAATTCATTTTTACTATTCACCCATTTGGAGTTTAGTTTTCACCTCAAAGTTCAGCTGCTGATTCTGGGAGCTACGAGTGTCCGATCATCGAACCGTCAGGAGCAGGTTGGTAATCTCTTCCCTACCTTCCATTTCAATGTTTTTATTTCAGTTTTCATTGGTTAAAATTTTTGTTTGGCCATGCCCTACATGGTCACGGCGCTATCCGCGGGCTATAACTATGCGGGTCGCGGGTAGGGTTGGGTACGCGCAGTCAACGCACACGTTGACCGCGGGTACCCGCCTCTGTGAGCACAAATTCCCGCGGGTACGGATGTAAAGCTAGTTTTTTAAACAAAACTGACTAAATTCTTGGGTTTTTCTCTTTCCAGGATGGTTCTAGAGTGGAGAGAGAGAGAACATGACCTAGTGGATGAAGTCGTTCGTAACGATGTGCGTGCATAGCAAGCGCTACAAGCATGTGGTTTATACAAATTTTGGAGCATAGAGGGTTTGAGGGCCCAAAACCTATTTCTCTGCCATTTGATAGACTATTGGGATGTCGATGCACAGAACTTCAACCTAGACGGGCAAATACTTTCACTAGAAGTAGAAGATATCTACTTCATTACAGGTTTGTCCCGCCGAGGTGAGGTGGCAAGCCTTCGGTCTCGATCTGTGGGTGGTGGGATCACCATTCCCGACTGTATAGAGAGGTATTTTGTTCCAAATACTCGGGCAGTGGGGAGTCAGGTGCCCATCAGAGCCATAGTCAACCTGAGCATGAAGGTTGTCGTGGCAACTTTAGTGCGGATTACTGGTTCAAAAGCTCTTCACCAGGCATCCAGGCCAGTTATGTTCTATGCATCGCAGTGTATGGCAGCCTATGATATTTGACTGGTGTACTATGCTACTGGGGTCCATGAAGACCTAGCTGACAGAGTGCAAGTAGGGGGATGCAAAAAACTTCGGATAGGGCAGTATTTTGTGCAGCTTCTTCTTTGAGCGGGTTTCGGGTCTTAGTCCGAGGGTTGAGGTCCCTCCTCATAGTCTCCGCGACCCAACCAAGACCCGGTGGGGCAAGGTCCTGACACAACAGGGTGGTGGTCGTCAGGAATCACCATATATAGAGGAGTTCTTTCACTGGTGGGACCGACAGGTCATAGCGATAGAGGACTACCCCTATGCAGGGATAGACTTCCGGCAGGATTGATACATGCCGCTCCCACTAGATGCAGCGTTCGGAGACATTGGTGAGTACTCTTTTTAGGTTTTTTGGTATATTAAATTTTTATGGATTTTTTATTATAGGTGTAAATGCAAAAATCTTTTTGGGGGTAGTATCATGTATTAATGTTTGACTGTTTGCTTGCAGACAAGGGCCCAGTGAGACCCGATGGTTTTCCGAGACATCGTTGTTGGGGCAGGGGTGATGAGATGGTAGGTGCTGCAGCAGAGCGGATACTACAGACTCTGTGGGCCAACCTATCATGGATGACCGCCAGGGTACCACAGGTAGAGGTGGCACAGCTACCATAGGATATGTAGCACCAGGTAGTGGGGGTGCCGGGAAACTGGGTGTGACTACTGCAGCGTGTCGCGAATGCAGTGCATTATTTTTATTAGACACATCCTGTCGGGCCAGCAGCTAGGCCTCCTCGTAGGGATTAGACATCTCGGGTTCCCATTTTGTATCGATATGCATATTTTGAGAGCTACGGGCTCCAGTTTTGTATCATGACACTACCATTTTGGACATATTATTTATAAAAACTTTGGTTTACCGGTTCTACTATATGTGTGTTTGTACAAATGTATGAATGTATCTTTTATTTGTGTGCTTCATTGGGAATGTGACAAATTCTAGTCTAATACATAGTTAGCGTATGCATCAAATATATGAGTAAAACTTCTCAGAACATGAATGTATGTAATTGAAACAAAATGTCGTTCCAAGAGTCTTACCTTTAGGAATTTCTGTAGTAACGTAGAATCCCTCACACGGTACTGACCATTCAGCTGAGACACAACTAGTTGTGAATCCAGGCGGACTTCTAAAGACTGGATACCATGTGAAATAGCATCCCGAAGTATCTCAATGATGGCACTATACTCAGCCACATTGTTAGATGTAGGACCAAGACAAGCACCTCCTGAGGATGCAACTAGGTGGTCAGGTGAGAAAATAACCCAGGCAGCAAAAGCAAGCTGCTGCGTATGACAGCTAGCACCATCCACGAATCCTAAGAACGTAGGAAACTCTGCTGACATCTGCTAATCAAACGGAAGCTAATTAGCAGACCCAAAAACCAAAAGAAAGCTAAACTATGTACGGAAGTAACTATACAGTAGTGTACAAAAGTATTATCTTGAACCAGAGGTTCAAGCGTAATACCGCTTGAGGTAGAGCCCATTTCTAGGCTCCTTCAAGACAGTCCCCTCATAGTCTTCTAATTCATAGGCTCCTTTTCCAGGACACGCCTCACAATATAAGGACCGTGCCACATGGGGTTGAACTTGCCTGCCCCCAGGGGTTATTTAGCTTGGTCATATAAGAGGACCAAGTCACCTTCAACATATTGCCGGGGACTGACAGACCTATCGTACTGAACCTTAACACAACGTTTATTGGCATCTATAGCCACGGCGACATCTCAACGCTGCTTGTCAAGTTGCTCAAGGTGGATTAAACGTTGCTCAAGACCCATTGTATCAGGAAGGAGTTCTATGGCCAGTTTAAGCGAAGGGATTTCGCATTCAATCGGTAAAAGCGACTCCACACCGTGTACTAGTTGAAATGGTGAGAACTCGGTGGCAGTCTTGACTGCGGTTCGATATGCCCACAAAGAAGGATATAACATAATGTGCCAGTTGGTCTTGCTTTGTTGGATGGTACGTTGGAGAATGGTCTTTAAATACTTATTGACTGCTTCAACTTGACCATTCGCTTGGGGATAGTAAGAGGATGAGTGTTCTTGATGAAACCCAATCTTGAGAGACAAATTCTCCATCATTTTGTTCTAAAAGTGACTGCCATGGTCAGTGACAATCTCTTTCGGAATACCGAACCGAGTAATAATTTGATTGAACACGAAATGGGCTACTGTAGCACCATTGACTTTTACGGTAGGCATGGCCTCAACCCATTTGGAAAAGTAGTCCACGACCACTATAATATGGTGATGCCCCCCAGCTGAAGCTGGTTTTCAATCCATGAAATCCACCCCCCACTTGGTGAAGGGACCGACGGTGACGACTAGATGAAGGGGCGCTGGATGCGAGTGTATATTCCGAGAAAACACCTGGCAAGGGTGGCATCTCTTCACATTGTTAATACAATCCTTAAAGATTGAAGGCCAAAAGTAACCAGCTCACATAATACGTTGGGCTGTAGCAAGCCCGGATAAGTGACTGCCACATGCCCCTGCATGGCAGTCATTAAACACCCGCTCCGCTTCTTCATGAGTTAAGCAACAACGGAGAATAGAATCCTTTCCTCGACGATACAAAGTGTCACCGACGATAGTATAATCTTTAGCGTGATGTTTCACATGTCGTCGCTTGTCCCATGAATAATGCGGAGGAAACTTCAAAGTTTGGAGATACACAATGACATCCCCATACCAAGGGTCCTCGGACAAGATAATAAATAAGTGTTCATCCACAAAGGAATCTTCATGGATGACATCCTCATCAAGTCTCGGAAGGTCCGACATAAGCTCAACAAACACCAACGATTTCACCGATTTTCCCGAAGCAAAATCGAGATTGAACTCCTGAAGGATCACAATCCATTTATTGTACTTCCCCCCTATAAGGTGTCGTGATAGCACAAACTGAAACAGATTGATATGCGCTACAACTGTGTTTTTTCTAAGCAAAATATAGTGTCGTAACCATTGGACTGCATGTATAGTCGCAAGTGCCAACTTTTCTACGTGAGTATATCTCAGTTCAGCGTCTACTAGATTTCGACTGAGGTAATAGATGACATGCTTGATGGGTGCATCATCAACCTAAACCAAGACCATGCCAATCGTCTCTTGAGACGCAGCCACATAAAGTATGAAATCTCGTGCGAAGTCTGGTGGACTAAGCATAGGGGCTAATACCAAAGCTTTCTTAAGGGCATCGAAAGACTGTTGGGCTCGCTCATCCTAGATAAACGGTGTGTCTTTCTTCAACAAACGCGTGAAACCTTTGGTAAGATTAGCATAATTGACTACAAAACGTCATAGAAAAGTAGCTCTCCCTTGGAGGCTCTGAAGTTGAAACAAGTTGCATGGAGGAGGCAACCGAAGTATTGCCTCAACTTTGAGAGGATCGACTCTAATACCCTCTTTCGAAGCTATAAATCCTAGAAGGCGACCAGACCTTACTGCAAATATGCATTTATTAGGATTCAATCGGATCTTGTAGTGTATACATCATTCGAGAATCCAACAGAGGTGCTTGGGGTGGTCCATTCTCTTACAAGAATGGTCGGCAAGATCATCCAAGAAAACCTCCATTATACTTTTAAGATCATGAAAGGCATAGGTCATGGCGCGTTGAAACGTAGCTCCGACGTTTTTAAGGCCGAAGGGAATTTTTCAATACACAAATGTACCCCAAGGACAAATGAACGTAGTCTTATGTTGGTCTTCGGGTTTGATTTGAATCTGGTTATACCCCGAAAAACCATCCATGAACGAAAAAATCTCACTTCCCGCACAAGCATCCAATATCTAATCAATGAATGGCATGGGGAAGTTGTCTTTCGAACATGCACGATTCAGGTCTCTAAAATCAGAGCATACGCGGATCGTTCCCTGCTTCTTATCCACAGGAACGGGGTTTGACACCCAATCGGTAAGGGGAACAGGGTAGATGAAACCAACTTTGAGCAATTTCTCCACCTCTGCCTTGATAGCGGCTGACTTCCTAGGGTTATCAGCATGAAGACGTTGCCGAACTAGTTTAACATGAGGATAAGTCTTTATCTCGTGTTCGACAATACTAGGGTCTATTACTGGCATCTCCTGTATGAACAGGAGAAAGCTTCCCGAAGTTCAGTAAACAATTCGGTGTAGATGGAAACCTCCTCAGAAGAGCAATCATCACTGATGTAAACATTCTCAATCTTTCTGGGAGTGCGAGAGATGTTGATCGGTTGAATCGAGGAAATATTAGCCATGTTCCCGTCTACATAAATCTCATGTGAACCCAAAAGAGCCACAGGGTGACCAACCATCTCTGCAAGAGTCGTCCTAAACTCTTCTTGCTTGGCGAGATCGAGGTTAGGAAGGAAATAAGAGCGATGATGCATATCCTCCCAATGTCTCTCACTACCACACATGGCCTCGATAATAGCTTCATCTGAAGGTAAAGTACCATCAAGGCAATCATTCGAACAAGATGAGTTGACTGCCCAAACTGGCAGTGTAATGGGATCTTCCTCATCTGTCCGAGGAGAGGGGAGATCCGGCTCTGTAGTGGCTTGTTGAATATCCTGATAAGCAAGCTCAGCAGCAGAAAGTGGCATAGACATCCCGACGTGCGCAATGTCTCCAGACGTAGAACCTATGGATGGTAAAGCCCATGGATCATTAAAGTATGAAGTCCGAAATTGTACATTATGTAAAGGAGGAGGCGCGTTGTCGGAAATGGTTCCAATAAAGTTCACGGGTGTAGGGAAATCATAAGATCCCATCAATAAAGGGTACATACCAACACCCATGCTCCCAGTTGCCGGCTGAGAGTCTGTAACTTGCAGGACCACTGATCCCGTAGATGTTGTGGGAGGATTAACGAAGTCCAGCTGATCGATGGTCACAATCCTGCCTTCGTGTGGAAAGCAAATGATCCTGAATACAGTAGACACGACAGCTTTCATAGCGTACATCCAATTCCGACCAAGTAAAAGGTTGTAGTCGATGGGCGCATCAACTTTGACTTCAATAGGCATAGGTTTACCTCCCAAGCGAACAACAAGGGAAGGGATTATCCCATGCGGCTTAAACGACCTACCGTCAAATGCAATGAGCATGGTCCTAGACGTGAGTAGAGGAGGAGAGACAAGATATTTCCAACAAGCTAATGACATCATTGATGTGGAAGCGCCTTTGTCAACCACCGTTCATTTGAAAAAAGTTTTAAGGCACTCCACATGGATTTGAAAAGCCACGTGGTAAGGTAATCGAGGTTGCACATCAGTAGTGTTGAACTTGATGACGTTGGGACTCCCTCCGTCCTAAACTCCTAACGCACATAAAAGGGCATGCCTTTGAGAAGGACACGCCTGTAGAACTTCAAGAGCCGACATAGCACACGGAGTTTGGCCCAAATTTTCTACAATGGAGTAGTTTTGGGTGGCTCGAGCATTGAGATTATGCATAGAGCGCTTAAGCAAACCTTTCCGTATCCACGGCATAATAGAGGGATTCTTGATATGCAAGGAATTATTAGCAGGAGGGGGAGGCTCATTCCCCATATTAGGTTGTGGTGCCCCATAATCACGTTGACAAGTAGAAACACTAACCTCCGATTGGACCATATTCACGCATCCATAACCACTAGTATTGGAAGAAGACGTAGGAGTCTCATTAGGTCCATAACCAACGGCGGGAGCATGCAAAGCCATGTTTTGATGATGATGAGGGAGGGGATCCTTCAACACAGCTGGGCTCTGTGCCAAATGCTTTGATGCTTCTTCAATTCGAGGACACAAGTGAGTAAGATGATCTTCCCCACAAAGCTTACAAGGAAATTTCACCTTACGCCTAGGTTTAGGGCCCTCACCAGCATTTCCGCCTTCCCGAGGAGGGTTGGCATTCTCCTTACGAGGGGTATTGCGATTGCTATTATCGTTCCCATTGTTTCCACCCTTACGGTTATTTCTCCCCTTCTTCTTACCACCAGGCTGCTGGTTACTCGATGGTTTAGTCATTTGCACAGTGTGTACATCGGACGATGGGGTGGAAGTGGACAAGGTGTGAACCTGTCCGGGAGTAGATTGGTTTAGTGACAAATTTTGCATTTGATTAGCCACCAAATCTATAGGGCGAGTACTTGCGGATCCCACAATGCCATCGGCATGCGGTCCAGGAACTATCTTGGGCTCATGTCTTGTTCGCGGTGCATTAGTGATGATGTCGTACAATATGCCAGACTGAGAGTATAGTAAATCCAACTGCTGGACTTTTAAGATGGCTTGTTCCTCAGTCATAATACCGGACATCGAAACGTCCTTAACAATATATGGGAGTAGAGACTTGAGGAACCATTCCAACGGAAACTCTAGAGGAATGTTGGCTTTCACTAGTCGCTTCCGTCGATGCCACTCTTGAACGTGGTCAGAAATATGCATGGCCTTATTCTGACGGAAAGTAGACAAACATTCAGTACCAGTATCGTAACGAACCGACAACTGGAAATGATCCAAGAAAACCAAATCGATCTCATTGAATCCTCTATAATTGTTCCCAGGCAACTCGACATACCACTTCGCAGCTGCCCTCGTGAGGGTGCATTGAAATAGTCGTAGTCTAACGGAATCGTGATTCAAGGAGTTGGAAGAGCACCAAAGGTGAAACATCGTGACATGATCACCCAGATCCTCACCACCTTTCCCCTCAAACTTAGGGATGTTCGAAGGAAGATTGGTAGGAACCGGAGGCTAACTAGGGTCGTGACACATCGAATCATTCGTGAGCTTCAAGAGATCCGGAAGATTCAAACGTGCAAGGAATGGGAGCTATAGCTGGAAAGCTTGATTATAAGCTCCCATAAAAGGTTGGTTATAAGAACCTGAAGGATAGGAAGGACCAAATGCTTGACCATGAGCATTAAACTGCTGATTATATGGACATGTCTGACCATAAGCGTGACCATGGCCATAAGGTTGATAACCTCCTTCGACCTGACATGTATGAGAGTAAGCAGGTATATATGTGTTTTGTGCACCATATTGAGGTGGGTTGTACTGATGGCCGACACCGACTGTATTGTAGTAAGGGTTGCCACCATAAGTATGGGGCATATACGTACTATTCGTAGCGGGAACCGTGTTGTAGTAACCAGGATTATAGGGTATGTTCCCAACCCCATCGTAAGTGTTAGGATTAGCATGAGCAGTCGTGTGGTGTCCATAAGCATAAGATGTATTCCCAGCCCCAATATTGGTGTTACTAGTAGCAGGAATGGTGGCGTTATGACCATGTGGATAGGGTATATTCCCACCCCCTACATTAGCATTACTAATAGCGACAGGGGATGTAAAAGTATGTGGTATATGTCCACTACCGAGGTTGGGAGGAGTGTTAACATTTGCAAAAGTGGTCGTAGGTTGACGAGTAACGACATGTGTATTAGGTGGTAGATGGCGAGTCGAGTTGCGAACAATGTTCCTATTAGGTTGGGTAGTCCTAGTAGGCGACCGTCTTCCAACATTAGCATTGTTAGGAGGAACGTGACTGGTCCCCATACTATGTGTGTGAGTGGACAACGTGGTGCCCCCGGCGAGGGTATTACCCCCAATGGGTGCAGTGTGGCTAACACCATGGCTAGTGCCAGCGTGACTACCAAAAGTAGTGGAAGGATCAACTATGTTGTAATCAGGCCTACCAAAAGAGAATGTGGTAGGGTTGATCGTAGGACCAGTGTCGTCATGTAACTCTGGCATCCTATGTATATAATTATGTGGAAACGAAGGATCGAACAGGTCATCCTTGGGCGGATCCAGACCAAACAAATTACGTTGAGTCTCAGGTGGATCACCCCATGCCTCACGAGGAGTAGGGGTGTCTGAAGTATGCTCGACTCTACCCGATGGAGTCGTAGGGATTTATTCAGTATCATAGTGTGCAACAGTCATGACGTCTAGGACGTAGGTCTCGTAAGAATCTAAAGACTCAGAGGGAGCCCGTCGGCATCCCCTAGCAACATGACGTGAAAGCTCGACCGGTTTTAAACCAGCCAACTGACGGGATCGACGGAGAGTAGGACTCCGCGCCACGATATCTCCGAAGAGAATATAAAATCACAGCGTCCCCTAATGGCCAAACTATCGATCAAAAACAGTAAATCAAAAGCACACACCTAGAGAAACTACAGCCAAGAGCAGACAAACAGAGTGGCTAAATGAGCTCCCGACACTAGAGTCGGTATGTCTTGCCTAGGAGAGGCTTGAGACTCCCAAACTGTATCCGGAGGTAAAAAAATCAGTTATAACTGCCCCCAAACTTCACTGCGTGCACAGGGTCAAGTCCCTATACAACGACAACTGTGCTGTCTGACCCTTATCTGACTCAGGACACAAACAGTATAACCACTGCAAGTACCCTATGCGATACCTAGGTAAATCAACTATGGTCACTGCAGTATAATCCATGCTCAGGGGGACAGTCGCAGGTGGGATCCGTCGTATGGGCAGGGTAGCTAATCCTGAAACTCAAGAGGGTCAAATCCCCATATACGAACAAGCCCTGGAAATATCTCCCACGTTCAGCCGGTATTGGAGGGATATCTCCGCAACCAACCTCTCGTGACCTTGTGCTTAACTCTGGTATGAGTAGAGCTTCCTGAGAACACCGATGTATACCATGGATTTCACCACTCCCTGGTCAGACACATAATGTTTCGTCTAGGAGTCTTGGATTGTTTACTCACAATGATCTATTCCAAGACTCTAAACCTATGCTAGTTGGTGTACCCTATAAATAAAATCATTCTAATCAATTTTAGATTAAGCGTTAATTTTAATGGCTGTGGTTACTCAAAGGATATGGTCGTGAAACTAATGATGTATATGACTCAATAGTATGCAAAATCTTCAAACTCTAGACTCATCTATCCAATAAAAACAATGTCACTAACATGCAAAATCAATCCAACAGTTTCGAAATAAAAAAAAAATGCAACTCTTTTATATTTTCGATGCACAAGCAGAACCTAAATGAAAGCAGCAAACACTCAATGCAAAATTCAGTACATGAAAGTAATTTTTTTTGTATTTTCATTTATAAATGAAAGGAAAATGCAAAACTATGTTTTTTTGTATTTGTCAATATAACAGAATGAAAAATGCAAGCAAAATCCTACTATTCAGTTACAGAAATGCAAGGGAGATCACTAAGACAACCTAGCAGATCCTAAACAGTAAGACTCAGCCAATGGAATGAGCTTAAAAATTAAAAATGGGTAAAAAGCCAATGAGGCTCAAACCAAGAGAAAAGAGGAGTTCTGGTTACAAACAAGGCTTGGAACGGTCAGGAACAAGGCCAAAGAAGATTCAGGAACACTCAGGATCAACCCATCAACAATCAAAGGTCATGAAACAACCAAAGCCAGAGTTGTATGCTACTGTCGAAGGAAAACCTGCGGGTACCCAAGGGCTATAGTTTAGACAAAGGCAGGTAGATGTGGGCAGAGCTAAGCTCACCCACGGGTAGGGAAAAGAAACTGAGCAACCAAAGAGTCCAATGGCTCAGAAAAAGGGTTTTTTCTATAGAATATCCTAATGGCCAATTAATGACACGGAACTTCGACAAACAACAACTCTAAATAAGGACTAATGCTCAAAAAATCCCCAAAAATGGATGTTATCCCCAGCGGAGTCGCCATTTCCGTGTTGGAGAAAACTTCCTATGGCTTGGGGTGGACCACAACAGACAGCTGACTACCAGAAATTAACTCAATTCTCAATGCTATGCTATATAAATGACAATGCTAAGATAATGAAGAGCATAACCAATCTCAATCCAAACGTTTGATGTAGATCCCCGTTGGAGCTTTCAATCCGTGCACTTGAATCTGCAAATTAGTCTTGACAGCCAATATACAAAAAGTGCATATAATATATAAACGACATTAACATCATCAATAGAAATGGTCCATGATATTATAAGTAAATGCAACCCAATGTAATATAAACACATTCACAACATTAATGGACGAGAATATGAGTATTTCTATTAATAAATAACAAGAAGTACAATGTGATACGACCTCTTGTCGGCAACCAATCTGAACCAAGATCCGGGTCAATCCACTTGTTCCTCCACCACTTCAATCCTCAATGGAATGGCAAACTCAAACTATGATAGGAGTTTGGAAGGTTGACAAAAAGGGTTCACAACTACAAGGATCAATGAGTGTAAACTCAAGATAGGGCAGAAATCCACTAGAGTTCTCTTGCTCTCCTTTCTCCTCCCGTCCATAAGCCATATGTGCTCAATATATTCCTCTCAAAGGTAGATGAAAGGACACATCGAGGCATTTCTGGGGCAGATGGAGGGTCAAAGGTCACCCAATGACCGCTTTTTGGGAGTAAAAAGTAATTAACTAGTGATTTCTACCATTTTACATGCTACCCACGGGCTATAGTGATGCAACTCATGGGTACGCCCATTGTAATGATGGAACTAGCGTACATAGGAAAAAAATAGGAAAAATAGTGTCTTTGGAGGATAAAAAGTGGATCTGAGTCAGTAGAATGGATCCTCTAGGCCAAAGAGTGGTAATGCTCACAAGGTGGAAAATTACGTTGTAACAAGTTGGAAGGGGAAGAACTAGTCAGAATTGCTTTGAATGTTTTTTCAAAACCATGGGATACATTTGTTCAGTGTATTGTTGCCAGGGAACATCTTCCTGATTGGGAGAGACTTTGGGATGACTTCATCCAGAAGGAGACTCGACAACAAACTCTTCAGAACAATCATGATAAGGGTGATGAGGATGAGAAAAATGTGACCCTTTCAGCAAAGGGCAAGAACAGTTCCAAGAAAGTTTCTACAAGTAAAACTGAGTCAAAGGGTTAACAGGAGAAGGACATGAGCAAAGTGTGATTCTTTGCATGTCATAAGTTTGGTCACTATGCAGGACAATGTCCTAACAAGAAGGACAAGAAAGAGGCACATAAAACAACATCAGTCGATGTTGAATATTTTGCTGAGAAGTTTGAGGAGTTTGATTCTTTGGTTACTTGTATTTTAGGCAGTGATAGTGCAGAGTTTAAAGACATTGGAGCATGGATTGTGGATAGTGGATTATCTCGCCATATAACGGGATGATGTCGATGTTCCTTCGTGTTTCAGAGACAAATTCATATTGCTATGTGGATAGTGGAATCAACACCATACATGCAATGAAGGGGGTTGGATATGTCAGATTCCAACTAGATTAAGGAGGTTCTTTGGAGGTGGCCAACGCGTTGTTAGTTCTAGAGATGAAGGTTAATTTGTTCTCTATTTCAACTTTGGAGGATGATGGATATGTAGTTCTGTTATGAGATAGTCAGGTGTTTATCTATCCAGCGGGAGCTACTCTAGATGCAACAATGTTGCTTGGTGTCTGAGGAGGCAGGATGTATAGGGTGCATGGATAGCTTGTGCATGGTAAGTCCGGGTGGATCTCAGATTTATGGATAGTATCAACAATAGGTGAATGTGAGGCTTCATCTCGTTCTGTCAGAAAAATTAGTTGGTACAAGATGACACTACAAGATGCTCAAGAGCATGAGAAGACTCCCTGGAGCATGGGTGACTAGCACAGGTTCTCAGCTCAGGTTCTAGGGAAGCTAGCAAGACAAGTTTCTGATTCAAAGGGAGCAACTACATCAGATAGTGTGATGGGATTGGGGACAGATCCAGGTGGTGGAAGTGCCGGAAGTACCTCCCTCACTAAAAGGGAGTTAATTTTTGGTAACTTGGGGGTACTTTTGTAGTGATGGTGCCTATTATGCAGAAGTGACCGAGCAAATGTCTCTCTCTAGTGACTTGATTTTATAAAGTGACTTTTATAAAGTTTGAAGACTTAAGTGATTTAAATGATCTCAACTTGAGATTAAGTCGCGCTCATTGATTTTGTGAAGGCGATATCTAACCTTGACCATTGAGATTTATGGTTAGGGTAGTTATTCATTAATGGAGAATAAAAGGATATATTAGAAAGAGATGAGGCACATTCAATGAGAATTTTTGAGAAGAAAAGCTTGGAGAAGGAGATTAGTAGCAAAGGGGCACAAATTCCAAGGGTTATTGGTGGCACACAAACCAAGAAATTATCAACATTAAATCTATCCATACACCAGAGATAATATACATCATGTATAATGGTTTTACATAGTCCGTACAATGGTACTTTGGCTTAGAAATCGAGGCACTTTGGGCACAGATTTCGAGGGTGACTTTGCACAGATTTTGAGGCACATTATTGTTGTGGTAAATCAATATAGTCCATACCAGAAGTACAGAAATCCGGGCTCAGAAAATGAGGTAACTATTGCATCCATACAGGCCATAAAGTCATAGTCTATCTTGCTACACAACAATCGAGGAGATTTTGGCACGTTGTTTGAGATAAGTGCATGTGATTTTATTGGATGAAAATGTACTGCTGTAAACTCATTTATTTTTTCATGAGGTCATAATAAATTTCTCATTTGGAACTGGTTTTCCCTTTGGGGTTTTTCCAGATGCTTTTCTCAAAATCTTGGTGTCAAATGTGTGAATAAATGTTTGTCTACTGTTCATTATTCTACTGCAAATTTTCTGATTCTTAGTCATTTGTATTTGCGCTCATAATTTCCAGTTGAATGCTTTTGGATTAAATGTATTATTGGTGAATCATTATTGGAGGTTGAAATAAGTGTTTAATGAAATTTCAGCAAAGACATTTCATGTATTTAGTGAGAATAAAGCTATTAAAGCATTATGGTTAAATATCTGGTACCATATTTCTATGTCAAATTAACTATGAGTGGTCAGACAACCCCAATCACTATATTTGGATATGGTTTTGGTTATTTGAAACTGGGCCAAGAAATCCTTGAAAATAGTTAGATTGTTTGAAAAATTACAATACAAAGGTTCACAATTGACTTAGCAAGGCATTGCCCAAACATGGCCTCTGTGACGTTGATTGGAAATGTATTGGAGGCAGCCAAACCATGGTAATGTGGATGGCCAATCATGTGCTTGCATTGAGTTGAATTGCAACAACCCATACTATTTGTATGATATGAATAATTATTTCAATTGAGTTGATTGCCAACAAACTAAATTGAGTTGATTCTATGAACTTGATGTGAAGAAACCTGGACAATCTTCCATATCCCTATAGCAAAAAGCCGCTAACCAAAATATTCAATAACTCTGCAACTTTGGCCTTCTCTTTGTAAGCTGATGCTACAATTTTGATGCAAAATAAAATTCATCGGACTCTATTAATAGACATGATTTTAAAGTTTACCATTAGGATTGAGTATATATTGTGTTCTTTTCTAGGAAAAGCTAAACAAGGGCTTGTTGCATGAACAACAATTAGAATTAACAATTGCACTTGAAGTTGCAAAGACATGTTGATAAAATGGAAATTGTAATTAGATCATATTGAGGAGGTTTCTCATATTGGTGATATTGATATGTAATTGGGATTGATGACATTCCATGGTGGTCCAATGTAAAGTGGACAATTATATATGTTGGCAATATTGAGGGCTTTAATTTTCTCTATAACAAATGGTAATAACGTGTCTGAGTACTCTATTAATCAGGCCACTGCAACTAATAAGTTGAATATCAAACATCACTTGTTCTTCATGGCATGGAAAGACTTGACTAATTCGTCATCTTCCTTCTCAATGAATAATTTTTATTGTCTTTGCTCTTCATTGGGCATGGTATGTTTAACGTTTTCAACATATGTTTAATAGACAATGTGGTCAAATTATTACTTTCCAATAAATGCCAACATCCCAAAGGTTGGATGCCAACTTCACTTGTTCTTAGTGGTATGGCAAGACTTTTGCGTCTAATAAGATCCTTTTCAATGAACAATTGTAGTTTCTTTGCTTTATGTTGCTTGTGGTATGTTTAACAATTTTGACATATGTTTATTATACACTGTGACCAAATTTTTAGTTACATGTATAAGCAAATTTTAACTATTTATATAAGCCATGATATATACATTATACATTTGCATCATAAGTTATCTATAGAGGGATGTGGAATTATCAGTATTACTAAAAAAAATATGAAACATATAGCTAGTTACATTAAGGATGAATAACTTCTTGAGTTTGCCAACAAAACTTGACACCATGTCAAATGATTACTACATAGGTCAAATGGTCATGCCAAATTCGTGGTGAAGTTTCTTGTAAAAGGGTACCTAGCTTTGCTAAGAGTTTGCATGTACTTGCATATACCATACATTCAAACTGGGAAAAGTAAATACATATGAATGATAATGTCGAGTATGGTTGCATGAAATAATAAAACCATCTATGTTGTTTTCCCCAAGCGAAAAAAAATCGGTGCCACTATAGAGTGTCAAGGTTTCAAAATATGGATGGGAGGAACACATAAATTAATTGTTGAAAAATATACAACGGAGATTAGCATAGGGAAGCAAGGAACACATTTACATGTCACTTGTAATAGTCATAGTTTCTCTCATTGCGATGGAACTCATGAGATTCTTCTCTATTATTTTATTAGTCTCTGCCATGCAGGGAATATAGCGATTGGTTAGTTGTCGTAAGCAAGTTGAATTTTTAGTATTTATATAAAAACTATGCTTATTTTCCCATGCTTTTTAATTTTATTTTTTACAAATAGTAAATTTTTTATAATTTTTTAAATTAAATATTCTTATTTTTTTTATTGGTTAAAGCACCTGATTTGATGAAATATTATCCTTAGTTGGAGGTGACATTTATTTTTTTAAAATAATAATAAAATCAAATTTAGATGAAAAAAACTAAAAATTGACACGTATCTTACATTAAAAATTGATTGATCGAATTTGATCTCATGAAATCGAGATGTGTACAATTTGCATTAAAATTCTGATCTCGTGACATATCTTGCATTAAATTGATTTACCCAATATCTTTGACATATCTTGGGTTAAAAATTGATTTGTGAATATGATCTCATGAGATCGAGTTCTGTACAAATTGCAATAAAATTCTTAATTAAACTCCCAAGCAATGGTCAAATTTGAAGGGTTGGTTTTAATTTCAATTATAAGGGTATATATTCATGCACCCATTCCATGATGAAAAGTATTGAAAAAAACTACATTTCAATTGATAGTAATAAATTAACTACACCATAAAAAATGTGCTAAATAAAATATTGCATTTTCAATCACATTTATGCCTTGGAAGGAAATCAGTTGCACCGTAAGGTTTAAAATATCCAGAAGAAAAACAAAGAGAGGGCAAAGTCCATTAGATACAAACCATCTAAACACTCCAAAGCTATAAAAGGCTGCTACAAACAATAGGAACTCGAAAGAGGACATTGCAAAATTAGCAATGGGAAATGGGAATTAGGCAGGTCGGGCACTCGAAGTGGGGATTCGAGGGCTAGGGAAGGTGAATCAAAGAAGCATGCAAGCTTTTCCTAGGATAATATTTTCATCTACAAAATTAACATCTTGATTGCAATCTATCAGTTTAAATCTTTGGGATTTCATGTTCATTAAAAAAATTTAAATCAATGTGAAATAATTCAATATGGTCGTATCAATGAGGGTGTTATATATATTTATTACTATGATAACATAGGTACAGAGAAAACACTAATTGCACCGAGAGTAGCAAGGTTCTCTACAATTACTATGAGAGAGATGGTGTAATTGTGAAACTTAACGTTACAGAAATTAAAATTAAAAATTAAAAAATGAATGTGAGCCAATAAATTAAAAAATTAAAACCAACATAGATCCATCTTAAACCTAGATCTACCAAATGATCAAATTTCTTGACTTGGGGATTTTCTTCTTAATGTGTAAAAAAATTAAGATAAAAAAATTTAAACCTCAAGAAATTGGATCTCTCTTTGTGCTTGATAGATTTGGGTTTAATATGTATCTATGATGGTGTGCAACTATGTTTCCTTCTAATTCAATTGTGTGTTGAAGGCTCAATTGATATTATGGACAATGGAGTGGAGCAGCTGGAGGTAGAGGCCATTGCTTCAAATATAGTTAAAAAGAGCTAGCAATGGCTTTCACGACCCAAATGTGCATATCTCTCTCTCTCTCTCTCTCTCTCTCTCTCTCTCTCTATATATATATATATATATATATATATATATATATATATATAGTAAAGTTCGATATTATATTACATTATAAGAAAAAAACTGAAACTGTACATATCAAAAGCAAAACAACCTATGGCTTGTGAATTTTGCAATTCAAGCATGGGTAGGGATGTAGTAAACATAGTGTTGATTCCTGGAAAAATCCCAGCACCGACAATAGGGATTATCCCCAATGAACAATCCCAATTAGATCATTCAGTGTTTGGTATAGGGAATCCGTCCGGTTAACAGTCTGGCTACCGTAGGTCTGTTTGTTTAATTTATGCACTGGTTACAGCCCGACCCACAGTTTATATTTTATGTTTAAAGTATGATTATGCAAGTGCTTCTAATATAATTGATGCATTTAACCTAAAATTGATAGGCATAAGCCTCACAAGTGATGCTGTCACATACCCCAATTTTACTAAAATAATGTAATTATTTTATTAACATTCATGAGACATTATGTTAAATTTAATGCTAAGTAGGAATGGATGACTCAGCAGAGTCTCCAGAAATGGAATGTAAATTCTGAATAATTATTATTAATAAATAAATTATGGAGACAACAGCATGGGAGAGCTGTTAAAAGAGGTTACTGGTCTAACTGGTGGATGGAACTAGGTGGAAAGACAAAAGACAAGTGGCAGCATCCTCAAACACTTCCTGAGTTGCAGGTGGCAACTTCCCTATATTTTGGGGTCATGATTCCCCAAGAAAGTGGAATCTGAGCAGGTGGCTCATTAATGACAGTTAACCCAACTAAGACCTAGGCAATCTTTTAAATACTACTCAATGAACTGAGCTGGGGGTTCAGCATTTGTTCTAGAGGGAGAATACATTCAGGAGAATGCTATTCAGGAGTCCCATTGAGGAAGTGGGAAAACAGTAAGGAAGTGTTTTGAGTCAGGAAGTTGCAGTAACTTGGTTCCAGTATAGCTGCTTTGGCTGAGGGAATTGTTGGCTGTACCTAGTTCCAGCCAGTTAGACCGGAGCAAGCTCGAGGGTCCTGAGAAGTGCTGTCTGGGCACTCTCCAGGAATTGGTAGGGAGGAACAGCCTCCCATTGCTGTTATTGTCTACCATTGATACAGGTTCTGCCACTCTTCCTGCTGTTTATTTAATGAATTTAAATGTAGAATGGACTATCTCATCTGTGTTTTGAACAGTATTTATTTTCAGTAAAGTAGTCTCTCTGTATTATCTTTTGATAGAAATTGCAGAATTTATATGTCACAGAATATTTCCTATGATCACATAGATCGAGTAATTATTTTATGCTGAATATAATTGTTGTTATTACAGTAATAAAATAATTGGTGACTTATCATAGATTTATTATTAATAGTTAAATAATAAATATAGAATACTATACAGTAGTCATTCCAGATATACACTTATTAAAAACCATCATAAGAACAGACACATAGATAAATCTTAGAATTACTGTGAAATATTCCCATATAGAAATTTACAGATATAAATTATACTGGAGCAAATATACCAGTTTATATCTGCTTTATGTTTTATTAAACTACAGTAAGTTTTCATTTTTCAAAAACATACTATACAATCCTATTCCATAAAATCTTAGTCTAAATCTTTTATTTATATTACAGTATTTAGTATAGTATCATGTTCGAAGAAATCTGTTTATGAATGCACAGTTTCGACAGATTGAAAACAAAAGAAAAGAAATGCCTTATATAACAGATGGAACCTACAGGAGATCCCATACATAGTTCAGGCATACATTTTTTATTCACAGTTACAGTCCTTATTTATACAAAAACTTTCACATAATTATTCCGACACACACCCCAAACATATAGTTAATCTACAGTATAACTGACATAAGTCTTTCTCTTCAAAAGTTACGAATGATACCAGGAAGGCGCAGGAGTAAAACTGTTAATAGCATGGAATCCAACTTACATTTAAGATTTTTAAACCAAATACTATAGTAATTATAGCCATGTTGTCACAACAGAGTTGACCGAGTTATTTTAAAACAAGACAAACTTATTGACTGGCTCGAAGCCGAGTCTTACTACATAGAGACTTCATTGTTCCTTTATCCAAATCACAAGCGTAGATTACTGTTCGTTATCGAGCTTATTTTTACATGTAATACACAGCACTGTCGTAGGGATTTTCCTATCAAAAGTCAAACATCTTAACACGCAGAGAAGTTATCAACGAACTCAGCCATTGTTGGCTTTTACAAACCTTATTATTAACTACTGAAAGGGAGACATTCGTAACTATATGAAAACACAAAATCAAAATTTTACAATGTATTTCCAGCCACAGCAGAATTAAACACTTCTCATATTTCTTCATCTATTACAGAAGGAAATAGCGAACCCCATCATTATCTTTAATACCCAAAAACCAAATAAACGCAGAGAACACATATTTTACCATCCCTACAACCGAGTTATCATCCTTTGCAAGTATCTGAGAAACCCAAAACAATCCCTATGTTGTTAAACACTTTGTTCATTTAATAAAAACGCAGAGTGATACACGGCCACATGACAGGCCCAACAGTTACAGTATCTTTTAGCTTATACAGCGTTGGATAAAACCCTGCACATTGAAAATACAATGACAATAACAACCCCAGGGCCTCATAACAGACTGAGCCGTAGGTTGTTCTTCATAGACATGCCGAGGTAACAACCCTATCAACTATAAGCAAACAATTTCATACATGTGACAGCATCCATGACACCAAAAACGACGACAACCCAGTTACACAGGAGGTCCCATCCAGACATAACCCTAGTGCAACAAAACCAACAAAAGGAGAGACAGCCATGGAATAACCAGGCTTACCCGGAGGAGCCAGCGCTGGAGATGAAGCCCCGTACACCTTCAGGAACATCATAACCTACACATTTCAAAGTGCCGAGAATTGTCAACATTAATTTAAATATAAACAATCTTTTGCAAAATCAAAAACTGTGAAACCATTGCTATATTCTTACCTGGGTTTTCGTAGGAAGCAAACCCAGTGGACAACATGGTAGCCACAGGTTAAGCCGAGTAACAAAACCACATCAAATTCGTCAGAAGGATGAGCAAGATAACTCCAAGTTCCTCTCTTTGATAGCCGTGACAGGCATTGTATTGAACAAACCCTAAGACATGAACCAGTCGAGGAAGCACGACTTAAAAACTATTACACGACCATCTCATGGTTAAAACAATGGAGAAAACACTGCCCGGAACTCAGACTAGCAATAGTGTAATTCTGTAGGTAGCATGCGACCCAAACACTGTGACAGCAAATGAAACAAGATGCCCAATAAATTGTAGCAGACGCCAATAGCAGAGCCCACAGACTTCTAAAACTACCAGAGAATAAAACAACGTGACAGAACCATTAAGCAAAGTGCATTTACAGTGCCCAACTGACGAGTTCAGACCAGGAAGGGTTTCTTCCTTACAACCCGAGCCCGAAGGCAGAGAAATAACCAGACAAGGGTTTCATTACTGGCTTATATATCGCCAAACTCAAGGAGGAGAGCCAACCACGTAGACATTAAATTTATCAACTTCACATGGGTCGAATTTCTATAGTTCAGTTGCAGCTCGATTTATTGTTCATCGATTGTAAATCATTGCATGGATGTAAGTTTGATCAACGTATGGAAAAAAAATAAACACTGTGATTGATACACAATCATTGCATAGTATACATTTTGAAACCAAGCCATCGATAATGTCAAGGGCACGTTATTTATTCCCTACAATCAATTGAATAATGATGTAGTCAATTTCAAAAGAGAACTCCACAACATTAAACATAGAAATATTACCTTTGACTATATGTTTGGATACACCTTGGGTATATAAGTCTTATTTATCATAATTCTCCCAATATTATTGTTAAACAATCAACAAGGAGAATAACAATCTTTATTATTATGATGTATAAATATAAACTCATCTACAGGTCCATACCATGAACGTAGTCTAAAAACAAGGCACAGTTAGATGACATAAGTTAAACAAAAATACTAAGTAGACATTGGACTTTGAAATATAGATGAATATAATGGGACATCGCTAGAGGCGTCACTTTTCCAACTCATACTAATAACCAGTAATCACAGCTAATAGTTGACAGTAGGTTACATTATGCTAACGTCACGTTATGCATACGATGAACATAATACAAACAATTGTTCCATTGATAGTTTACAGCATTAACATAGAGTCATGTTCATAACGCAATGGATATGACGGAAACATTGTAATTCATCGCAAAACCTGATGATACTATCCAGGATAAGAGATATTATGTCGAGGCAGTCTATCAATCTTATTTCAAGTATGAATTTCATAAAAAGAACTTTACTGTCTTACACGACAACCAGTAATAGTAATTAGATCTTCTTTGAGTTTTTACAGTGCAGGGAAAGGAGTTTGATACTTACAAAGATTTAAATTACAGTGATCCATACTTCACCGGTGTACCTGTAAATAAAAGACAAATTATGCATTAGCTCGTAAGCTAAGTAAGCCAGTCAGCTATGGCTAGCTCTCCCCTTGAAGTTATAAACGAAAACAGTCAACATCTAAAATCAAAAAAAAAAAAAAAATCACATTTGTATTATAATAGAACCTTTTTAAACAAAATTTTGATTAGTTACTGAAAATAAACAGGACCAGGAATGCAATTAAATAACATTTATTGTTATAATAAAAATTTTAAAATTTTTCAGAAATTTCGGGTTCTGACATGTGGTATCAGAGCGAGGTTCAGACACTAGGCTTGGATGTGACTCCACTAACTTCCGCAAAAACAGTGACCATAAAAGAAATTTTTAAATATATAAAGTACTAACTTATATTTCGGTTTCATGAACAGATACAGAATTTTTTTTTTTTTTTTTTTTTTTTTTTTTTTTTTTTTTTTTTTTTTTTTTTTTTTTTTTTTCTGAATGATACAGACAGGTATGGAAAAACTGGGAGAATACGCTGAGGAGGAATCTCCAAATGCTGTGACAAGACAGATGTCAAGAGAACCTGAGACAGAAGAAGTAATTGCTCACACCACTGAGCTGATGCAGACCATAAGAGGATTAAAGACAGAGATGGAAACAGTCAAGAAGGATAATGAAAGTATTCTAAAGACTCAGGAGCAGTTAAATCATCTATTGATAGAAAAATTTCAGACAGAAGGAAGGAGCAAACGAGCTGACTCAGAAGAAGTTAGTCATCAAAAAGGGTCAAAAAGGACAAAACCAGCTAAATCCGACAGCAGTTCATCATCTGAAGAAAGAAAGGGACAACCCAGTTATCACACTAGCAGTGACAGCAGTGAATCTGAGCTGTACAACCGAAGGAAAAAGTACAGGCCTTATGAAGAGATTTTCGGGGAGTTTAAGAAGATAAAGCCCCCAACTTTCAATGGAGAATCTGAAACTGGAGAAGAGGCGGAATCCTGGTTATCCGGGATGAGAAAATATTTTCAGATCTATAACTACTCAAATCAGCTGAAGGCACGAATGGCCATCTACAACCTCTCGGGAAAGGCGGACATATGGTGGCAAGATCTGAAAAGGGTCAAGGGGATTAAAGAGAGAGAAGTTAATTGGAGTACTTTTAAAAGATACTTCAAGAAGAAATTTCTGTCTGAACAGTATTATGAGGAGAGGGCCAAGGAATTTTATGAACTAAAGCTCGGATCTATGACGATGAAGGACTTAAACAGTAAATTCTTAAGTCTGTTGCGGTATGTACCGTATTTTGTCGAAGAGAAACCAAAAATACAGCGGTTTCTTAGTTGTCTGCCCTATCATATCAAGGACAGAATTGAATATGACAACCCCAAAACACTGGAAGAAGCTATGCGCAAAGCTAATTTCTGTTATGAACAGAATAAGAAGAAAGAGGGAATAGCCAGCTGGAAAGCCAAAAAGAACAGCAATCCGATCGAGTACAAGAAAAAGGAGTTTGTCCCCCATAAAAGTTTCAAGAATGGCAAAAACGGAAACCACTTTAATGGTAAAAGTTTCCAGGGAAACAAAAATGGAGCTGTCAGCCATTCCAACAATTACAAAAGCAGCAAGGAGGCTCCTAATAATCATGGAAACTACACCAAAAACTTTGAGCGAAAAGAACCTGTCAAGTGCTGGGAGTGTAATGGGCCACATTATGCTTCCGTCTTCCCAAACAGAAAGAAACAAATCAGCAATATTCATACTGTTCAAGATGAAATGACAGTTGGAGATTTTGCAGGAACTATGCCCCGAATCAATGCAGCGTTGGAAAACCGCCAAGCTGACTATCAAACTTCCATGGTGGAAGTAGGAGGTATGATTAACAAAACCCCTGTTACTATTTTAATAGATCCAGGTGCTAGTCTTAGTTATATTTCACCTCAGCTGGTAGAAAAATGTAATTTGACTGTTGAAAGATTTGATAATTCTTGGTCTGTACAACTAGCTACTGGGGCAAAAAGGAAAGTAAACTGTTATGTAAAAGAATGCATCTTAAACATGAATGATTTTAGAACTACAGTTAAACTAAACATCTTACCACTTGGCTCTTATGACATACTTATCGGGATGGACTGGTTGGAACAACATAGGGTCGTTTTAAACTGTTTTGACAAAACTTTTAGATGTGTAAACAGTAGTGGACAGCCTGTAACTGTCAGGGGTATCCCTAGGAAAACAGTAGTTAGGCAAATTTCTGCCTTACAACTTAAAAGGGCAGTCAGAAAAGGGTGCAAGACCTATGCTGTAACTATTACAGATGAGACAGGTAAGTCTGAAAGCAACCAGAAAACAGTAGAGAACATCCCTGTAATCAATGAATTTATTGACGTTTTTCCTGAGGAAATCCCAGAATTACCTCCCAAGAGGGAGCTAGACTTTACAATTGAGCTAGTACCAGGTGCTGTTCCCAGTTCAAAAGCCCCGTATCGTATGAATATCTTGGAGCTTAACGAGTTGAAAACTCAGTTAAAGGAGTTAATAGACAAGAATTATATTCGACCCAGTGTATCCCCTTGGGAAGCACCAGTGATTTTCGTTAAAAAGAAGGACGGAACTATGCGACTTTGCATAGATTATCGTCAACTAAAAAAGATGATGATTAAAAACAGGTATCCGTTACCTCGTATAGACGATCTGTTTGATCAGCTACGTGGAGCTATGGTATTCTCTAAGATCGATCTGAGATCGGGTTATCATCAGGTGAGAATTAAAGAGGAAGACATTTTCAAAACAGCTTTTAGAACAAGATACGGACATTACGAATTTGTTGTAATGCCATTTGGGCTTACTAATGCCCCAGTTGTTTTTATGTGCTTAATGAACAACATAATGCATAAGTACCTAGATAAATTTGTTGTCGTATTCATCGATGACATTTTAGTCTATTCTAAGAGTGAGGAGGAGCATAAAGAACACTTACGTATAGTCTTACAAGAACTGAGAGAACAACAGCTCTTTGCGAAATTCAGTAAGTGTGACTTCTTCAAAGACGAAATCCAGTACTTAGGACATGTAGTCACTAAGCAAGGGATTTCAGTGGATCCCGAAAAGATTCGAGCGATTGAAGAATGGCCAGTACCTAAAGATGTAACGGACGTTAGATCTTTCATGGGGATTACCGGTTACTATCGGAGGTTTATTGAAGGCTTTTCAAAAATAGCCAACCCAATCACTTCTTTGCAAAAGAAAGGCAAGAAGTTTGACTGGAATGCGAAGTGTGAAGAAAGCTTCAAGAAACTTAAGACCTTATTGACAACTGCACCTATTCTTAGAATAGCGGACCCAAATAAAGATTTCGTAGTTTGCACCGACGCTTGTAATGATGGTTTAGGCGGAGTGCTGACTCAAGAGGGACATGTCATTGCTTACGAATCTAGGAAGCTGAAAATCCATGAAAAGAATTATGCCACCTATGACCTAGAATTAGCTGCTGTAATTCATGCTTTAAAGATGTGGCGACACCACCTAATAGGCAGAAAATTCACTTTGCTAACGGATAATAAAGGTCTGAAATACCTTTTAGATCAGCCTAATTTAAATGCAAGACAAGCCAGGTGGTTGGCATTCCTAAGTGAATACGATTTTGAAATCCAACACATAAAAGGGAAGGAAAATAAGGTGGCTGATGCCTTGAGCATAAATGCAAAGCTAAATTTTATATCAGCTAGCAGCACTCACACCTCTGATTTAAATGAACAGCTGGCTGAAGGGATAAAATTAGACGA
The DNA here is from genome assembly GCA_027924585.1 of Larix kaempferi. Lineage (NCBI taxonomy): Eukaryota > Viridiplantae > Streptophyta > Pinopsida > Pinales > Pinaceae > Larix > Larix kaempferi. The sequence continues at coordinate 13,123,777 of BSBM01000138.1, read as the reverse complement.
AAATTATCAGCATTTACAAACTGCAGCCAAAGAACAACCCACAGAAAGTTTGATAAAAGGGTATAGTTTAAATGAAAACGGATTTTTGTTGTTTAAAGACAGGCTGTATGTTCCAAATGCACCTAAAGTTAAACTGTTAATTCTAGACAAAATTCATAAAACCCCTTACTCCGGGCATCCAGGCTACCAAAAGACCGTCACCATGTTGAGAAAAGAATATTTTTGGCCTAACATGAAATCTGAAACAGCTGAGTATTTAGCTAGGTGTTTGGACTGCCAACAAGTAAAAACAGAACACCAACATCCAGCTGGATTGCTGCAACCTTTACCTATTCCTAGCTGGAAATGGGAAATAATCAGCCTGGATTTCATTACGGGTTTACCCAAAAATCAACATCAGAATGACTCAATTATGGTAGTGGTAGACAAATTAAGTAAGTCAGCACACTTTATTCCTGTTAAAACCACATACAAGGCTGCAAACATAGCAGATATCTTTCTAAAACAGATTTTTCGGTTACACGGTATTCCAAAAGTTATTATATCAGACAGGGATCCTAAATTCACAGGAAACTTTTGGAGATCCTTGTTCAAAGGATTAAACACCACTCTAAATTTCAGCACCTCTTTCCATCCTCAGACGGACGGACAAACTGAAAGAGTTAATCAGGTATTAGAAGATCTGTTAAGGATGTACGTTAAAGATCAACCAGGTAAGTGGGAGGATTATTTACACTTAGCAGAATTTGCATACAATAACAGTTATCAATCATCAGCTAAGTTTAGTCCTTTTGAGATTCTGTATGGACGAAAATGAAACACTCCTATCTCTTGGAGTAATCCAGTAGATAGATTAGTGTTAGGACCTGATTTATTGAAAGAAATGGAACAGATTGTGAAACAAGTGCAGGAGAACTTGAAGATTGCCCAGGATCGGCAAAAGAGTCAAGCAGATTTGAAAAGAACTCCTAAAGAGTTCCAGGTAGGTGAACATGTGTTCATCAAGGTAAGGCCAAAGAAAAGCTCCCTAAGATTAGGAAGTTGTGCAAAATTAGCACCACGTTACTGTGGTCCATTTGAAATTTTATCTAGAATCGGTCAAGTTGCTTATCAGTTAGCATTACCACCAAATTTAAAAGTACACAATGTTTTTCATATCTCTGTTTTGAAAAAGTATGTTCATGATGCTACTCATGTTATTGATTGGAACATTGTACAGGTAGAACCAGAAGGGGAAGTTCTGGTGGAACCGGATTGTATCCTCGGGAGGAGGGAAATTACTCTACGGAACCGCATAATTGGACAAGTGAAGGTGCAATGGAAGCACCTTAGTCCTGAAGAAGCTACCTGGGAGCTGGAAAGTAAGATGCGGGAAGCATACCCCCATCTATTCCAGCAGGTGACTGAAGAAGAAGAATAAGTAACATCGAGGACGATGTTACATTTTAAGGGGGTGTGTATGTCACATACCCCAATTTTACTAAAATAATGTAATTATTTTATTAACATTCATGAGACATTATGTTAAATTTAATGCTAAGTAGGAATGGATGACTCAGCAGAGTCTCCAGAAATGGAATGTAAATTCTGAATAATTATTATTAATAAATAAATTATGGAGACAACAGCATGGGAGAGCTGTTAAAAGAGGTTACTGGTCTAACTGGTGGATGGAACTAGGTGGAAAGACAAAAGACAAGTGGCAGCATCCTCAAACACTTCCTGAGTTGCAGGTGGCAACTTCCCTATATTTTGGGGTCATGATTCCCCAAGAAAGTGGAATCTGAGCAGGTGGCTCATTAATGACAGTTAACCCAACTAAGACCTAGGCAATCTTTTAAATACTACTCAATGAACTGAGCTGGGGGTTCAGCATTTGTTCTAGAGGGAGAATACATTCAGGAGAATGCTATTCAGGAGTCCCATTGAGGAAGTGGGAAAACAGTAAGGAAGTGTTTTGAGTCAGGAAGTTGCAGTAACTTGGTTCCAGTATAGCTGCTTTGGCTGAGGGAATTGTTGGCTGTACCTAGTTCCAGCCAGTTAGACCGGAGCAAGCTCGGGGGTCCTGAGAAGTGCTGTCTGGGCACTCTCCAGGAATTGGTAGGGAGGAACAGCCTCCCATTGCTGTTATTGTCTACCATTGATACAGGTTCTGCCACTCTTCCTGCTGTTTATTTAATGAATTTAAATGTAGAATGGACTATCTCATCTGTGTTTTGAACAGTATTTATTTTCAGTAAAGTAGTCTCTCTGTATTATCTTTTGATAGAAATTGCAGAATTTATATGTCACAGAATATTTCCTATGATCACATAGATCGAGTAATTATTTTATGCTGAATATAATTGTTGTTATTACAGTAATAAAATAATTGGTGACTTATCATAGATTTATTATTAATAGTTAAATAATAAATATAGAATACTATACAGTAGTCATTCCAGATATACACTTATTAAAAACCATCATAAGAACAGACACATAGATAAATCTTAGAATTACTGTGAAATATTCCCATATAGAAATTTACAGATATAAATTATACTGGAGCAAATATACCAGTTTATATCTGCTTTATGTTTTATTAAACTACAGTAAGTTTTCATTTTTCAAAAACATACTATACAATCCTATTCCATAAAATCTTAGTCTAAATCTTTTATTTATATTACAGTATTTAGTATAGTATCATGTTCGAAGAAATCTGTTTATGAATGCACAGTTTCGACAGATTGAAAACAAAAGAAAAGAAATGCCTTATATAACAGATGGAACCTACAGGAGATCCCATACATAGTTCAGGCATACATTTTTTATTCACAGTTACAGTCCTTATTTATACAAAAACTTTCACATAATTATTCCGACACACACCCCAAACATATAGTTAATCTACAGTATAACTGACATAAGTCTTTCTCTTCAAAAGTTACGAATGATACCAGGAAGGCGCAGGAGTAAAACTGTTAATAGCATGGAATCCAACTTACATTTAAGATTTTTAAACCAAATACTATAGTAATTATAGCCATGTTGTCACAACAGAGTTGACCGAGTTATTTTAAAACAAGACAAACTTATTGACTGGCTCGAAGCCGAGTCTTACTACATAGAGACTTCATTGTTCCTTTATCCAAATCACAAGCGTAGATTACTGTTCGTTATCGAGCTTATTTTTACATGTAATACACAGCACTGTCGTAGGGATTTTCCTATCAAAAGTCAAACATCTTAACACGCAGAGAAGTTATCAACGAACTCAGCCATTGTTGGCTTTTACAAACCTTATTATTAACTACTGAAAGGGAGACATTCGTAACTATATGAAAACACAAAATCAAAATTTTACAATGTATTTCCAGCCACAACAGAATTAAACACTTCTCATATTTCTTCATCTATTACAGAAGGAAATAGCGAACCCCATCATTATCTTTAATACCCAAAAACCAAATAAACGCAGAGAACACATATTTTACCATCCCTACAACCGAGTTATCATCCTTTGCAAGTATCTGAGAAACCCAAAACAATCCCTATGTTGTTAAACACTTTGTTCATTTAATAAAAACGCAGAGTGATACACGGCCACATGACAGGCCCAACAGTTACAGTATCTTTTAGCTTATACAGCGTTGGATAAAACCCTGCACATTGAAAATACAATGACAATAACAACCCCAGGGCCTCATAACAGACTGAGCCGTAGGTTGTTCTTCATAGACATGCCGAGGTAACAACCCTATCAACTATAAGCAAACAGTTTCATACATGTGACAGCATCCATGACACCAAAAACGATGACAACCCAGTTACACAGGAGGTCCCATCCAGACATAACCCTAGTGCAACAAAACCAACAAAAGGAGAGATAGCCATGGAATAACCAGGCTTACCCGGAGGAGCCAGCGCTGGAGATGAAGCCCCGTACACCTTCAGGAACATCATAACCTGCACATTTCAAAGTGCCGAGAATTGTCAACATTAATTTAAATATAAACAATCTTTTGCAAAATCGAAAACTGTGAAACCATTGCTATATTCTTACCTGGGTTTTCGTAGGAAGCAAACCCAGTGGACAACCTGGTAGCCACAGGTTAAGCCGAGTAACAAAACCACATCAAATTCGTCAGAAGGATGAGCAAGATAACTCCAAGTTCCTCTCTTTGATAGCCGTGACAGGCATTGTATTGAACAAACCCTAAGACATGAACCAGTCGAGGAAGCATGACTTAAAAACTATTACACGACCATCTCATGGTTAAAACAATGGAGAAAACCCTGCCCCGAACTCAGACTAGCAATAGTGTAAGTCTGTAGGTAGCATGCGACCCAAACACTGTGACAGCAAATGAAACAAGATGCCCAATAAATTGTAGCAGACGCCAATAGCAGAGCCCACAGACTTCTAAAACTACCAGAGAATAAAACAGCGTGACAGAACCATTAAGCAAAGTGCATTTACAGTGCCCAACTGACGAGTTCAGACCAGGAAGGGTTTCTTCCTTACAACCCGAGCCCGAAGGCAGAGAAATAACCAGACAAGGGTTTCATTACTGGCTTATATATCGCCAAACGCGGAGGAGAGCCAACCACGTAGACATTAAATTTATCAACTTCACATGGGTCGAATTTCTATAGTTCAGTTGCAGCTCGATTTATTGTTCATCGATTGTAAATCATTGCATTGATGTAAGTTTGATCAACGTATGGAAAAAAAATAAACACTATGATTGATACACAATCATTGCATAGTATACATTTTGAAACCAAGCCATCGATAATGTCAAGGGCACGTTATTTATTCCCTACAATCAATTGAATAATGATGTAGTCAATTTCAAAAGAGAACTCCACAACATTAAACATAGAAATATTACCTTTGACTATATGTTTGGATACACCTTGGGTATATAAGTCTTATTTATCATAATTCTCCCAATATTATTGTTAAACAATCAACAAGGAGAATAACAATCTTTATTATTATGATGTATAAATATAAACTCATCTACAGGTCCATACCATGAACGTAGTCTAAAAACAAGGCACAGTTAGATGACATAAGTTAAACAAAAATACTAAGTAGACATTGGACTTTGAAATATAGATGAATATAATGGGACATCGCTAGAGGCGTCACTTTTCCAACTCATACTAATAACCAGTAATCACAGCTAATAGTTGACAGTAGGTTACATTATGCTAACGTCACGTTATGCATACGATGAACATAATACAAACAATTGTTCCATTGATAGTTTACAGCATTAACATAGAGTCATGTTCATAACGCAATGGATATGACGGAAACATTGTAATTCATCGCAAAACCTGATGATACTATCCAGGATAAGAGATATTATGTCGAGGCAGTCTATCAATCTTATTTCAAGTATGAATTTCATAAAAAGAACTTTACTGTCTTACACGACAACCAGTAATAGTAATTAGATCTTCTTTGAGTTTTTACAGTGCAGGGAAAGGAGTTTGATACTTACAAAGATTTAAATTACAGTGATCCATACTTCACCGGTGTACCTGTAAATAAAAGAAAATTATGCATTAGCTCGTAAGCTAAGTAAGCCAGTCAGCTATGGCTAGCTCTCCCCTTGAAGTTATAAACGAAAACAGTCAACATCTAAAATCAAAAAAAAAAAAAAAAATCATATTTGTATTATAATAGAACCTTTTTAAACAAAATTTTTATTAGTTACTGAAAATAAATAGGACCAGGAATGCAATTAAATAACATTTATTGTTATAATAAAAATTTTAAAATTTTTCAGAAATTTCGGGTTCTGACATGTGGTATCAGAGCGAGGTTCAGACACTAGGCTTGGATGTGACTCCACTAACTTCCGCAAAAACAGTGACCATAAAAGAAATTTTTAAATATATAAAGTACTAACTTATATTTCGGTTTCATGAACAGATACAGAAATATTTTTTTTTTTCTGAATGATACAGACAGGTATGGAAAAACTGGGAGAATACGCTGAGGAGGAATCTCCAAATGCTGTGACAAGACAGATGTCAAGAGAACCTGAGACAGAAGAAGTAATTGCTCACACCACTGAGCTGATGCAGACCATAAGAGGATTAAAGACAAAGATGGAAACAGTCAAGAAGGATAATGAAAGGATTCTAAAGACTCAGGAGCAGTTAAATCATCTATTGATAGAAAAATTTCAGACAGAAGGAAGGAGCAAACGAGCTGACTCAGAAGAAGTTAGTCATCAAAAAGGGTAAAAAAGGACAAAACCAGCTAAATCCGACAGCAGTTCATCATCTGAAGAAAGAAAGGGACAACCCAGTTATCACACTAGCAGTGACAGTAGTGAATCTAAGCTGTACAACCGAAGGAAAAAGTACAGGCCTTATGAAGAGATTTCCGGGGAGTTTAAGAAGATAAAGCCCCCAACTTTCAATGGAGAATCTGAAACTGGAGAAGAGGCGGAATCCTGGTTATCCGGGATGAGAAAATATTTTCAGATCTATAACTACTCAAATCAGCTGAAGGCACGAATGGCCATCTACAACCTCTCGGGAAAGGCGGACATATGGTGGCAAGATCTGAAAAGGGTCAAGGGGATTAAAGAGAGAGAAGTTAATTGGAGTACTTTTAAAAGATACTTCAAGAAGAAATTTCTGTCTGAACAGTATTATGAGGAGAGGGCCAAGGAATTTTATGAACTAAAGCTCAGATCTATGACGATGAAGGACTTAAACAGTAAATTCTTAAGTCTGTTACGGTATGTACCGTATTTTGTCGAAGAGAAACAAAAAATACAGCGGTTTCTTAGTTGTCTGCCCTATCATATCAAGGACAGAATTGAATATGACAACCCCAAAACACTGGAAGAAGCTATGCGCAAAGCTAATTTCTGTTATGAACAGAATAAGAAGAAAGAGGGAATAGCCAGCTGGAAAGCCAAAAATAACAACAATCCGATCGAGTACAAGAAAAAGGAGTTTGTCCCCCATAAAAGTTTCAAGAATGGCAAAAACGGAAACCACTTTAATGGTAAAAGTTTCCAGGGAAACAAAAATGGAGCTGTCAGCCATTCCAACAATTACAAAAGCAGCAAGGAGGCTCCTAATAATCATGGAAACTACACCAAAAACTTTGAGCGAAAAGAACCTGTCAAGTGCTGGGAGTGTAATGGGCCACATTATGCTTCCGTCTGCCCAAACAGAAAGAAACAAATCAGCAATATTCATACTGTTCAAGATGAAATGACAGTTGGAGATTTTGCAGGAACTATGCCCCGAATCAATGCAGCGTTGGAAAACCGCCAAGCTGACTATCAAACTTCCATGGTGGAAGTAGGAGGTATGATTAACAAAACCCCTGTTACTATTTTAATAGATCCAGGTGCTAGTCTTAGTTATATTTCACCTCAGCTGGTAGAAAAATGTAATTTGACTGTTGAAAGATTTGATAATTCTTGGTCTGTACAACTAGCTACTGGGGCAAAAAGGAAAGTAAACTGTTATGTAAAAGAATGCATCTTAAACATGAATGATTTTAGAACTACAGTTAAACTAAACATCTTACCACTTGGCTCTTATGACATACTTATCGGGATGGACTGGTTGGAACAACATAGGGTCGTTTTAAACTGTTTTGACAAAACTTTTAGATGTGTAAACAGTAGTGGACAGCCTGTAACTGTCAGGGGTATCCCTAGGAAAACAGTAGTTAGGCAAATTTCTGCCTTACAACTTAAAAGGGCAGTCAGAAAAGGGTGCAAGACCTATGCTGTAACTATTACAGATGAGACAGGTAAGTCTGAAAGCAACCAGAAAACAGTAGAGAACATCCCTGTAATCAATGAATTTATTGACGTTTTTCCTGAGGAAATCCCAGAATTACCTCCCAAGAGGGAGCTAGACTTTACAATTGAGCTAGTACCAGGTGCTGTTCCCAGTTCAAAAGCCCCGTATCGTATGAATATCTTGGAGCTTAACGAGTTGAAAACTCAGTTAAAGGAGTTAATAGACAAGAATTATATTCGACCCAGTGTATCCCCTTGGGAAGCACCAGTGATTTTCGTTAAAAAGAAGGACGGAACTATGCGACTTTGCATAGATTATCGTCAACTAAAAAAGATGACGATTAAAAACAGGTATCCGTTACCTCGTATAGACGATCTGTTTGATCAGCTACGTGGAGCTACGGTATTCTCTAAGATCGATCTGAGATCGGGTTATCATCAGGTGAGAATTAAAGAGGAAGACATTTTCAAAACAGCTTTTAGAACAAGATACGGACATTACGAATTTGTTGTAATGCCATTTGGGCTTACTAATGCCCCAGCTGTTTTTATGTGCTTAATGAACAACATAATGCATAAGTACCTAGATAAATTTGTTGTCGTATTCATCGATGACATTTTAGTCTATTCTAAGAGTGAGGAGGAGCATAAAGAACACTTACGTATAGTCTTACAAGAACTGAGAGAACAGCAACTCTTTGCGAAATTCAGTAAGTGTGACTTCTTCAAAGACGAAATCCAGTACTTAGGACATGTAGTCACTAAGGAAGGGATTTCAGTGGATCCCGAAAAGATTCGAGCGATTGAAGAATGGCCAGTACCTAAAGATGTAACGGACGTTAGATCTTTCATGGGGATTACCGGTTACTATTGGAGGTTTATTGAAGGCTTTTCAAAAATAGCCAACCCAATCACTTCTTTGCAAAAGAAAGGCAAGAAGTTTGATTGGAATGCGAAGTGTGAAGAAAGCTTCAAGAAACTTAAGACCTTATTGACAACTGCACCTATTCTTAGAATAGCGGACCCAAATAAAGATTTCGTAGTTTGCACCGACGCTTGTAATGATGGTTTAGGCGGAGTGCTGACTCAAGAGGGACATGTCATTGCTTACGAATCTAGGAAGCTGAAAATCCATGAAAAGAATTATGCCACCTATGACCTAGAATTAGCTGCTGTAATTCATGCTTTAAAGATGTGGCGACACCACCTAATAGGCAGAAAATTCGCTTTGCTAACGGATAATAAAGGTCTGAAATACCTTTTAGATCAGCCTAATTTAAATGCAAGACAAGCCAGGTGGTTGGCATTCCTAAGTGAATACGATTTTGAAATCCAACACATAAAAGGGAAGGAAAATAAGGTGGCTGATGCCTTGAGCAGAAATGCAAAGCTAAATTTTATATCAGCTAGCAGCACTCACACCTCTGATTTAAATGAACAGCTGGCTGAAGGGATAAAATTAGACGAAAATTATCAGCATTTACAAACTGCAGCCAAAGAACAACCCACAGAAAGTTTGATAAAAGGGTATAGTTTAAATGAAAACGGATTTTTGTTGTTTAAAGACAGGCTGTATGTTCCAAATGCACCTAAAGTTAAACTGTTAATTCTAGACAAAATTCATAAAACCCCTTACTCCGGGCATCCAGGCTACCAAAAGACCGTCACCATGTTGAGAAAAGAATATTTTTGGCCTAACATGAAATCTGAAACAGCTGAGTATTTAGCTAGGTGTTTGGACTGCCAACAAGTAAAAACAGAACACCAACATCCAGCTGGCTTGCTGCAACCTTTACCTATTCCTAGCTGGAAATGGGAAATAATCAGCCTGGATTTCATTACGGGTTTACCCAAAAATCAACATCAGAATGACTCAATTATGGTAGTGGTAGACAAATTAAGTAAGTCAGCACACTTTATTCCTGTTAAAACCACATACAAGGCTGCAAACATAGCAGATATCTTTCTAAAACAGATTTTTCGGTTACACGGTATTCCAAAAGTTATTATATCAGACAGGGATCCTAAATTCACAGGAAACTTTTGGAGATCCTTGTTCAAAGGATTAAACACCACTCTAAATTTCAGCACCTCTTTCCATCCTCAGACGGACGGACAAACTGAAAGAGTTAATCAGGTATTAGAAGATCTGTTAAGGATGTACGTTAAAGATCAACCAGGTAAGTGGGAGGATTATTTACACTTAGCAGAATTTGCATACAATAACAGTTATCAATCATCAGCTAATTTTAGTCCTTTTGAGATTCTGTATGGACGAAAATGAAACACTCCTATCTCTTGGAGTAATCCAGTAGATAGATTAGTGTTAGGACCTGATTTATTGAAAGAAATGGAACAGATTGTGAAACAAGTGCAGGAGAACTTGAAGATTGCCCAGGATCGGCAAAAGAGTCAAGCAGATTTGAAAAGAACTCCTAAAGAGTTCCAGGTAGGTGAACATGTGTTCATCAAGGTAAGGCCAAAGAAAAGCTCCCTAAGATTAGGAAGTTGTGCAAAATTAGCACCACGTTACTGTGGTCCATTTGAAATTTTATCTAGAATCGGTCAAGTTGCTTATCAGTTAGCATTACCACCAAATTTAAAAGTACACAATGTTTTTCATATCTCTGTTTTGAAAAAGTATGTTCATGATGCTACTCATGTTATTGATTGGAACATTGTACAGGTAGAACCAGAAGGGGAAGTTCTGGTGGAACCGGATTGTATCCTCGGGAGGAGAGAAATTACTCTACGGAACCGCATAATTGGACAAGTGAAGGTGCAATGGAAGCACCTTAGTCCTGAAGAAGCTACCTGGGAGCTGGAAAGTAAGATGCGGGAAGCATACCCCCATCTATTCCAGCAGGTGACTGAAGAAGAAGAATAAGTAACATCGAGGACGATGTTACATTTTAAGGGGGTGTGTATGTCACATACCCCAATTTTACTAAAATAATGTAATTATTTTATTAACATTCATGAGACATTATGTTAAATTTAATGCTAAGTAGGAATGGATGACTCAGCAGAGTCTCCAGAAATGGAATGTAAATTCTGAATAATTATTATTAATAAATAAATTATGGAGACAACAGCATGGGAGAGCTGTTAAAAGAGGTTACTGGTCTAACTGGTGGATGGAACTAGGTGGAAAGACAAAAGACAAGTGGCAGCATCCTCAAACACTTCCTGAGTTGCAGGTGGCAACTTCCCTATATTTTGGGGTCATGATTCCCCAAGAAAGTGGAATCTGAGCAGGTGGCTCATTAATGACAGTTAACCCAACTAAGACCTAGGCAATCTTTTAAATACTACTCAATGAACTGAGCTGGGGGTTCAGCATTTGTTCTAGAGGGAGAATACATTCAGGAGAATGCTATTCAGGAGTCCCATTGAGGAAGTGGGAAAACAGTAAGGAAGTGTTTTGAGTCAGGAAGTTGCAGTAACTTGGTTCCAGTATAGCTGCTTTGGCTGAGGGAATTGTTGGCTGTACCTAGTTCCAGCCAGTTAGACCGGAGCAAGCTCGGGGGTCCTGAGAAGTGCTGTCTGGGCACTCTCCAGGAATTGGTAGGGAGGAACAGCCTCCCATTGCTGTTATTGTCTACCATTGATACAGGTTCTGCCACTCTTCCTGCTGTTTATTTAATGAATTTAAATGTAGAATGGACTATCTCATCTGTGTTTTGAACAGTATTTATTTTCAGTAAAGTAGTCTCTCTGTATTATCTTTTGATAGAAATTGCAGAATTTATATGTCACAGAATATTTCCTATGATCACATAGATCGAGTAATTATTTTATGCTGAATATAATTGTTGTTATTACAGTAATAAAATAATTGGTGACTTATCATAGATTTATTATTAATAGTTAAATAATAAATATAGAATACTATACAGTAGTCATTCCAGATATACACTTATTAAAAACCATCATAAGAACAGACACATAGATAAATCTTAGAATTACTGTGAAATATTCCCATATAGAAATTTACAGATATAAATTATACTGGAGCAAATATACCAGTTTATATCTGCTTTATGTTTTATTAAACTACAGGAAGTTTTCATTTTTCAAAAACATACTATACAATCCTATTCCATAAAATCTTAGTCTAAATCTTTTATTTATATTACAGTATTTAGTATAGTATCATGTTCGAAGAAATTTGTTTATGAATGCACAGTTTCGACAGATTGAAAACAAAAGAAAAGAAATGCCTTATATAACAGATGGAACCTACAGGAGATCCCATACATAGTTCAGGCATACATTTTTTATTCACAATTACAGTCCTTATTTATACAAAAACTTTCACATAATTATTCCGACACACACCCCAAACATATAGTTAATCTACAGTATAACTGACATAAGTCTTTCTCTTCAAAAGTTACGAATGATACCAGGAAGGCGCAGGAGTAAAACTGTTAATAGCATGGAATCCAACTTACATTTAAGATTTTTAAACCAAATACTATAGTAATTATAGCCATGTTGTCACAACAGAGTTGACCGAGTTATTTTAAAACAAGACAAACTTATTGATTGGCTCGAAGCCGAGTCTTACTACATAGAGACTTCATTGTTCCTTTATCCAAATCACAAGCGTAGATTACTGTTCGTTATCGAGCTTATTTTTACATGTAATACACAGCATTGTCGTAGGGATTTTCCTATCAAAATTCAAACATCTTAACACGCAGAGAAGTTATCAACGAACTCAGCCATTGTTGGCTTTTACAAACCTTATTATTAACTACTGAAAGGGAGACATTCGTAACTATATGAAAACACAAAATCAAAATTTTACAATGTATTTCCAGCCACAGCAGAATTAAACACTTCTCATATTTCTTCATCTATTACAGAAGGAAATAGCGAACCCCATCATTATCTTTAATACCCAAAAACCAAATAAACGCAGAGAACACATATTTTACCATCCCTACAACCGAGTTATCATCCTTTGCAAGTATCTGAGAAACCCAAAACAATCCCTATGTTGTTAAACACTTTGTTCATTTAATAAAAACGCAGAGTGATACACGGCCACATGACAGGCCCAACAGTTACAGTATCTTTTAGCTTATACAGCGTTGGATAAAACCCTGCACATTGAAAATACAATGACAATAACAACCCCAGGGCCTCATAACAGACTGAGCCGTAGGTTGTTCTTCATAGACATGCCGAGGTAACAACCCTATCAACTATAAGCAAACAGTTTCATACATGTGACAGCATCCATGACACCAAAAACGACGACAACCCAGTTACACAGGAGGTCCCATCCAGACATAACCCTAGTGCAACAAAACCAACAAAAGGAGAGACAGCCATGGAATAACCAGGCTTACCCGGAGGAGCCAGCGCTGGAGATGAAGCCCCGTGCACCTTCAGGAACATCATAACCTGCACATTTCAAAGTGCCGAGAATTGTCAACATTAATTTAAATATGAACAATCTTTTGCAAAATCGAAAACTGTGAAACCATTGCTATATTCTTACCTGGGTTTTCGTAGGAAGCAAACCCAGTGGACAACCTGGTAGCCACAGGTTAAGCCGAGTAACAAAACCACATCAAATTCGTCAGAAGGATGAGCAAGATAACTCCAAGTTCCTCTCTTTGATAGCCGTGACAGGCATTGTATTGAACAAACCCTAAGACATGAACCAGTCGAGGAAGCACGACTTAAAAACTATTACACGACCATCTCATGGTTAAAACAATGGAGAAAACCCTGCCCCGAACTCAGACTAGCAATAGTGTAAGTCTGTAGGTAGCATGCGACCCAAACACTGTGACAGCAAATGAAACAAGATGCCCAATAAATTGTAGCAAACGCCAATAGCAGAGCCCACAGACTTCTAAAACTACCAGAGAATAAAACAGCATGACACAACCATTAAGCAAAGTGCATTTACAGTGCCCAACTGACGAGTTCAGACCAGGAAGGGTTTCTTCCTTACAACCCGAGCCCGAAGGCAGAGAAATAACCAGACAAGGGTTTCATTACTGGCTTATATATCGCCAAACGCAAGGAGGAGAGCCAACCACGTAGACATTAAATTTATCAACTTCACATGGGTCGAATTTCTATAGTTCAGTTGCAGCTCGATTTATTGTTCATCGATTGTAAATCATTGCATGGATGTAAGTTTGATCAACGTATGGAAAAAAAATAAACACTATGATTGATACACAATCATTGCATAGTATACATTTTGAAACCAAGCCATCGATAATGTCAAGGGCACGTTATTTATTCCCTACAATCAATTGAATAATGATGTAGTCAATTTCAAAAGAGAACCCCACAACATTAAACATAGAAATATTACCTTTGACTATATGTTTGGATACACCTTGGGTATATAAGTCTTATTTATCATAATTCTCCCAATATTATTGTTAAATAATCAGAAAGGAGAATAACAATCTTTATTATTATGATGTATAAATATAAACTCATCTACAGGTCCATACCATGAACGTAGTCTAAAAACAAGGCACAGTTAGATGACATAAGTTAAACAAAAATACTAAGTAGACATTGGACTTTGAAATATAGATGAATATAATGGGACATCGCTAGAGGCGTCACTTTTCCAACTCATACTAATAACCAGTAATCACAGCTAATAGTTGACAGTAGGTTACATTATGCTAACGTCACGTTATGCATACGATGAACATAATACAAACAATTGTTCCATTGATAGTTTACAGCATTAACATAGAGTCATGTTCATAACGCAATGGATATGACGGAAACATTGTAATTCATCACAAAACCTGATGATACTATCCAGGATAAGAGATATTATGTCGAGGCAGTCTATCAATCTTATTTCAAGTATGAATTTCATAAAAAGAACTTTACTGTCTTACACGACAACCAGTAATAGTAATTAGATCTTCTTTGAGTTTTTACAGTGCAGGGAAAGGAGTTTGATATTTACAAAGATTTAAATTACAGTGATCCATACTTCACCGGTGTACCTGTAAATAAAAGAAAAATTATGCATTAGCTCGTAAGCTAAGTAAGCCAGTCAGCTATGGCTAGCTCTCCCCTTGAAGTTATAAACGAAAACAGTCAACATCTAAAATAAAAAAAAAATAAAAAAATCACATTTGTATTATAATAGAACCTTTTTAAACAAAATTTTGATTAGTTACTGAAAATAAACAAGACCAGGAATGCAATTAAATAACATTTATTGTTATAATAAAAATTTTAAAATTTTTCAGAAATTTCGGGTTCTGACAGATGCGTAGGTTCTTACCTCCCATCTTATCACTTCTACCTTATCAATTATCTAACTCTATTCTACACTAACTAATCTATCCTTGTAAGGAGCGAGTTTATGATAAGAGTAATAATCTGCGAATGCTTATACAAATCCAACAGATAGCCATTAGGATAAAGTATGCACATTCACGGTGGAAAAATACAAAGATAGCTTTGATTAGAATTAAACCAATTTATTACTTTGTTATCACACAAGCATTTACATAGATACATGAAACCATTCATCACCATTGAAGTAGTTCGACAAGTTAGAAATATCTCAGAACATGACCATGAACATAATAACAAATCTATCCTTGCAAGGAGTGTGTTTAAATAAGAGTAATAATCTGAGAATGCTTATACAAATCCAACAGATCCATTAAGATAAAGTATGCACATTCACAACAAAAAAATACAAAGATAACTTTGATTATAATTAAACCAATTTATTACTCTGTTATCACACAGACATTTGCATAGATACGTAAAACCATTCATCACCATTGAAGTAGTTTGACAAGTTAGAAAGATCTCACAGCATGAACATGAGTAGAAGAGAAATAGTTCTAATATGTTAGTTACACATTCCATGCAAAAATTGGTGCAAGCTTTTCCCAGCGAACAAATCCTTCCTCATTGGCATAAAAATAGTTCTCTTACAAAAATGTATCCAGTCTCTATTTCACTAGCAAAAGTCCTCCTTTGTCTAGTACCCTTCCCCCATATTTATATTACAAGAGAATTGTTTGTACATGACTGATCATTTCGGCTTCCTCCACATAATTTGGCTTGCCAAATTTGTCTTTTATGTCAACTGTTTCCTCTGCGTGCGGTCTTTCAGCTTCCTTCGCATTATGATTGATCACTTCGACGTCCTCTGTGTCCTTTGGATTACCAATCTTGTCTTTTATGCCTATTGTTCCTTCTTCTCACAGCCTTTTAGCTTCTACGCGTCTTGAGGAAACAACAAAACCAATGTATAATCAAAACTCATTATTAAGCAAAATCATAATGAACATAATACAAATTTCAGAAGCATGATTTGTCAATATGGTTTGCAAAACAAATATTTAAAATTCCCCGATCTTGTTTTGGCCTGAGAATGATAACTAACGTGGAGGCTGAAAGTCGGCAAAAGGCTTTAAAAAATGGCCAAAAATCATCCTTCCGCAATCCGCAATCCGCAATGCGGGCCTGCAAGAGTGCGAAATTGTGCGCGCCAATTTCCAATGTTCAAAAATGCCATCTGCAATCCTCAATGCGGGATACGAAGTTGCGAGGTTGCGGGAATGTGGGAGTGCAGAAGAGAAATTCAGAAAGTCCGAAATGCAACCAGCAATCCGCAATCAGAACTATAGAAGTGCAGACATGCGAGATGTGGAAAGGAGAGATGCGGGAACGCAGAAATGTGGACATGCAGAATGCGGAAATGCGGAATGCAATTCCAAAGTCGAAAATACAGTCCACAATCCGCAATCCACAATCGGAAATGCGGGAAGGAGGAAAGTTGGGATTGCGGATATAGTTTCAAACAGTTGGAGATGCAATCCGCAATCCACAACCTGACATTAAACATGCGGAAAATGAATGATGCGGAACTTAGGAACGTGGAAGTGCGGAAATGCCTTTTCTTTTGTTATTTTTCAAGAAAAACTAAGTGCCAAGGGTAAGATGAAACAAACTCTGAGTAAGATCAAAGGAGGGACCCTGCAATTTTGCAAAAAATTTGGGGATCAAGTTGCAGCTGCAACAATTTGCGACTAGCTGGTGAACACAGATCTTTGAACAAACCCGTTTTAGGATCACAATTGCTTGTCTGTTATTAATTCTAATTGTAAAATTGTGCCCTTATCATTTTACCAGGATTTTAAAATGCTAAAGTTTTATGCAGGGAGATGAGCTTTCTTGAATCATATTGGTCATTCATTTTGGGAAATAGGGCAACCTGGACCAGATTTCATGACCACTCTCCCAAGGCCATAATATGGAGTTCATTATTAGTCCCATATTTTGGTTACCTATAAATATGACTCCACGAGATCATAACAAAATCAAACATATCAATTTGTTTGTTATTCATTCCCATGCTATCATAATTTCTTTAGATGATTTCTTTTAACGAGTTTTATCGTCCGAGTCTTTCATCAATAGCCTTCTTCAGTATTCAACATTTGACGTGGGTCCTTCCATCCATAATGTCCTTTTGTGTGAGTGATGAGATTTTCTTTGTTTTTCATATTCACGGACGAAGAAGAACCCTTTTGGACTTATCATCTGGGAAATCTTCTTGATTGGATGTATTTATTTTCAAAACCATTTCTTTGATGGAGATGAAACTTTTCAGAAATTTTGACTCTTCATTATAAGCCTTTTGGATGTAATTTTCGTAGCATGGGATCATTTTAATTGCCATACATATGCAAGACTTGCTTCCTTTCCATGGGTCAGTTATAGTAGGCTGCCTAAGATGGTTATTTATGTGTAAGTGATTGGAGCCCCAATATAGTAATTTAGAATTCATAGATCATGGTTATTTCATAGGGTTTACATTGACACAACATAAAACATGAAGCAACCCTCCCCTTTTAAAACAAAGCAACAATTAAAATCACTAATGACATTGTTTTTTACAAAAATAATTCATTTTTTCATGAAGCCAACTATGATTCTTTTGGTGATTAACATCATTTCACATGAGATTGTTCATATTTATGCATATCACTCTGAAAGCTGAACTGAGGTTTATTAAGAAAATCAAGCAATTATAGAAAAATCAAAACATGGGATAAGGTTGAAGCTAACTATCCTAAGATGAAAACAAATGAGATCAAACAAAATGATAAAATCGACAAAAAGGATCAACAAAAAGGATCAGCAAAACAAAAGCATGAGGCAAGGGATAAAAAAGTATACAATCAAAACAATCAATCATGGATTTCCACTTAGAAAGGCAGAGAATTAGAAACCCACATAAGTATCTAGTTGTAAATCAACAGAATAAAAAACAAGCCAAAACTTTAGATTAAATCCGGGCACAATCTATTCTTTTTTTAGATTTACTTTCAAAACAAGAGACACCATTGAAGGGATGTAAGCAAGACCAAAGATCATATCATCAATGCCAACCTTAACAATGTGGAAAGTTGAAGACAGGTAAAAACATGGTTTCAGGGAAAAAGAACAGGAAATAAGCCAAGCCAGATTACAAGCATCACTCAATCCAACATTTCATTGCCCAAAATTATTTCATGATTTCAATATTGTTCCCAAATTCACTTGCCACTGAACCCTTGATACTGCTTCAAGATATACAACATACAGTTGATTAAGTGTTCCATCACTTGCTTCCCAAACCAAATTCTGATAACCCTAGTCTGAGGGTTGAGTCAACATGAAGGAAACTAAGCTCACTTAGCGGGGTCATGATTGGGCCAACTGTTAGGTTGAATGAAGGCCAAAACAAACCAAGGTATTGTCAAGGGATTAGAAGGAGTCTCAACACCACAGATTTCAGAGCATCTTTTAAGATTCAACAGATGAGGTCAAGTGTGTCTAAAAATTTCATTATAATTCCATTAGTTTCATTGCATGATCATATTGATTTAATTCATAAAAAAAACAATCCCGTAGTTTCAAAATCACTCAGAAAGTAATGTAATTGAAAAGACATTGTTATGGATCATTTGCTAAGTGACATAATACTTCCATGTGAATCTTGGCAAGGTATTTCTTCATTTTCCATCAATTGGTCTACTCCCTTCTAGAAAATACCTGTCAAAACAATAGAATCAAATAAGAGTAATGAAGTCATGGGAGGCAATAAAAATGTAATCAGACTCCTGCTTTTCTTAACTTTTATTCAGATGCAAAATTATCATGACAACTAATGAAACATTCCAAACCCTATTTATCAGTTAAATCTCATAATGCATTTTAAATGGTAAAATTTTGGAGGTGTCATTCACATTTATGGGGCAATAAGAGATATCAACAAGATAGAATAGAGACCCTGCTCCTTAGTCACCTAAAACTATGATAAATTTTGCTAGAGCCTGTCTAATGTAATATTACCCATATCTTATGGTTGAGTTGAAAAAACAACTGTACTCATAGGAATGCTTCAAATCTAACCGAGTACCCTTTACCAATTTGTAACTCCGAGGCTTCAAAATATTAAATTCCTTTATCCCTAAAGCCTTCTTACGAGTTATTGTTCTGTCAATGAAAAGCTATCTTCCTTCCTTTTTAATTTCTGCTGTTAACTTTTATCTTGCATCCAAAATCAAAGAATGTATTTGCAGACCTAGACTTTCTTCAATTTGAATGTGGACTCCTTCATAAAACACATCTGTGTTCATACTCATTCTCATGAAAAAAATTAGATGAAACCAGTGAAGACATCTCTTGTGCATACCTTATGCATGTTTAGTTCAGTCCAACATATGCATCAAATAAAGGTATCATCTTTCATTTCCAAATATCCAAAAAGAGAGAGTCATAATAAAGGGGAAAAGTTAAGCTATCAATTAAAACTCAAATGACTACCTAGCAGCTAAATTATTCAAAAGAAAAGAAACTACATGAGTCAAACTCTTATTCTAAAATATTAGAAAAATAATACCTATACTACTACCCTAACTACACCAGTTCAACCCAATTAAGTGAAATCATAGAGCCAGTTCAGCCATCGAAGGAAATCCAGTCCCACATGGAAATGAATACCATGCATAGGTCTATAGGAATGATGCATTATGCAATCCAAGGTCATAAAAGTAACACCAGTCCTAAATCCATTCACAACAGAAAAAATCAAGTACATGTTGCATTGTGGCAACTTTTCATAAAATGACAATTCCAGCCATATATCAACATAATCATGAATATCATTATATAAGTTATGTGATTTATGTGAAAAAATCTAATATGGATAATGTATATCCATAGGACCATGCGATGAAAATCCAAAGTCATTTTTTATAGATATCACCTCGTTATTGGATTCAGAGTGTGGATCAATGATGTGAGAACCCGACATAACCATCATCGGACGATTAAGTGCCTTATCATTATCATCAATGCATTCTTTTCTTACCATGAAACTCTTCAATATAAAAAATGTTATCTTCTTTAGGATACAATGGAGTATCGTAGATAACCTCCTATTGTTCCACATCATCAATATGATCACTACTAGCTTGTGTTTTATGGAAGACATTTGTGAAGAGGTTTTCTACTTCAATACATCCTTCAAAATGAACATTAGAAATATCTGCATATTCACCTTTTTCAATATTCCTTGACATGCAAAATTCAAACTCAAGGTTATTTAATCCAAGCATATTTTTGGCTTCTACTTTAGTTGTACAGCCTGTAAATATGTCCGGGTTGAGAAAGCTTCTTTTAACTTTTGCATATTCAAAGAAATCATCAATCACTTGTTGCTCCAATAATAAATTATCAGTCAAAGCATTATGATTTTGTTCAAGATGTGTTTCAACAATAGAACAATCATCAACAATCATATTTTCCACAATTGGATAATTCAATCTCTGATCAAATATTGATTCATCTTCTTTTACAATTTCAGCAAATGAGTCTGGATACATAGAGTAAAAAATTTCAAAATGTGAATCCATCATTCTCTCCTCATGATTAAACAAATTTCCTTCAACACTTGCATGTTCCAGAGAATTGGAAGTTAACAAATTATCAATCAAATCAACATGATTCCGTTGTGTTTTATAAACAAATTGGTCATTACCATCAAGCATATTTGCAACAATTGGATCATCCATTTTTTCAGCAAACAATGATTTATCTTCTTTCACAATTTTAGACATAGGTGTTATTTGAAAATATGGGACATCCATCCCTCTAGTTGGGGTCTCATTTTCAACATTTTATTATATTATTTCACATGGGATGTGAGGACATGGTACTTCCAAATCGTCATCTCTTAACTCCAAATAACCTAATTCATCCACATGTCCCAAAGATTCCTCACAAAATTTTTCATTCAACTCACTTTCCGATGAAATAGAAATTTCTTCATGTGCACCTACAGAAAAAAAAATGGACACTCATTCTATATATCAAACCTTTTAAGAAGGTTGTTTGGGAAATCAATCTCTTCTATATTTTTCTTCCCACTAGAATTTAACATTCCTTGGTCCAAAGGTCCTAAGTTAGTGTCATTCAAGAAACTACAATTTCCTTCACCATCAAGTGAATTCATCATATTTAGTCAAAAGGAGGTGCAAAACCCAATCAATGAATTCTTTCTTGTTGGGCTTGTCTTCTTCACAAAAACTATAATAAATTTGAGCTACTCTCAAAATAAAATCATCATCTGACTCATATTTCTTTCTTCGAATGCTTTCAAGCTCATCACATAATTCCTCATAGTCATAGTATCCATGGGCAGTGATAAAAATTTCCATGAATTGTTTCCAACTGTGAATAGAATTAGGTGGTAGAGTTTTGAACCAAGACATAATTTGTACTTCGAAACTGAGGGTAAACAACCCGCATATTTCAACATCTTCCACAATTTTGAGATTTCGACGAGTGACATCAAAATGAACAATATGCCTAAATGCCGAGGCATTTCCTTCACCATCAAATTTATATTGCGACAAGAGAACAATTGTCTTATTGGAAATACTTCTGGATGGTCTCTCTGAGCTGAAAGCATGTTCCAATACATGGATAGGGGAAGAAGCCATTAATAAGCTGTAAAATTAAGCAAACATGACTTCACATAGGCCGACTTTTCATCCGGCCCTCCTTCTACCGCCAAAACTGTTGATGCCCGGAAAATCCCAACAGCAATAGTAGGGATTCTCCCCAATGAACAATCTCAATTAGATCATTCACTGTTTGGTATAGGGAATCCATCCGGTTAATGGTCCATCTACCGTAGGTTTGTTTGTTTAATTTATGCATCGGTTACGGCCCAACCCACCGTTTATATTTTATGTTTAAATTATCATTATGAAAGTGCTTCTAATCTAACTGATGCATTTAACCTAAAATTGACAGGCAGACGCCTCACAAGTGATGCATAGGTTCTTACCTCCCGTCTGATCACTTCTATCTTATCAATTATCTAACCATATTCTACACTAACTAATCTATACTTACAAGGAGCGAGTTTGAATAAGAGTAATAATCTAAGAATGCTTATACAAATCCAACAGATAGCCATTAGGATAAAGTATGCACATTCACAGCGGAAAAATACAAAGATAGCTTTGATTAGAATTAAACCAATTTATTACTCTGTTATCACACATGCACTTACATAGATAAGTGAAACCATTCATCACCATTGAAGTAGTTCGACAAGTTAGAAGGATCTCACAACATGAACATGAACATAATAACTAATCTATCCTTGCAAGGAGCAAGTTTAAGTAAGAGTAATAATTTGAGAATTCTTATACAAATCCAACAGATAGCCATTAAGATAAAGTATGCACATTCACAACAACAAAAAATACAAAGATAGCTTTGATTATTGTTGACACAGTTCTGTCGACAGGGGTTCACTTCACACTGTCGTCAACAAACACCAACACAAATCTCTTAAACACCGTCCCAGAAAGGGTTTACCCTTTCCAACAACACCCGTGAAGCGAGTGAAGTCTCACCCGATATGGTTAAGGGGGCTGCAGGAACCAAGTTTCCGCAATGGGGAAAGGACATGCAACTACTTCAAGTCTATCGCAACAAAAACCAGAGATTCACATTCGCATACATTCATACATTCATCATTCGCACATTAGCCATGTATTCACCATTCACATATTCAATACATAATGGACATTCACATTAACTGGGAAATATTGGAGATCGCATCAATGAAACCTTACAAAAAAAGAAATCATAACGCAACATTCACCATTGAACATAAACAAAGACAAAAGAGCATATCCGAACATCTTCACGCATTAAATCATAAAACCCTGCGGTATAACCTTCACAGAAATAGTTCAGAACATCTTATCAGGGATCCATACTAGACTGCGAAAACAGAGGAAAACACAACCAAACCGCATAATCACAATGAAAAATGATTCTACAGTTGGATCTAGGATGCCCTTAGGATTACATTCTGTCATGTCCCAAATTTTTCATTGGTTCACAATGGCCTAATCCCATTGGCCATATTCATGAGAGTTTATCAAATTGATGCTAAAGGTCAAATAATTGCCAAGGAGGAAAATTACTAGTTTCCTAGGTTTGGGGTGGAGGCTTTGGGATTTGGAATAAGGGGGATAATAAATGATGTTTGAACATTAGAATGGAATAAATTTTTAATAAAGGAGTTAAATAAATATATACAAGTGAAAATCAAAGTGGCATTTGATCATAAAGACACATGGAGGAAGTGGGACCCACATATGGCTAGATTTCTCCACTACACTTGGCATCGTTTTCTCACCAATTCGAATTCAAGGTGAATGGTAACATAATTGGGAGAATTAAAAAGGTATTATTCATGGCATGACTCATCCAAGGTCGAAATATAGAGGAAGAGTAACTCCCATGGAAGAGGAAGAGGTAATTTGGAGCAAGTGGGACACTTGGGCTAGATTCCCTAGCTCTATGACAACAATGATGAAGATGCTATGACACCTATGACACAAATCAGACCTGAAGGATGAAATATGACATATATGACATGTCAGGGCTAAAAATAGTATCCAAGAGGGCACTCAAGGAAGTTAGGGCAGCTAAGATGCTTCCACATGTGATTTGGTGGAAGTGGGAGACTAGGAATTGTTGTACAAGTGGCGTTCTTTGGAATCTCTTCCCAACTTGAGTTGGCATGAGTCTCTTGGAAGGAAATCGACCCATGGAAGACATTAGAAGTTTATAAATGTCAATAAAAAATAATTAAACCAAATTTTGATCATTTGAGAAATTTGCAATTGCATTTGTGAAGAGGGAGAGCTAGTGGATGACAAGTTTCTTGCCTTAGCCAATTTCGAGGGTGAAAGATTCCCATCCAAGTTGGTAATTGGAAAGGCCATTTAGACCTTTCATTTGGAGCTTTAATGGATTCATTTGTTTCAGGTTTAAGCTACAGGGAAGATCATGGTTTCTTCTAATGCATCACATTCTCTCAACCATTTACAGTTTTGAAGGCATATTCTTGCTCCTTGAGGGAGGGCGTTTTTGGTGAGCTATTGTACTCTTTGGGGGAGATATAATGCCCTATTTATTTTGTAATATGAATTAAATAATCTGTTATTCATCTCCAGAAATTTTCAGGTCGAAATTTCAAGTAGAAATGTATAAATCTCATTTTTAATGAAAGAACAGTGCCATTTCCCCACTACCTTGTTGTGAACCAATGTAATGTTGATGGATTCGAATGGATAAGTAAAATACTGATGGTTTATTGATGAATGTAATGTTATTGATGTATTATACAAGTTTCATGTTCATTGCTCAAGCATTTGAAGTCATTTTACTCAATTTATTGACATTTGGAGAAGATTTGGTGTCATTTCCCCAAGGGCCGAACTAGTGATTTTTGTTGTTGTTTGGGAGAGATTTGGAACAGACTTAATAACTAATTAATGGTTCATTTGGGAAGCTATTTTCAGTACTTACCCCAGCGAAATTTAAACCCTAAATTACAAGTAAAATTGCATACTTGGTCCAGAATATTAAGAGAGTTTACAGAGGTCTTTTGGTGGAAAAATATCATCCTTGAAAATAATATTCAAGTCCTAATATCAGTAATACACCTTCCTTGAATATTTGAAGGCATTTGGAGCCAATTTGAGACCTAGAGACCAATACTAGTCAAATAGAAATTACTAGTAAAGTTACCTACATTGGCCAGAATTGAAAGAGGATTTGCACAAGTATTTTAAAGGTCCAAAAGCATCCCTAAAACACATATTTATGTTCTAAAATCATCCTTATACCTTCTCAGAATATTTGGGAGCAATTGGAGCAATTTGGAGACCTAGAGCTCAAAACTAGTCAAAGGTCGAACTAGGGGAAAAAAGTGAAAATTTGTCATTTTACTAAAATTCCTAACAAGGGACATTACAGTGGTATCAGAGCATGGTACTTGCACCTGTGGATTAGGTACATACATTCAAGAATACTTGGCAGCCATGTCTTACTATTATGATAAATCCTATAAGTACAATTCGTATGAGGAATATGCAGATGCTTATGAGCAATATGAAGTAGAATGTGAATGGTACGAGGAAGAGGTGCCATCATGCAACACTTCTTACAATTTTAGGAGAAATGAAAATTATTCTTATGAATTTAAATCTGATGAATATGAGTGTGTCACACCAACCAAGGATAATTCTATGAATGAGTTCCAAAGATGGAAAGCAACATATAACACCTTGCCCCAACAATATAAAAAATATCAAGAATATCTTGCTTTGAGCAAAAATACACAAAATTCCATGTCTTTTGAGTACTATGCTGAACATATTTTTGAAAATAGGCCCAAAAATGAAGATGTGGAGTTATTAAAGAAATGTTTATGCCCTTCTTGTAAAGAACCTTGGAGAGAGTATCATATATGTGTGCCTGAAATGAGGGTGAGTGAAAAGCTCAATGAAATATCTGAAGCTTCCGCGAAGGCATGTATGTCCTACTTGAGGAGAGTTTTTGGGAATTCTTCAAAAAGAGATTCCAAAGATATTGATCCTAAGGAAAACAAGGGGAAAAATACATCATCTTGCTTGAAGGAGAAAAAGGAAGAGACATACAAGAGCATGAAGAAGATTCTATTGAAAATATGGAAGATTACTTCGAGACACCTTTTAGCTTAGACATGAACCAAAGAGCATCTACTGATGGATGCTTAAACTATGAAGGAGTACCTACTAATGGGTGCTCACACCTCTATTTTGGTGACATAGAGATCACTTTTCAAAGTGTTTCTGCAAGCCTAAGTTCCATTAAGCATGATAATGAAGACCTTGTAGCAGTTGAAGAAGAACCAAAATCAACTTCCCCATCACCACTTGAGCTTCATGAAGTTGGTCCAAGAAAAAATGAAGAAGATGAGGAGGTTCATTTGCAAGAACCTCATTTTCTTGAAGGATCCTTAAATATGAATGTAAAGAAGATCCAAGAGTCCCTCAGCATTCTCCATGACACTCAAGCATTGGTGTCAAATTCTTATTGGAGAGCTACTTCATTGGAGGAAACATCCTTCCTTGAAGACATGGAGAAGATTCAAAGAGCAATGTGCCACATCAAAGGTAATTTCATGTCTTTGATTTTTTATAGAAACCATTTGTTTGAGCTTAATGAATTGTTACATGATGCATACTCGAATAATAATGAGGATATTCATAAGCTCACAATTCAAAATGAACAACTTCTTGAAAAGTTGCAAGATACTTGTTTTTCCTCCTATTGTTCAGATTGTCAAATGGTAGATTGTTTGGACTATTCTCATGACATGGTGGATCATGAGAAATGTGAAAATTTGAATGTTCTTGATGTGTTTGAAGATGAACTTAAAGAGATCCAAACACTTGATGTGGTAGAAGAGGAACTTGAATGGTCTATTGATGAAGGTTATGCAATTTCTAAATAAGAGCATGATTCCTCTACATTGGAACCAATCTATGACAAAGGTTTCACACTTTTTAAGGAGATGCATGATATTACCCATATGGATCCTTACCGTGATGAAACTTCTGCACTTTTTTATCATTTGGGTGAGTTAGTTCATTCTCCTACATCCTACAATTCCATGTTTTGCAACATTAGTCTCAATGAAGTATGGGTGAAAGGGTTCTTTTTTATGGTGCCACATGAGAAGTATGGAACTCCTAGATTTACCTTTCATGATGACATGGTTGGAGCACATTCTTATTCACATTTGAAGCAACATCATTTGTCATTTTATGATAATGCACATCTACATGGATGCACCCATGATATGCATTTGAGTCACTTGAAGACTCATGGTTTTTCTTGCTCAACACTTGGTTCATTTGATGTTAGAGGAACTTCATCCAACACTTGGGTGAATAGATTTATGATGGGAGAACATTTTTGTTGGAAGCCACATATTTTGTTACATCTTTATGATTCTCACATTCATGGATGTATTGGTGAGACTTATTTGAGTCCTTTGAAGTCTCCTTGTTTTTATGCTCATTATTTGGTTCAGATTTTAGTGGAGATTCTTCATTCACTTCTTGGATGAAGGAATACATGGATGAATATTTTGATGCATATCACATCCTTTTGGAGCAACATTATAGGACATGGGATCCTCACCTATGTCATTGGAGCAGATTTGATGGGTCACTTGAAGATTGTATGCACTTGGAAAATGGTGGTCTACTTGCTTGGAGGTATAAGCACTTTCATGACTCTTTGATGAAGAATCTCCTTGATGTACATTTTCAATATGTTTTTATGTACTTTGATGATATATATTTTGTACTCATGATGTTTGGAAGAATGCATACAAGAAAATGGGATCTAGGAATCCTCTTATCTGATGGTATGGGTTGGATATCACTCTTAATTGTTGGGGTGCAATACAAGCAATGGGACCCTGGGATCATTTTTGTCTCATTGGTTTCAATTTTTTGGGAAACAAGTAGTATGGGGGATGGATTCCCCACTTAATAAAGTGATTTTAATCAGAGTAGTGCAGTAGCAAGCATGGTGGTTCCTCTCTAAAATCTTCATGGAATCTCAAAGACTCAAGGTTGGGAAATTCAATGGTAACTTCAAAGAATTATACAGCAAGCAGGTTCTTAAACACCCATGTTTGAAATTGCTTGAGGACAAGCAATATTGGGAAGGGAGGATTTGTCATGTCCCAAATTTTTCATTGGTTCACAATGGCCTAATCCCATTGGCCATATTCATGAGAGTTTATCAAATTGATGCTAAAGGTCAAATAATTGCCAAGGAGGAAAATTACTAGTTTCCTAGGTTTGGGGTGGAAGCTTTGGGATTTGGAATAAGGGGGATAATAAATGATGTTTGAACATTAGAATGGAATAAATATTTAATAAAGGATCTAAATAAATATATACAAGTGAAAATCAAAGTGGCATTTGATCATGAAGACACATGGAGGAAGTGGGACCCACATATGGCTAGATTTCCCCACTACACTTGGCATCATTTTCTCACCAATTCGAATTCAAGGTGAATGGTAACATAATTGGGGGAGTTCAAAAGTATTATTCATGGCATGACTCATCCAAGGTCAAAATATAGAGGAAGAGTAACTCCCATGGAAGAGGAAGACGCAATTTGGAGCTAGTGGGACACTTGGGCTAGATTCCCTAGCTCTATGACAACAATGATGAAGATGCTTTGCCACCTATGACACAAATCAGACCTGAAGGCTGACACATGACATATATGACATGTCAGGGCTAAAAATATCCTCTAAAAGGGTTCTCAAGGGAGTTAGGGTAGCTAAGATGCTTCCACATGTGATTTGGTGGAAGTGGGAGACTAGGAATTGTTGTACAAGTGGCGTTCTTTGGAATCTCTTCCCAACTTGAGTTAGCATGAGTCTCTTGGAAGGAATTCGACCCATGGAGGACATTATAAGTTTATAAATTTCAATAAAAAATAATTAAACCAGATTTTGATCATTTGAGAAATTTGCAATTGCATTTGTGAAGAGGGAGAGCTAGTGGATAACTAGTTTCTTGCCTTAGCCAATTTCGAGGGTGAAAGATTCCCATCCAAGTTGGTAATTGGAAAGGCCATTCAGAACTTTCATTTGGATCTTTAATGGAGTCATTTGTTTCAAGTGTAATCTACAGAGAAAATCATGGTTTCTTCTAATGCATCACATTCTCTCAACCATTTCAAGTTTTGAAGGCATATTCTTGCTCCTTGAGGGAGGACATTTTTTATGAGCTATTGTACTCTTTGGGGGAGATTCTAATACCCCATTTATTTTGTAATATCAATAAATGATTTTTTATTCATATCCAGAAAGTTTCAGGTCTAAATTACAAGTATAAATGTATAAACCTCATTTTTAATGAAAGAACAGTGCCATTTCCCCACTACCTTGTTGTGAACCAATGTAATGTTGATGGATTCAAATGGATAAGTAAAATACTGATGGTTATTGATGAATGAAATTTTATTGATGTATTACACAAGTTTCATGTTCAATTCTCAAGCATTTGAAGTCATTTTACTCAGTTTATTTACATTTGGATAAGATTTGGTGCCATTTCCCCAAGGGTCGAACTAGTGATTTTTGTTGTTGTTTTGGAGAGGTTTGGAACAAACGTAATAACTAATTAATGGTTCATTTGGGACCTTAATAACATCCTTTAGACATAATCTACCTCTGTTCAGAAATTCGAGTGGGTTTGGAGGCATTTGGGAAGCTATTTTCAGTACTTACCCCAGGGGGATTTGAACCCTAAATTACTAGTAAAATTGCATACTTGGTCCAGAATATTAAGAGAGTTTGCAGAGGTATTTTGGTGGCAATATATCATCCCTGAAAATCATATTCAATTTTTAATATCATTCATACACCTTCCTTGAATATTTGAAGGCATTTGGAGCCAATTTGAGACCTAGAGACCAATACTAGTCAAAGAGAAATTACTAGTAAAGTTCCCTACGTTGGCCAGAATTGAAAGAGGATTTTCAGAAGTGTTTTAAAGGTTCAAAAGAATCCCTGAAACACATATTTATGTTCTAACATCATCCATATACCTTCTCAGAATATTTGAGAGCAATTGGAGCAATTTTGATACCTAGAGCTCAAAACTAGTCAAAGGTCGAACTAGGGAAAAAAAGTGAAAATTTGCCATTTTACTAAAATTACTAACAAGGGATATTACAGTGGTATCAGAGCATGGTCCTTGCACCTGTGGAATAGGTACATACATTCAAGAATAATTGGTAGCCATGTCTTACTATTATGATAAATCCTATGAGTACAATTCTTATGAGGAATATGCAGATGGTTATGAGCAATATGAAGCAGAATGTGAATGGTACGAGGAAGAGGTTACATCATGCAACACTTCTTACAATTTAAGGAGAAATGAAGATTATTCTTATGAATTTAAATCTGATGAAAATGAGTGTGTCACACCAACCAAGGATAATTCTATGAATGAGTTCCGAAGATGGAAAGAAACATATAACACCTTGCCCCAACAATATAAAAAATATCAAGAATATCTTGCTTTGAGAAAAAATACACAAAATGCCATGTCTTTTGAGTACTATGCTGAACATATTTTTGAAAATAGGACCAAAAACGAAGATGTGGAGTTAGTAAAGAAAGGTTTATGCCCTTCTTGTAAAGAACCTTGGAGAGAGTATCATATATGTGTGCTTGAAATGAGGGTGAGTGAAAAGCTCAATGAAATATCTGAAGCTTCCGCGAAGGCATGTATGTCCTACTTGAGGAGATTTTTTGGGAATTCTTCAAAAAGAGATTTCAAAGATATTGATCCTAAGGAAAACAAGGGGCAAAATACATCAGCTTTCTTGAAGGAGAAAAAGGAAGAGACATCACAAGAGCATGAACAAGATTCTATTGAAAATATGGAAGATCATTTCGAGACATCTTCTAGCTTAGACATGAACCAAAGAGAATCTACTGATGGATGCTTAAAATATGAAGGAGTACCTACTGATGGGTGATCACACCTCTATGTTGGTGACATAGAGATCACTTTTGAAAGTGTTGCTGCAAGCCCAAGTTCCATTAAGCATGATAATGAAGACCTTGTAGCAGTTGAAGAAGAACCAAGATCAACTTCCCCATCACCACTTGAGCTTCATGAAGTTGGTCCAAGCAAAAATGAAGAAGATGAGGACGTTCATTTGCAAGAACCTCATTTTCTTGAAGGATCCTTAAATATGAATGAAAATAAGATCCAAGAGTCCCTCAGCATTCTCCATGACACTCAAGCATTGGTGTCAAATTCTTGTTGGAGAGCCACTTCATTGGAGGAAACATTCTTCCTTGAAAACATGGAGAAGATTCAAAGAGAAATGTGCCACATCAAAGGTAAGTTCATGTCTTTGCTTTTTGATAGAAACCATTTGTTTGAGATTAATGAATTGTTACATGATGCATAGTTTAAGAATAATGAGGATATTCATAAGCTCACAATTCAAAATGAGCAACTTCTTGAAAAGTTGCAAGATACTTGTTTTTCCTCCTATGTTTCAGATTGTCAAATGGTATATTGTTTGGAGGATTCTCATGACATGGTGGATCATGAGAAATGTGGAAATTTGAATGTTCTTGATGTGTTTGAAGATAAAATTGAAGAGATCCAAACACTTGATGTGGTGGAAGAGGAACTTGAATTGTCTCTTGATGAAGGTTATGCAATTTCTAAATAAGAGCATGATTCCTCTACATTGGAACCAATCTATGACAAAGGTTTCACACTTTTTAAGGAGCTACATGATAAATCCTTTCCTGTTACAGTGGAAGGATGTATCGTTTAAGTATCTCATCTGGTCCCATCTTATACAGTTTCCCTGCGATCGGTTGAAAATCTGCAGTTCTGATGACTAGCTGCTTCTTCTGGTTGGTAGTGAATCCTTTTGGCACCTTCCCTGATGCCAAAAATTGAATAATTTGTTCGTAATGGTCATCGACCATTCCGACCCTGAATAACTGGGCATCTGACAATCCTTCGTCAATGCTCCTTAGCTCGTCTCTAGACTCTATCCGTGACAGATGGTATGGTCCTGCATTTAGGCACCCCGGCTTGACAATTATGTGAAGAACCTGCAACAATTAATTAATGAGAATATGCGAGATAGCAGAAATAACAGAAATCAGAATCGCTTTTATTGATCGCAGACCACTTCGAGGGGGCAACCTCCTTTGAGCAAGCTCAATACAAATAACTTCACGATACCTTCATTGGTCTCAACACAAACTTATATACTAAGTTTAGGTGCCAATACCATCTCTGTTTCAGACAAATGCTTGATAGGAGTTGGTCGAGGAGCTGGCGGGATGGGAGGTCGTTGAGAACCCATATTTCAGAAGGGGACAAAAGTGGTTTTGGAGCGTTGTTGGGCTGCAATCTTGTCTTCTTCCAACTTATCCAACCCCAGGGATTCCATCATTGTGTTAGGACAAAATATTTTAACCTCTGAGTGGATTTCATCCTTAAGACCATTGATGAAACAACTCCTGTAGAATTCATCAGACAATCCTTCTCTGTGATTTGCTAGTTTCTCAAATTCTATCTGATACTCTCTCACAATGCCAATTTGATGAAGTTTAGTGAGGGCTCCTATGAAGTCATCAAAAGCACTAGAACCAAATCGTTGCAAAAGGAGCTGGAAAAAATTTGGCCATTTTGGGTCTTCATGAACCTTGATGTACCATTGAAGAGCTTCCTATTCCAAATGAAATGATGCAAGTGGAACTTTGGTGACATCAAAAGTATTATGCAGACTGAAATACTGTTCTACACGATAGATCCATCGAGTCGGATCAATACCATTGAAGCGAGGAAAATCAAGCTTCGGACCACGTAAATTGCTGGAGGAAGAGAACCCATTGTCTGATGAAGACTCGGACTATCGTGTGTTGTTCATGGCTGAATGCTCTAGATGGAGGCCGAGAAATTTTTCATCCAGATCCTGGAGTTTGGTTTGGATGGCTGCAAGTGCTTCCTCCATGGTTGTTGCTCCTATGCAGGTGACAACCATAACCATGAGTTTTTTTTTTGGGGGGGGGGGGGATGGGTAGAAAAAACAAACAAAACCTTATTTAGTAAAGGGAAATTTGGATTTTGGAAAAACTTTGATGGGTAATCGGAGTTTGACTAGGTTTTGGACACTGTTGAATGGACAGGGAAGCAACAAATGAGGATTTCAGAAATGGGGTGAAAGAATGAGAAAATTTGTCAGATAGGGACAAAGAAGCAAAAATAGGGAATGAACACGATGGCAAAATTTGAAGCCGATTGGGTGAAAATTAAAGAAGTTATGGAAAACCCTAAAAATAGACAAATGTGGGATTTCTGGCTTTGGGAAGTGGAATTTGGGATAGGGTCCTCAAGAATGAAAGATGCAGAATGGGATTACAGGGGTGTCAGGGAACTTTCAAGGGAAACAGAGTGAAAACAAGGGAGATATGGCGAAAAAACATATTTTTTTTTCCACAACGAATCTGCTACGGTGCAGAAGGGATCAGAAACAGATGGATCTGCAACGACGCGGAAGTGATCGGAAACAGATGGATCTGAAACGACACCAAATGGATCTTAAATGGATGGATTTGCAATGACATGGAAGTGATCGGCAACAGATGGATCTAAAACAACGCCAAATGGATCAAAAATGGCTGGATCTGAAACGACTTTAAGAATAGATCTGAAACAGTTGGATCTGGAACGACTTTTAGAATGGATCTGAAACTATGGGGAAGTGATCGGCAACAGTTCAAGTTAAAATATATATATGGACCCCATGTATGTTCGGTTTCCTAACAGTTTAGGGGTTTCACTCAGCCACCAATGCTGTCTGACGACTTGCGTATTGGGGCAGTACCCCTCACTCCATAGCTCAGGTAAAACTAATAACCGCTTTGCCACAAACGATAGCTCTTGGTTTACCTCATGGGTGGGAACTAGTCAATCAAGTAGGGGTCATTGCCCTTTTCACTGGCAGGTCCTCGCAATGGTCCAGCTACTTTGGGGTTCCTGTGGTACTCCTCACAATGAGTTTTAGGTATTATGCCCAAGTACTTCCCACAGTTAAGCGGATAGGGGTTATTCCCAGATCTTAACTTGCAACAAATGCGAAAAAAAATTAGCAAAAATTCCACCCAACGAGCCCAAGAAAGTGCTCTAATACAAGATGTGAAGAACCTGCAACAATTAATTAATCAGAATATGCAAGATAGCAGAAATAACAGAACTCAGAATCACTTTTATTAATCGCATGCCACTTCGAGGGGGCAACCTCCTTTAAGCAAGCTCAATACAAATAACTTCACGGTACCTTCATTGGTCTCAACACAAACTTATATACTAAGTTTAGGCACCAATACCATGGGTCAATACCATGTGTCAATACAAACCATGGGCCAATACAAACTATGGATCAACAATTACTACGGGACGACTTACAAAGCATATGCGTCCAACAACAATAATACAAACTATGGATCAAAAAATACTATGGGACGACTTACAAAGCATATGCGTCCAATAACAATATACTAACAAAGTAAATAGAAATGTTGACATGGGTTCCTAACAAATTATCTCGAAATCAAATTCCTGGAAGAGTAACAACCATCGACAGATTCCCCCCCCCAACACAGGCTTGTTCACTAGGTATTTAAGCACTGAGTGATCGGTGAACATTTTAAAATGCCCCCTAAGAAGTAGTGCCGAAACTTCTGTAAGGCATAGAGCATCGCCAGCCCTTCCCTTTCTGTGGTTGTGTAATTCTTCTCTGCGGTAGACAACTTTCTACTTGCGAATTCTATCGAGTGGTCTATTGCGCCTTCTCCTAGTTGGGCCAAGATGACTCCTAGTGCGACTGATGACACATTGACGTGAACGTGGCACTCCTTCGTCCAATTTGGAAATGTGGGTATGGGTGCTGCAACCATCTTTGATTTCAATATATCCAGACCCTTCTGGCACTCTTCATTCCATTCAAACTTGGCGTCTTTCTTCAACAACTTCTTCATCGGAGCTGTGATTGCTGCATACCCCTTGATAAACTTCCTATAGTATCCCATGTGTCCCAACGTTGCTCTTAACTGCTTGAATGTTTTCGGCGGTGGTAGGTCGACAATAATTATGATCTTTGTAGGGTCAACCAACATTCCTTCCCTACAAACAATGTACCCCAACAAAATCCCAAACGGAGCGCAAAAAATGCACTTCTTCAAATTCAATGAAATCTAGTGCTGTCGACATCTTTCCAGCATCAACTGCAGATTCGTGACGTGATCCTTGACCAACCCATACACTGTCCAGTCATCCATGTATACGGAAAGAAATATATGGATGTAATCCTTGAACGTCGCAACTACTAGTCTTGAAAAAATGGCTGGTGCATTCTTCAGAACAAATGGCATCACCGTATATTGAAAGCATACGCACTCGGTGACGAAAGTTGTTTTGTGTCGATCCTCTTTGGAAATCTTGATTTGATGATAGTCGGAGAATCAATCTGTGAAGGAGTATATTTCCTGACCACCCACTACTTCTAACGCTTCATCCGTAAATGGTGTAGGGAATGGATCGTGTAGGCATGCATCGTTCAACTTTCTCAAATTGACACAGATCGCGACTTCTCCGGTTTTCTTATCCTGGATCACCATCGGGAAGATCCACTTTGATTCCTCTATTGGTTCTATAATTCTTGCTTCTAAAATTTTCTCAATCTCAACCTTCACCCTTTCATTGTACTGCGGATTCGGCCTATAACACCGTTGCTCCACTCGTTTCGCATCAGGTTTCAATGGGATTTTCATCTCGGCTAAGTCCCCTGAAATCCCTTTCATTTCCAAGAATTTTGTCGGAAATAAATCCTGAAACTCATGCAATAGGTCCGTCATCTTCGCAATAGTCGAGTCATCCCAGTAGTCTCCAATGCTTGCGAACTTGGGATTTTCTTCCGACCCAGTGTTCACTTTCTTGATTCGCAGTGGTTGTTGAAACTTATCGGAAGGCATATCTGGTTCCTCCACACTGCGACTTCCTTCCGAATCTGGTATATATTTAGCCCTCATATCATCCTCATCATCCGGTTCTCCTGTTATGTTGTAACATTCCATCAACATTTGAGGTGTCGCAGTCCACTGAAGTCCCATAGGTTTCTTTGTCGGAACGGTGTCGAATACTTTCTCCCTAACCGCCTGTAATGCGTTGTGGACCAAGGGGTTTTTGTTGGAGAAACTGAAGGTTTGGATAAATCCAATTGTTAGTTGTTCCCATGAGATTGTTCTGCGTTGCAGTTCTGCTACGATATACCAACTTCGCGGTACTTCATCTAGTGTGTGAATAAACGCATGGACCCATTCCTGTTTCACTCGCGATCCCCATGTGCTTTCACATTGATCCAAATGCACCTTCGAATCTCCTCTACCATCGAACTTTCTTCCGCCATATCTTTCCACATCGCCGAACCTAACCGTCATTAGGTGTCGACATAGTGGCCAGGTAATTATGGTGGACTTGTGCGTTTCCCACCATCGCGTTGGTGTAGCCTTCAGGGCTTCCTCCAAGGAAAATCGACGTTGTGGTTCTGCCACTTTCTCTTCAAATTCAGTAAGAAATGTAGCCAAATTGGGAAATCCCTCGTACATTGGTAGCTCACACTCTTCCGTAGCTGCTCTTCGCAATGACTGAGTGATCCATGCGCACCTCCTAAATGAAACTTCATGCATCCAATTATGCCAATTTTCAAGTGCTTCATCGGAATCCAACAATGTCGAACTGCTACTGCGCCACCTTAATTCTCCATCTGCAGTAGGGTTGATATAATATTCATAAATGTTGTAGAGATTGTCCCATACCTCAGTGAATTCATCCCTTGTTGGTTCAACATACCTCTGCCCTTCGACAGGATCAAGAGGTGCAACCACCCTTATCTCGCGGTTCTCAAATGATATAGTTCTATTCTTGAAGTTGATAATACCCTGGTTCTCCATCACCCAGTCTATCCCTAGCAACACTGGATAGGGGCTTGTGTTGTCAACAATCTCGATCACATCGAAATATGTATATGTTATGAGTCCCTCGATCTGAACAGGAACCTGACATAGTCGACCGATCGGGGTGACTTTACTCTGGTTTGCTAGCCGTAGCTGTACTGGGGACCAAGCCAACTGCGGTTTCCCCATCGTGTCCAAGGTCTATTTCGTCAGCATGTTCACATCTGACCCCAAATCCAAGATTATGGAGTCAATATCGAATGCCCCGACTTGTGCAGACATTCACATCTCTTGGATAGCCCTTTCCAACGGGCTACCGAGCGCCCCAAACGGAGATCGTATGCAAAAGTTATGATCCCGGGAAGTTGACTGTTCAACTAACCACCTTGGGGCCGCAAACTTTATGACGGTTCATCTTCTAGGGTTAGGTTTTTGGATGTTTGGGATTCTTTCCCTCATGATTATGATAAATAGGCCTTTCGGCCTCTCTTTGGCACGAATGTACATAGCGGCCACATCTCTACTCAGAGATAACTACCACCATTCTAGCTATTGTATTTTACAGTCTTTTCTATTTCCGCTATTTAATAGAATATTTGTTTACTGTATCACTGTGTTATTGCAATATATCTCTGTATATGATTTTGTATATGCTATCTTTTGTTTCGTTCCCACATAAATCTGGATCAGTGGTATCAGAGCCGTCTGCTCTTTGATTGTTTCTCGGTGCATGTCCCCGACGAGGTCAGGATACAGAGAGTTGGGTCTCGAACTAGTTTCACTTACGGAAGACCACTCTCGCCGCCCCAAACGACCTCCCATTGCGGAAGAAAAGAGAGACGATGGAGCAGTAGATCCTATCAAGTTGTTGCTCGAGGAAGCCCTCGCACGACAGAGGAACGAGATGATGGATAATTTCACTCAGATCCTTCGACGCATGCCAACAGTGGCAAATGCACCCTCAACGAGCAGCCATTTCGGAGATACGACTCCCTTCAAGGTAGAAGTTAATTTTGATATCCCTTTATTTGAAGTCCAAATCGATGCCGATGCCGTAGACAAATGGTTGAATCTACTAGAAGGGTATTTCTCTGTCCACAAATTTTTTGACAGGGAAAAGATCGTCTTTCCACTCCTCAAGGCCATCCCCCATGTCAAAAATTGGTGGGAAACTTATTGTGAGCAAAACTAATTAGACGAGTTTGGATTGTTTGAATATTCGAATCCCACTTGGGCCTCTTTTATAGATGCCATCAAGGAAAAATATTACCCTGTTGGAAACTATGATGACCAGTACACAAAATGGACCATTCTGCCCCAAGAGAGGGACCAAACGGTGTTGGAGTACACCAACAAATTTCATACCTTGTGCACAAAGCTAGGTATCAAGGACTCCGAGCGGCACCTAGTATTGAAATATCACAGTGGCCTACACCGGTACATACGAACAGAGATGGATTTCCTGGAAATCTCTTCACTCGGATCCGCCTATCGATATGCTGTCAAAATTGAGCAGAAATTTCAGCAAAAGAACAAGCGTGACTTTGGACATGCGCAGAAGGAGGGCAAGGGAAACTCTGGCTCGCAGAACACGGGGCAGGGAAAGACAACCAGTCCCAACCACAAACAAAGAAGGGTAACGAAAAGGTGAGGAAGGACACCGGGAAGTGGTGCGAGTTCCACAAAAGCCCTTGGCACAACACTGATGAATGTCGCTCAAAACAGTCATTGGTAGCTAAGATCAAAGCTTCGGAATCAGATCCTAGTTCTGAATCTGACTCAGAACCTAATTTCAAATCCGTGCGGAAAGGGAAGCAGATCATTGATGCAAAACCCAGTGTCGTTGTTGCCACCACACAGATTCAACCAGAGGAACCTGAAGAGTCGGAGGCAGAGGAGCGCCTTTTCCACTCACAGATGTGGGTGAAGGGAATTCCCCTACACTTTGTTGTGGACAACGGCAGCCAGAAGAACCTGATCTCAACAGAAGCCATCAAGAGATTGGAACTACCGATAACACCACACCCGCAACCATACACCATTGGATGGCTAAGCCAAGGAAGAAGGATCCGTGCCAGTCATAAATGTCGCCTACCATACGGCATCAAGCCCTTCAAAGATGAGGTATTGTGTGATGTGGCCCCACTTGAAGTATGTGATATTCTTTTAGGACAACCATATATGTGGAAGCGTCATGCTGTATATCTATCACGACCTTGCAGTGTAATTGTCACTTTGGGAGAACAACTCTATCGGATACCAGAGATAGTTGCACCTACCCCAACCAAGCAGGGAAGGAAGATAATCTCCCACACTGGGAAATTTTTCCTTTTCACAATTGCCACTAAAGGAGAAGATCAGATCGCAGAGACATCCACAACCTCTGCACATTATCCTTCTACTCAGCAGAAACAAGAAGAGCACAAAGTTAGTGTAGCATCGCCTATTCGGGTACCTCTACAGTGCAAGGCCACGCATTCAAGGTGCTCCTCCAAAAAGAAACTATCCACACCTGTGCAGACCAAGGATACCACAACAACCGAAACTGTTGAACAACTCCAGCGCATCCACCAACAACAATTACAACCCTATGAAGATGTCAAAGTAAGGCAACCTTTCCACTTCAGCGAATGCCGTACCAAGAGCTCAACTCGACACACAACTCGACATATGATAAGGGATTTGACGCAATGGAGACCATTGCTTCCTAAGGAGGTAGGATTGATCCAGGTGGATATCGGTGGCGACCCACCTCTTCCAACTGTCTCAAAACAGTCTTCTGGCACTTTTGGTAATTTGCTATTTTTAGCAGTTTTTCGGGTCCTAAACTTCTGGAGCCGTTTTGAGGCCCTAAACGACCTTTTTTGGCAATTTGGGGGACCAAATGGCTGCCTCGGGCATGCATTTTGTCCCATTTGAAAGTTGTAAATCTCGAATATCCCTTTCGAACGGGCTACCGAGCGCCCCAAACGGAGATCTTATGCAAAAGTTATGACCCCGGGAAGTTGTCTGTTCAACTAACCACCTTGGGGACGCAAACTTTATGACGGTTCATCTTCTAGGGTTAGGTTTTTGGATGCCTGGAATTCTTTCGCTCATGCTTATGATAAATAGGCATTTCGGCCTCTCTTTGTATTCATCTTGGCACGAATGAGCATAGCGGCCACATCTCTTCTTAGAGATAGCTACCACCATTCTAGCTATTGTATTTTACAGTCTGTTCTATTTCCGCTATTTAATAGAATATGTGTTTACTACATAACTGTGCTATTGCAATATATCTCTGTATATGATTCTGTATATGCTATATTTTGTTTCGTTCCCACATAAATCCGGATTAGTGGTATCAGAGTGGTCTGCTCTTTGATTGTTTCTCGGTGCATGTCCTCGACGAGGTCAGGATACAGAGAGTTGGGTCTTGAACTAGTTTCACTCGGGGAATACCACTCTCGCCACCCCAAACGGCCTCCCATGGCGAAAGAAAAGAGAGACGACGGAGCAGTAGATCCTATCAAGTTGTTGCTCGAGGAAGCCCTTGAACGACATAGGAACGAGATGATGGATAATTTCACCCAGATCCTTCGACGCATGCCAACAGTGGCAAATGCACCCTCAACGAGCAGTCATTTCGAAGATACAACTCCCTTCAAGGTACAAGTTAATTTTGATATCCCTTTATTTGAAGTCCAAATCGATGCCGATTCCCTAGACAAATGGTTGAATCTACTAGAAGGGTATTTCTCTGTCCACAATTTTTTCGACAAGGAAAAGATCGTCTTTGCACTCCTCAAGCCATCCCCCATGTCAAAAATTGGTGGGAAACTTATTGTGAGCAAAAATCATCAGATGAGTCTGGATTGTTTGAATATTCGAATCCCACTTGGGCCTCTTTTATAGATGCCGTCAAGGAACAATATTACCCTATTGGAAACTATGATGACCAGTACACAAAATGGACCATTCTGCACCACGAGAGGGACCAAACGGTGTTGGAGTACACCAACAAATTTCATACCTTGCGCACAAAGCTAGGTATCAAGGACTCCGAGCGGCACCTAGTACTGAAATATCGCAGTGGTCTACACCGGTACATACGAACAAATATGGATTTCCTGGAAATCTCTTCACTCAGATCCGCCTATCCATATGCTGTCAAAATTGAGCAAAAATTTCAGCAAAATAAAAAGCGTGACTTTGGACCTGCGCAGAAACAGGGAAAGGGAAGCTCTAGCTCGCAGAACACGGGTAAGGGAAAGCACAACCAGTCCCAACCACAAGCAAAGAAGGGTAACAAAAAGATAAAGAAGGACACCGGGAAGTGGTGCAAGTTCCACAAAATCCCCTGGCACAACACTGATGAATGTCGCTCAAAAATATCATTGGTGGCTAAGATCAAAGCTTCGGAATCAGATCCTAGTTCTGATTCTGACTCAGAACCTAATTTCACAGCCGCGCGGAAAGGGAAGCAGATCATTGATGCAGAACCCAGTGTCGTTGTTTCCACTACACAAATTCAACCAGAGGAACCTCAAGAGTCAGAGGCAAAGGAGCGCCTTTTCCACTCACAGATGTGGATGAAGGGAATTCCCCTACACTTTATTGTGGATAGTAGAAGCCAGAAGAACCTGATCTCAACAGAAGCCATCAAGAGAATGGAACTACCGATAACACCACACCCGCAACCATACACCATTGGATGGCTAAGCCAAGGATGAAAGATCTGTGTCAGTCATCAATGTCGTCTACCATATGGCATCAAATCTTTCAAAGATGAGGTATTGTGTGATGTGGACCCACTTGAAGTATGTGATGTTCGTTTAGGACAACCATATATGTGGAAGCGTCATGTTGTATATGAATCACGACCTCGCAGTGTAATTGTCACTTTGGGAGAGCAACTCTTTCGGATACCAGAGATAGTTGCACCTACCCCAACCAAGTAGGGAAGGAAGATAATCTCCCACATTGGGAAATTTTCCCTATTCACAATTGCCACTAAAGGAGAACATCAGATCGCAGAGACATCCACAACCTCTGCACATTATCCGTCTACTAAGTAGAAACAAGAAGAGCACAAAGTCAGTGCAGCATCGGATATTCGGGTACCTCTACAGTGGAAGGCCACGCATTCAAGGTGCTCCTCGAAAAAGAAACTATCCACACATGTGAAGACCAAGGATACCACAACAACCAAAACCGTTGAACAGGTCTAGCGCATCCACCAACAAGAATTACAACCCTCTGAAGATGTCAAAGTAAGGCAACGTTTCCACTTTAGCAAATGCCGCACCAGGAGCTCAACTCAACACACAACTCGACATATGATAAGGGATTTGACGCAATGGAGACCATTGCTTCCTAAGGAGGGAGGACTGATCCAGGTGGATATCGGTGGCGACCCACCTCTTCCAACTAGCTCAAAACAGTGTTCTAACACTTTTGGTAATTTGCTATTTCTAGCAGTTTTTCGGGTCCTGAACTTCTGGAGCTGTTTTGAGGCCCTAAACGACCTTTTTTGGCGATTTGTGGAGCCAAATAAATGCCCTTGGCATGCATTCGGTCCCATTTGAAAGTTGTAAATCTAGGATATCCCTTTCCAACGGGCTACCAAGCGCCCCAAACGGAGATCGTATGCAAACGTTATGACCCCGGGAACTTCACTGTTCAACTAACCACCTTGGGGCCGCAAACTTTATGACGTTTCATCTTCTAGTGTTAGTTTTTTGGATGTTCAATATTCTTTCCCTCATGCTTACGATAAATAGGCCTTTCGGCCTCTCTTTGTATTCATCTTGGCATGAATGAGCATAGCAGCCACATCTCTTCTCAGAGATACCTACCGCCATTCTAGCTATTGTATTTTACAGTCTGTTCTATTTCCGCTATTTAATAGAATATGTGTTTACTGTATCACTGTGTTATTGCAATATATCTTTGTATATGATTCTGTAAATGCTATCTTTTGTTTCCTTCCCACATAAATCCGGATTAGTGGTATCAGAGCGGTCTACTCTTTGATTGTTTCTCGGTGCATGTCCCCGATGAGGTCAGGATACAGAGAGTTGTGTCTCGAACTAGTTTCACTTGGGGAAGACCACTCTAGTTGCCCCAAACGGCCTCCCATGGCAGAAGAAAAGAGAGACGACGAAGTAGTAAATCCTATCAAGTTGTTGCTCTAGGAATCCCTCGTGCGACAGAGGAACGAGATGATGGATAATTTCACCCAGATCCTTCGACACATGCCAATAGTGGCAAATGCACCCTCAACGAGCAGCCATTTCGGAGATACGACTCCCTTCAAGGTACAAGTTAATTTTGATATCCCTTTATTTGAAGTCTAAATCGATGCCGATGCCCTAGTCAAATGGTTGAATCTACTGGAAGGTTATTTCTCTGTCCATAATTTTTTCGACAGGGAAAGGATCGTCTTTGCACTCCTCAAGGCCGTCCCCCATGTCAAAAATTGGTGGGAAACTTATTGTGAGCAAAACTCATCAGACGAGTCTGGATTGTTTGAATATTCGAATCCCACTTGGGCCTCTTTTATAGATGTCGTCAAGGAACAATATTACCCTGTTGGAAACTATGATGACCAGTATACAAAATGGACCATTCTGCACCAAGAGAGTGACCAAACGATGTCGGAGTACACCAACAAATTTCATACCTTGCACACAAAGCTAGGTATCAAGAACTCCGAGCGGCACCTAGTACTGAAATATCGCAGTGGCCTACACCGGTATATTTGAACAGAGATGGATTTCCTGGAAATCTCTTCACTCGGATCCGCCTATCGATATGCTGTCAAAATTGAGCAGAAATTTCAGCAAAAGAACAAGTGTGACTTTGGACCTTCGCAGAAGCAAGGCAAGGGAAACTCTGGCTCGCAGAACATGGGTCACGGAAAGGACAACCAGTCCCAACCACAGGCGAAGAAGGGTAGCGAAAAGACAAAGAAGGACACCGGTAAGTGGTGCGAGTTCCACAAAATCCCTTGGCACAACACTGATGAATGTCGCTCAAAACAGTCATTGGTGGCTGAGATCAAAGCTTCAGAATCAGATCCTAGTTTTGATTCTGACTCAGAACCTAATTTCACTGCTTCACGGAAAGGGAAGCAGATCATTGATGCAGAACCCAGTGTCGTTGTTGCCACCGCATAGATTCAACCAGAGGAACCTGAAGAGTCGGAGGCAGAGGAGCGCCTTTTCCACTAACAAATGTGGGTGAAGGGAATTCCCCTACACTTTGTTGTGGACTGCGGTAGCCAGAAGAACCTGATCTCAACAGAAGCCATCAAGAGATTGAAACTACCGATAAAACCACACCCGCAACCATACACCATTGGATGGCTAAGCCAAGGACGAAGGATCTGTGTCAGTCATCAATGTCGCCTACCATACGTCGTCAATCCCTTGAAAGATGAGGTATTGTGTGATGTGGCCCCACTTGATGTATGTGATGTTCTTTTAGGACAACCATATATGTGGAAGCGTTATGTTGTATATGAATCACGACCTCGCAGTGTAATTGTCACTTTGGGAGAACAACTCTA
This sequence comes from Larix kaempferi, assembly GCA_027924585.1. Classification (NCBI taxonomy): domain Eukaryota; kingdom Viridiplantae; phylum Streptophyta; class Pinopsida; order Pinales; family Pinaceae; genus Larix; species Larix kaempferi. Next base: position 13,079,457 of record BSBM01000138.1, on the reverse strand, counting down.
TCAGATACCACAGATAGTTGCACCTACCCCAACCAAGCAGGGAAGGAAGATAATCTCCCACACTAAGAAATTTTCCCTATTCACAATTGCCACTAAAGGAGAACATCAGATCGCAGAGACATCCACAACCTCTGCACATTATCCTTCTACTCAGCAGAAACAAGAAGAGCACAAAGTCAGTGCAGCATCGCCTATTCGGGTACCTCTACAGTGCAAGGCCACGCATTCAAGGTGCTCCTCCAAAAAGAAACTATCCACACCTGTGCAGACCAAGGATACCACAACAACCGAAACTGTTTAACAGCTCCAGCGCATCCACCAACAACAATTACAACCCTCTGAAGATGTCAAAATAAGGCAACCTTTCCACTTCAGCAAATGTCGCACCAGGAGCTCAACTCGACACACAACTCAACATATGATAAGGGATTTGAAGCAATGGAGACCATTGCTTCCTAAGGAGGGAGGATTGATCCAGGTGGATATCGGTGGCGACCCACCTCTTCCAACTAGCTCAAAACAGTCTTCTGGCCCTTTTGGTAATTTGTTATTTTTAGCAGTTTTTCATGTCCTAAACTTCCGGAGCCGTTTTGAGGCCCTAAACGACCTTTTTAGGCGATTTGGGGAGCCAAATGGATGCCTTTGGCATGCATTTTTCCCTAATTGAAAGTTGTAAATCTCGGATAGCCCTTTCCAACGGGCTACCGAACGCCCCAAATGTTGATCGTATGCAAAAGTTATGACTCCGGGAAGTTGACTGTTCAATTAACCACCTTGGGGCCGGAAACTTTATGACAGTTCATCTTCTAGGGTTAGGTGTTTGGATGTTTGGGATTCTTTCCCTCATGCTTATGATAAATAGGCCTTTAGGCCTCTCTTTGTATTCATCTTGGCACGAATGAGTGTTGGCAGGCGGTTTGATGGGGAAATGTCGCGATACCGCCGACGCTGCGACACATCGGATCAGGTCGCGAAAGGAGTATTTTATGTTAAAGAATACCGCAGTTGGCGGATTTTGGGTCACTTGGACCACATAGTATGTAATAGTGAGTCAGTGTACCGCGGTTTGCGGGTTTTTGGGGTCATTTGGACCGAATCAGTTAGATATTGGGTCAATTGTCCATAGTGTCGGTTAGGAAGTCAGTTGTAAGTGGACAAATATTGTAATGGCGGAAGCCTATAAATACATTAGAGTTGTAAGTGTTAGATATAGGCGAGCATAGAGGAAGAAGAACGATTTTGTACGAAGATCTGTGTTTTGCTTCTGGTATATGACCGCGACAGTAATATAATGATGATGTTTCGGTACTATCTTTGTGCAATGTTGCAATATATGAATGTTGTTTGATGCAATGTCTACTTAATGTTGCTGTGATGATAAAATGTTGTGATTAAGTAATATGTTCTATGTCAAATGTGATGATAAATGTTGCGATTAAGTAATATGTTATAACTCCTTGCCGAATGTTTAAATTTTATGTTTAAGTATCGCAATAGAGTTAGTCCGTGCAGCCACAACTCTCCTCCTCCCTCGGCGGAAACATGGTTCCCTCTGCTCTTCCTGGACGCCTCGGGTGAGACCTTATCCGCTCCGTGGGTGTTGCTGGGTGGGCTCAAACCTTCCTGGGCCGGTGCCCAAGGAGACTGCGGTATGTGTTGACAGTGAGGCGAACACCTGTCGACCGAGGTCGCGTTGGTCAACAAATGGTTCTGTTGCCAGGACCATGTGCAGAGTGAAAGGAAGTCATGTTGTGGCACCCGATGAAGCCCGATATACAGAGCTGGTTTGATCAGAAGATGTAGGAGTTCGCTGAAGAAGAAAGCCGGAAAACACGATTGACAGTAGATCACTGGCTGGGAAGATATATTCACGATGGACCACACGAATGGTTTTTCTGTGAATTCCTGGTTATTCTGTATGAATGGTTGTCGAAGCTAACCTTCCAGAAGAGGAACTTCCAGCGTGGTGAGCCGACGTCTTGGACCCTGGAGTTGATTAAGGAGATGCAGGAAGTCAATAATAAGGCATCGCAGGCTGTTGAAGTTTGGCTTGATAGCATCTTGGAGGGATATATCACTAAATTTGCGGTCGACACAAAGAAATCCTATAGTGAAGCCGAAAGAAACTTCTTCCGAGGACCAAGGGGAAGGTTTCTGTTGTCGTTCCAATGTCGATTAAGATGCTAATATATGAAAAGGGTATATTAAAGATGCACCTTGATCAGTAGACAGCCTGGTGGGCGGAGGCCGTGGGTACCACAACTGCTGGGGGGCGGTATATAGAATGGTAAGGGGTATATGGGTGCAGACCATGAGGAGACTGTGAGCAAAGCCGAGGAAGAAAGTGGTCTTACAAGAGGAGGAGCGAGGTTTCAACAGGAGAAGAGGCAGAGGACGGGAGAAGGTCCTACTGCGATCGAACCACAAAACCGTGAAAGAATACCACACGGGACGAAGCGACCTCACAGTCCTGATAGGGACGACCAGGCTATGCCCAAGACAGAGGTAGGACCAAACCCCGGCACCAACGTACCTACACCTCCGCTCACTGACTCTCAAAAAGCAAGAAATACTACTTCGACACCGCCAAGTTCATCAATCCCGTAGAAGTTAATTGGTAGTAGCACATCGACAGGAGGAAGGAAGCCCAGAATGGCGAGCGATGATGCTAAGTTACCGTTGTTCCACGGAAGTGCGACAGACAACCCAGAACAGTATTGATTTTTGTGTGAAGCGGTCTGGACCATGAAACAAATCACTGATCCCAATGCTAAGAAAGAAAAGTTAGCCACGACTCTGCGAGGTCGTGCATTAGATTGGTTCATGAAGTTTATTCTAGTCCCTACGGAGGCCCCAGAGAAGTCACTGGATGAGATTTGGGATGGGCTGATTGTTGAATTTAGACAGTCTAATTCGGAGGCCCAATATATTACTAAATTGAAGGAAATTAAGTAGTATCCTAATGAGACGGTATGGGATTTCGACCAGCGATTCAAGATGCTGATGGCAAAGGTTAGTTTTGATATGAGCGTTGTCCAACATAAAGAATGGTTCATTGCGGCACTGCTACCCCACATTCGGCTACCGTTGATGCAGCAAAACATATCGACGCCTAGTGAAGCTCTAGAGATTGCAATGCGATTGGAGGTGTCACCGATTGGAGACAATGCAGTCAGGATGTCGCAGATACAGACACAGCTTTCTAACCTGACTATACAGTTACAAGATTTGAAGAAGAACAAGGAACAACATGATGAAGTATGGTGTACACGATGCCGAGGAGAAGGGCATACAAAGGATAATTACCCGGATTTCCGTAATTATTTGGTGTCATGCGTGACAAACCCGTTGAATGGCGGCAGTATGTCGTGGTGTCGTGTTTGTCACGTATTTGGGCACAGTCACGATAATTTCCCATATATGCAGAAAATGGTCACAACCCAGCGAAATCTTTACTGCACATTCTGCAAGTCGGTGGGTCACAACGAAAATATTTTCGTGCATATGGGTTGCTATAGGAGAGGATGTGTGATGCATTCTACGTCAAGGATGATCAGCGCACTGTGCAACAACCACAACTGCAACCACAGGTAGCCTAGCCGCTACCGCAACCGCAAATGCAGTTTGCACCACAGCAACAACAACCGCAACAGTTCACACCGCAATACACTCCGATGCAGATGACCCCCCACAACCATAGTATGTACAACAACCGCAGTATGCACCACAAGGGCAAGGGATACCACCAGCACCAATGCAGCAACAGTTTAACCAACCTCAGTACCAACAGTAAGGCGGCTATCGAGGAGGATACAGGGGAGGACGCGGTGGCGGATTTGGTCGTGGAGGAGGAGGCCGAGGAGGTCGTGGACCTGTGCAATGTTACCACTGTGCGGTATGGGGGAATTATCAACGCGACTGCCCACTGCTACATAATCAATGTACGTTTTGTTTTGGTAATGATCATATGGTTGAGAATTGTCCACAATTTATTTCACGATGGAAGGCTGGGAACACTCCGCAGCTACAGAATCAGGCCCAACCACAACAACCAGTACAGAACCCGGTCCAACAACTAGTACAGAACCAGCCCCCATGACCACCGTCGAACGTCAATCAAAATGTCAATCAACCAGGGAATCTGCAGTAGAACTAGACGCAGGGTGCAAATATTGCGACCATTTCTACCGAACCGCGACCACAAGATGCTTCAGTGGCTATTGTCACTCGTGGAGGCAAGACGACTGGGGAAGATCATTCGCAACCATTGATTCGGTTGGCTGGTCAGAAGACAATACCCTTCGACATTGATACGGACAGAGAGACATTCCTGGAGGCACATCGCATTTTGGAGAAATATCGCGGTAAGGCTGTTGTTTGCGATATGCCGCCTGTCTTTGATACTACATCAGACGCTGACCGGACACCACCACTGGGGACATTGTAAAAGTTCCTTGAAAGTTGTCTGTCATTAGTACGAGACCCGGTTTCCCTGGTTGAGATTGAGGGATGGTTGCAGCGATTTCCGAAAGGACGACAGGAGTCGGCAGTCAACTCCCTACAACGACGGAAGACTGGCAAGGAGATGCACATGAATATTCAGATTGGTGAATATGATGTTGACTCTGTGATTCTTGACCTTGGTTCAGATGTTAACATCTTAACCAAGCAGGCATGGCAGAATATGGGGAGTCCCCCATTGAGTTGGTCTCCTGTGTAGCTCCGGTTGGCTAACCATGCAAAGGTAACACCCATTGGGCGAGTTCCGCGACTCACGATTGATATTGAGGGCATGAAGACTTATGCTGAATTTGATGTTATTGAAGTGGTTGAGGGAGGAAGCTCTTATCCGACGCTCTTGGGGATCGGATGGGCTAATGATAGTGGAACTATCATCAATTTCAAGAAGCGCATGATGACCTTTGAGAATCCCGATTTCAGGGTCATAGCGCCGTTGGATCCGGCTGAAGGACGCTGATACGTTGAACCTGTAAGAGATGATGATCCTGCTGGATGGGACCATGCATTCAATATTTCTGAAGATTATTTTCATCCTACTGTCCACGGTGAGTTGGAGTGGTGCAGTGAGAGCTCTGCGTCTTCCGACTCTGATGATGCCTTGGAACATTGGCAGAACCAAATGCATGAAGTACCATTCCGGAAATGTGGCTTAATTACGCAATCCTTATGTCGTGTTGCGCCAGAAATGATCACATTTCCTATCTATGAGGGGTTACCTGGCCTAACCATCTTTTTAGTAGAATTTGAAGACCGCATCTCAGAACCACAGCGATTGCTGGCATTGGACGAAGCACTGAAGGCTGCTCCAGCTCGCTGGTGGCGACACATAAGAAATTCATTAAAGGTTGGCCACAATGTCGAAGGTTGATGATGGTTCAGTTCGGCGATATTGAGGTTTATCACACTGGCAAGTATGATGGCCGGATCGATTCCAGTGATCATTGGATGGAATGCCAATGCTTATGGGTAGCGCGACCCAGAGATGAGTGGGTCCATGCTTTTTTCCATACTTTGGATGAGATACTGCGCTCGTGGTACACCGCAGCCGAGTTGTGTCGAGACATTACAACATGGGGGGAGTTGACGATCTGTTTCACTCATATGTTCACTTTTGCGGATGCCAACCCTGATGTCCATAACGCCCTGTAGCTCATCCGCGACGTGGTACTTCAGGTTGTTCCGGTGGCCTACCCTGTCGACTCGCACAGACATTATCAGATGCAGTCTCTCATGGAATGCTTCAACATCAGTGGTGGGCCAGAGGACGATGATGATCCTCGGAATATTAACATTCCCGAATCTGAAGGATGTCGCGATGTGGTCCCACCTGCTACACCAAGTAATCTGTTCAATCAACCATTGCAGCTCCGCAAGATGAATATCGGCACCGAGGCTACTCTCAAGTTTGCCAATGTTGGGTATTATTGGGACGATGAGATGATGAGTAAGGTTACTGAGTTACTTCATGAGTTTCAAGATGTGTTTCCCACGAAGTTTTCCAAAATGAAGGGAATCTTGGGTGATTTAGGAGAGATGAATATTCCATTGAAACCAGATGCCAAGCCAATCCGATAGCGACCTTATCGGCTGAATCCGCGACATCAAGAAAAGGTCAAGGCAAAACTTGATCGCATGTTGGATGCTAGTATTATCGAACCCGTGGAAGAGTTCGAATGGATTAGTCCTATGGTGGTGCAGGACAAGAAAACAGGCGAAGTGTGCATTTGCGTCGACTTGCGAAAGTTGAACGATGCCTGCTTGCATGACCCTTTTCCGACGCCGTTTACTGATGAAGTACTTGAAGGAGTGGGTGGCCAGGAGATGTACTCTTTCACTGATGGATTCTCTGGCTACCATCAGATTCACATTGCCAAGGAAGATCGCCATAAGACAACTTTCATTACTGAATGGGGTTGCTTTCAGTACACGGTAATGCCGTTTGGTTTGAAGAATGCACCTGCGATATTATCCTGGGTCATTGTTGTCGCATTCAAAGATTTTATTCAGAAGTTTTTGCAGGTATATATGGATGACTGGACTGTTTATGGATTGATTCGTGATCATTTGGCCAATCTGCGGTTAATGCTTGAACGATACCGACAGCACCAGATATCGTTGAACTTGAAGAAATGTATTTTCTATACACCGTTTGGGATATTGCTGGGTCATATCGTGTGTAAGCAGGGATTGTTGGTTGATCCCGCCAAAATTGCGCTCATTTTGGGGTTGCAACCGCCAACCACCGTTAAGCAGTTGCGCGCGACATTGGGTCATACGGGATATTATCGTAAGTTCATCAGGGGTTATGCTGCGATTACTGCCCCTATGGAAAAATTGTTGAAGAAGGACGTGGCATTCCAGTGGAGCCCGGAATGTCAGGATAGCTTCGAAACGCTCAAAGCGAAGATGGTGTCGGCCCCAATTTTGGTCTTTCCGGACTGGAGTAAGGAATTCCATGTCCATGTTGATGCTTCATCGATTGCATTAGGGGTTGCATTGGCTCAACCTGGAGAAGGCGACCTTGATCATCCCATTGCTTTTTCCAATTGGAAGTTGTCCTCTGCAGAACGCAATTACACTACCACATAATGAGAAGGTCTGGCCATGGTTTATGCGCTACAGAAATTCAGGCATTATTTGTTGGGTGGCCACTTTAAAATGTTTACTGATCACTCTGCATTAAAATACTTGTTCAATAAGCCTGTGTTGGGGGGAAAGATCTGTCGTTGCTACTTTTGTTTCAGGAGTTTGATTTTGAAGTTATTGTGAAACCGGGGCCGTTGAATGCTGGACCAGATCATTTGTCACGGATTGACACAGGGGAGGAACCGACTAATATCGAAGATGGGTTTCCGGATGCCCAACTATTCCACGTTGCCACCGCTGATCAATATTTTGATGACATCCTTCAGTTTCTGGTGACCGGCACCGCACCCGCTGACTTTACCACTACTTAGAAGAAGTAGTTGGTTGTCAAGGCTGCTGACTTTCAGCTAATCGCGGGAGAGTTGTATAAATTGGGCGCTGATGAGATATTGCACAGATGTGTCTTGCCGCATGAGCAAGCACGGATATTGGACGAGGCACATGGTGGAGTAGCGGGAGGACACTATGGCGGTTGGGCGACTGCCCGGCAGGTTCTGCGTGCAGGGATTTGGTGGCCCACATTACATAATGATGCGACAGGCTATGCGTGGTATTGCGATGTTTGTCAACGAACTCGAAATCCGTCCAGACGCGACGATATGCCGCTGCTACCACAAGTGACACTTCAACCGTTCGAGAAATGGGCTGTCGATTTTTTTGGACCAATCACTCCACCAGGGAAATGCACAGGTGCGTGGTATATTGTCACGGCGACAGAGTACTTGACCCGATGGGCTGAGGCAACACCCGTAGTTGATTGCTATTCTGCAACAGCTGCTAGATTTTTGTTTGATCACATTATCACTCATTTCGGCTGCCCCAAGATATTGCTGAGTGATCAAGGCAACCACTTTCTTAATCGCACTATCAGCGCATTGACGAAGGAGTTGTAGATACAACATAAGAAAAGTACACCCTGTCACCCACAGGTGAATGGAATGGTGCAGGCGTTTAACAAGGTGTTGGAGCATGCATGAAAAAGGTGTGCAATGCAAACCACGATGACGATCTAACAAGCCCAGCAGTGTTGTGGGCCTCTCACACCATATGCAAAAGGTTAACTGGTCAGACACCTTTTAAGCTGGTATATGGGAAGGAAGCAATTATGCCTATGGAGTACATTGTTCCAAGTCTACGAATTGCGGCTGTTACGAGCATGGATGATGTCGCAGCATTAGATGACCGTCTAGCGCAATTGGTGGAGCTGGAAGAGGATTGATTTATCGCTGGCTTTCACCAAGGGGTGGAGAAGGATCGCCAGAAGGCATGGCATGATCGACACATCAAAAGTAAACAATTTCAGCAAGGCGACTTAGTGTTATTATATGATAGCAAGTTTATGAAACATCTAGGAAAATTGCAGATGCATTAGCTGGGTCCATATCGCATCAATAGTATTACTTCAGGTGGAGCGGTTAAGTTTTAGCAGTTGGATGGGGCAATGCTCCCCAAGCTGGTAAATGGTCACAGGTTGAATCCCTATCGATCGGGCTTGGAGCAGCACAATGTCTGAGTCGCACGGGGAAAAAAAAAAGTGTGTGTTGCAGGTTGCTTGGTGGCAGATGGCGCACCAACAGACGAAGGTATGCGAAAGCAGGGATGCTTGTACCACACGTTTGGAGCAGTCAGAGACACATGGCAACCTTGCGACCCGATCAAATCAGTAATAAATTCCAAAAGGTTAGACAGTTAATTAACGGCGTTGTTCGAATGATGGGCATTAATGGCGGATCCGGTCGATCGGTGGACAGGATCGACGACGGATTTGCCTCATTAATACAGGATTTGGTTGAGCTAATGCATGATTTAGTCATGATTATGGCGGATTTGGGTATATGCTATAAGGATGGTTTAGCGTCGGGCAGAAGACACCAAGGAATTAGTAAGATGTATTGTTGTGGAGTGCTGCAGTGATTTGAGCCAGTTGTTGTTAATTATATAACGATGAGTGGTGAGGTATGCCAGGCGAATTGGAGACAGTGGACATTAGTAGTGAAGTGGAGTCTCCATTCATTTCGGTTGCTGTAGAACGAGAAGCTGTGTCCTCGGACACTGTTGATCTTGGAGTCGAGGTTTCCAACATGTCGGTGGGAGCATCGAGTGTTGCTAAGAAGCGTCGAGGAAGTCAGCCTTTTGAATCTCTGCAGAGTAAGAGGTTGCTTCGGTCTGCAGTGGCTGGCGAAGCTCCGGAGCAGGTGGGGCAGTCCAGTCACACCATTCATCCATCTGCCCAATGGCTAGGACAGAAAGCTAGTAATATCCTTGGTTACATCCCTCCTGTTCGGTCGGACGCCCCCCCCGCGTAAGATAAACCCAAAACAAAAATTCAGTGTGAAGATGCCCGCACTCCCGGCTAGGATGAAGTGCTCGGTGGATATTGGGTCGGCGCTAATGCGCCTGCGCTACGAGGACCACGACATGGTGGCCCAACCTAAAATTGCATCAGCACCATATGTGCCTGAGACATGCAATTCACCGGTTCCAGAGATACACGACTGGGCACGAGGACTGCGACAGGCCGGCTTGTTAGGGCTAATTAGCATGCCGCATTTTAGGCGCCTAGTGGAAGTTGGTGCTTGTGTAAAACAGCTCTTGTCATGCTTCTATGGGGGTTCGTTGTGGTTGGACAGAGAAGTCCCGGTCACTATTGACTTGATTTCTTTCATTACCGGCTTGCCCAAGAATGGCGTTGATCCAGCGCAGTTTATCTAACGAAAAGAAAATGAGAAGAAGCGAGCACGTCGGTTGGCACAAAAGTATGAATTGGAATCGGATGGGCGTGGGTATCGCACTAGTAGCTGCAATAATCAGGCGGTACTCACGGGCATTAAGATCCTGTCCTGTAAAGTGATTAGGGGAGGTCGCCCTAACCAATGTAATTCAGAAATAGTCGCTTGCGCATAACAATGTGTGGAAGGAGTCCAGATGAACTGGTCCCTATATCTCTTGAATCAACTAATGGAGGATGTCACAGACGTCCAAGTGGGTAGAGGTGCTTTCTCCTATATTTGGTTGTTGTTGTTGATCGCTCTAGTTGCATGGAAAAAGCCCGACACCTACCAGGGTATGGACTTCCCTGCTACAACGGAACGACGAGGGGCACGTTATCAGAATCTATGGTATGTACAAGATCCCAAGCGCATCCGGGAGTGCCAATTGTAGTTTTGGCTATATTCAAAAATGCTTTGTGACGCAGCAAAACAGGTCAAGGCATATTGTGGCACGATTCACAACTGTCATGGCATTTGCAATACGACCAAGTTTTATACATATACAAGCTCGCTGTGATATTGAGCAACAATGGTTGCAGACGAGGTATAAAGTGACAGTGGCAGATTTGGAGGCTATTGTGAATGAGTGGTTGGAGGCTTGGCGACAGCCCATGAGTTCAGTAGAAATTGATGCTGGAGGTCCGCCGGTGGGTCCTCCGGATCGATTATCGGCCCAGGATCAGCAGAGTCATCATGATTCTGATCACGAGTCGACCAGAACACCAACTGTGGATGATAGCGACCGCGCTCTTGAGGAAAACCGATCAAAATGGCACCACGATCATGCGACGATCAGTGGTATGTATTTACCAGCGGAGGTGCAGTTGGGCCGGTTAATCACAGCCCTTAACCATGCCAGCACATCGGCTGCCGAAAAGATGTCCGTCAAAGCGGAAGAGGGATTCTCTGTGCTTGCTGATCAAATGGATTCTTTGTGTAATGCAGTGTTACAAAAGGAACCTGGTAATGTACCCATGCAGGAGATGGTCACAATTCGCACCACACCCTGGGTTCAAAATATCAACATTCCCCCGACTGCGATTGTGTCCGACAACGAGGCTTTGCAAAATGTGCTGCAGTCGATTGCGTAGGTGACTGTCAATGTTAATGAACTACCAGCAATGGCACTGGCGACAATGCAGAGGGTCACCTCCTAGGAAATGGTGGATAGAATACATGAAATCATCAAGAGCTTTCAACACTTCCACGCAAGCGAGGTAGCTGCAACCGCCGAGATTGATGAGCTTACAAGAAGGGCTGCTACAGTGCAGAAAGTAGTGGATGACCTTGAAGCCAACCTTAAGAAGGAGTAGGCTGAGAAGGGTCGCGCACTAGAAGCACTTAAAAAGGATCAAGACTTTCTTATCGTAGAAAAGACCCGGTTGTGGAATTACAGCGTGAAGTTAGAGACGACGATTTGTGATGCATGCCAGCATACGTCGGAGCCCATTCCCGAGACCGATGTGCTCGAACGGGTGCAGCGACTAGGACCTGTCATTCTTCAGTTGTGACAGGAGATCAACCTGTTGAAGGCTCAGTTGAAACCAGGTATGCCTCAGGCCGAGGAGTATGAACGAAGACAGGCACTTGAGGAAGTTGCCACCCAGATGGAGGAGCTGTAAACACAGGCAACCAGGCTCACCGCTGAAACGGTACAGTTTTGGGCATGCATCGTTCACAATGAGAAAGTTGAACAGCTCACTAAAATTCGGCAGGAAGTGGAGGGCCAGCTGGCCACATTAAAGGCTGCAATGAGAACCCTGCCACTAATGGAGGAAGTTGCTAAGTCACGTGAGCTGAAGGACTTGCAACAACGGGTTTCCAAGGAAAACGAACGACAAAAGACACGTGCGGCCCAATTGGAAGAATTCCAAGACACTGGCCGGAAACTGATGCTGCAGGCCAATGAAGCACTACAAGCAATACAGAAGTATCGAAAGAAGGTCATGGACAAGCTTTCCGATCACCCATCAGCCAAAAATGTGATCAGCAGTCAGGCAACAGCTAAGGATGCTCAGGAGCTAGTGCGGAATGTCGAACAGCCGTATGCAGACTTCAAGGCAACGACCACGACGTGCACTATGTCCAACAGTTGACATGGCTCGAGGGTGAGCCAAAAGATTGTGTTGGGGGGCTGTTGGTAGGCGGTTTGATGGGGAAATATCGCGGTGCCACCGACGCTGCGACACATCGGATGAGGGCGCGAAACAAGTATTTTGTGTTAAAGAATACTGCAGTTGGCGGGATTTGGGTCACTTGGACCACATAGTATGTAATAGTGAGTCAGTGTACCACGGTTTGCGGGTTTTTGGGGTCATTTGGACCGAGTCAGTTAGATATTGGGTCAATTGTCCATAGTGTCGGTTAGGAAGTCAGTTGTAAGTGGACAAATATTGTAATGGCAGAAGCCTATGAATACATGAGAGTTGTAAGTGTTAGATATAGGCGAGCATAGAGGAAGAAGAACGATTGTGTACGGAGATCTGTGTTTTGCTTCTGGTATATGACCGCGACAGTAATATAATGATGATGTTTCGGTACTATCTTTGTGCAATGTTGCAATATGAATGTTGTTTGATGCAATGTCTGCTTACTGTTGCTGTGATGATAAAATGCTGTGATTAAGTAATATGTTCTATGTCAAATGTGATGATACATGCTGCGATTAAGTAATATGTTATAACTCCTTGCCGAATGTTTAAAGTTTCTGTTTAAGTATCACAATAGAGTTAGTTCGTGCAGCCACAACTCTCCTCCTCCCTCGGCGGAAACATGGTTTCGTCTACTCTTCCTGGATGCCTCGGGTGAGACCCCATCCGCTCTGCGGGTGTTGCTGGGTGGGCTCAAACCTGCCCGGGCCGGTGCCTGGGGATACTGTGGTATGTGTCGACAGTGAGGCGAACCCCTATCGACTGAGGTCACGTTGGTCAAGAATGAGCATAGCGGCCGCATCTCTTCTCAGAGATAGATACCACCATTCTAGCTCTTGTATTTTACAGTATGTTCTATTTTCGCTATTTAATAGAATATTTGTTTATTGTATCACTGTGTTATTGCAATATATCTTTGTATATGATCCTGTATATGCTATCTTTTGTTTCGTTCCCACATAAATCCGGATCAGTGGTATCAGAGCAGTCTGCTCTTTGATTGTTTCTCGGTGCATGTCCCCGACGAGGTCAGGATACAGAGAGTTGGGTCTCAAACTAGTTTCACTTGGGGAAGACCACTCTCGCCACCCCAAATGGCCTCCCATGGCGGAGGAAAAGAGAGACGATGGAGCAGTAGATCCTATCAAGTTGTTGCTCGAGGAAGCCCTCATGCGACAAAGGAACGAGATGATGGATAATTTTTCCCAGATCCTTCGACGCATGCCAACAGCGGCAAATGCACCCTCAACGAGCATCCATTCGGAGATACGACTCCCTTCAAGGTACAAGTTAATTTTGATATCCCTTTATTTGAGGTCCAAATCGATGCCGATGACCTAGAAAAATGGTTGAATCTACTAGAAGCGTATTTCTCTGTCCACAATTTTTTCGACAGGGAAAAGATCGTCTTTGTACTCCTCAAGGCCGTCCCCCATGTCAAAAATTGGTGGGAAACTTATTGTGAGCAAAACTCATCAGACGAGCCTGGATTGTTTGAATATTCGAATCCCACTTGGGCCTCTTTTATAGATGTCGTCAAGGAACAATATTACCCTGTTGGAAACTATGATGACCAGTACACAAAATGGACCATTCTGCACCAAGAGAGGGACCAAACGGTGTCGGAGTACACCAAGAAAGTTCATACCTTGCGCACAAAGCTAGGTATCAAGGACTCCGAGCGGCACCTAGTACTGAAATATCGCAGTGGCCTACACCGGTACATATGAACAGAGATGGATTTCCTGGAAATCTCTTCACTCGGATCCGCCTATCGATATGTTGTCAAAATTGAGCAAAAATTTTAGCAAAAGAACAAGCGTGACTTTGGACCTGCGCAGAAGTAGGGCAAGGGAAACTCTGGCTTGCAAAACACGGGGGAGGGAAAGGACAACCAGTCCCAACCACAAGCAAAGAAGGGTAACGAAAAGACAAAGAAGGACACTGGGAAGTGGTGCGAGTTCCACAAAATCCCCTGGCACAACACTGATGAATGTCGCTCAAAACAGTCATTGGTGGCTGAGATCAAAGCTTCGAAATCAGATCCTAGTTCCGATTCGGACTCAGAACCTAATTTCACAGCCGCGCAGAAATGGAAGCAGATAATTGATGCAGAACCCAGTTTCGTTGTTTCCACCACACAGATTCAACCAGAGGAACCTGAAGAGTCGTAGGCAGAGGAGTGCCTTTTCCACTCACAGATGTGGGTGAAGGGAATTCCCCTACACTTTGTTGTGGACAGCGGCAGCCAGAAGAACCTGATCTCAACAGAAGCCAGCAAGAGATTGGAACTACCGATAACACCACACCCGAAACCATACACCATTGGATGGCTAAGCCAAGGACGAAGGATCCATGTCAGTCATCAATGTCGCCTACCATACGGCATCAAGCCCTTCAAAGATGAGGTATTGTATGATGTGGCCCCACTTGAAGTATGTGATGTTCTTTTAGGACAACCATATATGTGGAAGTGTCATGCTGTATATGAATCACGACCTCGCAGTGTAATTGTCACTTTGGGAGAACAACTCTATCGGATACCATAGATAGTTTCACCTACCCAACCAAGTAGGGAAGGAAGATAATCTCCCACACTGGGAAATTTTCCCTATTCACAATTGCCACTAAAGGAGAACATCAAATCACAGAGACATCCACAACCTCTGTACATTATCCTTCTACTCAGCAGAAACAAGAAGAGCACAAAGTCAGTGCAACATCGCCTATTCAGGTACATCTACAGTGCAAGGCCACGCATTCAAGGTGCTCCTCCAAAAAGAAACTATCCACACTTGTGCAGATCAAGGATACCACAACAACCGAAACTTTTGAACAGCTCCAGCACATCCACCAACAACAATTACAACCCTCTGAAGATGTCAAAGTAAGGCAACCTTTCCACTTCAGCAAATGCCGCACCAGGAGCTCAACTCGACATATGATAAGGGATTTGACGCAATGGAGACCATTGCTTCCTAAGGAGGGAGGATTGATCTAGGTGGATATCGGTGGCAACCCACCTCTTCTAACTGGCTCAAAACAGTCTTCTGGCACTTTTGGTAATTTGCTATTTTTAGCAGTTTTTCGGGTCCTAAACTTCTGGAGCCGTTTTGAGGCCCTAAACGACCTTTTTTGGTGATTTGGGGGGCAAAATGGATGCCCCCGACATGAATTTGGTCTTGGTCGAAAGTTGTAAATCTCGGATGGCCCTTTCCAACAGGCTACCGAGCGCCCCAAACGGAGATCGTATGCAAAATTTATGACCCCGGGAAGTTGACTGTTCAACTAACCACCTTGGGGCCGCAAACTTTATGACGGTTCATCTTCTAGTGTTAGGTTTTTGGATTTTTGGGATTCTTTCCCTCATGCTTATGATAAATAGGCCTTTCGGCCTCTCTTTGTATTCATCTTAGCACGAATGAGCAGAGCGGCCACATCTCTTCTCAGAGATAGCTACCACCATTCTAGCTATTGTATTTTACAGTCTGTTCTATTTCCGCTATTTAATAGAATATGTGTTTACTGTATCACTGTGTTATTGCAATATATCTTTGTATATGATTCTGTATATGCTATCTTTTGTTTCGTTCCCACATAAATCCGGATCAGTGGTATCAGAGCAGTTTGCTCTTTGATTGTTTCTAGGTGCATGTCCCCGACGAGGTCAGGATACAGAGAGTTGGGTCTCGAACTAGTTTCACTTGGGGAAGACAACTCTCGCCGCCCCAAACGGCCTCCCATGGCGGAAGAAACGAGAGACGACGGAGCAATATATCCTATCAAGTTGTTGCTCGAGGAAGCCCTCACGCGACAGAGGAACGAGATGATGGATAATTTCGCCCAGATCCTTCGACGCATGCCAACAGTGGCAAATGCACCCTCAACGAGTAGCCATTTCGGAGATACGAGTCCCTTCAAGGTACAAGTTAATTTTGATATCCCTTTATTTGAAGTCCAAATCAATGCCAATGCTCTAGAAAAATGGTTGAATCTACTAGAAGGGTATTTCTCTGTCCACAATATTTTCGACAGGGAAAAGATCGTCTTTGCACTCCTCAAGGCTGTCCCCCATGTCAAAAATTAGTGGGAAACTTATTGTGAGCAAAACTCATCAAACAAGTCTGGATTGTTTGAACATTCGAATCCCACTTGGGCCTCTTTTATAGATGCCGTCAAGGAACAATATTACCCTGTTGGAAACTATGATGACCAGTACACAAAATGGACCATTCTGCACCAAGAGAGGGACCAAACGGTGTTGGGGTGCACCAACAAATTTCATACCTTGCACACAAAACTAGGTACATACGAAGTGGTGCGAGTTCCACAAAATCCCCTGGCACAACACTAATGAATGTCGCTCAAAACAGTCATTGGTGGCTGAGATCAAAGCTTCGGAATCAGATCCTAGTTCCGATTCGGACTCAGAACCTAATTTCATAGCCGCGCGAAAATGGAAGCAGATCATTGATGTAGAACCCAGTTTCGTTGTTGCCACCACTCAGATTCAACTAGAGGAACCTGAAGAGTCGGAGGCAAAGGAGTGCCTTTTCCACTCACAGATGTGGGTGAAGGGAATTCCCCTACACTTTGTTGTGGACAGCCAGAAGAACCTGATCTGAACAGAAGCCAACAAGAGATTGGAACTACCGATAACACCACACCCGCAACCATACACCATTGGATGGCTAAGCCAAGGACGAAGGATCCGTTCAGTCATTAATGTCGCCTACCATATGACATCAAGCCCTTCAAAGATGAGGTATTGTGTGATGTGGCCCCACTTGAAGTATGTGATGTTCTTTTAGGACAACCATATATGTGGAAGCGTTATGTTGTATATGAATCACGACCTTGCAGTGTAATTGTCACTTTGGGAGAACAACTCTATCGGATACCAGAGATAGTTGCACCTACCCAACCAAGCAGAGAAGGAAGATAATCTCCCACACTGGGAAATTTTCCCTATTCACAATTGCCACTAAAGGAGAACATCAAATCACAGAGACATCCACAACCTCTGTACATTATCCTTCTACTCAGCAGAAACAAGAAGAGCACAAAGTCAGTGCAGCATCGCCTATTCAGGTACCTCTACAGTGCAAGGCCACGCATTCAAGGTGCTCCTCCAAAAAGAAACTATCCACACCTGTGCAGATCAAGGATACCACAACAACCGAAACTGTTGAACATCTCCAGCGCATCCACCAACAACAATTACAACCCTCTGAAGATGTCAAAGTAAGGCAACCTTTCCACTTCAGCAAATGTCGCACCAGGAGCTCAACTCGACATATGATAAGGGATTTGACACAATGGAGACCATTGCTTCCTAAGGAGGGAGGATTGATCCAGGTGGATATCGGTGGCAACCCACCTCTTCCAACTGGATCAAAACAGTCTTCTAGCACTTTTGGTAATTTGCTATTTTTAGCAGTTTTTCGGGTCCTAAACTTCCGGAGTCGTTTTGAGGCCCTAAAAAACCTTTTTTGGCAATTTGGGGGGCCAAATGGATGCCCCCGACATGAATTTGGCCCTGGTCGAAAGTTCTAAATCTCGGATGGTCCTTTCGAACGGGCTACCGAGTGCCCCAAACGGAGATCGTATGCAAAATTTATGACCCCGGGAAGTTGACTGTTCAACTAACCACCTTGGGGCCGCAAACTTTATGACGGTTCATCTTCCAGGGTTAGGTTTTTGGATGTTTTGGATTATTTCCCTCATGCTTATGATAAATAGGCCTTTCAACCTCTCTTTGTATTCATCTTAGCACGAATGAGCAGAGCGGCCACATCTCTTCTCAGAGATAGCTACCACCATTCTAGCTATTGTATTTTACAGTATGTTCTATTTTCGCTATTTAATAGAATATGTGTTTACTGTATCACTGTGTTATTGCAATATATCTTTGTATATGATTCTGTATATGCTATCTTTTGTTTCGTTCCCACATAAATCCGGATCAGTGGTATCAGAGCGGTTTGCTCTTTGATTGTTTCTAGGTGCATGTCCCTAACGAGGTCAGGATCCAGAGAGTTGGGTCTCGAACTAGTTTCACTTGGGGAAGACCACTCTCGCCTCCCCAAACGGCCTCCCATGGCGGAAGAAACGAGAGACGACGGAGCAGTATATCCTATCAAGTTGTTGCTCGAGGAAGCCCTCGCGCGACAGAGGAACGAGTTGATGGATAATTTCGCACAGATCCTTCGACGCATGCCAACAGTGGCAAATGCACCCTCAACGAGCAGCCATTTCGGAGATACAAGTCCCTTCAAGGTACAAGTTAATTTTGATATCCCTTTATTTGAAGTCCAAATCAATGCCAATGCTCTAGACAAATGGTTGAATCTACTAGAAGAGTATTTCTGTGTCCACAATATTTCCGATAGGGAAAAGATCGTCTTTACACTCCTCAAGGCCATCCCCCATGTCAAAAATTAGTGGGAAACTTATTGTGAGAAAAACTCATCAAACGAGTCTGGATTGTTTGAATATTCGAATCCCACTTGGGCCTCTTTTATAGATGCCATCAAGGAACAATATTACCCTGTTGGAAACTATGATGACTAGTACACAAAATGGACCATTCTGCACCAAGAGAGGGACCAAACGGTGTTGGAGTACACCAACAAATTTCATACCTTGCACACAAAACTAGGTACATACGAAGTGGTGCGAGTTCCACAAAAGCCCCTGGCACAACACTGATGAATGTCGCTCAAAACAGTCATTGGTGGCTGAGATCAAAGCTTCAGAATCAGATCCTAGTTCTGATTCTGACTCAGAACCTAATTTCATAGCCGCGTGGAAGGTGGCGACCCACCTCTTCCTACTGGCTCAAAAAAGTCTTCTGGCACTTTTGGTAATTTGTTATTTTTAGCAGTTTTTCGGGTCCTAAACTTCTGGAGCCGTTTTGAGGCCCTAAACGACCTTTTTGGTGATTTGGGAGTCCAAATGGTTTCCATTGACATGAATTTGGTGCCATTCAAAAGTTGCAAATCTCGGATAGCCCTTTCCAACGGGCTATCGAGCGCCCCAAATGGAAATCGTATGCAAAAGTTATGACCCCGGGAAGTTGACTATTCAACTAACCACCTTGGGGCCACAAACTTTATGACGGTTCATCTTCTAGGGTTAGGTTTTTGGATGTTTGGGATTATTTCCCTCATGCTTATGATAAATAGGCCTTTCGGCCTCTCTTTGTATTCATCTTGGCACGAATGAGCATAGCGGCCACATCTCTTCTCAGAGATAGCTACCACCATTCTAGCTATTGTATTTTACAGTCTGTTCTATTTCCGCTATTTAATAGAATATGTGTTTACTGTATCACTGTGTTATTGCAATATATCTCTATATATGCTATCTTTTGTTTCGTTCCCACATAAATCCGGATCAATTCTTGTACTTATACTATTATTATTTACTGATGCTCTACTCTTACTACTATTCTGGCACGTAGGACAACTACGCGAATAACTTGTATTTCCTTTTATCAAATTCTGAGTAGTGCGCGGAGTTGAAGGTACATTGTGAATTAGGGTCCGTCCTTCTACAGCTTCTGGGGTAGCCTGTTCACTCTCTTCTTCGTCGTAATAAGGTCACTTCGTCCCTTGTGGTCCTGTTTCGCAGTACTCTGTTCCGATCCCCTAAGGAGACTCTCTCTCAGTCCTCCTGTTCTTCTCCGGATGCCGAAATATCACCCCACTCCTCAAGGTACCACACTCTTCGTCAGCTTCCCTTACAAATTCATCGTCGCTCATTTCCATCTACCCCACATCTTTCTACCGGACCCACATTCACGTGGTACCCACAACTTCCACACATTGATTCTTCTACTCGCAGACGAGCATCTTAATCCACAGTTTCAGTGACAACAGGAATATTCCTCTAGGTCCTTTGAAAAATTTCCTTTCTGCATCGTTGTATGATTTGATTGTGTCCACAGCAAACTCAGTGATGTATCCCTCTAGGATACTATCTACCCAGAAGTCAACAGCCCTTGATACCTTGTTGTCGACTCGTTTAGCTATTTGATCAGTTCGGGAGTCGAGTGATCAGGCTAACTCTTTTGGCAATGGTTTTTTTGAAACGTCAGTTGCGCCAACCACTCATGTAACAATACCAGGAATTAGCAGAAAAATATCTCGTGGATATCATAATAAATAAGCTTGTCCAACCAATCGCTAGTTGTTTGCCCATGGTTTCGGTTTTCTCCTTCTACGAATTCTTCTGCTTTCTTATCAAACCAGTCCTGAATCTCCGGTTTCGTCGGGTGCCACAACATGTCCTTATCTTTATTCTTCAATGTCCCGACAACGAAACCATTTGTTGACACAGTTCTATTGACAGGGGTTCACTTTGCACTGTCGTCAACAAACACCAATAGAACTCCCTTAAACATCGGCCCAGAAAGGTTTTACCCTTTCCAGCAACACCTGCGAAGCAAGTGAAGTCTCACCCAAGATGGTTAAGGGGGCTGCAGGAACCAAGTTTCCGCAATGGGAAAAGGACATGCAACTACTTCAAGTCTATCGCAACATAAACCAGATATTCACATTCACATACATTCATACATTCATCATTCACACATTAGCCATGTATTCACCATTCGCATATTCAATACATAATGGACATTCGCATTAATTGGGAAATACTGGAGATCGCATCAATGAAACCTTACAGAAACAGAAATCATAACACGACATTCACCATTGAACATAAACAAAGACAAAAGAGCAGATTCAAACATCTTCATGCATTAACTCATAAAAACCCTGCGGTATAACCTCCGCAGAAATAGTTCAGAACATCTTATTGCGGATCCATACTATAATGCGAAAACATAGCAAAACAAAACCGAACCGCATAATCACAATGAAAAATGATTCTACAAGTGGATCTAGGATTCCCTTAGGCTTACATTCATATTCTTACTTATAGCCAACTATGGAGGTTACAAAACGGTCCAAATCACCCATTTCTAACAACCTAACTAGTCTTGGGATTCCTCGTTCTCCGTGAATGACCCATCCTTCCGCGGATGGTCCTTCTTCGCAGTTGTCGACTTCCGCACTTCATGTGGACTAATACCATTCCAACAATTATAATTAAACCAATTTATTACTTTTTTATCACACAGACATTTGCATAGATATGTAAAACCATTCATCACCATTGAAGTATTTCATCAAGTTAGAAAGATCTCACAGCATGACCATGAACATAAGAGAAATAGTTCTAATCTGTTAGTCACACATTCCATGCAAAAATATGTGCAAGCTTTTCCCAGCGAAAAAATCCTTCCTCATTAGGATAAAAATAGTTCTCTTACAAAAATGTATCCAGTCTCTATTTCACTAGAAAAATTCATCCTTTGTCTAGTATCATTTCGGATTCCTCTGCGTTCTTTGGCTTGCCAAATTTGTCTTTTATGTCAACTGTTTCCTCTGCACGTTGTCTTTTAGCTTCCTTCGCATTATGATTGATCACTTCGACGTTCTATGTGTCCTTTAGATTACCAATCTTTGTCTTTTATGCCTATTGTTCCTTCTGCTCATAGCCTTTTAGCTTCCACGCGTCCCAAGGAAACTACAACACCAATGTATAAGCGAAACTCATTATTAAGCAAAATCATAATGAACATAATACAAATTTCAGAAGCATGATTTGTCAATATGGTTTGCAAAACAAAGATTTAAACTTCCCCGATCTTGTTTTGGCTTGAGAATGATAATTAACGTAGAGGAGGAAAGTCGGAAAAGGCTTTATAAAATGGCCAAAAATCATCCTTGTGCAATCCGCAATGCGGGCCTGCGGGAGTGCGGAATTGCGGATGCCAATTTCCAACGTTGAAAAATTCCATCTGCAATGTGGGATGTAGAGTTGCGAGATTGCGGGAGTTCAGGAATGCGGGAGTCAAATTCAGAAAGTCCAAAATGAAACCCGCAATCCTCAATCCGCAATCGGAACTACGGAAGTGCGGAAAGGAGAGATGCAGGAACGCAGAAATGCGGACATGCGGAATGTGGAATGCAATTCCAAAGTCGGAAATGCAGTCTGCAATCCGCAATCGGAAACACGAGAAGGTGGAATGTCGAGATTGCGGAATTGAGGGATTTCGGATACAATTTCAAACGGTTGGAGATGCAATCTGCAATACGCAACCCGACATTGGACATGCGAAAATGTGGAAAATGCATGATGCATAACTTAGGAATGCGGAAGTGCATAAATGCCTTTTATTTTGTTATTTTTCAAGAAAAAGTAAGTGTCAGGGGTAAGATGAAACAAACTCTAAGTAAGATCAAAGGAGGGGCCCTACAATTTTACAAAAAAATTGGGGATCATGTTGCAGATGCAACACATAGATAACTAGATATAGTTAAAAGCATTATCATGGCAGTTTGAGCTCCTAAATTGTCATAGTGGTCCCCCACAAGTAGGGGGTTATGGCCTTCATAGTAAAAACTAAGGAAATCCAAGAGTTCAAATAACAGGTTAAAGAATCCTTTTGACAAATAAAACCAAACCAGACTAATTTGTTTCATCATCCGAGAGAATTACCACCAGCATGCTAGAGCTAGGGGCTTCACGTTTTACCTCGCTAGGAGAATCCATTGGACCGGGTTAAACCTATCTACTTATTGGTTGAACTCGCTGCTTGTCGAAGGTGTCTTAGTGATCTTTCTATCACTGGATGAATATGAAGATAAACTTGACACATATTTGCTTGCGTGGGCCAACGAAGGAGGTTGGATTTTTGAGGAAAAATAATCTTCCAACTCCTCAACATCAAGACTCTGCTCTTCAAATGTTGAATCAACATAAGTAATATAACACTATTGAGTGGTTTGTGGAAAAATGTGACACTTCTCATCACAATAAGGTGGAAATTCTTCCTATCCTGTCCTTCTCTGGCCTAATTCCATCCCTAACCATAAATGATAATATTGATGCAAGGTTGTAAGGTCAGGAGGGCATCCATTACTTCACGATAGGTTGTTTGTTTGTTTCATGTGCAACCCACTCCACTTCCAGTAATAAAATCCAGGTCTTGTATTGTATCTCAACCCTTTTAATACTCGCCATAGTATCCCAACCAAGCATGGGAACCCGGCATATACTAGCGATATGATAGGTGACTAGGCTAGGTACTACTGCCAGTGTTGCTTTCCAATCAGCTACTCAGTGCTAGGAGCTCTAGTTATATCCAAGTAGTCAATAATTTTCGATAGCTAGTTTTCATTGACAGGAAGGAGAGCTCATTGACAATTGTAATTGCCAATCATAAAAAGACGGCCCAAAGCTCGATTCCCAACCGTTTAAGATGAGTGTAAGTCTCCTCTAATTAATAAAGATAAGGACAACTAAGTGGTCACACAGAGGGGTTAAATTTGACGGGTTCCCTTACCCATCAATACAAAAAATTATGATGGTTTTCCCCTGAAAGTGCCCTTTATATGATGTCTAATTTTTTTTTACTTGTAATAAAAAAATGATTATAATAAAAATATGCAAGTCATGCATTCATTGTCCTTATCATCTATCTCTAGTTATATGATTAACTCATAAATTGACCCTATCTCAACAACAATCTGAAACTAATACGCTCGTATACCATCAACAAATTGGATATAATGAAAATGAAGGTATCACTATGACGTATTCCGAAACCCTAGTGCAATTACCATTTTATACGTGGATTTTATGCCAACGATATGAACTGGGTGCAGTCATTCATAAATCAACTGCCAAGGCGTTCTCTTATTCATTCAATCCCTTTAAATCCCACTTAACAGGCCGATACCATTTCCTATATTGCGATGTAATCCATTTATGATGGAAAGTACATCAACAGGGTTCATCTCTAGTCACAAATAGGAACCCTTTATTCTCCCACACACGACGTTCAATGCAATCCAATACAATAAAAAAATCCATAGAAAAAATCAAATTAGCAAATTAACATCTCAAATGAACAATTTTCTTCGCCAATGGAATTTTATAATTATAGACAATTACGATTTTATTACATTTATTATATCGCCTTAACTCTGTACCTCACTTTCGATTTCCTACCAGAAGTAGAGGACCTAGTTTAGGCCTTCCAGACCCATCCTCATTTAGTGTAGTGGGTTCAGGGAGATTCTTGACTTACCTTCTCATTGCTTAGAGTTGTTCTGAGTGAATCCATGAATACAAAGGATAGATTGAAGGCTTCCAAATGGAATTGTGTGTGGATTCTTAATTGATAGGTTCAAATTACTGCAATTTGTATTGTCTATGACTTGCATTGCTCTTTCCCTCTTCGTTCTTTTGTCTACTTTACCTTGTAGCCATGATTTGGCGCCCTTGCCTTCTTTACATATTTCGGGTCATTCTTTTCTAATTGTCATGGGCTATGTTTTCCCTTATAAGTCAATGCTCCAGTGAGGTTCTGAAGCATGCTTTGGGTGAGGTTCATCACAGACAGTTAATTCTTAGATGGTTGAGCTTTATCAGGTTGTTGTAGCACTCAATCTATTATATACGTATTAATGAACAACTCCTTCAATACAATACTTGGGTTCCACCGAAGTGCTACAACGAGGAGAAGGCCACAGACCTGTTGGCCAGATTTTATGACCTGGCCAACTAAGGAGAAATAGTCCACACAAAGCGCTTATAACAACCCTCGGTATGTTTGGGATGACTGAATCTCGTGGGAACAAAGGCCCCACTACCTTTGTAGGTTTGCTCTCTAGAATAGAGAGTCTCGCATTTAGATGTAAACTATTTAATAAATGAAAACTAAATTTAACTAAGAATCTGTTAAAATCATAAAGATATTTAATAGTTGCTAGAAACTATTAGTTACAATTATCGAAATATAATCTAAATTCTAAAACTAATTCTAACTATTCTATATATACTATCCCATGAGAGCTAGATTGAAATTAATACTAATTTAGTTTGCATGTAAAGAATTAAACCTGTAATAGTCTAAATTGAAGAGACATCTTACATTTAAACTATCACATGTTGAAAAGCTTAAAAGTTTTTACAAACTAGGAAAGCAAAGTCATGGAAATTTGTAAGAATATTTTTAATATGCAATTCTAAGTCAATCTTTGTTAAGAGATTAATTGATAAAATAATCACAATTATCTAACATAAAATCTAGAAAATTATGCATAACTGGAAATTAAATTTCAATTATCACATATTTTCTTTATAAACAATGATAGACTGGATATGGGATCATTTCTCAATGCTGGCAGCCTAGTGGAGATAACGACTCCTTAATTTAACACATAAATCAATGCACCTTCCTTTGAAATGGACAGTTGGTCAATAAATTCCTTAAAATTATGCCTGAAGATATAGCTGGCAGCTGGTCCACGATCCTTGTCATTTCTTAATTCCATGGAATATCTCTTGGCGTGTAATTTTATTTTGTTATGGCATTAATTTAGATAGTCACTCTGAAATAAGACGACTACTCTTCACATGATTTGATCACTTATTAAAATATAACTTTAACTCTTCAATTCAGAATGCAATCCCATGCTTTTTGTAAAACCTGCAGTAAAAACAAATCAAAGTGTCGTGAGATTAGAATCTTCATTAGATCCATTTTGGTAGTCATAAATCACTTTAATGAAATTAAAACTTGACATGAATCCTTCCCTTTATATAATCTTTTATCCAAACTTGCGATACGTTAACATTAATACTCCACATGTGATAAGGTGACATCTTAAACATTAATTTATAAACAATATGTCAATCCTTTATGTAAGGAATAAAATCCAAAAGATAACGTAGTCTTCCATTTAGGAACAGTTTGAACACTTTCCCCAACAAGCACATGCTTTTACATGATTTGAGAAGTTGTGATTTAAATATTTTAGAAAAGAAAAGTTATAAGTGTCTCTTATAAAAAATACAACTTCACCATATTCAAAGGGAAAATTAAAAGAAACACTCTTATAAGATAAAGTTCATTAAAGATTGAGAATAAAACTTATGAAAAGTAGTATGCTTAATGTATTTTAGAATGATTAAATATTGAAAGATAAATTATATATAAGCAAATAACATAATTTTAAAGTGTAAGGTTTATAAAATCAATGGAATGGTAGCTCATGAGTGAGGTAAATGGAATGTAATGATGGCTTTAAAAGGTTAGATATGATGTGGAGGTCGAATTGGTTAAGTGGCAAAAGATTCCAAGTAAACTAGCTTTATCTTTTCCACTAGAAAGCAGAAAAAACAGGACAAAGCTAACTAAAACTGGATAGTGTCTTTCTAATTCAGGAATGGAATAAAATCAGACAAAATCCAAGGAAATCTTATCCAGAATCTATCCAAATTCGTTTTTGAGAATGAGGATAGCATGTGGTCCACTAAAAGACAAAACTGGCCTATTCTACCTAGTCAAAACTCAGGAAATTAATCATAAATGATTAATTAATTTTATCCTAAGTCTAGACTGACATAGTGGGTTTTTTAAATGTTCCAACACCCCCCCTTAAGCTTGACTTTATGTGATGGGAATTAGAAAAATATCAGAAATATAGGGCCCAAGAAACAAGGCTTACGGTCACCCCAATACAAAAATAACTAGTCCATGTAAACCGAGGAAACAAGGAAAACCTCATGGGAACAAAACCCTCCCTCAAAAATGGACATGCTTGATGTCTTCATACTGTCATGTTGCTCATTTGAATGAGCTGAATGGGCTGCTTCTAAGTAACTGACTTGATGAAGAGATTGTGGATGTCATGATCATGCATCAGTGCATCGATGTTGTGTAGGCAAGAACCATGTGTTGAAGCTCTATGAAGTTCATCTTCTGATGATGGAGGAGCATCAAATGAATTTTTCTTGTTGTTGTAACATACATAATCAAATCTGAAAACATAATCAATGATGGAAATAATATCTATGCATACTCCTTCCCAAGGAGAAACAATGAACTCAACAGGATCAATTTCTTCGGTAGCTGCAATGTGGTGTACTAGTTCTTGTACTTTCTTCTCAAACTAATGTAAAACCTTTCTGATATTTAAAATGAGATCATGCAGATCTGAAATATCAGAATGTAATTCATATGGAGCAGCAACCAGTAAAGATGTGGAGTCTCCATGATCGAACATAATTTCAGTAGAAAACATTTGAGAAACTAGATCACCCGGACAACTGAGCGAGCCTGGAGAGTGTGAGAACTTAAATTTTGAACCATGAGTGATGGGGTCATGTCAAGATGTGTGGAATATCAGTCCAAATAATGCCAAAACAATGGTTTTCCAACCAATGAAATATATGCAAGACAAAAGTGCAACAGAGGCAAGTGACACAGTGTAGGAAAACATAGAATTGTGTAGTTTCTTAACTGGAGAACTTTGGGTTTGTAGGGTCTTTTGTGCATCCAAAGGTTGGGAATATGATGCGAGATATGTAATGACCTGCATATCAAACTGTAAATCATCTTCTAAATTATAATCTAAAATATTTGAATGATGGTGGAAAGACCTTTCAGAAGACAAGTCAAAAGCTAGTAAAAAATGACTAGTTTTGAGAGTAGACTTGGATGAACTGACTGAAGATTGTTCCAAGGAAGAGGTAGAAGTTTCTAATTCTGATATATCAGAATGTGAATCAATATCAGAGACATCAGAATTATATTTAACTCTAGCACTCAAAGCATAAACATTATTACCTTTGGGAGAGGCTTGGAGACAGAGTTCTTGTTCTATAGCAACCTTGCCTTGTTCCTTCTTTGCAAAGTTAGGAACATCTATGTTATGCTCTTCAAGCATCTTGGCCATGATTTCCAATTTCTTCTTGAAGCAAGATTTCTCAAGATGAGTTCCTTTGCAGCAATAAGAACACTTGGGCTTCTCCTTCTTCATCTTCTTGGATTTGGAATCTCCATCAGAATCCTCTTCATTTGACAATATCTTCTGTTTGGATTTGTCATTCTTGAAACTCTTTGCTCCATGAGCAACAAGTGCAAAGTATTTGGAGGGTGATTGATCCCTCATTTGGACCAGCTTGTCCTTTTCTTGAGTGAGCGAATCAATGAATGCATCCAAGGTTGGCATCTTCCACTTGGGAACTACAAGTCTTGTAGAATGAAAAGTAGACACAAATACTGAGTATTCAGAGCTCAGTTTTGATAGAATGGTAAGGATGAATTGCTCATCCTTCTTCTCTATACCACATTTCTTGAGTTGAAGCACTAGGTTCTTGAATTTTGAGATGAACTCCTCCATAGAATCAAAATTACTTGGACTAAGAGAGATCAACTCAATCTCCAACAAATGACCTTTGAGCTCGTCCTGTTTTCCAAAGAGAGACTCTAGCTTTGTCCACACTTCATTTGGAGTTGATAGAGAATCGATATGGAATACAAGATCTAGAGATACAGAGAGACAAAGTAACCCATAAGCTTTATCAAGCCTATTGAACCATTTGGATTTTAATGCAACAACTCCTGAGATATATATTGTTACAATATCAATGAATAAGATACAGAGTGTTTTCCATAATTTATTCTCTCTATTCTTCTTCTCTCATTGTCTAAAATATTCCATGGTGAAATTGTCTTATGAATCTAGTTCCTAGTAATTGAAAATCTCACATGGTATCATAGATAGCTTGATTCAAAAAAATTTCCAAGAGTGTTTTTTGCAGGTATTACCATCACCAGGAGCGCATCAGTATGGAGCAAAATCAAGCCAAAGCTGTGACTCTCACTCCCTTCAATTTCTTTGACTAGAAGGCACATATGATCATCCAACTTCGGAGCAAAGGATTGTATAGAGTCACTATGGGGCTTGAAACTGAGCCAAGAGTTGTTGCATTAAAATCCAAATGGTTCAATAGGCTTGATGAAGCTTATGGGTTACTTTGTCTCTCTGTATCTCCAGATCTTCTATTCCATATCGATTCTCTATCAACTCCAAATGAAGTGTGGACAAAGCTAGAGTCTCTCTTTGGAAAACAGGACGAGCTCAGATGTCATTTGTTGGAGATTGAGTTGATCTCTCTTAGTCCAAGTAATTTAGATTCTATGGAGGAGTTCATCTCAAAATTCAAGAACCCAGTGCTTCAACTCAAGCAATGTGGTATAGAGAAGAAGGATGAGCAATTAATCCTTACCATTCTGTCAAAACTGAGCTCTGAATACTCAGTATTTGTGTCTACTTTTTATTCTACAAGACTTGCAGTTCCCAAGTGGAAGATGCCAACCTTGGATGCATTCATTGATTCGCTCACTCAAGAAAAGGACAAGCTGGTCCAAATGAGGGATCAATCACCCTCCAAATACTTTGCACTTGTTGCTCATGGAGCAAAGAGTTTCAAGAATGACAAATCCAAACAGAAGATATTGTCAGATAAAGAGGATTCTGATGGGGATTCCAAATCCAAGAAGATGAAGAAGGAGAAGCCCAAGTGTTCTTATTGCTGTAAAGGCACTCATCTTGAGAAATCTTGCTTCAATAAGAAATTGGACATCATGGCCAAGATGCTTGAAGAGCATAACATAGATGTTCCTGACTTTGCAAAGAAAGAACAAGGCAAGGTTGCTGTAGAACAAGAACTCTGTCTCCAAGCCTCTCCCAAAGGTAATAATGTTTATGCTTTGAGTGCTAGAGTGAATATAATTTTGATGTCTCTGATATTGATTCACATTCTGATATATCAGAGTCAGAAACCTCCACCTCTTCCTTGGAACAATCTTCAGTCAGTTCATCCAAGTCTACTCTCAAAACTAGTCATTTTTTACTAGCTTCTGACTTGTCTTCCGAAAGGTCTTTCCACCATCATTCAAATATTTTAGATTCTGATTTAGAAGATGATTTACAGTCTGATATGCAGGTCATTACATATCCCACATCATATTCCCAACCTTTGGATGCACAAAAGACCCTACAAACCCCAAGTTCTCCAGTTAAGAAACTACACAATTCTATGTTTTCCTACACTGTGTAACTTGCCTCTGTTGCACTTTTGTCTTTCATATCTTTCATTGGTTGGACAGCCATTGTTTTGGAATTATTTGGACTGATATTCCACACATCTGGACATGACCCCATCACTCATGGTTCAAAATTCAAGTCCTCACACTCTCCAGGCTCGCTCAGCTGTCCGAGTGATCTAGTTTCTCAAAAAAATTCTACTGAAATTATGTTCAATCATGGAGACTCCACATCTTTACTGGTTGCTGCTCCATATGAATTACATTCTGATATTTCAAAGCTGCATGATCTCATTTTAAATATCAGAAAGGTTCTACATCAGTTTGAGAAGAAAGTACAAGAACTAGTACACCACATTGCAGCTACAGAAGAAATTGATCATGTTGAGTTCATTGTTTCTCCTTGGGAAGGAGTATGCATAGATCTTCTTTCCATCATTGATTATGTTTTCAGATTTGATTATGTATGTTACATCAGCAAGAAAAATTCATTTGATGCTCCTCCATCATCAGAAGATGAACTTCATAGAGCTTCAACACATGGTTCTTGCCTACACAACATCGATGCACTGATGCATGATCATGACATCCACAATCTCTTTATCAAGTCAGTTACTCAAAAGCAACCCATTCAGCTCATTCAGCTCATTCAAATGAGAAACATGACAGTATGAAGACATCAAGCATGTCCATTTTTTAGGGAGGGTTTTGTTCCCATGAGGTTTTCCCTGTTTCCTCGGTTTACATGGACTAGTTATTTTTGTATTGGTGTGACCATAAGCCTTGTTGTTTGGGCCCTATATTTATGATATTTTTCTAATTCCCATCACATAAATTCAGGCTTAAGGGGGGGTGTTGGAACATTTAAAAAACCCACTATGTAATTCTAGACTTAGTGTAAAATTAATTAATCATTTATGATTAATTTCCTGAGTTTTGACTAGGTAGAATAGGCCAGTTTTGTCTTTTAGTGGACCACATGCTATCCTCATTCTCAAAAACGAATTTGGATAGATTCTGGATAAGATTTCCTTGGATTCTGTCTGATTTTATTCCATTCCTAAATTAGAAAGACACTATCCAGTTTTAGTTAGCTTTGTCCTGCTTTTCTGCTTTCTAGTGGAAAAGATAAAGCTAGTTTACTTGGAATCTTTTGCCACTTGACCAATTCGACCTCCACATCATATCTAACTTTCTAAATCCATCATTACATTCCATTTACCTCACTCATGAGCTTCCATACCATACTTTCCAAATTCGTGAGCCTCTAACACATTTTTGGAAACTGCTTTTGCCACCTAGGGGGTTTTTTGTCTTTTCTAAGCCTTTTCTTTTTTCTCTTTCCATATTACTTCAAAGCAATTCGATTTTCTCCATGGAGGATGTATTATATATTATTACAATATCAATGAATAAGATACAAAGTGTTTTCCATAATTTATTCTCTCTATTCTTCTTCTCTCATTGTCTAAAATATTCCATGGTGAAATTGTCTTATGAATCTAGTTCCTAGTAATTGAGAATCTCACAAACCATTCATTCAAAGTGTGACTAGAAGATCTAAGCTACCAAATTTTGGAAGATTGTGGGCAGACTATACACAAGAAAAAACCAGACTTGTGGCTAGAGGCAATGATCATGCCTCTCATGAATAAAATCAAGCTCTTGCTACACACACCAAGAAAAGAGGAAAGAAGACCTTTGGTAAAAAGGACAAAGGTGGAAGTCCAACCCCTGATCCAAGGAAGAAGAAAGATCTTTCACAGATCCAATGCTTCAGTTGCAGTAAGTTCGGCCACTACAAGAATCAATGTACTTCAAAGAATAAGAAGGAACATGCTTCTACAACGGATGTTGATGAGGAAACTCCACCAAAGAGGTCAAGGAATGCAGAAGATGATCACCGTCAAAAGGAGTTCTTATTCTAGTACACCAATGATTGAACTATCGGTAATGTATATCTAGGTTGCATCTTCTTCAATGGGATTCTGCAAGAAAGAATATCTAAGGACCTCCAGTGATCCCTGCAAGGAGGAAGAGATCAAGAGGGATCCCACACAAAACAATAAAAGATAATTATTTGGTTGGATTATCATTTGTCATTAGTGCTCTTGTAAATCATATATGAATGTTCATAACAGTTTTATGCAAATCTGTGTTCTTAGGATCGGGAAGTGCATTATGCATCTTATTATATAGCATTTTTATATGACTGAGATTGACTAGCAGTAGGCTCATATTGTGCATGTGTTGAGTAAGCAACCTGTAGTGCTGCACAACATTCCATGAACCCTATATGGGACTAGTCTAGGATGAAACCTCTTTGTTGAAATACTGGAGCAATGCACGCTCCTGACAGTATGTTCTGGTGGAGATGGAAGGCATCCATATAGTCACCAAGTATGTTTGGATATGGATGGATGTTGTGTTGAAGAATTGGCTAAGATTCTTACATGACCGTGTGAACTATTGTCATTGAAATATGATTTAATTTCTCATGATTATGCAATGTTGCTGACTATTTTAAGAAATCTGACTTGTAGGGAAAGACCATATGCTATGACTTATAAGAGAATGATGATGGGACTTGTTCTGAAGAGCAAGTGATGGATGTATAGTCAGCCAGATTAAGATCCCGTTGATACTCAGTATTTGAGAGGGAGCGGGATGGTCTGAAATGACTCTCAAGATCAGACAACAGGATGGGTTCCATGACAGCAGGAGCAACTACAGTGGATGTGATGACTATTCAGCAGTAATAGTAGACATATGTTGATCTATTACATTCATTCGTATTTGGACCCATGACCCACGGGTCCAGGAGATATCATATGAAGACTAATGATTGATGTTCATCCTTCCGATGAACATAACGAGGTGTAGTTAGTAGTAGAAAATTAGTTCTCTCAAGTTTATCAATTACTTCAGTATGAGATGTGGGGACTACATAAATAGCAATTGGATTCCAATTAGCATATCAACAACCACTCAGTTGACCTCAGAGGAGGTGCAGTATACATATATCCAGTTAGAGAAGTGGCTCAGGATTCAACATGTGTAGATGACACAGGTTGATGATGATGATTCCTTGATCATAGTGTTTTGATTAGCTCCCCACCGAGATAGAGAGATCTATTGACTGGTACATAGGGAATTGTCCTCTGAGTCCGCAATGAAGAGTATTAGCCTGATGCATTACTTATTGAATTATGGACAATACTAGATGAGATATCCCTCAGACAGAGGGAGTAAACAGTTGAGAGATTCGGGATGATGGACCATAAGTTCATGGGTACACAAATTTGAAGAAGCCGAGTATGCTTTCGATTCAGATTTGGTAACAGTTGATTCAATCTATAATACTCTCATTTTCTCTATGAGAGCCGATATTTAGGATGCAAATAGCATCGGGGATGACACCTCATACATTCCGATGTACTAGCTAGTGAGCATCTCCAGAAGGAGAGTATGATGCAGAGTTGCAGAGAGAATCTGCAGCAGAGATCTAGAAGGATTCTAGATTTCCATCCAGTATTATTGAGAGAATGGGAATTTCATCTTAGTAGACTAACTTGATGATACATGACACTAATGGATGAGCAATAGTGTTCAGTAGTACAGCATGCAGTGGTATTCTCTATTGCATAGGGAGCAAAGTATTCCAACACAGAGGGAGTAGTTGCAACATATCGAGATCAAGTACCACTATATTAAAGACATGGTATAGAGAGGAGTAGTTCATCTCTTGTATATTTCGACTAATGAGCATTTCATCTCATGTATATTCTGACTGATTATCAAAATGATTATTGGAGAATGCTTCCCTCAGTGAGAGGGAGTGCTCTTAGTCCAGGTAGGACAGGCGGTCCCTGTAGACAAAAAATGAGCTTAGTCCAAGTAGGACAAGTGGTCCATGTAGACCAATAAGAGCTCATTCCATCTAGGACAGGTGATCCTTGTAGACCAAAAATGAGCTTAGTCTAGGTAGGACAAGTGGTCCTTGTAAACCGAGAAGAGATCGATCCAGGTAGGATAGAAGGTCCTTGTAGACCAAAAATTAGCTTAATCCAATTAGGACAGGTGGTCCTTGTAGCTCGAGAAGATATCATTCCAAGTAGGACAGGAAGTCCTTGTAGACCGAAAATGAGCTCAGTCCAGGTAGGACAGGTGGTCCTTGTAGACCAATAATGAACTCAATCCAGGTAGGACAAGGTTTCCCTGTAGACCGATAATGAGTTCAGTCCAGGTAGGACAGACAATCCTTATAGATCGATAATGAGCTCAGTCCAGGTAGGACAGGCAGTCCGTGTAGACCGATAATGAGCTTAGTCCAGTTAGTACAGGCGGTCTTGTGTAGACCAAGATGATCTTAGTCCAGTAAGGACTACTTTTCCTATGAGGAACATTCTCCTGTGTGGAGAGGACTCTTGTGTAGAGTATACTTGGATCCATGTGTGGGATATTGTCCAATATGGACGTGTTATAGGTACAACAGATCCCATGATTTAATAAAACATGGGAGACCCAAATTTTTGTTATGCAAAGGTAATGATCAAATTCCATGGTCATTTTGGGGTTTCATCATGCTTTAATTGCTTTGCTTTGATTTGATCAAGTTAGTGATTTTTCCTTTTAAAAATTCTCTTAATTTTGTGTGTTTTTTAGACTTGCGGAAAGCGCAGGTTTTTCCAAACAAAAAAAAATCAGTCTTCCGCAACCCCACAATTCCGCAACCCGCAAATGCGGATTGTTGGAACTTGGTTTTCCGGTTTTGAAACTCTTTTGTTCCGCAACCCGCAACTTGCGGTTTGCGGGAACACCTTTTAATTTAGTTTGGAGATTTGTGATCCCGCAACCCGCAAATTACGGATTGCGGGAACTTCCCATTTGGTAGTGTTTAGAGTTGATATCTCGCAACCTGCAACCCGCAACTTGCGGATTGCGGATTGAGGGAAGGTTTTTGCATGTGCCCGAATAAACTTTCTGCATTTTTATTCCATTGTCTACATGCTTTGATCTTGACCGTCGATTTGCTTTGATCTTGTGGCTGATATTGAAGTGTCTGTGTTTTGAATGATCATTTCGGTTCTCCATTTTCCGTCATCATTTTTTTATTTGCAATCATATTTTTGAACTGTGATTTTCACCTGCAACCTCATATGATTGATAATCATTAATTCAACTAACTTGAAATTAATTGAGTGTTAAGATTTGACATGAATCATACGTGAATTATTGCAATTTTATTCTGTCTTAATTCAATCTCTGTCGACGCATGTTGTTGGCTATTTCAATGCAGACGTGATAATTGTAAGTTCCAGACCGTCTGGTTTTAATCATGGCAATTCGTTACGCTCAGTCATTCCTGGATATTTATTGTCCTCTGTTAAATATAGGCTTCAACATGGGCAGTTGGTTGTTCGCCGCACTGTAATTGAAGAGTCTTCTTGGTTGATTTTCATAAGTAGACAATTTTATTGTGAGCAATATGCAGCGAGATCATAAGTCTTTGGTCAGGTTTTGAGAAGAGAAAGAACTTCCGCCTCTTTTATATCAAGATCCTGTGTCGCCACCTTTTGATGCAGGTGTTCCTGATGAAATCAACGGTAGTGAAGAAGAACCTGATATTCAAACCATCTACATACAGTTCCCTCGGAAGAAGAGAAGGAACATCAATGAGAAGGCAGCTGATCCAGATAGTACCATTATATAAGATTTTATAATCAATGAAGTACCTATTACTCCATTAATTCCTTTGAAGGAGGAACAAGTGGTCGACTTTTCAGTTTTCCAGAACATTGTTGATCATCATAAATCTCCTAAGAGAGATTTTTTAGCTCCCTTACTATCCGTCAAAGACAGCTAGTAGTTTGTGGTCGACCTCCACAGTTTATTACGGGATGTTTCCCGCAATTATGTGATGGATACCTTTTGAAAATTTTGTGAAACATTCACTATGAACCTCTCTCTATGATGATATGATTAGAATAGTCTGATTTTATAAATCCATGTTTTCATGGGAAAGCTATCCTTTGTAACCATTTTTGTAATTATTGTTTAAAAGGATAGAAGTCTCATGGGGAAGGGGGGAGATAATCGCCAGAGAAGGACTGGAGAAACATTGTTCACTTGTGATCATGTAATTTTTTGCATACCAATGAATCGAAGTTAGTTTCTTTCAGCATCCTATTTGTGTAAGTTGTCAAATTTATTTGATAATGTCTGATATCTTCACCGTAATTATCAATTAATACTATTTATTTTGCATCTAATCATTAATGCATTGATCTCTGAGTTGGATTTCTCTTAATTCATGATCTTTGTGTATTTATGTTTTAATTGAATTTCTTTAATTAAAATCTTTATCTATTTCTGCAAATGATTCACAGAAATTATTAAGTTCATGTTAATTTTTCAATTGACAAAAGAACAACAGGATAAATCTTGGATATGCTTAATCTTTGAATTATTATCAATAATTTTCATTGCCTGATTGTATTTTGAAGTAATGAGTTAATGATTCAATTTCACATTTCTGTCAAGTTGATGAGATAGCTTATTGAAACTCAAAACCAAGTTACCCTGCATACAAACAATTCATTCCCTTTAGATTAGATCTTACTTAGATTAGATTTCTTTTAAGGTGGAGATGTCTTAGGTTTAGATCCACTTTTAGAATTAGGATACTTTTGATCTTCCATCTCAGGACGAAAGATCCTTCTAGGATAAAACCCCACAAGTGCCAACGGAGGCCTTTGTATCCGTGGGAGATTACTATTCCAAACAGGCTGGGGATAGAATTGTTCTTGCGTAGCACCTTTTGAAGCCTTTCAATCTGGGTTTTCACCCTCTGTTGTTATCCTTAGAACCCATTCCAGCACCTACTCATCCAAGGCTTCAACAAATGGCACTAGAAGGAGGGCCGAGTGCAAATTATGCCTAAACGATATACCAGCAAACCTCCTCAAACAAGAATACCGATTGTCACCCATAGTCATACGCAGGCATCTATCTCTGCAGAACAACCCGTACAAGATCCAACCGTTATTCCTTCCACCCCTATGACTGAGCAGGAAACTAGAAGGGGCTATAACATTATTTTTATATCACCCACTAGGGGACCCCTTACACTCGAGCAATTTCTCAAAGGTTCTTTTGATAGTGTTGCTAGGTTGCAACGAAGGGTTGTTGAAGAACGTAACCAGGACTAGCAACAATTCATCACCAGAACACCGATCCGCAAGCTAATAACTTGAATGATCAAAATTTAGATCGTCCAAACCTTGAACAACATAATTCACCTCACCACAATCTGCTTCCTGATTTTGATCTGGATATATTATTCGGTTAAACAGAGCAAGACCAACCAAACGTTGCCACAGGTGGACCACCACCAACACCTCCTTCATCTTCATCATCCTTGTCCAACGAATCATCAGGTAGTGATTCATCATCCAACTCATATTCAGAAGACATACCCATGGCTGAAGGTGCAAACAGACCCTGGATGGACTAGGATGTTGTGTTTGTTGTTGGTGAACAACATAGTCTACCCAAAAATCCTAAGAAATGGCTCCCCAAGTTTAACCCTGATGACAAATCACCTGCACTTGATCACATCAAAACCTTCATGCAGGCTATTAGGCTTAGGAGTGTCGTTCACAAGGATGTAGTTTGTAGGTTGTTCCCATATACCTTCGAGGGAAAAGCATCCACATGGTACTTTTGCCTACAACCGCGATCCATTCCTTCATGGGATGACTTCGAAAAATTGTTTATCCAAAAATTTGGAGCTGATAAGACTCCAGAAGACTTGGTTTTAGACTTATCCTCAATGAAAATTACAGGTATGGAGAGGGTAAAGGATTATAATCAACGGTTTTCATATTTGAAAAATAGAATCCCTATTACTCTTCTCCCTGCAGAAGAGTTGCTAGTTGCTTATTATGTGAAGGGTTTACCTGTTCCCATTGCTATGTGGGTGAAAAGAGAACGAAAGGATACTTTGCAGGAAGCCTTTGTTGAGGCTATCCAGGTTGAGAAAGACATATACTGTCTAAAAGATAATCCTAATGTTCCATCAGATCAACCTTCAACCTCCAAAACCCATAGTGCAAAACAAGGACCCATTTGAGATGATTGATATGAAGAAGTTCTTGCAGAAGATCTCAAATGAAATGGTAGACCTGAAGAAAAGTAACACAGAAAACCAAAACAATAACAGGGGGTTCAACAGACAACCTTTCAAAAGACCTTACCAGCCCCCACAAAACCAAGTTCCACCGAACCCTGATGAAGGATTGAATGCCGAGGAAATTCTTTCTATATTTAAGGCTTTGGTTTCAGAATCACATAATTCTCTTGATCAACAAGATCAAAATCTACAAGAGAATCAAGATCCTGAACCCCCAAATGAAGAAGAAGATCAGCAGATAAACACAATTATCTTATTTTCAGAGCTTCCTATGGCTGAGGAGGAAGATGAGCCTGAGGCTGTCTTCAATGAACAACACCCTTACAATACAAGGAGTAAAGGACATCCCACACAAGAAACTTCCACTTCAGTACCCACACCAAATAAAGGTAAAGCACAAGTACGTAAGGACACTTTAATTCCTGAAATAGAATACAATCTAATTGATGACTTAAAAAGAATGAAAGATAATATTTCCCTCTTTGATCTTCTGAAAATCCCTACAATGAGAGATAGTTTTCCCAAAATTATGATTTTCAACAAGTCCAGGGAAACTCAGAACAACAATTTGGAAATATACTCTAAAAATGGAAATCAGAAACCAGGTAGCAAGAAGACACCTCCTTTATTGCTTACTTTTGAAGTCTTCAATAGAAATGTCCATAATTGTATGATTGATTCAGGGGCTTCATCAAATGTGATGCCTCTGTCTGTCTGCAAGAAATTAAATTCCTCTTGGGAGGCATGCCCTATACAAATTTTCCAATTGGACAGATCCAAAGTAAGGGTAGTGGGAGAACTGAAAAATGTCTTGTTAACATTATCTGCTGACCCCAGAATCCACCAAACATTGGATATCGTTGTGGCAGACATCCCAGAAATGTATGGCATGTGGCTGAGCAGAGATTGGTTAGAGAAGCTTAAAGGCTACTTTGCCACTGACTAGTCTCACTTATGGCTTCCCTACAATGGAAGGCCAAACAGAATTAAAATCAGCAGGGAGCCTTATATGAAGCAAATTGTCACAGACTTGAATGATCCCAGTGAGCCTGCTTCATATTATAGCTCACATGTGGAACATTACACGTTTGATACTTTCTTTGGAGATCTGCTTGCGGATTTATCATCAATTGAGAATGTACAGAACTAGTCTCAAATTGTCAATCTCACTTCTGTTCCATTCGCAGGTACTGTTGTCCATAATTTATATGATGTAAATACAAATTTTAGGTTAGATTTAAATGCATGGACTCTATTTTTTTATGGCTCCAAATCTAAATATGGATATGGTGCAGGTTGTGTCCTAATTGATCCAAAAGGGACCAAAACTATGATTTCCTGCAGACTTGAGTTTGAATGTACCAACAATGTAGCTAAGTATGAGGCCCTGGTTCAGGGACTCAAGAAATCCATTGACATGGGTGCACAGGTAATCGAATGCTATGGATATTCTGAGATTATCGTAAAACAGGTAAGAAACAAGATTAATTGTTTGTCCCCTCGTTTTTTTAACTATCAAAAATTGGTAAGAGATCTCACTAACTCTTTTTCTGCATTTAATATCAATTCAATCCCAAGATCACAGAATTTTGATGTAGATTTGTTTGCTAATACTGCATCCAGGTTGATCCCACCAGAAGGTTGTCCCCTAAAACTTTTTCAATTGAACTTATGACAGGCCTTCTATTCCTGATAATGTGACAAATTGGAAGGTATTTGATGATGATCAACAAACATTAGAATTTTCATAGCCTAGGACACTTTTCAGGATGTTGCAATATATGAGGTTGACCATGAGAAGTCTCTGTCTTATCCTTCCAACCTTATCCCTAAATCAGTTATCAAGTTGGAGAAATTTTATGATCTGCAAGATAAGTTCAAGCAAAAGACCAACTGCAAGACCCAGATTTCAACCCTCAACTATGATCCAGTCAACCTAGGAACTGAACAGAACCCTCATTTCATCAATCTAGGGGTTGATTGCTCTACTGAGGAGAAGAGCGCTTTTATCAAACTCTGCAAGGAGTTCAAATATGTATTTGCATGGACATATGATGAACTCAAAAACTTTGACACCAGTATCATGCACCATAATATACCAATGAAACCAAAAGTAAAACATTATCAACAAAAGTTAAGGAAGATGCACCCCATTCTGGAACCCTCTATCAAGAAAGAGCTCGATAAGCTACTGTCAGCAAGAATTATATTCCCTGTCAGGCATACACAGTGGATTGCCAACCTGGTACCTGTTCGGAAGAAGAATGGAGAAATTATACTTTGTGTTGATTTCAAAAACTTAAACAAAGCTTCCGAGAAGGACAACTACCCTGTTCCACCAATGGAGCAGATTCTATAGAAGGTAGCAGGGTCTGAGATGTTTTCTCTCCTTGATGGATTTTCTGGGTATAACCAAGTCCTGGTTTCCCCTGATGATCAACTAAAAACAACTTTTAGGACCCCTTGGGGAACCTTTTCCTACAGGCGGATGCCTTTTGGGTTGATTAATGCAGGTGCTACATTTCAGAGAGATATGGATATATATTTCCGGGGTTTGTTGCACAATTCCGTTGTTGTATATTTAGATGATGTTACTATTTATTCCAAAAAATGACATAAACATTTAACTACTCAGACACAAGTTTTTTAATGCTGCAGAAGATTTGGAATTTCATTGAACCCGAAAAAATCGATCTTTGAAGTCACCGAAGGTAAGTTGTTGGGTTTTATTGGTTCAAAAGAAGGCATGATAATCGATCCGGAACGCACAGAAGCCATCTTGAAGATCGGCCTACCTGGTTCACGTAAGTCCATGTAATCCTTTCTTGGTAAGATAAATTGTGTTCGTAGATTTGTTCCAAATTTTGCTCAAATTGTTAAGCCATTACAGCAATTGGTTAAGAAAGATGTTCAGTTTAAATGGTTCGAGGAACAAAGGAATTCCTTTGTTAATGAAATCCAAAGATCCATTGCAGAAGGCCCGGCTTTGATGTCTCCAGATTTTAGCAAAGATTTTATTTTGTATACATTTTCTATTGATTTCTCTTATGCAGCTGTCCTAACAGAGAAACATGATAATGATGCTGAGATCCCTATTTCTTTCATGAGATCTACTTTCAAAGGAGCAGAACTAAATTACTCCCAGATTGACAAACAAACTTACGCAGTCTATAAATCTGTGAAACATTTTAGACTGTATTTATTGAAATCTCGGACTAAAGTCATACTTCCTTATGCAGCTGTCAGAAATGTATTGGTTCGGAAAGAATTAGGGGAAAAGAGAGCTCACTAGATGACATCTCTACAAGAATACGATTTGGATATCAAACCAGCAAAGATCGTCAAAGGCCAAGGCTTGTGTCTGCTAACTGCTCAATCCAATGACCCTGTATAGCAGCGGGTTGAGTGGGAATGAGAGGAGAATACAACGACAGGTTCTGTTAATGTTATCACAACCCAAGCATCTGAATGTTATGATGACATTAAGTTCTTCATGACTCATGGGTTTGCTCCTGAAACCCTGGAATTTAAAAAACGCAGATCTTTAAGGTTGAAAGCTACACCATATCAATTTATATATCGTGTTTTATTTAGGAAAAATTACGATGGTGTTTTTCTCAGATGTTGGAAAAAGAAGAACCTGATAATATTCTTTTGCAATTTCATGCAGGGCCTGCGGGAGGACACTTCTCAGGAGAGACCACTGCACATAAGATCCTCAGGGCGGGATACTACTGGCCTACTTTGTTTAAAGATTCCTATACCTATGTTAGAATATGTGAAGCATGCCAGAAGTGTGTTGGGAAAGTAAAAAAACATGCCTTTCCTTTGCAGCCAATGACTGTTCAGTTTCCATTTCAGCAATGGGGACTGGATTTTGTTGGACCCATCAAACCAAATTCCTCCCTGTAGCACAAGTATATCTTGACAGCTACGAACTACTTTACCAGATGGGTAGAGGCAGTCCCCCTCAGACAATGCAATACAAACCAAGTGATATCCTTCCTTGAAATCCAAATAGTCACTAGGTTTGGTGCCCCTGAATTTTTAGTATTTGACAATGCATCATATTTCTCTTCCATTGATCTTAAGCAGTATGCCCTTGAAAAAGGGATAAAACTGAATTTTTCTGCCAATTATTATCCTTGAGGCAATGGACTAGGAGATTCTTCCAACAAGAACTTGATTAATATATTAAGAAGACAGTTTCTACTCACCATATGGATTGGCATACCCAGTTATACAATGCTCTTTGGGAAGACTAGGTCACCCCAAAGGCAGCCATAGGAAATTCCCCTTACTGTTTAGTTTATGGTAAGGAGGCCATCTTGTCATCCAACCTCACGATTCCTTCACTGCAATTGGCACAGTCCATACAAGAAGATGACTCTTCCCCACTCCAGCACAAGATTGATATGTTACTCAAGTTGGAAGAAGACAGGGAGAAGTCCAAAAACAAGCTGTATCAACATCAACAGTTAGTAAAAAGGTGGTTTGATGAGAAATCCTCATCTGACAAGGAGTTTACTATGGGGGACTTAGTGTTGAAGTGGGATAAACAACACAAGGACAAGAATGATTACACTAAGTTCCAATGCCTTTATCTACGACCATTCATTGTTATAGAAAAGATTGGTCCTAGTACTGTCCAGTTGTAGACACTGGAGGGTATCATAGACACCTACCCAGTCAATATGCAATTGCTTAAGAAGTATTTTGTTTGATTGAGTAGATTCACTTACTGTACATAAAGTGTGGTTTGTTTTATTTTTCTGCTTTATTTTCATTTTGATTTCTCTTTTATACATTGCGTT
This sequence comes from Larix kaempferi, assembly GCA_027924585.1. Taxonomy (NCBI): domain Eukaryota; kingdom Viridiplantae; phylum Streptophyta; class Pinopsida; order Pinales; family Pinaceae; genus Larix; species Larix kaempferi. The sequence goes on along the minus strand of BSBM01000138.1, from coordinate 13,036,387 downwards.
TTGAATAATGCCTACACCTTTTGGTGAAGGTGGTTGATCAATATGTCTCAGGATAATTTAAGTCTGGATTTTTTAAGGTAAACAGTGTCAGCTTTTATTCCTCTTAGCTTGTAGTTGAAAATATTTTCCATGAGATTAAAACAATCAATTTTTGCAAAGCCTTGATTGATACCTTCTAACCTTAATCAAATATCATTATGGATGTTTTATATGGTTAATTGAGGTTGAAGAAGCAATTATTTTTCTTGCCTTTTGTTTCATTAGTTAAAGGCAGCATATATTCATAGTTCTGACAACCTTACCCATTCTGGATCCCATTCTGATCACCTTAAAATAATTTACCTTAATAATTATAGATTGCAAGATGGGGGGTATTATCACAAGCCAGCCCATTATGTTCATAGATGTTTGAGTGGAATGACATCTCCACATCAAGCCACCAAACTTGGGGGATCACTTTCGGCTATTGCTGGAAGGTGGAAGATCCTATCACAGGTCGGTCCATTCATGATATGTAAAACATCGGTGAGTAACACTGTTGTCATATGGTCACCAAGCCATGGTAGTGTCTTGTAACCTATGCATTAATAAATTTTTGTTTTCCTTTGTAAGACAGTTTTTTGTATATAAGGACATGGGGGGTCTTATTACAATCCATCCCTACCATGATCATGGGTTTGATTTTGGACTGAAATTACCACTTATGGTCACCAAGCCATGGTAATTGCTTTTAGTGTCAAAGGCTAAAAGACAGGGAGTTTCCTTATCGAGCTAGCTTGTTCAGTTTCCAGATTAGGTCTGTGAATGGCGTTGCCAATTTCTGATCACCAAGTCAGGGCAATGGCCTTGTATCAGCAAGTGTCTTGTTTGTATATTTTCATTTTTGTTGTACAAAAAAGGGGGGGGAAAGAAGATGAATATATTGTGACTAATATGTTTGTACATAAAACAATAATTAATAAAGTCAAGGTGACTCAAGATTTGGTAACCCAGAATGGCTCTAGGTTTGTTCTAAGGCTCATCATAAACTGTCTTCCTATGATTCCATAGTGGTAAAGGATTTTTGTTTACTTCTAAAGCTGCTTTGTCATATGAACATCATCATTAATTGGTTTTGGAAGGGGATATATCAATCATGTGACTAAATTTTCTATTTTGATTGTGTTTTATGAGAACATTTTGTAAATTATAGGTTAGAATATCAAGCTTGCTGACATGTCTCCCTTGCAATTACAGATTTCATTTTCAGAGATAACTGGTTCTTCCTAGCCAATTGCCATTTGTTGTAGGTACAACAGATCCCATGTTTTAATAAAACATGGGAGCCCCAAATTTTTGTTATGCAAAGGTAATGATCAAATTCCATGGTAATTTTGGGGTTTTCATCATGCTTTCATTGCTTTGATTTGATTTGATCAAGTTAGTGATTTTTCCTTTTAAAATTCTCTTAATTTTGTGTGTTTTTTAGACTTGCGGAAAAAGCAGGTTTTTCCAAAAAAAAATCAGTCTTTCCGCAACCCCGCAATTCCGCAACCCGCAAATGCGGATTGCGGGAGCTTGGTTTTCCAGTTTTTGAAACTCTTTCGTCCCGCAACCCAAAACTTGTGGATTACGGGAACACCTTTTAATTTAGTTTGGAGCTTTGTGATCCCACAACCCACAAATTGCGGATTGCGGCAACTTCCCGTTTGGTAGTGTTTAGAGTTGAGATCCCGCAACCCGCAACTTGGGGATTGTGGATTGTGAATTGCGGGAAGGTTTTTGCATGTGCCCGAATAAAATTTCTGCATTTTTATTCCGCGGTCTGCATGCTTTGTTCTAGACCATCAATTTGCTTTGATCATGCGGCTGATACTGAAGTGTCTGTGTTTTGAATGATCATTTCGGTTCTCCGTTTTTCTTCATAATTTTTTGATTTGCAATCATATTTTTGAACTGTGATTTTCACCTGCATCCTCATATGATTGATAATCATTGATTCAACTAGCTTGAAATTAATTGAGTGTTAAGATTTGACATGAATCATACATGAATTATTGCAATTTTATTCTGTCTTAATTCAATCTCTGTCGACGCATGTTGTGCGTTATTTCAATGCAGACATGATAATTGTAAGTTCCAGACCGTAAGGTTTTAACAATGGCAATTTGTTACGCTCACTCATTCCTAGAATCTTTATTGTCCTCTATTAAATACAGGCTTCAACATGAGCAGTTGGTTGTTCGCCACACTGTAATTGAAGAGTCTTCTTGGTTGATTTTCATAAGTTTTCTTTCTGACAATTTTATTGTGAGCAATATGTAGCGAGATCATAAGTCTTTGGTCAGGTTTTGTGAAGAGCCTCTTTTGTATCAAGAGCCTGTGTCGCCACCTTTTGATGCAGGTGTTCTGGATGAAACCAGCGGTAGTGAAGAAGAACATGATATTCAATCCATCTACATACAGTTCCCTCAGAAGAAGAGAAAGAAGATCATTGAGAAGGCAGCTGATCCAGACAATACCATTATCCAAGATTTTATAATCAATGAAGTACCTATTACTCCATTAATTCCTTTGAAGGAGGGACAAGTGGCTGACTTTTCAGTTTTCCAAAACATTGTTGATCATCATTAATCTCCTAAGAGAGATTTTTCAGCTCCATTACTATCTGTCAAAGATAGCTAGTAGTTTGTGGTTGACCTCCACAGTTTATTACAGGATGTTTCCTGCAATTATGTGATGGATACCTTTTGAAAATTTTGTGAAACATTCGCTATGAACCTCTCTCTACAATGATATGATTAGAATAGTCTGATTTTGTAAATCCCTGTTTTCATGGGAAAGCTATCCTTTGTAACCATTTTTGTAACTATTATTTAAAGGGATAGAAGTCTCATGGGGAAGGGGGGAGATAATCGCCATAGAAGGACTGGAGAAACACTGTTCACTTGTGATCATGTAAGTTTTTGCAAACCAATGAATCGAAGTTAGCTTCTTTCAGCATCCTCTTTGTGTAAGTTGTCAAATTTCTTTGATAATGTCTGATATCTTCACCGTAATTATCAATTAATACTGTTGATTCTGTAGCTAATCATTAATGCATTGATCTCTGAGTTGGATTTCTCTTAATTCATGATCTTTGTGTATTTATGTTTTAATTGAATTTCTTAAATTAAAATATTTATCTATTTTTGCAAATGATTCACGAAAATTATTAAGTTCATGTTAATTTTTCAATTAACAAAAGAACAACAGGATAAATCTTGGATATGCTTAATCTTTGAATTATTATCAGTAATTTTCATTGCCTGATTGTATTTCGAAGTAATGAGTTAATGATTCAATTTCACATTTCTGTCAAGTTGATGAGATATCTTATTGAAACTCAAAACGAAGTTACCCTGCATACAAACAATTCACTCCCTTTAGATTAGATCTGACTTAGCTTAGATTTCTTTTAAGGTAGAGTTGTCTTAGGTTTAGATCCACTTTTAGAATTACGATACTTTTGATCTTCCATCTCAGGAGGACAGATCCTTCTAGGATCAAACCCTACAAGTGCCAGCGGAGGCCTTTGTATCCGTGGTAGATTACTATTCCAAACAGGCTAGGGATAGAACTGTTCTAGCGTAGGACCTTTTGAAGCCTTTCAGTCTGGGTTTTCACCCTCTGTTGTTAGCCTTAGAACCCATTCCAACACCTACTCATCTGAGGCTTCAATAGGACAGTGTTGACCCTTTCTTATAATGACGAGATGTACGAGTCTAGTTTTGACGGTTAGATGATGCCCAGATGTACGATTCCAGTTGTGAAAACCAGATGATGCTTGATGTGTTACAGTGTGATGATACATATCTAGCTAAGAGTGAGTGTTGTTGATGTAGCTACGTGAGGCATCCTCACTAGCCAAGCCGACCTACAAAATAAAATAAACAATAAAATGTATTTTTATATTTCAAAATGACAAGTCGGCCCAGTTAGGAATTTACCAAAAAGAAATGTATAAATAGAAGTGTTTCCCCTCATATTTACACACTCACCTCAAGCAAGTTCGCTCAAGCAAGAAATTTCAACTTTTTGGGTAGAAGAAGGCATTTGCAACAGTTTTATTTGGGCATCTATTCTTCTTGTACTTTTATCTTGATTGTATTGAATCTCTGAGTAAGAAAGGGTTGTTGGGTTTTTTCTCAAGTTTGGTTTTCCCAGGATAAACTATTGTGTCTATTGTAATTTCTATGCATAGTTGTTCTTTTAGCGATCCTATATGGTTTATAAGTTGAAAGAGATTAAAATTATACTGCTATAATTAAAATCTAACATCGACCAATCAAATCACTGAACGGGAAAAGAAGAAATGCACATCACTGAACAGGCATCGACCAATCAGATCGTTGAACAGTAAAGAGGAAATGAAATGATCCACATCGTAGTTGGCATTTGTTGTCAGATGCTAACTTCGACACATTCTTGACTAGTCTTCGCAATTGATACAACTTCGACAAGTTTTTGACGCAACAAGACTTCGACAACTTCGCACTTTTGACATGTTCAGCGACCTCATAGTTCGTGACATCGACATACAACGTCAACATGCGACCAACAACTGTCGAACCTCGACAGACTGTCTTTCTGTCTTCCAGTCGACTGTAACGGTTGAACAGTTGAACTGCTCTAACTTCTTCTTTGTAACTGAACGCAATGGGCAGGAACCCAAGCATCTCAGATTTCTTTATAAGCATGTAAACTATTGTAATATAGAGTTGATCGGATTTTATCAGATCTTCATCTTGATCAATCTAGAACAGTTCACATATTCCTGTATATTGTCTGTGTGTACTTGTGTTATTTGTATTGCGTAACCCTGTTTTGCTCTTTTTGTTTATTAAGCTTCCGCCATAACAAAGCCGACTCATTCAGTTAACTGTTGTCCCCCTCGTGCTTCTTGGACACGATACGGATCATTGGGATCAGAGCATACTCAATTTTCTTGCTTAAGTTCTGCGTATACACCTCTCTCAAAGTTACCTGACTTATGCCGGTTCAAACTCGCTCGCAATCTCAGCAATCCAATCAGACGCGATCTCTAGATATGATAGAAGAAACAGATGATAGACATGCAGCCGACAAGACAACATAGCTTATTGAGCAAGCTCTAGCTCGACAACGAACTGAAATGTTTGCCCAGTTCAATGAGATTCTCTTGCGATTCGCCTCGACATCCGGAGGATCCTCGACGAAAACTCACTCCGATAAAATCATCCCCTTCAAAGTACAAATGAATCTCGATATACCGAATCTTGAAGGAAAGATTGACGTGGAATCCGTCGATAATTGGGTGCAACAATTGGAATCCTATTACACCGTAAATCAACTCTCCGAAGCTGAAAAAATCACCATTGCATCCTTAAAAATGTCAAACTCTGTGCACTGCTGGTGGGAGAACCTCTCGATAAAGATGGAGAAAAACGGAGACCCCATTGACACATGGGATAAATTCGTCGAACACATCCGGAAGGAATTTTACCCGTCGAAATACCTCGAGCAGCAGTATAAGAAGTGGCAGCAGCTAAGGCAATGGAAATACCAATCAGTACAGAGTTACACTGACGAGTTCTACCGACTCATGGCAAGACTTGGCGTCCAAGAGGAAGAGAAATTGCTTGTTCTGAAATACACCAGTGGATTGTCTCAGTACATCCAGTAGGAGATGGAATTTTTGACTGTCAATACGCTTGCAGATGCTTTCCACTACGCCAGCAAACTGGAAATCAAGCAAAAAGGAAAACACATTTCGCGACAAAGCCGACATCAGGAAGACCACCTGATAAAAGGACACCCGCCGACTACGAAAAGTCAAGATCTTCTCAGCCGACACCGCCAAAACCTAACGACGGTAAGAAGCCTTTTCATAAAAAGGAACGTAGCAAACAATCGTCGACCGAAAAATGGTGTGATTACCACCACTCATCTTGGCATGATACATCTGAATGCAAAGCTCGGAAGAGATTTTTGGCGAAAGTGTTGACCTCCGACACGTTCGACAAGACGGTGGAAGAATCTGATCGAGACGCGACGACCCTTTTGACCTTAACAACTCAAGCAGCCTCAACTATTATCGACAAGGAGGAATGAGAGCGGCTGTTCCATACACGGATATGGATCCAGAGCAACCCATTGCATCTAATTGTGGACAACGGGAGCCAGAAGAACTTTGTTTCTGAAGAATAGGTGAAGAAATTAGGTCTTGTCACCACTCCACATCCTCAACCTTACAACATCGGTTGGATGAAGGATGGACAAGAACTACGGATCACTCGACAATGCAAACTCGCCTACTTCATAAAACCTTTTGAAGATGAAGTACTCTGTGACGTGGCACCACTCTCCGTAGCCGATGCCCTGTTTGGGAAACCTTACCTATGGGATAGACATGGAAGTTATCAGTCATGGCCTCAGAAGGTGATTGTTAGAATCCAAAATTGATGGTTCAGCATACCAGAGCGTCAACCTACACCAGCGGTTGCACTGATATCTTCCAAACAGACAAAGAAGCTTATCAATCATGCTCAGAAATTTGCATTAATCATGATCAATCCGCAACATTCTAAGAAGATCGCAGCAACGAGTCGAGTCACCGACCAATGCATCTCTTGACAGAAGCAGCAAGTCGATCATATTCTCGATGAGTACCAAAACCTCTTTCAAGCTCCAGACGGAGTACCTTAGCATTGCCAGGCAAAACACTCCATTAAACTTGTTCCTGGTTCTTCTTTGCCTAACGCATCTATTTACAGAAGATCCATTCTCGAAAATGAAGAGATTCGCAGACAAATCCAAGAGTTAATTAACAAAGGTCATATCCGACCTAGCTCCTCTCCTTGTGGAAGTCCAGTCGTCCTAGTTCCAAAGAAAGACAGGACTTGGTGCGTGTGCATCGACTACAGAGCTCTCAACAAAATATCGGTGAAGAATCGGTAACCTCTGTCGCGGATAGACGAGCTTATCGACTATCTAAAAGGTGCTAAATTCTTTACTAAACTCGACCTCAAGTCGGGATACCATCAGATTCCAATCGAACCCTCAGATGTGTGGAAAACTGCTTTCAATACCAAGGAAGGATTGTTTGAATGGTTAGTCATGCCTTTCGGCTTAACCAATGCACCTGCGACCTTCATGCGACATATGGATAACCTTCTCCGACCTTTCATCGGCAAATGGGTTATTTCCTATCTCAATGACATATTCATTTTCAATCGATCATGGGAAGAACATGTCGGACATCTTCGACAAGTCCTCGACACTCTCCAGTAACATCAGCTCTATTTGAACATGGACAAGTGCTCTTTTGCGATGACCAACATCAAATATTTGGGGTATGTAATTAACTCTACAGGAATTCACGTCGATCCAGACAAAGTACAGATCCTCAAAGATTGCCCCATTCCTAGAAGCATTCAAGAACTAAGAAGTTTTCTTGGTTTGGCGAATTTCTATCGATGATTCATACTCGGCTTCAGTCACATAGCCTGGCCCTTGAATCAGTTGACGAAAGGAAACAGGAAAACTGTCATTCAATGGACAGAAACACATCAAGCAGCTTTTGAATAGCTCAAACACAGGCTCTGCATTGCACTAGTACTTGTGTTACCTGATTTACTTCAGCCCTTTCATATTGATACGGACGCATTGGACTATGCCCTGGGCGCAGTGATCACTCAGTCTGGTCACCCAGTCGCTTTTCATTCCAAGACTTTTAACGACACAGTTAAAAGATACTCGACGTACGAAAAAGAACTGTATGCTATTGTGAAAGCTCTCAAGCAATGGAGGCATTACATCCTTGGAAAGGAAACAGTCATTCTTACTGATCACAAGCCTCTACAGTTCGCTCCGACACAATCAAAGTTGCAAACAAATCGGAAACTCAAGTGGATTAATTACCTACAACAATTTCAGTTGGTGATTAAGTATCGAAAAGGCAAGGCTAACGCCGCTGCAGATTGCCTCAGTCGACCACCCATTACTCTCCTCTTGACAGTGATGAGTATGCAGGGTTATGACACGACCACTTGGCAATAGTTGTACGAGGACGACAACAGCTTCTCAGCATTCTACCGTCAGTTACAGACTAACGAGTCGTCGACCTCATACTTCGAATACTTCCTAAAAGATACATTTCTATACAAGCTTGGACAGCTTTGTGTACCGACCGGTGAGCAACGACAGCAGCTCATTTGGGACGCGCACTACAACAAGACAGCAGGACACTTTGGAGTAGCAAAGACACTTGCTATTCTGCAGAAGTATTTCTTTTGTCCTACACTTAAATCTGATGTCAACAAGTACATTCGATCATGTGTGGTTTGTGCCATTGCTAAGCCACCTAATCGACAACAGGGATTGTACACATCTCTGCCAGTTCCTAGTCGACCATGGGAATCTATTTCTATGGACTACTTGATGGGTTATCCTACTACCAAACACCAGCATGACGTGATATTAGTAGTAGTCGACCGGTTCGCCAAGATGGCCATTCTCATACCATGTAAGAAGACCACGACAGCACAGCAGACTGCTCAGCTCTTCTTTACACATGTTTGGAAACACTTTGGTTTACCCACAACCATCATTTCCGACTGAGATGCCAGATTTGTCAGCATCTTTTGGAAGACTCTTTGGAAACAGCTAGACACACGACTCTCATTGTCGACAGCTTTCCACCCTCAGACCGACGGACAGACGGAAGTTGTGAATCGCTTAGTAGTACAACTAGTTCGCATGTACAATCACCAGCATCGACGCACATGGGATGATAGTCTTCCATACATTCAGCATACCTACAATCGTGATCAGCACATCTCTACAGGAAAGAGTCCCTTTGAAGTCTGTTACGGATTTCAACCCTCAGTGCCTATCAACTTGATCAGCTCCTCGACACAGCCAAACTTTGACATAGATCGTAGTTAGCGAGAAGTTGATAAAGCAGTCAAGTTTCGTGAACAGATTTGTGACATTCAATGACAAGCACAGGATATGTTGCATAGAGCAAACGAGAAAGCTAAGGCCCGACACGACAAGCATTGCATTCCTCATACATTTATCATTGGGGATAAGGTTTGGCTACATCTTAAGAAGGAGCGCTTCACAGGTCCTTTCAAGAAGTTAAAACCTTTACGATATGGTCCTTACAGTATTCTTCGACAGATTGGCGAGAAGACTTCTTTTACTCATGCATATCATCAATCAAGATAAAAGACATAATATGCATAATCCCTTGATTACTAACTTAATGAATAAGCATATCTAATCATGCCAAGTATACTTATATAAGGGATCCCAATACTAGGTAAGATTCTAACATGACATAGGAAAACATACCTGGATTAGTATACCTGCTTAGTTATGTACAACATACCTAAACAATCTCTTCAATGATTTAGAGATCCTAAGCTAGAACCTACATGTCTCATAGGTTAAGCATAATATAACAAATTCATACATACCTCGTAAGTAGAACAAAGATTATGGATGAGTCTTTGTCTTCATGATGTCATGGTCATGGAACTTGATTTGTCTTTTGTGATGTACCTGTATCTTGTTAGCAGACAACATCAACCTCACACAACACCATAATGCATTAGTACAATCATATAGCCCTAATCAATGAATGTCTTCGATCATTCACATGCATTCATACTGTTACTAGGGTGATAAGACAATTCTAACATTAATCAAGATTGTACTAATAAATAACATGAAGACAAAACACATTATGAACTTAATCAAGAATCAGATTTCAAGACATACCTGAACCTCCTTAAGTCATACCTGTCGAGACTTCTTGTAGTCTTCTTATGTAAGGCCTTAGCCTCAACTCCCCCCTTCTGCTCATTGAAAAGGTTTGATCCAAGGCTCTAAACTCTTATTTTTCTGAGGAGCTTCTAGCCGTGGTTACAGACTTCAAAAATTCCAACTTTTGTTGAAGCCCTAATTTTCCATCTTTCCGATCAAAATCCCGAGCTAGGGTTTAATCAAGCCCGGTCTTCTACCCAACCAAAAGATTCAATCTTGGTCTCTAAATTTCAATTTTTCTGAGTAGCATTCAGCCGTGGATTCTGATTCCAAGAATTCTAACTTTCTCTGAAACCCTAAATTTCGGAAGCCATGAATAAAGGTGCTCCAAAAATAATTTTGTTTTGACAGAAATATGTACCTGATTGTTTCTGCTATAACTCTGAAATTTTTGCTCCACAGGGTCTGAAAACGTTTTCTGCAGTAGCCTGACCTGTCATCTTTCCATCCTGACAGGTCTGACCTCAATTGGATTTTCTGAGAGAGAGTTATGCTAAATGTCGCAACGTGACCTATTTTGGGATAATACAGGAGAGCGAACTTGTATGGCGTGCCATGTGTCACTGTTTGAACTTCGGCCTCTGAAAACTTTTTCTGAGATATCCTGTCCTGTTATCTTTCCATCTTGACAGGTCTGACCTCAATTGGAATCTCTGAGAGAGAGTTATGCCAAGTGTCGCAATGTGACCTGTTTATGGGATAAAACAGGATAGCGAACTTGTACGGCGTACCACGTGTCACTGGTTGAACTTCGGCCTCTAAAAAAGTTTCCTGAGATAGTATAGTCTGTGTAATACCTGTCACTTTTTACAAAATTTCATTTGGAGCTTCCTATCCCAAGTTATGACCTTTTTGCCTAGGTCACCTAATTTTGACTGAGATCTAGAAGAGGCATAAACCCTAACTTGTACTGATCATAACTCACAAAGTACAACGAATCTGAGGGTGCCCTTTGGACACAAGGTACCTGGGGATGTTATCTTCGACCTGTAAACTTTTCAGACCCTGAACCTTCGCAGAAATGGATTTATAGCGAAAGTTCCACGATGACTGGTTTTTTCTATGTAAAACCCTAACCTTCAAATTGTCGTAAGTAAAGCAAGTGTCGTAAGTGCCATACCTTGCCTTCCTTCAGGTAAGCTCTGATACCATGTTAAAATTTAATATTCTAAGACAAAAAATAGCAGCATTACATTCCATTTCACAATAATAGCATATACAGGATCACTGAAGAAACAACAAGCATAGCATAAACACAAGAGACACAGATTTATCCTGGGAAACCCTCATGGGGTAGAAAACCCAGTAAAGCTTCCTCAATATAGATGACCAGCAATATACAGAGATGCAAACCAAAGACATGATCTCCTTCTCCACCATAGCAGACCTCTCCTCCACAAGTGTGCCTCTCTCAAGTGTGTGTGTGTATAATGAGGAACACACCTCCTCTATTTATACACTACTCTGATATGTATTTTACACAAGTACATGTAGGCTCGTATTTAACCATTAGGTTAAATACCCCATTATAACTGACTGGGCCGACCCCTCTAGGGTGGTCTAATAACCCTTTGACCCACATGACGCATACAGGGCCAACCCCCACTAGGGAAGTCTAATAACCCGAGTTACCACATTTCGACGGAGGAATAAACATCTCCGGATATACAATAAGATCTTCACGGAGGAATGAAACATCTCCGGAATAATAAAGTACAAATATAATATTCTTTGAAGTTACAATATCTCAACACTCCCCCTTAACGAGAAGGATATTATAACAGCATCTGCACGAGCAAGGAGTCATCAACATCATACATGATACATCTATAAATCATTGGAAGCTTTCTCAACATCATCAGTAACTCAAGCAGTTATTGGAACATCTTCAATACTGGAACATCAACATCTTCAGTACTGAGTCTTTATCTTCTACAGCACTCGAGCAACATCAACATCTGGATCCTCACGATCATTAGCATCATCATCTCACGATCATCAGCATCGTCATCACACGATCATCAGCATCATCATCAACATCACGATCATCAGCATCGTCATCACACTATCATCAGCATCGTCATCACACGATCATCAACATCGTCATCACATGATCATCAGCATCGCCATCACACGATCATCAGCATCGTCATCACACTATCATCAGCATCGTCATCACATGATCATCAGCATCGTCATCACACGATCATCAGCATCGTCATCACATGATCATCAGCATCGTCATCACACGATCAGCAGCATCGTCATCTAGATCATCACGATCAGCAGCATCGTCATCTAGATCATCACGATCAACAACATCGTCATCTAGATCATCACGATCAGCAGCATCGTCATCTAGATCATCACGATCAACAACATCGTCATCTAGATCATCACGATCAACAACATCATCAATACAAGTATAAATATCATTAATACAAGTATCCTCATCAATACAAGTATACACATCATCAATACAAGTATCCTCATCAATACAAGTATACATATCATCAATACAAGTATCCTCATCAATACAAGTATACACAATAGCAGCATACCCTGCAACACACAAGATCCAATTATGGGATGATCAATCCCTCTCACTTTAGGACATAGGTCCAAGGATGATACAATCTTGATCCGCTTACGGGATGATTAGTCCCTCTCAGTTTAAGACAACTCTCATGTCTATGGATGATGCAATCCAGATCAACTTATAGGATGATCAATCCTTATCACTTTAAGACACCTCACCATGTCTAGGGATGAGGCAATCCCAATCTATTTATAGGATGATTAGTCCTTATCACTTTAACACATCTCACCATGTCTAGGGACAAGGCAATCCCAATCTATTTACATCATGATTAGTCCTTATCACTTTAAGACATCTCACCATGTCTAGGGACGAGGCAATCCCAATCTATTTACAGGATGATTAGTCCACTCAATCTCATTTAGGACTATCCACTCGGAATTACTGGATTTACTGTCCAAGGATGATTTAATCCACTCAATTCATTTAGGACTATCCTTCCTTTCAGAATTACTGGATTTACTGTCCAAGGATGATTTAATCCACTCAATTCATTTAGGACTATCCTTCCTTTCAGAATTACTGGATTTACTGTCCAAGGATGATTTAATCCACTCAATTCATTTAGGACTATCCTTCCTTTCGGAATTACTGGATTTACTGTCCAAGGATGATTTAATCCACTCAATTCATTTAGGACTATCCTTCCTTTCGGAATTACTGGATTTACTGTCCATGGATGATTTAATCCTCCACCGTACATTTAGGACCACGTCCAAGGATGACTTAATCCTCAATCGTACATTTAGGACCACGTCCAAGGATGACTTAATCCTCAACCGTACATTTAGGACCACGTCCAAGGATGACTTAATCCTCCACCGTACATTTAGGAATACGTCCAAGGATGACTTAATCCTCAACCGTACATTTAGGACCACGTCCAAGGATGACTTAATCCTCCACCGTACATTTAGGACTACGTCCAAGGATGACTTAATCCTCCACCGTACATTTAGGACTACGTCCAAGGATGACTTAATCCTCAACCGTACATTTAGGACCACGTCCAAGGATGACTTAATCCTCCACCATACATTTAGGACCACGTCCAAGGATGACTTAATCCTCAACTGTACATTTAGGACTACGTCCAAGGATGACTTAATCCTCCACCGTACATTTAGGACCACGTCCAAGGATGACTTAATCCTCCACCGTACATTTAGGACCACGTCCAAGGATGACTCAATCCTCAACCGTACATTTAGGACCACGTCCAAGGATGACTTAATCCTCAACCGTCCACCAAGGACTTCATTCTCGAAGACATACGTCTACGGCTCTTCTTTCGGACTGAAGTCCAGGGATGATCCAATCCCCTCACATGTTCACCAAGAACTTCATTCACGAACACAAACGTCTACGGCGCTTCTTTAGAACAAGTGTTCAAGGATGATACAATCCCTCTTCTTTCTCGGAGACACTTGTCTACGGCTCACTTTAGAACTTGTGTTCAAGGATGATGCAATCCTCACATGTATTCTCATCAATTACTATCGATCCTGGGAACCCATACAGAACCTGATTCACACTTCTTCTTTAATTACACCATTAAGAGAATGGTCTTATCTAGCCACTTGGAGCAAACATCTCATCATGATTCTCTTCTTCTTTCTAAGAGAATCTTCGAGCCACAAGCCTTCTATAGTGTGTTTGATTTGAAAATCTTTTTTTTTTTTTTTTAACATCCATCGCTTGTTCAGTGTTCATCATTCATCATGATCTTTCCTACAAAACAAAATTAAGTACATGATTAGTAATACTTCATAATCATCAAATCATATTGACATGATAACCTATTATGCATACAGATATCATTTACATAGTTATGCAACTATTTTGACCAATACTTTGGCACAACACTTTCCCATATCCTGTATGCATACAGTGGCTATCTAGATGCCTTCCATCTCTACCAGAACATACTATCGAGAGTGTGCACAGCTCTCAGCATGTCAGCAAAGAGGTTTCATTCTAGACAAGCAACAATGGAATGTTTGTCCAACTTACCAATCATATGCATATTAGTAGTATACTGTTCAATGCTCTATGAATGTTTACACTCAGCATCATGCATACAACCTATTACAGGCAATATCATTTACTATTTCAAATAACAACTCAAATACTTATCTTTTATGTTTGTGTGGTTGCCTCCCGCTTGATCTTCTATATGTCTTTTGAACTTGTATTCATTCTGTACCATTGTGCATGCTCAAGTGTGCACTAGTGTCATCCTCATGATCTCATACACAAACATACGTTCATTAGTATATTCTCCAAACATTTTAATTCTAAATAATCTTGAATATGTATAGTCATGATCATTAGTATTCAGGGTTTCAGGGAAGACTTCTTTTACTCATGCATATCATCAATCAAGATAAAAGACATAATATGCATAATCCCTTGATTACTAACTTAATGAATAAGCATATCTAATCATGCCAAGTATACTTATATAAGGGATCCCAATACTAGGTAAGATTCTAACATGACATAGGAAAACATACCTGGATTAGTATACCTGCTTAGTTATGTACAACATACCTAAACAATCTCTTCAATGATTTAGAGATCCTAAGCTAGAACCTGCATGTCTCATAGGTTAAGCATAATATAACAAAGTCATACATACCTCGTAAGTAGAACAAAGATTATGTATGAGTCTTTGTCTTCATGATGTCATGGTCATGGAACTTGATTTGTCTTTTGTGATGTACCTGTATCTTGTTAGCAGACAACATCAACCTCACACAACACCATAATGCATTAGTACAATCATATAGCCCTAATCAATGAATGTCTTCGATCATTCACATGCATTCATACTGTTACTAGGGTGATAAGACAATTCTAACATTAATCAAGATTGTACTAATAAATAACATGAAGACAAAACACATTATGAACTTAATCAAGAATCAGATTTCAAGACATACCTGAACCTCCTTAAGTCATACCTGTCGAGACTTCTTGTAGTCTTCTTATGTAAGGCCTTAGCCTCAACTCCCCCCTTCTGCTCATTGAAAAGGTTTGATCCAAGGCTCTAAACTCTTATTTTTCTGAGGAGCTTCTAGCCGTGGTTACAGACTTCAAAAATTCCAACTTTTGTTGAAGCCCTAATTTTCCATCTTTCCGATCAAAATCCCGAGCTAGGGTTTAATCAAGCCCGGTCTTCTACCCAACCAAAAAATTCAATCCTGGTCTCTAAATTTCAATTTTTCTGAGTAGCATTCAGCCGTGGATTCCGATTCCAAGAATTCTAACTTTCTCCGAAACCCTAAATTCCGGAAGCCATGAATAAAGGTGCTCCAAAAATAATTTTGTTTTGACAGAAATATGTACCTGATTGTTTCTGCTATAACTCTGAAATTTTTGCTCCACGGGGTCTGAAAACGTTTTCTGCAGTAGCCTGACCTGTCATCTTTCCATCCTGACAGGTCTGACCTCAATTGGATTTTCTGAGAGAGAGTTATGCTAAATGTCGCAACGTGACCTATTTTGGGATAATACAGGAGAGCGAACTTGTATGGCGTGCCATGTGTCACTGTTTGAACTTCGGCCTCTGAAAACTTTTTATGAGATATCCTGTCCTGTTATGTTTCCATCTTGATAGGTCTGACCTCAATTGGACTCTCTGAGAGAGAGTTATGCCAAGTGTCGCAATGTGACCTGTTTATGGGATAAAACAGGAGAGCGAACTTGTACGGCGTACCACGTGTCACTGGTTGAACTTCGGCCTCTGAAAAAGTTTCCTGAGATAGTATAGTATGTGTACTACCTGTCACTTTTTACAAAATTTCATTTGGAGCTTCCTAGCCCAAGTTATGACCTTTTTTCCTAGGTCACCTGATTTTGACTGAGATCTAGAAGAGGCATAAACCCTAACTTGTACTGATCATAACTCACAAATTACAACGAATCTGAGGGTGCCCTTTGGACACAAGGTACCTGGGGATGTTATCTTCGACCTGTAAACTTTTCAGACCCTGAACCTTTGCAGAAATGGATTTATAGCGAAAGTTCCACGATGACTGGTTTTTTCTATGTAAAACCCTAACCTTCAAATTGTCGTAAGTAAAGCAAGTGTCGTAAGTGCCATACCTTGCCTTCCTTCAGGTTAGCTCTGATACCATGTTAAAATTTAATATGCTAAGACAAAAAATAGCAGCATTACATTCCATTTCACAATAATAGCATATACAGGATCACTGAAGAAACAACAAGCATAGCATAAACACAAGAGACACAGATTTATCCTGGGAAACCCTCATGGGGTAGAAAACCCAATAAAGCTTCCTCAATATAGATGACCAGCAATATACAGAGATGCAAACAAAAGACATGATCTCCTTCTCCACCATAGAAGACCTCTCCTCCACAAGTGTGCCTCTCTCAAGTGTGTGTGTGTATAATGAGGAACACACCTCCTCTATTTATACACTACTCTGATATGTATTTTACACAAGTACATGTAGGCTCGTATTTAACCATTAGGTTAAATACCCCATTATAACTGACTAGGCCGACCCCTCTAGGGTGGTCTAATAACCCTTTGACCCACATGACACATACAGGGCCAACCCCCACTAGGGAAGTCTAATAACCCGAGTTACCACATTTCGACGGAGGAATAAACATCTCCGGATATACAATAAGATCTTCATGGAGGAATGAAACATCTCCGGAATAATAAAGTACAAATATAATATTCTTTGAAGTTACAATATCTCAACATTTGTCAACTTCTCGCTGGTTATAGTTGGTATCGTTCAACTGTGTCGAGGAACTAATCAAGTCAATAGGCGCTGAGGGTTGAAATACATAACATATCTCAAATGGACTCTTTCCCGTAGAGTTGTGTTGAGCACGATTGTAGTTGTGTTGTATATATGGGAGACTTTCATCCCATGTTCGTCGATTATTTTGGTTGTACATACGAAGCAGTTGTACTACCAAGCGATTCAAAATTTTCGTCTATCCGTATGTCTAAGGATGGAAAGCTGTCGATAAGGAGAGTCTTGTATTGAGCTGTTTCCAAAGAGGCTTACAAAAGATGCTGACAAATATGGCATCTCTGTCGGAAATAATGGTTTTTGGTAAACCATAATATTTCCAGACATGTTCAAAGAAGAGTTGAGCGGTTTGCTGCGTTGTCGTAGTCTTCTTGCATGAAATGAGGATGGCCATCTTGGAAAATTTGTTGACTACTACTAATATCGTGTCATGCTGATGTTGGGTAGTAGGATATCCCATCAAGTAGTCCATAGAAATAGACTCACGTGTCGACTAAGAACTGGCAAAGGTGTGTACAATCCCTGTCGTCGATTAGGCGGTTTAGCAATGGCACAAACCACGCATGATTGAATGTACTTGTTGATGTTATTTTTAAGTGAAGGAAAAAATAAATACTTTTGGAGAATAGCAAAGGTATTTGCTACTCTAAATTGTCCTACAATCTTGTTTTAGTGTGCATCCCAAATGAGTTGTTGTCGATTCTCATTTGTCGGTACACAAAGCTGTCCAAGCTTGTATAGAAAGGTGTCTTTCAAGAAATAGTCAGAGGTCGACGACTTGTCGGTCTAAATTTGTCGACAGAATGATGAAAATTCGTTGTCTTCTTGAGACAACTAAGGCCAAGTGGTGGTGTCATAACCCTGCATACTCATCACTGTAAGAAGAAGAGTAATGAGAGGCTGAATTAGACAATCGACGGTGGCATTGGATTTACCTTTATGATACTTAATTACCAATTGAAATTGTTGCAAGTAATTAATCCACTTGATTTGTTGAGTTGTTTGTAACTTCGACTGTGATGGGGTGAACTGTAAAGGCTTGTGGTCAGTGAGAATGATCGTCTCCTTTCCAAGAATATAATGTCTACATTGCTTAAGAGCTTTAGCAATGGCGTATATTTATTTTTCATACGTCGAATATCTTCTAACAGTGTTGTTAAAAGTTTCGGAATGAAAAGCGACTAGGTGACCAGACTGAGTGATCACTACACCCAAGTCATAGTCCTATGCGTTCGTCTCAATCTCAAAGGGTTGATGCAAATCAGGTAACAAAAGTACTAGTGCAGTACAAAGCTTGTGTTTGAGCTGCTCGAAAGCTTCTTGTTGTGTCAATGTACATTTGAAGAGAGTTTTCCCATTTCCCTTGGTCAACTGATTCAAAGGCCGGGCTATGTGACTGAAGCCGAGTATGAATCATCAATAAAAATTTTCCAAACCAAGAAAACTTCTTAGTTCATGAATGATTTGAGGAATGGGCCAATCTTTAAGGATCTTCACTTTGTCTGGATCGACGTGAATGCCTGCAGAATCAATTATATACCCCAATTATTTGATGTTGTTCATCGCAAAGAAACATTTTTCCATGTTCAAGTAGAGTCGATGTTGTCAGAGAGTGTCGAGGACTTGTCGAAATTGTCCGACATGTTCTTCCCATGATCGAATGAAAATCAATATATCCTCTAGGTAGACAATGACACATTTTTCGATGAAAGGTCGAAGAATGTTATCCATATACTGCATGAAGGTAGCAAGTGCATTGGTTAAGCCGAAAGGCATTACTAACCATTCAAACAATCCTTCCTTGGTCTTGAAAGTAGTTTTCCATACATCTACGGGCTTGATTGGAATCTAATGATATCCCAAATTGAGTTCAAGCTTAGTAAATAATTTAGCACCTTTCAGACAGACGATGAGATTGTCTATCTACGGCAGAGGGTATCTATTCTTTACCGAAATTTGTTTGAGGGCCCGGTAGTCGATGCACATGCGCCAAGTCTCGTCTTTCTTTGGAATGAGAACGACTGGACTTCCACAAGGAGAGGTGCTGGTTCGAATATGACCTTTGTTGATCAAATCTTGAATTTGTCTACGAATCTCTTCATTTTTGATAATGGATCTTTTGTAAACATATGTGTTAGGTAATGAAGAACTGGGATCAATTTCAATAGATTGTTTTACCTGACGATGTAGAGGTACTCCGTCTGGATCTTGGAATAGGTTCCAGTACTCATCAAGAATATTGTCGATCTGCAGCTTCTGTCGAGAGTTGCACTGGTCAATGAGTCGACTGGTTGTTGCAGTATTCCTAGAATGTTGAGGCTTGATCATGATCAATGCGAACTTGTGAGCATGTTTGATGAGCTTCTTCGTCTGTTGAGCAGATATCATTGCAACCGTTGGTGTAAGTTGTCACTCTGGTATGTCGTACCATTGGTCCAGAATTCTAACAATCACCTTCTGAGGTCATGACTGGTAACATCCATGTCGATCCCATAAGTAAGGTTTCCCAAACAAGGCGTTAGCTACGGAGAGTGGTGCCACGTCTCAGAGTACTTCACCTTCAAAAGGCTTAATGGAGTAGGTGAGTTTACATTTTCGGGTGATCCTTAGTTCCTGTCCATCCTTCATCCAACCGATGTTATAAGGCTTAGGATGTGGAGTGGTAACAAGACCTAGTTTCTTCACGAGATATTCAGAAACAAAGTTCTTTTGGATACCATTATCCATAATCAGATGCAATGGATTGTTTTGAACCCATATTTGTGTATGGAATATGCGCTCTCGTTCCTCCTCGTCAACGATAGTCGAGGCTGCTGAAGGGGTCGATGTTGATGTCAAAAGGGTCACTACTTCTGGGTCAGATTCTACCAGAGTTTTTTCGAACAAGTCGGATGTCGACACTTTTTCCAAAAATGTCTTCCAAGCTTTGTATTCAGACGTATCATGTCATGATGAATTGTGGTAATCACACCATTTCCCAGTAGGAGGTTGTCTGCTATGTTCCCTTTTGTCTTTCTGAGAATGATTTTTTCCATGATCTTGCTTTCGCGGAGTCGGCTAAGAAGATCTTGACTTTTCGAAGTCGGATGGTGCCTTCTTGTCGAGTGGTCGTCCTGTCGGCTTGGTCGCGAAGCGTGATTTTCCTTTCTGTTTGGATTCAAGCTTACTAGCATAGTGGAATGCATCCGCAAGCATATTGACAGTCAAAAATTCCATATCGTGCTGAATGTACGGGGACAATACACTAACATACTTCAAAACAAGTAATTTCTCTTCTTCTTGAATTCCAAGTCTAGCCATTAGTCGATAGAACTCGTCGGTGTAACTCTGTACAGACTGGTATTTCCTTTTCCTTAGTTGCTACCACTTCTTATATTGTTGTTCAACGTACTTGGGCAGGTAGAACTCCTTTCGGATATATTCGAAAAATTTCTCCCATGTCTCTATGGGGTCACCAATTTTCTCCATCTTTTTCGATAGGTTCTCCCACCAGCAATGCACAGATGTTGACATCTTTAAGGATGCAATGGTGATATTTTCAGTTTCTGAGAGTTGATTCACAGAGTAATAGGATTCCAATTGTTGCACCCAATTGTTGACGGATTCCACATCAATCTTTCCTTCTAGATTCGGTATGTCCAAATACATTTGCACCTTGAATGGAATGATTTTGTCGGAGTTAGATCTTGTCGAAAATCCTCCTGATGTCGAATCAAATCGCGTGAAAATCTCATTGAACTGGGCAAACATTTCAGTTCGTTGTCGAGCTAGCGCTTGCTCTATGAGTTGCTCTGTCTCGTCAATTGCATGTCTATTGTTTGTTTCTCCTTCCATCTTTGAAGGTAGTGTCTGCTTGGATTACTAAGTTTGCGAGCGTGTTTGAACAATCGTAAGTCAAGTAACTTTGATCGAAGTGTCTACGCACAACTTAAGCATGAACAAAGCTCTGAATAAAGCTCTGATACCAATGATCCGTACACGCCCAGGTGCACGACGGGGACAATAGTTCAATTGAATAATCAGTATTGTTATGATGGAAGCATAATAATAAGCAAAGCAGGAAATACACTACACACATAAACACACACACACACAATATGCAGGAATGCAAGCTAATCTCTTCTTTATTTTCACTCTGTTACTTCCTTGTATATTACAATATTTTACATGCTTAAATAGAGTGTTGAGAACGCTTGGATTGTCTGTCCGTTATGTTCAGTTACAACAGAAGTTAGAACAGTTTCATAAACTCAACCATTACAGTCAACTGGAAGACAGAGAGACAATCTGTCGTCGTTCGTCAGTCGCAAATTTTGACGATGCATGTCGAAGTCGGTGCTTGTCGAAGTTGATGAACTGGTCGAAGTCGATGAACTTGTCGAATTCGATGTCGGCATCCGACAATAATGCCAACTAATGGGTGGATCAACACATCTAAAATAAAATAAATAAGAATAAAAGAGAATATGAACCATTAAAGACAAGTGGCTCATCTCCTCCAAAAATAGACGAGTTACATCTCTATGTAACACGTCATCCAAGTGGCATAATAAATAAATAAGGAGCACAAGTGGCATCTCCCTACACTCAATAAATAAATTAATAAGATAAGTTAGGAAATAATAATAATAATGTCACCACTAACCCTAAAATAAATTAATTGAATAATCAATAATAAAATACAAGAATAGCACATAGTTATACTTGCCTCCCAAGTGGCAATTCCACTAACAATCAATTATATAAGTTATGATAATGACAATGCCACTTGGCTTCTCATGCACAAATGACCAATAATGCAATAATAAACATACTACATGCATAAATAAAATAAAATGAGAATGGAGAACACCATTTAACAAGTGTCATATTTCCTAAAATAGACGAGTTACTCATTGAAGTAACCACTACCTTCCAAGTGGCAAGCATGCTCAGATATAAAAGTATTCTCTCAAGAGAAGCAATAAAGTCAATAGAAAGTATATTTCCCATTAAAAACATTCATATTAGTAATAGTAATACTACATCATCTTTACATATATATCATACTAATACATACATAAAAATACTTTACAATTATACTAGTAATTATTCTATTATACTACATATAATATATTTATCTAAATTATATAAGCATTATATATCATATATACCAATATATACTTCATAATACTATACAACATATACGATACTATATCATATCAATATATATCATCAAATGTGTCTATTATATACCTACTTTATCACATACGTACACACTTATAGTATATTACACATTACGTAAACAATTAAAGACAACTTTTCCTAGTTTACAAATTTTAATTTCAAAATGTTTCAATTTCAATAAGTCGGTTTCCAAGTAGGAGTGCAACTTTAAAGGAGGTCTGCCACAAAATTTCTAAGACATTTCATAACTCAACTATGCACCCAAATCATACAAAAAGGTATGAAAGCATGAAAATCAATCCTTACAAAAACCAACCCAATCATACAATAAACTAATCTTTAATCTCTTAACTTCTGAAATTAAAAAGTAGGATATAACCGAACCGATATTTGAAATGAGGCTTCTAATTCTTCCATTAAAATAAGAGGGTTAAATTTATTTCACAAACTCATTTATAAAATCCAAATTCACATATACAAAAGATATATAACTCTGTAGAAGGCCCAACAGCCGCCGTGTTCGAACCTAAGCTCCGATACCACTCTGTAACATACCTAACCCTGAAACCAAGGCCAAGGACACCAAGATGACCAGGGGGTATGTTGAGTCAAGGTAAATGCAGAGCGGAATAAGGATATCTAAAGCTATACCATCATGCCAACCATCCAATTAAATAAAACAATCAGCTTTTTTAAGGGAAACGTAAACTTGCAATAGATATCATTTTCCATATGCACATGTTAAGCAAGGTAATTACAAGCATGAATATAACCAAATCTGAGCATGCTATTAATATGTGAACTAACATCAATTAATAATATCTACCACAGCCATATAACCAATATCAAATTCAAATTTACAAACTAACTTAGTCAATACAAATTAAAAGATCTACAGGCTGCCATATTCCACCACACTAACAAGCTAGAAATTAGATCTTCAGACTACCATATACAGCCATATTAACATATATAAAACAAGATATGAGGGCTTCCATATACAACCATATATATGATAATAACATAAGGTCTTATGGAATTCACCTAGAGCCTTACAACCATAAGCAAAAACTAGATCTAAGAGCATGTGTACATCAAAGTACTACAAATAAGCACATAATGAAATAATCATCACAAACTACCAACCATAGCCATATCAACATGAACGAATTCAAGTATCAAAAATATCATCTACAACCATATAAAATCATATCTCACGGATGTCACCTTCAACCATATAGATCATAAGCCAATCAGATCCATAAGCACATATAATTCCAAGGATGCAATAAATACACATATAATAAAATACTTATCTGATTAAGGGGAAACTAGCTTTAACCAGACAACTTTACACCCAGCCAAAGACACATTCAATTCAATACATACTTGAACAAGTCACCCCCGAGCTGAGGCCATGGATCCATAAGCATAGGTACTCGCAATCAATGAACAAGGTGTGTTCTTTCTCAACATTGCCACACATAAATGACTATATCTCAGCCATACGGAAAGCTTTTTCAATGACACAAGGTATTCCTTACTGGAAACATCGTCCCGGATGCAATGGAATAGGTCTTACAACCCAGAAATTCTCAGAGACATTTGAACTAGAAGATGTGGTTGCACCCTTCTCGAGAACCCTGCCACACAAAAATGATCAGGTCTTAGTCATACCGAAACCATTTTCAGTGAAATAAAAGATGTTCCTTACTATAAACGTCGCTCCAAATGCAATGGAATAGGCCTAGCAACCCAAAAATGCTCATAAATGGTCAAACCAAACCATATGGTTGCACCCTTTCCACACTTTCAAAAACCACAACTACACCTTTCTCCATCTACACTACCTAGTGAAATGGGATTCCCTTCACCACACAGGTCCCTCAAGACATCACCATCCACCGTCGAGATTCACGTGAAGATATTCGAACAAGGAAAAGCAATGGGACAAGGACTCATGCCAGTGTTATGCACATCCAATATTCAATCCCCATTACAGGGCCTTCATACCTCATTACAAGGTCTTCAATATTCATTGTCTAGTGAATTGTGATTATCTGCACTCTCCACATCCCTTCAGATATCACCACCCTCACCCAAGACTTCAATATTTATCCATACAATGCTTCTCCTCCGCAAGAGCATGCACCTTCAAGCCAATAGCCAAGAGAGATCCTATGAGAGATCCCATTCAAATTCATATAGAGCAATGCAAATCCACTCCAAGAGTCTAACTCCAACCCACTATGGAGGTTACTCAAACCACAAGAGGTTAACTCCAACCCAAAGAGGCCAACTAGAATTAGTGAGAGCAGGTTACAAAACATGAGGGGAGTTACACAACTTTTGAGGTGTCAAGGCTAAAAATAGCTAGTGAGGGTGCACTTGTGCAAGTGGGAGTTACAAAACCATCAAAGGGGGAACATTCAACAAGGAAGGCTCACTAAATCATAAATTAGACTCAATACTACCAACATAGACTAAAATAATCAAAAAATAAGAAACAAAGAGTGTTGTTAAGGAGAGCCGCAACTCCTAGTCCCCAACCCCCTCACAAGTGGAATCCATGCCCCCCTAGCCACATTAGTTGTCCAAGTTGAGCTAGATATTTAATTAAAAATAATAATAATAATGTCCATAGTCCATAGTCCAGGCACACAGTGCAACATTACAACACAAATAATAATCACAACATATGTCCAGGGGCTTAATACATGGGGTATTACACATTCACACAATTAATGATGTATCAAATGATCTCCATTTTAGATTAAATATATCATGTATGTAATAGACCTCTTGCTAGATCCATAACCAATGGTCTTCACCCATTCTATGAAGCATTGTGTATATGTACTAGATTTCTTTCTTTCAGTTGAGATTTCCCAACAAAATGTAATTGACCATATAGATCATTTGAAACGTCAATAGGTTTCTAGTTGGGAATCCTATCTATGAAAGGAGAATCTTAGCCATGTCTCTTTCACCAAGAGATTCACATGAAGCACACGTCCAATTTTCTATAGAATGGGGCACTCCAACAACAAAAGGAATGATGTCATCTCCAAGAATTCTACATCCAATGAGACTTTAACATGGATTGTTGTTGTAGATGTCATAGTACATGGAAATATTAGGGTGATTATCAAACTTGCAAATCGTTTTCTATAGGAACTATTTTAATCTTGCACAAATCTAATTTAATCATTAATAAAAAATTGTGTATGCATTTACATGTTGAATAATTTCCATAACATGTATACGGTACCATTAAGTTATTAATTTATTATTAAAATGTTTAAGTAACCAATTATAGAAATTATAATTTAGAAAACATAAATATTTATTATATAGATTAAATTAAAATAGTTTATTAATTTAAAACAAAGTTTTTAAAAATATATTTTGTAAAAAATGTAAAAAAAAAATATATGTTTTTAGTTTTCCATAAATTATCATTTTTAATGTATTTTATAACAATAATTTAAAATAGATAAACATATCCCACGGGGTTACATCAATAGGTAGTGAGTAAATGAGATGAGAAGTTGTAAACATTGTAGCATAGTAACTCTTGTTATTATTGTGTGTAGAGGAAAAACATTACTACATGGTAGCTCTTGTTATGTTATAGTCATTTTTATTTTCGAAAAACACACAATATATGAGATTGAAATAATCTTAATTGGTCATCTTTCATATTGATTATTGATGATCAAACCATCCATTTCTAATTAAAATGTTGTCAACTGCAAGGTTATGTTTCCAATTGTTGGTAATCTTATCAGACCACATTGTATCACGCTGCAAGAAATGAAAAAATATTGGATATACTCAATCTCAAATGATGAAAGAACAATAAAATAACAAAATGAGGGTCATTACACGATGCCAGATTCAAAGAGATAAAATTTATGTCAATAGAATTATTTAAAAATTAAATCAACTTAATTTATGCCAGTCAACTATAATATGATGAGTGCATTAGACTTCTCATCTCCTCTTTCTAGAATATGGTCATAGAACACTTTTATTGAGAACACAATTCTCTTGCCGATGACCTCTCTAAATCAGCATTGGAGGACTCTACGGGGATTTTTCATGTGACTGAGTACATGGAGGGTTCAGTTGTTTATGAAGAATCATTTTCCTATTTGCACCTATCTGATATGCGATGTATGGATCCTTTTAAATAGTTGGAACAGACCATCAAGCTTAACTATATAAGCCATCTTTTAGCTTGTATTAATTAGTTTGATCTTGAATTATATGATTGGCAGGGTGTTTTTTGTAGTTTTTTTTGCAAGTTGATGACATATTTGTTAAGACTGGCTTGTGGGTGATGGCACACATCTTCTTAGCACTAACAGATGTTATAAACACTGTATTTTCTTTGATTCAAAGGAATATCTAGAAATTATTTTTTCATGCTGAAAAAGTAACTAATATGATATAAGAGAATATTATTCTTTTTAATAAAAATCAATATTTTGTAACATAAAAATAGATTATTAATTTTCTTGCTCATTTTTTTATGAAAAAATATTTCTTAAAAGTCTATGTATGAAATTAATTATACACGATGTCGAAAAGCATCTAAACTTAATAGTTAATTTGTCAATAATCCATATATGGTCATCTTTATGCAATAGGATAGCACTCAGCAGATCACGATTGAAATAATTCTGAGCATTCATTTTTCATATTGATTATCAAACCATCCATTTGTGTAGTTAAATTGTTACTAGTTGCAAGGTTATGTTGCCAGTTGTTAGATTTAAAACATCGAGTAATCCACTTGCTCTCTTATTGAAATCCCAACATAGCATTTCATTGTCATTGCTTTAGGCCCTGTGAAGCAACAAGCAACTAAAAAACAAAGTGATAGTCATTTTGGCCATGGGAGAGAAGATTTGCAATGCCACATTTAAGGTACCTACAATAAAATTTTGATGATGTTCTCTACTTTGCTTTTGTTTTTTTGTTTTTTGTTTTTTTGTCTATATACTCTAATACTCTAATGTGATTTTCAAGTTGAAAGTGACAACATCCTTATGAGTATCTTGCAACAAGGTATTTTGTAAAATTATTGCAAATCGAAATCATCTGTAGTTTAAGGTGAAAATTTTACTTTGGGAACAAGGTTTGATAATGTATTATGTAATTTCCCTCCATTCTTTTCCTACACTCCACAAAGCCTCTGGAATTCACCTCCCTACTTCTCCCACAACTAATACTCTTCAAATATATCATTTGCCAAGCAATGTCATTGTGCAAGGCCAGAAAATATTAGGACTAGGTTATTCCTTTGCAAAACCATTCTATTGGCAACGGCATGGTTCTCACTATTGGAATAGCGAGCTCCATTAGCAATTTATTTGACTAAAGATTTGTTGTTTCAATTGTTAAAATCCAATCAAGACTGTAGGGGTATTCATATTTTCAAAGAGAAGCAAAGTTCTTGGTTTACTTAGGATTTTTGGACAATTGTAAGAAAATTTATATTTGGGTTTGCAAAATTATACATGTCAATCTTTTGATAGAAAAAACATTTATGCATAAGTATGATTTTTAAGACTTCCAACCTTAACTTATATATAATTTAATTAATACACAAGATTAAAATGTCCTTGGTGGACATTAATCAACATTAATATAAATATAAAGTGAAATCTGCATTAAAATTTGAGAAAGTAATTTGAAATTTGAAAAAGTTCTTCAAAATTCCTGTGATCAATGACAAGCTCTCCAAGGCGCCTGCTACAACATTTACAATTTTAGGTTTTCTTCCTCTTGGTAATCCTCATCATAAATCATCTAACTAAGTGACATCATTACTACTAAGGTGATGATTATTTTTAAAAAAGGTAGGCTACTTTACCAAAGATTGAAATGTAATCACTTCTCATAAGAGGAAAATCTACAAGTAGAGAGGAGGAAGTAGAGAGGGGGACTTGGTTCTCCAGTTTCAAACAAAGTACATATATATTGTAGATTACCTACAGTCCTGTAAATTGAGCTCAAGGACAAAGGGTTTTTGTTTTCAACTTATTTTGCTTCACCTTTTAAAAGCAATTTACCAGTGATGAGAAACAAGACAAATTATTTAGTTTTATTATACGTTTTTTAGTATAGTTGGTTACGTTAATAATTTAGATTTCTAAACTAATTGTGTTTTCAAAATTCATAGACCTCATCATTCAAAAGTTTAAAATAATTATATCTTCAAAATTTATAGGCAAATTCTTATATATATATGAGTTTAGGGCTCAACTTATCTAAAGTGTCATTTTGTTTGTTTTATATTGGGTTTAGGGTTTGTTACACCTCAGTGTCTGAAGCGTTCCTTCCATATGTTCCAAAGTGGGGGATTTCTTTTTCTTTTGTAAAGGCCAAGTTTTTGGGGCTATATTATGTAGTGTTGATTTTGGTGTTAAATACCCCCGATCAAGTCATGGTAGGTCTTCTTGGTTTTCATGCCAAGAAGTGTT
The DNA here is from genome assembly GCA_027924585.1 of Larix kaempferi. NCBI lineage: Eukaryota > Viridiplantae > Streptophyta > Pinopsida > Pinales > Pinaceae > Larix > Larix kaempferi. The sequence goes on along the minus strand of BSBM01000138.1, from coordinate 13,007,495 downwards.
AGTTAGTGCATTGTTGATTGCCTCTTGATGGGTGGAATTCCCCCATCTTGTTGGGCCATTTGGGCCCTAGGTTGGTGTCTAGTGCTTCTTGGGATGGGTCCATTATGACACATGACCACACTCATTTTGTTTTATAAAGGTGATTGCGCGTGTAAGGGTTGTCATACCCAATTTAGCACATCTCCTTTTGCCCACTTGGACCTATTGTTTCGATAGAAAACTCCTCTTCCCGGTCTCCAAACCCATGACATCATTCCTTAAAAAAGAAGACTACATTTTTAAAAAAGGAGCGTGTTGAAGGGAAAGCATCTGTTGGGGTTAGTTGGGGCATGACATCCTCTTTTCCTAGTCTCCAAACCCATGACATCATTTCTTAAAAAATAAGCCTACATTGTTAAAAAAAGGAGTGCGTTGAAGGACAAGCATCTCTTGGGGTTAGTTGGAGCATGACATCCTCCTCACTTGGTGGAGACTAATTTCGCATTATTCTTATTTTATGTCATTGTATGGTTTAATCCCCAAGTTTGTGCGTGCACTTGTCATTGTATGTCATTAACTTATAAGCTCAAATTTGTAAAGGTTGAGGATCGGCTCATATAAATAAACATCCTCACCTCATTTGTAACTCATGGACAAGGGTTCAAATTATGTACTTTTCTTTTCCTACTTGTTTTTTGGAGTTCTTGAGCTAGTGTGCACTTCTCTTTGATTGTCTTTTTCTCTTGCAAGAAAGATGAATGGAAGGATTTCTAGGGTTTGATATTCACACGATAAGAGGATGCTAAGAATACTTGTGATAACTTGTGCTCAAGGGTGACCTAAGATGCATCTTCTTGCTAATTCTTGCATCTTCTTGCTAATTCTTGATTAATCTTCTTGCTAATTCTTGATTAATGTTGGTAAGGGTGACCTAAGGTGCATCTTCTTGCTTTGGACTAAGGTAGGGTTTGTTTGCTAGCATTTTGTCTACTTGCTTGAGACCTTCCTACCAAGGAGCTCTCCATTGTTCCATTGGGAAGACTTATTTTTCATCAAATTTTACATTTTTCAATTTTATTTTATGCATCAAAATATTTTTACACTGGAAAAGCCCTAAAAATCTAAATAAATTTAGAAATCCAAAAATAACCACAAATTTGTTTTTTTGGTCCACCATAAAATTTCACCCTAGGGTTATAGCCACAAACCCTAGAGGGAATCCTCAATTGAGAAAGTGCATTGGGATCTATGAAACCCTTGTAATTTGTGAATTAGAGGGTGATTAGTGTTTCTAGCTTCTCCTCCAAGTTCACCCTAGTCCAACTATCCTCTTTCCCTCAAGGGCACACTTTTTTGGAGTGCATGTCTTGGGAAGTGTGACATTGCCTTGGGAAACATGAAATTGCCTCGAAAGGCATGATTTTATTTGATAAAGTGAATAACTTCATTTATATATGATTCTTGTGTCTAAACCTAATACTTTTCAACTCTAATAAGGCACTAATCATAGCTATTAAGGTTTTGTGGAAGGTATTTGTGTCTTGTTGGTGGTTGTAGGTATCTTTCACTGATAAATTTCGGAGTTACCTAAAATGTTGAGAGGTTAAATTGTGGTGACATTGGCTTTAACTCTCTCCCAAGCTTACCTTCACTAGCATTAGGTGTACATTGCCTTGATTTGTAAGGGGTTGTTAGTTTGAGCGATAACAAGGTTAACTAGTGTTCGAATCTATCTTACTATTGGGTCATGCTACTATTTAATATCTTAAGATTGGTAGTAAGAATGATCATATATTTAAGGAATCCTCATAAAATAGTACTATGGGCATGAAGGAATCCTCCTCCACCGGAAGATGGATAGTTGCTCTTTTAGAAGAAGTTGAGAATGAGAGGATGTACCTCGTCACATTTATGGAGGTGGCACAACCCACATGGTATGCGAAGGCCTTGGCCTTTACAATACAAGGAATCTCCTTCAATGCATATTTTATCATGTACATTATTTCCTTCTAATGGAATACAAGTAGTGATAATGCACATTCATAATCTAACATAAACCCAAAGTACATTTCTAATGTACCTTACAAGTTGTTAGAATTAGTGAAAGACAATGCATGTTCTCTAAAAGAACAAAGGAAATCACCACCGCTCCACGTGTTGTCAAAGTTCAGGGAGAACTTGGCAGGGAACATAGTGGAGAATTTGTGAGACATGTAACCGCAGATGTCATTTAACATTCCACTTCCAACAGCTCTTTCACATGACTCCCTAATATATGTGCATTTGAATTATACTTTAGACATGAATCAACAAATACAAGGCAGGTATTTTCGTCATTCTCGTTACAGTTAAATGATTCTCTCTACCAATTCAATAATTTGCAAGAATATAGATGACACGTCGTACAATGCTACTAAATTTTAACCAGAATAACGTAGATAATGAACCATTTCAATTTCACCAAAACAAGTGGAAATTGGCTCTCATTCTAAACGTAATGAACCAAATCTAGTCCAATCTTCATCAAACTAGATATTAATATTGGACCGCCTTCCTCTCTTCCTCCGTGAAAGCCCTCCATCATTATAGAAGACCACATCAAGTACAACTCTTCAAAAAGGACACTTCTGATAATTAAATTATATAACCGTAATCCAAAGCTCTTATTAATAAAAAAATCTTTTAAAGTGGCGGGATTTAGGTACGTAACAATAAACCTCAAGTTAGACCTCCAACAAAGTCACCTCGAAGGACTTGCTATTTTCAAAACAAAATGTGCATACTTACAATTTCTTGCAATTAAATTTATCCTTGTGCAGTTAAAAGTGATCCAAGTAAAATTTTGTAGCAGGATGCAGTAACTGCCCCAGTTTGGTGTTTTTGGCATGTGATCAACAGTTTGATAAATATATGAAAGTGCACTATCGCAAGGTGCCAGAAGCACTCATAAACACATTTACTCACAAAATGGTAACTGAAACAGAATGAATTGACCTTTGCATATAATTTAATCATATCATATCCCGAGTCACCGACACATTAAACTTTGACTCTTTCCTAACGCAACAAACAATGTCTAGAGATTTATATTTGAAGGCTTGTTTACTTTACAAATTATTATCAAGCCAAGTCACCATTTTCATTCATGTATAAGCCAATGCATTTTCAAAAACTGAAAATACTCCTTTCAGACCATAAAACGAGCACATCTCAGACAAGGGGTTGCAAGCTTGTTCCCCACCCCAAGGTGGTGTCACTTTGAAGTTTAAACCAACTTGAAAACCAAGATGGACTCAAGACAGCACACATGATATCTTCAATGCACTTGTTATGCCATTTAATGGATAGCATCACATTTCTATCATTTAATGAATGTCGATGCAAAAATTGCTTGATGATTTCAGATTTTTGCATTTCTGGCTAGCTGAATCTCCAAAGAATACAATTGGAATGCTAAACAAATTCCATTCCTATGCTGGAACGATATGAATCGTAATAAGGTGTCGACGCAACTGCAGTTACTCTGAAATAACTGCCTTGTATGCAGTCGTCTGCTTGACTGGATTGTACAGAGGTATCCTGATTCAGTGTTACATATACATAATGCACATCACCTAAAATACAGTCTAGATTTACAACCCTCCGCAAAATAAAAAATACAGCAAGACTATTTGTTAGAAAAGTCTTGAAATGGGAAACGTTTTCTGTTATCACGTCTTGACAGTTCAGTAGATCCTCCACTTGCCCTTTTCAGCACATGATCAGAGCGAGGCGTGAACTTGTGAACCTCTGATTGTCTTCGACTAGATTCACCAGTGATGCATTGCAAGAGATGAATCATTGACCGGCACTGTGAAACTGTTTCCCTCAATCTTCTTTCTCCTGCCTTCCTTGTTGCATCTGATGCATTCTGTGGAAGCGTTGCTAAGTTTCTGCATAAATTTAAAAACAGGTTCTTATAGGTTATCCCTTTCAGTTACAAATCAATTATGTGGAACAAGTCAATTACATGCCAGTGAATTTATCTAACACTAGCCATCATGGAAGGATAGAAAAACTGTCATCAAATTTGCTAGTACCTCCGTTCAAGTTCAACTTTTCTTTCCAAATTTTGAGCCAAATTCTTCAGCCTGCGAATGATAGAAGGCAATTTTCGAACAGCATCAACTCCATCTTTCACTGCACAAAGTTTCTTCAAAACTTCCGCAGCCTTCGAAAAACCTTCATCCTTGTTTCTGCAGGATAGATACATTCTCAGACATCAAATTTATAGCAATGGTTCCTGAACATAAAATAAACAAATTGGATCATAGGGAAGTCCTTTCCCTCAACCAAATACACTTGCAGGGCAGTAATGTTTTGAATGGGCAATATGGCATAGTTGCCAATAATATGAAAACCAGTTTATTCTTCCCATCCAAGAATTAAAATCACATCTAAACCATTAATCCAGATAAGAATGCAATGATGTTTGTATCTGTGCGTGCACACTTGTGTAAGCATATTATGCCTGTGAAACTATGAGAAAATTATCACATTGTTTATAAAAAACTAACCTCAGAAGTTGTTCAGCAATTCTATTAATTGAACCAGGGGTATCCACCACAAGTTGAGCTAGTTCTGGATAGTAAGCAATGTTGCACAATACAGACAGTGCATGCTTCAAGACTTGTTCATGTGGTGCACTGCGATTGGTCGACTGAATAAGCTGAAACAGCTTATCGATGGCCCCAGCAGCCACGAGGCGTTCGCAACACCTTTTGGAATGTTGTGTTGCAACATCTGTTCACAAAATAGAAAAGTGATTCAACAGTGACCATTTTTAATCATGTTCTTTATATGGAATAAACATTCAAAATTAACTTTTACCTAATGTTGCACATGTGTGCAGAATACCACTGACAGTCTTATGATTCAACAGCACCTCCAGTGCCTCTGTAACACGGTTCTCAAGCCGCAGCCTGTCATCCACATTAACTGCGGAGTTTTTAATTCGAAAACGCAGGTTGGAAAGTTGTTGCCTTGTGTCAACTTGATTTTTTCTTACTAACAAGCCTCTCCAACATGCCTGCAGCATTGGGAAAGTCATGGACCATTTTGATGGAATCATATGATGATATTGTAAAACTTCCTCTGAATAAAGAAAAGATGAAATGAATAAAATATTAAAAAGCCATGCATCCAATAATCATAAAAATGTCCTTACTTGGATGAGTACAACATTAGACATTGCTCTTCTAAACAGCTTCCTGCTAAGCCAGCCACGAAAATGGGACTGAATAACAACAGCCGACTGTGACCTAAGTGCTAAAACTTTTCTCCACCATTTTTGCAATTTTAGAGCAGAATGCCTTGCTTTAAGAAAATATCGCCTTTGTTTAACAAATCCAATGTATTTATTAAGAATGTGTTCCAGGCGTGCTTTCTTTGTATTCAAAATGCATACATCATAGAACAGATCATGATTAGCATGCTGAGCTCTAGCAAAAACTTGTGAGCGGGCCACATAACCACGATAAAATCTCTGAATAGTTATTGCAGCTTCAATAGCCGTCTTTTGCGGTGCAGATTTAGAAAGCAATTGAACATCTGCATACATGCACCCTACCACATCATTCTGTAATAAATTTCGTCGCACTCGAACCCCCCGAAAGATAGCTTGGACCCGAACTACCTGGAAAAACAACTAGTATTATAAATATCTTCAACTAGGTACAGTTAGTTACATCTTGTTAAAAGGGTTTTAAGATTTACCATTCTAAACTTCATTTTGTATATTTGCCTCTCCTTCCAGCCCCTAAAAGCTGCCTGTATTACTGTAGCTGAATGGTTGAGTTTAGAGTCCTCGTTAGTTTGATTCCTGCTTAGTAAATTTTTGTTGTAAGCATCAACCTTGATGCATTGCTGCAATTCTTTTCTAACAAGCCAACCTCGGAAACAACGTTGCACTTTGCATGCAGCGTCTTTATACTTCAAATAGGATTGTAACACTAGTCTTCCTCTAATAGCACTCTGTATTTTGATTGAAGCCTCCCTACATAATTTGTACTGGTTATGACATTTATATGTGCGATACCAACTCTGAATCATAGTAGAAGCTGCCTTTTGTTCTTTAAATTGGCTTCTGGCCAAGTAACCACGCCAATAGCTCTGGATCTTGATTGAAGCCTCCCTACATAATTTGTACTGGTTATGACATTTACATGTGCGATACCAACTCTGAATCATAGTAGAAGCTGCCTTTTGTTCTTTAAATTGGCTTCTGGCCAAGTAACCACGCCAATAGCTCTGGATCTTAATTGAAGCCTCCCTACATAATTTGTACTGGTTATGACATTTATATGTGCGATACCAACTCTGAATCATAGTAGAAGCTGCCTTTTGTTCTTTAAATTGACTTCTGGCCAAGTAACCACGCCAATAGCTCTGGATCTTGATTGAACCCTCCCTACATAATTTGTACTGGTTATGACATTTATATGTGCGATACCAACTCTGAATCATAGTAGAAGCTGCCTTTTGTTCTTTAAATTGGCTTCTGGCCAAGTAACCACGCCAATAGCTCTGGATCTTGATTGCAGAATACCTTAAACTAGAAAATTTTGACTGACTCAGTGCTCTTTTCCATGCACATTGGATCTTGACAGCGGCCTTATTTTTATTCATATGATGCTTGTATTCCCTATATTTCAACTGAATCTTCCGAACATTGGCAACTAACAAAACATATCTAGACCTCTGCAACCATCCTCGTATATGGCTCTGAATTACTATTGCCGCATCCGGTGCCTTCGTGATATGCACTGTGTGAGGAGAGCTTGTAATTGTCTCAATGCTCTCTTTGTTTGTACAAAATGTGCTGAAATGAAGCCCATTCTGTTTCTTCTGTGTAGCTGCAATCCAGGCCCTTATAACACTTTGTAAGAGTGAAATGGCTGCTTTACTTTTCCGAAACTGCCTTCTTGCAGTCAGACCTCTGTAATGAGCTTGAATAACAGTGGAAGCCTCTTCTGCCAATCACAGATGTCACAGCAGAAGAAATAATTGATGACTTTGTGGTACCAAGACACCTAAATATCAAAAAGAGATCAATAAAAGAAATAGAGCAACACTTGAGATATTACCTTGCCTCACATCTTCAACTCTAGAGCATGTGCTCAAAGATCCATTTTCATCGAGGTGCCTTGCTGCAAGCCAAGCTCTTATAGTACATTCTAAATATGAAACAGCTGATTTCATCTTCAGAAACTGCTGCCTTTGAACAAATCCTCTGTAGTGGGATTGAATAACAGTTGCAGCCTCTGGAAATTTATGGGCATTCAGAGAATGTGTGATGCAGGAGATTGACATACATTGGAAGATATTAATGCCTAATGGTAACCAAAGAAAAACTAAAGACACCAGGAAAATGGAAACATTGCATGTAATGATGCATCAAACGGAAACCCTATAGAAACAACAGAAAATACAAAACTATAACCACAAACTTTAGAGTCTTAGACACGGGTTTCCAAAATTACCTTCACTGTTTTTCTGTATTTCAAAGCATGTGCTTAAATTGTGGGCATTTCCATTTTGGCATTTGTATGGCGTACAAGAGTTTTTAACACTCTGCATGTCTGAATCAGCTTCTTCAAGCTTCAGAAAATGCTTTCTTTTCATAAAAACTCTGTACACAGATTGTATTCTTGTAGCGGCCTTTTCTGCTAGTTTGCACACAAGTCAGGAAATGACAGAAAGAAGAAAAACTAAAATTTTAATTGGCAAAAATAAGAAATACCTACACATGATAACATTTAATGAATAAAAGTATATTACCTTGTCTTCTTTCCTGAATTACAGAGACTGCAAAAGAATCTTGAAGTTTCTTGGCTGAGAGCCAAGCTCTTGTAGCACTTTGTATATGTATAGCAGCTGCTTTAATCCTGAGGAATTGCCTTCTTTCAGTCAAAGCTCTACGCCATGATTGAATCCGGATAACTGCCTTTTCTGTAAGCACAAGGATTTCAACGAAAGAGATCAGAGAGGTCAGGAAACAAATTTTGTCAAGGTAGCATTCAGTAGAGTGTTGTTAGGAATTCTAATGCTAGTAGGTCGCAATAAAAAGTTAATGACCAACATTAAATAAAGGTTAGTTGAGGAGGTCGTTAAATAAATTATCACTTGATCTTGAAAATGTGCTGATTCACTCTCCGTATGTGTCTCTCTCATGTTATGAGATGTGATAAGATAATATAATTTTGTTAATGACCACAAAGTTGGTCAGTGGGACTCAAAAGTAGAACCAATGTTAATACACAATGGGAGTGCAAAAGCAACTCCTATCACTATGATACACAGTGGGAGTTTCTTCCATACTTCTCTGTCTTTTTTCGACATTAGGGTTTTTATCTCATCAAATGAATTTCTAATAAATTAACCGAAGAATGTCAATTTACGTTCCTTTGCTAATTTGCCCATAAAACTTGATCTGAAGCCTAAGAGAAGAATATTAATAATCTATGGCCATAGGTTAACATAATCCATATCCAAAACTATATTTAAGCTAGTGGCTCTCACACTCTCTTTGGTCATGTCTTCCCTCCCCCTAGGGTTTCTTGATTTTTCCTAAAACTGAGTCAAGACTCCACATCATCCTTTTTCTCCTAGTTATTAGTGTGTGTGGTAGGGTGGTCTTTCATTCCCACCCTCTCACTGCATGTGGTTGTGTGCATCATTACACTCACTGTTAAGCTACAAGGGGGCTTAACCCTCCACAGTTTGACAAATTTCCTATTGTTCCTTTGGTCATCTCACAACCAAATTATCCTAAAGAACCCAAGTAAGTCAACAATGGATGGAAGCCTATAGTGGTGATCTCCCATAGTGGAAGGATGGGAGCCTCCCCTCCCAAGGATAAAGACCCTCCGCTTGGAAGGGCACTCATCAACACTACATCATTATATTACAATTTGCTCTAACCAATTGACCCTTCTTGTGTTTATTGCTTTCAGGTTTGGATTGTGGCACATTATGACTCCTAATTTTGATAGCCCTCCATGGCTGATTTTAACCAATGGCCCCCCATGTTTCTAGGACATGGGAGTGGGTCACCACACATTAAGGACATTTCGAGACACCCCCAAAATTTGAGGAAATTCATGGGATCCAAGGGGATGTCTCTAAAATTGTAAAAATAAAATTAAAATCCCAAAAAAACAATTCATTTGATGTATATTCATCATTGTGCAATGTAAATACTAAATAGTAAATACATTGATTTGTTTTCTAAATAGTACCAAGTAGAGACTGTAAAAAGTAAAAATAATGCAAAAAAATCTAGGGGGAATGGGGGGCGAAACGTTTCCTCCCGCCCCCCATCTAGAGGGCATGGGGAGTGCAGGGGGGATGCCCCTAACCTTGCAGGATGCGTCCCCATGGAACACTGATTTTAAATAACCAGCATAGATCCATCTTAAACCCGGATCTATCAAGCACCGAAAGGGATCCGATTTCTTGTGGTGTAATTTTTTTTATCTTAAAATTTTTACACATCCAAAAAAATTTACACCTCTAGAAATTTGATACCTCTAGGATGCTAGTTTTAATTTTTTTGTTTTATGAACTGACATGGATTTGTTTAATTACTTTTCATTTGGTTTTAATTTTTTATTTTATGAGCCGATATGATTTTACTTTTAATTACTTTTTTACTTTTGGCATAATGCTACGTTATGTGACAACTGACAACATCTCCCCATACTGGGTTGTAGAGCACCTCGCTCTTCTCGGTGCAACTAGGTTTTTGTGCATATCAGGTCCAATTTGTGGCCGCTTCCCTGCAGCCCTTCTTATGTAAAATGTAAATTTCAAGTATATTAAAGAAATACGAGGCATTTTATCAAAAAAAGGGAGGTGGCGGAGTGGTAAAACTAAAGTGTTGCTAGGATTCATAATGTTAGTGGATCACAATAAATTTTAATGACCAAACATTAAACATAGGTTACCCGAGAATTTAGTTAAATAACTTATCACTTAATCTATAAGAGAAAGCTTATGGTGATTCATTGAATGAATCTTCTCAATTAATAAAAGATTCCCTCTCTCTCTTGTTAAGATAAGCATGTCTTAAAATACCAAAAGACATTATGTCCAAAGAAAAGCCATCAAGGTATGGAACATTTGAAGAAATGAAAGATAAATCATAATAGATAGTGCACCAAATTTACAATTATTGCATACCTTGGGCTTGCGTACAAGATAATTTTTGTGTTGCTTCACTTTGACCCAGTTTAATTCTTAGATAATGCTGCCTTTGAATAAATGATCTGTAGAATGACTGAATTTTGATAGCTGCCATTTGTTCTGCTTAGTCATGAAAAAGTATTAATAAATGAATATAACAGCAGAATTGAAAAAAATAAAATTCAAAAACTAAATTTTGGAAAAGGAAAAAATATTGATAATCACCTTGCGATATGCAATGCTTTTGTTCGGTATGTTCAACTGGCACTGTCTTTTCAGCATTGCCAGAACCCATACTGTTTTGTAGAGTACATGACAGACTCCCAATCTAAAAAGAAAGAATAAGGCAGTTAAATTACGACATTTGAAATTTGTGTCAAACACAAACGAGAGCAGATACAACTAATCAGATCACTAGAAAAATAATTTTATACCATTGGTTTTCCTTCAAGAAGGCGGGCAGAAAGGAATGCCAACATAATGATTACATTACGTTCATTACATGATGGATCTCCTTCAAGGAAATCAGTTATCTTTATGAACTGTCAAAAAAGCATCTGTCAGAATTAATCATGAAAGCATTTGATGTTTACTATCAGAAACAGAGCATGCACTTACCTCTGGAATATTATACAGCCGCTTAATCACATCTTGTACTAGACTATATTTGGGAGTAGAAGCCTCAGTTGCAGAAGTCACCACCAGCTCCAACGGATCTGTAACTTGAGCATCCTAAACAGAGAATCCACTATATGAATCTGTCTAAAACTAACTCAGACCAAAAATTTAAAATGCTTTCCAAAACAACTCCAAGTAAACATAGCAAACAAGCCTTTAGCCCCAAATTAGTCACTGTTAGACTCTGATCAATGGAAAAATTGTTTTAGTGATGATGCTGTAATTACATTAGTAATTTATGAGAAGATCACGAGGTCATCTTTGTGAAAACAATCAATTAAGAAGTCCTAATTAGCAGTGTTTCAAAACTCGGATTTGGAAAAACTTGGTGGGTTCATCATCAACTTGGGATATTGAGCAATACATCAACATAAACTCGACAACCTGACAAACTGTAAAACTCAGACAGTTCAGGAGAAATAGGAGAGTTTGGCAACACTGCTAACCAGCATAGATCCATCTTAAAGGGGATCTACCAAGCACCGAGAGGGATCAAATCTCTAGAAGTGCAAACCCTTTTAGAGTGCAAATTTTGAGGAAGCTTTTTAATTTATCTAATTTGTGTAGTTTTATATAGCCGACATGTTACTTTTTATAATATATTTTTTTTAAATGACACATGTCAGCTCCAAGATGAGCACAGAAGGAGTTACACATCTCCCCCTACTGGGCTGTAGAATGCGCCTCTTCGGCGCAACTAGTAAATTGTAATTTATTGGATGGACAGTTGTGTACATAACTATAGTGCTTGTAAACCTCTATTTACATATAAATACCTCCATCTCTGCTTCACATGGTATTTATATAGATATGACTGTAAGTTGAATAAGAGCTTCAGGACATTTTGTGTTCTCATGAATGTTGCACAACTTAAAAATAAGAAAGGACAAGGTGTCTATCTGTATAAATTGAAAATAAAAACCTCCATTAAGAAGACGGATACAAAAAGGACCAGGAAAGGACTGTTGCCTAAATATATGAAACAAGAACACAAAATGTAGATGACTGGGGGCTCTCGATTTTTTTAATTCACTTTGTTTGGGAATTCAATGTCATCTCTGTGCTTGGTGTCATTATGTGCTTGGAAGAAGCTTTCACCAGTGTGGCACAACTCCCCAAATAAAATGTTGATGAAGTTTTGTGCATCTCAAGAAGTCTAGAGTCTAGACATTAGGGGCACACTCTAGCTGGACTCATGATGAGATAGATCTGGTGTGCCACCAAGAATACCTTTTTATTGAGGCTACAAATAAATTTCTTTTGATGCATGCTAAGGCATCAAAAGAAATTTTGGTGGAAATACCATATATTATGACTTATGGACCCAGTCAAAAAGTTTAGCCAAAGAAACTACCAACAGCTTTGTGGACTTTCAGAACCTCATGTGAAGTGACCACAGAACTTATGGACAAAAGGCAATTGTGCCCCTGGAGTGAGGCTCAAAGTTGGAGAGTGTATATTAAAACAATTTAACAAATAAGAAAAGCCTACAATACAGACTAGAGCAATTGTCGCAGATGAACATGAAGGTTGCATGCATAGTAGGAAATTGCAGTAGAACAAAGACAAAGAAAAGCTTGCTATGATACTTTTTTGAGAAAACACTTGTACTTACATATGGAAAAAAATGTCAAATAGGTATCTGCAAAAATGACTCGAGTGTATTAGACCATCAATTGGTCTAATAGAATTGGACAACCCAGATGGAATATTCTGTGAAGGAACAGTCAGTGGATCCATACCAAAGCTTTACAAAGATGACGCTATGGTGAGCAAAACAACAAAAATAAATCCATGGCTGGAGAGGAGGCAGTATGACAACTAGTTTAAGTGGTGGGGATTTCATAATTCACTTTTTGTTCCTAAAACCATACAAAGCAAATAGTCTATTAACTTCTGTTTAAGCATCATAAAGTCCACGAAAAAATTAGAAAATAAATGCTCGTGTGAGATTGTTTCTAGGATCAAACATATAATTTACCAAAAGATTAAGAAATGGTATTCTTTGACCACTCTTTTAAATGATTAGTGAATCGTGGACAATCTCACAAGCATTACTATCAGTCTCAATCTATGATCTTTACCTTCAGATACTGAGTACCAGACATATATCCCGGCAAGTAGAAGTCTACAAGGTAGTAAAAGGGTTCTCCATCAGCAAATGATGATTTAAAATTGTCTACACGCTTCCCATATGTTGCACAAATTGCCTGGAATTCAAAGATCCATACCAGAAATTAGCAAATAAAAGCTTCAGTATTTCAGGTTCTTCGAAGTCTTCTCAAATAATAAATGAACCCAACTGACAACTAGTTCAAACCCAGCCCAAGCTTTTTCTTCACCAAGTAACCCTGACGTTCAATGAAAACAGTAAATAATTGAGATGTTTCCACAAACAATTTTTGCCAAAAACCTGAATCCATTTCAGCATCATCTCGATCATTGTAGGTGCATCGCTTAAAGACTTAACCTGCTTCAAAAGAAACATAACTGACTAAAATGTATAATTAAATGCAATGCAACCCATATGACTAAACTACAATACACAAGCAGAATCCTAAATTAATTATAACTATATACCGATAAAAATTAAACTAAATCAAACCAAATATGTAACAATAAATACCATATTTGAATCTTCAGGTCCCCTGATTTTGGTGATTTCCTCACTATGTTGCTCTTTCCTGACCAATAAAGGCATCTGAACAAAAGATTAAGATTCATCACAGAACTATACACCACACTATGATTATGCACAAAATAAGGAGTGACCTATGATCTATGCTACAAAGTTACAAACAACACAATAAAATATGTAGCAAAAGACCTGAGGTCCTCATGGTAGTTGTATACAAATATTCTATAGACAATAAATCCAAATGATTCCAAGAACCAAAAAGCCAAAAGGCAATGGACTATGTATAGTTATCAGGAGAAATACTAAATTAATTATTACTGATAAAAAATAAATTAAATCAAACCAAATATGTAATAAAAAATACCAGATTTTGATCTTCAGGTCCCCTGATTTTGGTGATTTCCTCACTAAGTTGTTCTTTCCTGAGCAATAAAGGTATCTGAACAAAAGATTGAGATCCATCACAGGACTATACACCACACTACGATTATGCACAAAATAAGGATTGAACTATGATCTATGCTATGAACAACACAATATAATACGTAGCAAAAGACCTGAAGTCCCCATGTTAGTTGTATACAAATATTCTACAGACAATAAATCCATATGATTCCAAGAACCAAAAAGGCAATGGACTCTGTATAGTTATCAGGAGAACCATGTATGTTGCAACTCAAGAGAAGAGTTCTGCACACATTAATTGCCAAATCATCTCAACAAGTAGTCAGCTGCTTGCTAAGTACTGTGCTTAATAAAGAATTTATAATGTTCAACAAAGATTCATCTTATTACCAATCGTGCTGTTGTTTCCTTGTTTCAATACGGTATTAAATTTTAATTCAATCTCGTTAAAATGGGAATGTAAACAGGCATACACACTTTGTATTGCCATCTTTATTTGTGCACAAGGATTATATGGCTCCCGCTGCAGAATCCTTCACATTACGATGCCAAATAAGGGCATTGAAGTAATGCCTTTAAATCTGCATGTTTGTTGTGTTTACTCTAAGAGTCTAAACTCAGTAGCCAGTGTAAGTGGCACAACCAGCTGTGGTTTCTTTATTTGTTATGTTAAGGGTATAATTTAAAATCAAGAGCCAGAGTAAATGGCACAACTTCTGATTTTTATTATTTCAAGCCCAACATAACAAACATGTATATTATAGATGTGTGTAGAAGCAGAGGAGAGCATGGCAATCAAAACAGACACAGCATCTGATTTCCCACGCAGATCTTAGGATAGCCATAATATTCTATAATCTTCTGTCTAGTGGTATTCAAATATCCTCCCTATTTAGTGGAAGTAGGAGATTCCAATAACAGTGGTATTTTTGTGAAATAAAATGCCTTCTGCAGGATCCACGTGAATTACATATCCAGCAGGCCAGACACATAGTTTGAACAGATCCTCCTGCATTTTCAAACAGGAAATCAATCCAGGCCAGATCCTGCTGAATCCAGATTCTAAATACAAAACAACAATCCATGGATCCTGGCCTTCTGGTACCCAGGAAATTGATTATAGATGGAGCCACGAAGAAAGATTTCTAGGATTATCACATTGTAAAATAATACAGCACTGGTCACTACAAATATAAATGTTAAATGTCACTTGCATAGGCATGCTACATGTCCTTTGACTTAACTCACCCTACACCTTAACCATTTATAAGGTTCATCGTAATTAAACCACAATGAGTGATTGTACACAAAATCTAATCTTAGTGGTTATTCCTTATTTTTGTGGAAGACACAAAACTCTATAGTGATTCCTAAAAGTGTGCAAATGGGACCATGCCAATTTTCCACTGTATTCCACCTTCATGGTATTGTATTGAATCCTAAGACTGATTTTCTCTTGACTAGGAGGTAGCTTCTTATCTTAGAAACCATACCAAAGCAAAAAGCTTTGGCAGGTACATTTCCTAAGGAAAACAAAAACCTTCCCAACAACTACCAAGCATCTTCCCAAAAACTCCTCTAGCAGGTAATGTTCCCAGGGGATTTCATTAAAGTTTTCTTTCCCATTCCATCAGTTTTTGTTGTTGTCTCATTGAGTCATTTCATATCATTTTCCCATCACCTAAGGTTCCCTATAGATGTAAAGTGTAAACCAATGTTTCTAGGCAACATTGTACCCTAAATGCCCTAATTTAAAATAATGCAATACCTGTTACTTCTCGTTTTCCATTTCTGCTTCTTGTAGATATGTACTGGTGTTTTAAATAAACAATACCATATGTATGGACTATACACATACACATACAAACACCCTTTGCTTCACCGTGAGCTTCACCAAGATTACTCTCAATGAGTTAAACAACATCTATGACCAACATTACTGTTTTGATGATGCTAAGGTGTTACTGGTTATGGCCTTTAAGTCTTCCTTAGATCACTACAATGTACCATGAATTTTGCCTAAATAAAGTTATATGCCATGATAATAAAAAGTTAGCAAAGGAAAAAAATAGTTTGCAACTGAATTTTACATCATCTCAAGACAAATATTGTTGTATGATACTGCTAAACATGTTACTATTTACTCACATAAATTAAGTATGCTTCTTGGGATAAGAATTTAAACACACCTGGAAATGAACAAACATATGCCAAAGTAGAGATAGTGTCCTCTCCCTGTCTCCTAACACCACATCTTCTGGTGTCAGATCATAACCTTCCTCGTCCATTAAAGGCACCCCAGCGTCATGCAAATATTGAAATGCAACAGTGCAGTTATGTATGCTCTTCTTGTGAGAATCACAAGGTACCACGACTCTCTGTATTTTTTTTAAATAACAACCACACTAAGAATCAAAATAGTAAATAGTATTGTTGCCATTTCTTCATGCTTAATGCACATTAATCACATAAAAAAATCAGTAGACAAATGCAATAATGAACACATACCATAAGAACAGAAGTATTTTGCAATAGAATCTGAACAAGTCTACAAAGATGAATCCCATCTCGAAGATTTTCAATCAAATTTTCCACCCGAAAATCATATTCAGCAAGTGGCATCTGCAATAATCATGGAAGCTCACTTAATTATTCAATACACAAAAAAAATTCCAAAATATTAGCTTCTTACCCAACTTCTCACTCAACTTGCTATCCTCACACTATTAGATAAATTACACAGTAATTATTAAGCAAAATTTGATAAATGCCCTTTAACAAGGAAAGGCCATCTGAAAATAACTTAATGAATAAACCTGTCTATAGTCTTCCACTTAGCGATTTACAAACCTGAACATGCGAAACTTGGTAACCTACTGTAGCAAGACGACTAAGCAAATCACCTTCTCCATGCATCACATCTGATAGAAATCTGTGCAAAAATATAATGAGGGAATCTTTATTAGCTTTCATAGTACATGGAGAGGCCAATTCAAAAATCAATAACCATCTTACCTTGCAAAACTTGACGACTGGATTTTACAGCTGTGTTTCGCCAAAACAATAATGGAGATCCACCATCAAGGCCATCAATTCCATTTCTGATTGGAAGGGTGCTCTGGCATTTTATCTTGTCCAATGCCAAGACAAACAAAAAGAACCTCTTTAAAATCACTTTTCCCAAAGCATCATAGTAGCCTGGCCGGTAAAGACCACCAATTGACCTGACATAGCAGAGGTGTGAGTGAATTAGCACTGTAATCCTACAAGAGGCAATTTGATTTTTTGATACGTATTGTACAATTCTCAAATGACATGTCATAGAAAAACACTAACTTGTTTGATGAATAACTTTTGGATAGGCCAGCGTGAGTGAAAAAGTGTTTCTCAATGACAAGCTTCAAGAACTCAGAGCCTTCTTCCACATTTACCCCATCAGAAAAATTTCCATTACATAAGATACTAGGTTTTTCTTTTGTTACAAGAGTATTATGTCCAAGAACAATGTATAGTCCAATTCGCAGCCATGAAGGATTGTAGTTCATTAGGACTTGAACTGCTTTCTCCCTCAAACCCAGGTCTGTTAATATTGGACATTCTTCTTTCATCTTGAACCGCCCATCTTCTACATGCTGTACAAATTTTCAAAACAAAAAACAAAAAAGGACGTCAAACCTCTTCCTCATGATCATTTACACATTAGACAAGCTTTAGTTGCTCGAACCTTAATTATGCTTCAAAGAACGACAACAGCATCAATGATCAATAGTTGCTCAATTCCTATCTAACTAGTGAATTATATGATATCAAACAGTAGAAACACAATTATGAACGCAATCCTGTCCAGTCATATTGGTCTTTTACAAGGAGATAGTCATATTAATGCAGAACGAAATCCTTGAAAAGGGACGTGCCACTTTGATTTTAAGTAAGCTCACAATTAAGAGGGCACCACAATACTACAATGATAGGGAAGGAGAGCCACTAAATACAGAGGCACCTCAAGGGTATTATCATTTATTTGCTCTAAACTGTAGGAATTTGTCAATAACAATACTCAGTTTACCTTAGTTGCTCTAATATTCTAAGACTTAAGTTCAGATTGTTGTTCATTTACATATTAGTTGTTCTAATATTCTTGAGTTCAACCTGTCGGAAACCTTCAACTATGGTGCAAAGGACAACAGCATAAATGATGAATGGTTTCTAAATTCCTATCTAACTGCTGAGCTATATGGTATAAAACCATAGAAACACAATTAGATGTGCACTCTCGCATTGGTCCTTTACAGGAAGAGAGTCATATTGATGTGGAATGTCCAGATAAAATCCTCGAAAATGCTTGATATTAAGTGGGCTTGCAATTAAAAATGCATTACAAAAACAACAATCACATGGAGAACCACAAACTACTCAGACAGATCAAGGATATTATCATTCATTTACCCTAAAGGTGCAGGAGTTTGTAGTAACACTAGTCAACTTACTTCAGACTATGGTAGAAGATAGATAGTCACATTTGCATGTAAGCAATCCTCGACGAGGAATATGACAACACCTTGACAAGGGATATAACACTTTGATTTGAAATAATCTTGCAATTAAGCCGGCATCACAAAGACAAGGGATATGCCAATATGATTTTAAGTAATCTTGCAATTAAAGACAGTATCACAAAGACAACAATCACAGAGAAGCTCAGCTGACCTTTGCGAGCTTAACCATTGTAGAAAGGACCTCCTCAAGATCGGGAGCATCGAGATAGATTGCAAGTCTCTGACGTAAATCGGATACACTGCATACATTCTGCAGACAGGCCTCAACTGATTGCGAAGATCCAGCCCTGAATTTTTCCATGCTTTTTGATCCATCATAAGACGGAGCCCTGGAGAGCTTAAGCCTGGGACGCTTTGGTGTATGCCAATAGCTTTCATTTTCTGATCCCACAAATAAAATATCCCGCTCGTGACAAGAGTACCAATCGCGCTCCCTGCTCCATTTTCTGTCAATGCTGATGAGTTTGAATGGTCTGGTTCTTTCATGGGCTGCGTAAGCACTGAATTCAGCCACGCACAATGGGCTCTTTCCTGTCTATCCAACCAGAGGTCCTTTTTGGCCTGAGCTAAGCGAGAAGCCTGCATTTCTGCATTCTCCATGGCCTTCAATTTGGAAGCAGCTTCGACACGATGACGACTAGGAGCTAAGGAGAGTTTATGCCCTCTCTGCTTAGAGGTGGGCGTGACCTTGCTCCCGCCAAAAGATTGCCGAGAAGCACAAGCTGTCGATGATCTTCGAGACAATTTCTCATGAATAACATGAATTTCGCCTTCATGTCCAGTTCTCTTCTTCGAAGTTGGGGTTTCTCCTTCATTATTCACCGCCGGTTTTGAATTTTCACTTGCAGAGCATGTAATTTCTCTAGAATTCCAAATAGTGTTCCTGTCCAGTTTCCCGGAGATGTAATTAAATATTTTAAGGCGTCCTTCGGCCTCTTTTTAAAATTTGAACCGGAATTTTCACCCTTAGACAGTGTAAGCGACTGTAAAGACGACGCGCAGCCAGTGTCTTCGAGCTTCCTGGGGGTTGAATTCGAAATTGTTATGGTTTCCTTTGAAGATATTAGGCTTTCCTTTGAAGATCTTGGGGTTTCCTTGGGCCGATTTGAGGCAAAAACAGAGGAATTTGAAGAATCGAAACTCAGCCTTGTTTTAGCTTTGGTAGTTGTGATTCTGCCAGAGGAGCCGTGAGAACGAAAGACGCACCGTTTCTCTTGACATAACAGCTGTTTTCTAGGGTTTCTTTGGCGGCTGAATTTGTAGCACAAGTACCGTTTCTGGCGAATTCTGTTTTCTTTTTGCCGTTCCTCGAAGGCGTTTGCCCTTCCATTGCCTTGATATAATTCCTTCTGGTTTCAAAAGATTGAAAATCCTGGTGCCTGCTGAGCTCGATATTTAAATATTTTCACACGGAATTTTCAGTATTCAAGCGATATCTTTACGCAGAAATTGGAGGCGGCGAGATTCGACGACGAAAAAGGACGATTTTTGCTGATAATTTCGGCAATGCTTGCTTGCTGCAAATCCAAATCGGAAAACATGATGGAGAACCGGAATTCGGGAGCTTATTGTATATATATGAAGCTGAGTGATGTGGGCGGGCATTTTGAATTTGAACTTTTCCCAGCCGGGACGACGCTTTTTTCCGTGCTTTTGGCCGGAAGAAGGATTCCCTAGCCGTGTCTTTAGGCTGACAAAACTAGTGACCGTTAACCTTGTTCATGGAGTTGGCTTTTAGCTCCTAAATGATAGGAGTTTCACATTGACGCTTATTTTTTAATGGGACACGTGGCTCTTTCTCAACTAAGTGGGCCCTACTCTCAGTTTCCATGTCACCATCTATGGGTATTTATATGTATGAGTATAAAGTTTAAATTTGTTTCTTTTGTGAAATTATGATGGGAAGAATGGATTAGATTTAAGTGACATAAGGCAAAATAAAATAATATATTAATGTACAATAAATGATTGGGAAAATACGTTAATGGTACTCAAGGGTTCAATTTAATTAGTGATCATTAATATAGCTGGGTATATGATTAATTTCAAGTTTAATTTGAATTTTTTGGTGAGATGTTTTAGTTTACCCAATCGATTTATTGGGGATGTCGTTCATAAATATAGAGAAACAGTTCTTGGGTTTCCTCTCGATATTTTTCTTGAAAAAATAGACTGATGGAACTAAAAAAAGGTTTCATTGTAGATACACTGCACGATTGCAAAAACAACTTCTAGGTCAACACTGGAAGCAAAAAAGATAGAGAACTTAATGTCTAATTAAAGTATAAGATATAAAAGATGGATGCAAGTGGATATGTTATGGAAGTGGTCTTTATGTAGGGAGGTAAACCAGTATCATGGTGGAACCCTTAACTACCCTACATGTGACAATGAACTCTATGTTTTGGTTCAAGTTGTTAAGAAATGGAATCACTATCCAGTGGGCAAGGAGACCATCATCCACACTAATCACCAACCACTGCGACATTTGTAGACCCACAGCAAACAACCAGAAACTACAAGTGGATGTGGATTTTACAACAATTTCATCTAATCATCAAATACAAAAAGGGAAACAATAATAAGTCGGCAAACATGCTTTCAAGGCCATCCACATCCACAATCATAACTTTGGGAACTCGTATGCATATGGAGCCTTTCACCCACGATGCATACACAAAAGATGAAGACTTTAAAGAGGTCTTTTAACAAGTGCAAGGCCTGCAAGTTCATGTAGAAGAAGGTGACAATAAGGTTGACTATCATCTCTAAGATGGGTTGCACTACAAGTTAGATAAGCTTTATGTTCTTAAAGGTGAAACATTGCAGCTTATTAGAAAGGCCCACATCTCCAAAGTTGTAGGGCATTTTGGTGTTGGAAAGACAGTTCCCAAGTTACAGAGGTATGTGTATTGGCCTAAAATGCAAGAAGATGTAGATCGATTTATTAAAGGAAGCATAATTTGTTGTACTAATAAACCTAGTAACAAAAAGCAAGGGTGATATCATCCCTTACCTATACTTACTAAACCATGGGAGAGCATCTTCATGGATTTCAAGGGTGGCCTGCGAAGAATAAGGAAGGGACATGACTATTTATTTGTGGTAGTTGACAAGTTTAGTAGGATGTGTATTCTCGTGCCTTACAAAAAGACCATCAAGGGAGAAAATGCAGCAAACATGTTCTTTGAAAAGGCCTGGATGCACTTTGGGATACCAAGAAGTATCATCTCAAATAGAGATACTAGATTTCTTAGTGTCTTTTGGACTATACTTTGGGAGAAGATGGACACTAAGTTGAAGAGATACTGTCATATACCCGACAACCTCTTTTCCACTATGGAGACCACGGGGTACCCAAATTCACATATAAATTATGTTCTTGATACCAATCCTGGATTTCCATTCCATGGACTTGCTAGACCATTAATTTTAATAGCGGAATCAAATGCAAATATAGTAGTTCAATAACCAAATTTTCCCTTTCTAAATTATACAAGCTTTTCTACCACGAATGCATACATCCCATGCTCACTAAATTCATGTAGACATACATTTCAAACACATAACAAAATTATCATCCATGGTATTCAAACACATTTGGTACTTATCTTTATTGATGTTCTTAGACTAGTTGCAAGTGAAGATGTTCGTCCCAGTTGTAGGCACTCTGTCAAGCCTGCTCTTTCTTTGATAGAGGCCACCCACGAGCTAGGGATATCGATCCACAAGAGGTGTACTCCCAATTCTTTACTCAAACACACTCACGTAATCCCTTTGGTGCAAAAACCCCTCCATAGTTGTCCCCACCCCTACACTCATCCTCCATCAACTTGCACGACACAAGGGATAATGAGACCCCCCTCTTTGCTATGTAGTCCCTCAAGTTATCCCCATCCCCTTCCAGTGCTCCAACACAAGTCAACCAAGGAGTCTCCATGTCAAGGTCCCAAGCAGTCCAGCTATAAGCCAGGTCTCCCTCGCATGGGCACCAGGCCACCCATGAGCTAGGGATATCAATCCACAAGAGGTGAACTCCCAATTCTTTACTCGAGCACACTCACATAATCCCTTTGGTGCAGAAACCCTCTCCACAGTTGTCACCACCCCTGCACTCATCCTCCATCAACTTGCACGACACAAGGGATAGTGAGACCCTCTTTTATGCTCTGTAGTCCCTCAAGCTATCCCCATCCCTTTACAGTGCTCCAACACAAGCCAACCTGGGAGTCCCCATGTTAGGGTCCCAAGCAGTCCAACTACAAGCTAGGTCTCCCTCGTATGGGCACCAAGCCCATTCACACCAATTTTCCAAGGTACCTCGTGTGAGAAGGTACAAAACTCAAGTTTTCCTCTCTGTAATAGTCAATGCTCGAATCTCCTAATGGAGAGGATCTCAAACCGAATGAACGATTATTGAATGAGTTTCTAACAAGATATATGCATGATTTGGTCTTGACATGTGGATTCCACATAACTGACCACTTTTACCCTCTTAATCCATTATTAAGATAATTAATCCCATGCTTAATAAAAGTGATACCCTACACCACTTTTGGGTTAAAAAGGTCAATGAAGGCTAAGGAAGTTAGTTAGGGTCATCACCCCTTAGCCCCTCTCACTTCCCTCACTTATGGAATGATAGCCTCCCATCTCTTCTTCATCCTTCTCCACTTGTAGTTGTCAAGGAATTTTGTATTAAAAGGTATGAACAATATTTACAATATACATGGTCTCTTTACCATATAAGTATGGCATCTAGCCTTTAGAACATCACATACATATTACCATCTTGGGGTAAAAAACAGGTTGTCCCTTAATTTATGGATTGTCCTCTACACATAGCGGCATGATGTACATGTACAAATTTTACAACAAAATATTTTAAATTAATTGCAGATATGCCTCTCAAGTCGCATCCTCCAATTCCCAAGTTGCTTCTTCAGGTCCATAGTGCGTCCATTAGACCTTTGACTACCCTATTGCTTTACTCCTGAGCAATGTGACCTTCCTGTCGAGATACGTATCGGTTGCACCACAATATCTCATTTTGGTTCCACCTGAATCATAGCTCGATCAATAATGTGGTTAGGATCAAGTATATACTTTGTCAATAACGACACATGAAATATATTATGCGCATTTATGCAGACAAGAAATGCAATCTCATATGTGATAGGCTTTATCCTAGCTAATATTTCAAATGGCTCGCAATATTTAAGTATTGGCTTAGGACAAATTCCAAGTTTTAATGAACTCTTCTTCGGCCTGACTTTCAAATACACGTGTTCACCAACTCGGAATTATCTTAGTGCTCTGCCCATGTCTATGTAACTCTTATGTTTGTCCTATGCCATCTTCAAATTATGCCTAATTTTTACAATCTACTATTCCATCTCCTTAAGCAATTATGGTCCCAATTTATATTATGTATGTTGGATTGTCCCAAGTGATTGGAGTATTGCACTTTCTCCCATACAAGGCTTGAAACAAAATCATCTTCAAAGAAACGTGATATCCATTGTTCTATGCAAACTCCACCAATTACAAATAATCTTCCTATTTATATGGTTGATCCATCACATGCGTTCTCAACACATCCTCAATAGCTTGATTCACCCTTTCAGTCTGCTCATCCATTTATGGGTGATATGCCATACTCAGGTTCAAATTTGTCCCAAATCCTTTAAACACTTCCTTCCAAAAGTTTGATGTAAACTTTGGATCTCTATCTGAAAAAATGACCTTGGGTATCCCATGCAATCCAACGATCTCCTTCATATAAATCTATGCTATGTTAGTTGTTGTATGTGTTGACTTGCTTGGAATAAAGTGAGCAACATTCATTAACTTGTCCACCACTATCATGATGGAATCTTGTTGCTTAGCTATCTTAGGAAACTTAGTGATGAAATCAATAGTCACCACGTCCCATTTCCACTCTAGTATTGGTAGTGGTTGTAGCAAACCTACTAGATGTATATGCTCCACTTTTACCTTATGACATTCCATGCACTTGGTTATATACTCAGCATTGTCTTTCTTCATTCCTATCCAAAAGTATTGACTTCTTATTGTTGCAATTGTCTTTTGGTATGCAAGGTGTCCTACATATGGAAACTTATGCATCTCAATCATTATCAGTTTCCTTAATCAACAAATTAGAAACATAAACTCTATTTTTTATACATAAGAAGTCCATCATCTTCAGTAACTTTCATATTTATGTCATACATTTTCCTGTTGCAATCCTTCTTTTGCCTGAAAGTAATATTCATTCGATATGACAACCTCATGAATTATGGTTCTTAAATCTGATTTACACATCTTAATGATTGTAGCATGCATTAGATATACTCTTTTGTTGAATGCATCAACAACCCTGTTCTCTTTTCCCTTAATATGTTTGATATCAAAATCAAAATCACAAAGGAATTCTAGACATCTTATCTGCTTAGCATTCAAAATCAGATTTTCAAACAAGCAGTTCAAACCAATGTGATATTTTCTTATCTCAAACTTCCTACCCTTGAGATAATGTCTCCACATCTTCAATTCATGTGCAATAATTGCAAGCTCTAGGTCATGTGTGACATAATTATTCTCGTGCTCCTTAAGTTTTTTGTATTCATAACATCATATGCACATTTTTCATAAGCACTTCACCAATTCCTAATTTGCAAGCATCTATTAATATCACCAAATTTTCATTTGGATCAAGAATCCTAACAGTTGGTGTACTAATTAGCAATCTCTTTAGTTGTTGGAAATGTAATGTCCCTAGTTTTGACCCTTGACATAAATTGTGTAAAGGTTGTAATATCGTTGATAATTGTAAGGAACATGATGAGGAGCTCAAGGCAAAGGCCCTACCATGGATTCCCCGAATGTATATGGCTAGTGAACCATGTGTTGGTCAAGCACAATAACAATGCACATATGATATACATGTGTATGATAATAATAAATAATCCACAACTGACTGTGCTAGACAACAAGAGCAAGGGGCGTGATTATTCTAAGATTAGGTAGGGACATATTGAATCCATAAAGTTAATAGATGAGATCCAAGTGTCTTGGAGAGGACTGATGGGCCATTAGATGTCAGTTTGACTCATGCGCCCCAATCATTTAATGCTTCCAAGAGGGAGGTCATTGAGACAATTATTGTCTCAGGGAAAAGAAGGCATGGGTCTAAGTTTCCTTGTGGCGGGGTTGTGTTAGTCACCCTACAGAATTGGGAATGGGGATCGCTTATTGGGTAAGCGATCGGTTGCATTGATGTCATCCTTATTTTACCTATCAGTTGGATATGGCATTGTACCCTGTCAGTGAGCCTGCCAGTGAATCTGTCAGCCAATTAATTAGTTGCGTGTTTAAGTAACTCAATCCTTCATGGGTGTATCTATCTCACCATTTCTTGAGAGGAGTTCATTTTGATTATTATTCACTCATCCATCCATCGACCAAGGAATCAAATTTTCTATGAGGAGAAAGATTCAACCCTTGCCTGAGAGGGAGTCATACCTGAGTAGTGACAAAGTGGAGTGGGCCACCACTACTGCTGCATCCACCAATGGTCTTGTTGGAGATCCATCATCTTCACGAACAACCAGATATGATCTACTCTCTCACACAGATCCATTTCTAGCTGAGAGATGCTTTCTTGTGATTGGATCAGTTCCAAATACATTCTTTGAAGCCTACCAAGATCCAATATGGGTAGCAGCTATGGATGAAGAGTATGAGTCTCTTCAAAGAAATGAAACTTGGGAGCTTGTTTCTCTCCCACCTGGGAGGAAGCTTGTTCAATGCAAGTGGGTTTACAGAACTAAGATGGACTCTGATGGAGTCACTAGCAAATACAAGGCTCGACTAGTTGCAAAGGGTTACTCCCAAGTCCATGGGATTGACTACTCAAAGACATTCGCTCTTGATGCTAAGATGGATTCCATCTGTCTTGTTCTTGCTCTCGCTACATCCAAGCATTGGGAAGTGCATCACATGGATTTCAAGAGTGCCTTCCTTCATGGAGATCTACATGAAGCAACCTGAGGGTTATGTTGAAGACTCTTCACTTGTTTGCATATTGAGGAAGTCCTTGTATGGACTCAAGCAAGCTCCCCGAGCTTGGTATGCTAAAATGGACTCCTTCCTTCTATCACAAAACTTCTTGAGATGCAAATATGATTCAAATGTCTACATGAGACATGAAGGTGACTCTCTACTTCTGATTGTTCTATATGTTGATGATCTATTGATGACTGAGAGCAACACTTCATGTATCATATCTATAAAAATAGCTTTGCATAACTCCTTCTCCATATCAGATCTTGGATTATTGAGACAGTTTCTTGGTCTTGAAGTCACTCAGAGTGATTCATGAATCAAGGTTTCAGAATCCGAGTATGTTTTAGATATGCTTGACAGGTTCCACATGAGTGAATGTAAACCAGCAACATTTCCTTTTCTTTCAGGGATCATCCTTGAGGAAGGTTCTTCCACACCTCTAGTGGATAGTACATTGTATTAGCAATTGATTGGGAGTCTATTGTTTCTTACACACACTCGACCTGATCTTTCCTATGCAGTTACTATTGTTTCCAGATACATGTAGGAGCCTCATGAGATTCAATGGAAGGCAACAAAGAGGATCTTCCATTACTTGCAAGGGACCAAGACCTATGGTCTTCACTATGCAGCTGGGTATCCTCTGAACCTTGTTGGCTATACTGACTGAGATTGGGCTGGAGACATCTCAGATCGAAAGTCAACATTTGGTTTTATTTTCATGATTGGATATGGACCTATCTGTTCGTCGAGCAAAAAGTAGACTGCTTTAGCTCTTTCTTCAGCAGAGGCCGAGTATATAGGTGCAGTTAATGCAGCCACACAGTGCATCTGGTTGCGGGGCATCTTATCATAGTTTGGAATTCAATTCAGTACTCCACCAGTCATCTATTGTGACAATCAGAGTGCTATCAGGATTTCCACATATCCGGTTTTGAGACAGAGAACCAAACACATTGAGATACACATGCATTACATCTGAGGATTGGTGCATAATCAGATCATCTCACTGCTCTACCTTTCGACGGAAGAGAAGATTGCAGACATCTTCACCAAGACCTTCACGGTGAAGAGGTTCACTTACCTTAGATCTCTTATTGGGGTGAGTGATGATATGCTACATTAGCATCCTTCAGTCTATTTTGAGGGAGGGCTTTCTTCCCACTGGGTTTTCCCTCTTTCCTCACTTTGTTTATTTAGATTGATTGTACGAGGTGACCTTTGGTCTCAATCACTAGGGCCCTACTTTTCAGTTTTAAGTTACTACCTCATAGTTTAGCTTGCGGGGGGGGGGGGGGGGTGTTGGAATATTCTCACCATCATTTTTGTATTTTGCATGCCTGCATGAAATTCTACATGCATCTAGTCATATGCTTGCAATTGCATGCATCCAATCATCTGCATGCAATTGCATGCATCCAGTCATCAATTTGGTGGTCTCCCAGCACCTAGTCCTTATTTTGCAGCCCCCATGAGCCTGTTTTTGCTCAGTTTTAGCCCTCCTAGCCACTGATGCACCCTTGTTTTCATCACTGGATTACAAGTGTGCCTTATTCCACCTATTTAGGAGTTACTTTAGTTAGTTAGTTGGTTGATGACTCAGTTCCTTGATTGAGGGGATGATTGATCAGTTAACTGACTGAAGCACTTAGATAGGCACCTACTGAGACTAGTTTGAGCTCTATTGACTACTGACAGCTCCTCATGTGCCCACATTAGAGTCTCCTTCCCTACATCAGTGCCCATGCACTCAGTTAGACTCAGTTAGACTCATTTGACTGACTAGTTGACCTTTATGACCATTGCCACTGGTTTGGATGATGTCTCCAATGCTATCCAAGCTACACACTGAGGATAATTCGAATGACCTTAGTGGCATTCGAATTCTTTTGACCGTATTCAGTTATTATTCATTATTCAGAGTGCCAGCTTACAGTTGATGTATGATACAATAGTTTTTCTCCATTTTATGTGTAATGAGTGTTAATTGATTCAACATTTCTTCTTCTTCTTTCTGCACTACACGAGTAAATTCTAGTGAGGTCTGCTACTGTTGAGTGATCCTAGCTCTAAAATGTTACAACAGGAACCAAGTTTACGTAGTGGGGAAAGGACATGCATCTGCTCTAACTCTATCGCATCAGAAACCAGAGATATGCTTTCGCATCATACTTCGCAACTCAAACAAGCATTCATCATTAGCATATTAACCATGTATTCACCATTCACATATTCATTAGACAATTAACATTCGCATTAACAGGGAACCACCAAAGATCGCATCAATTAAACCTTACAGAAAACAACATAAAGCATTCACCATTCGACATAAACAGAGACAAAAAGACAGATCTGAACATCTTCATGCATTAACTCATCAAAACTTGCAGTGTAACCTTCATAGAAACAATTCTACACACCCTATCCTAGATCCATACAAAAGTGCCGAAAACAGAGCAATCATGTCAAAATCATAATGATCCGATGACCTTAGGCTTACATTCATATTCTTATTTATAACTAACTATGGTGGTTACAAAATGGTCCACATGACCCATTTCTAACAACCTAACTAGTCTTGCGCTTCCTCGTTCTCCGTGAATGAGCCTTCCTTCCGCAGATGGTCCTTCTTCGCAGCTGTCGGATTTCACACTTCATGCAGACTAATCTAGTGCCAAAAGGCCCCCAACACAAACTTGTGGCTCACCCTCTAGCCACCTCAGCTGGACACCGCTGGTACTGTTCTCATCCTTCGTTGTGCTAAACGTCGTAAGCTGTTCTTTCCGTCTGGAGCTTGTTGTCATGTGCTTCTAGAACTCATCCTCCAGTCTCTTGGTCGCTGTCATGTACTTCTTGAACTCATCCTCCAGTCTCTTGGAACCTCCATCATCGATTCCTACGCAACTGTCTGTTACTTTTGACCCCGGCCTACGACTAGACGAAAATTTCTCGACAGCACCAACTTGTGGAATAGGCATCACGGTCAGGCACATCTGTTTCACACATTTGATCATCCTTCGCTGGTGCCGGTATGCCTTTGCTCTTGGTACTTTCGCAGTCAGAGGGATTGCTGCTCTACGAACACTCGAAACTTGCTTAACCATCTTGGGTAATACCTCATCGTTGTTGCTCCTAATACCAGGTGCCTTTGCATCCGCTGGTTGCTCGTGAACACTTGTTGTTCTTGCCCTTAGCACACCTTGGGTGCTTCTGCTGGAAACGAAATGCACCATTGCAACTATCTCACTTCCCTTTTCAACAGCTTCCTTGTACTTTCTCACTCAACTTACTAACTCTCTACATCTAACTTACTGAGTCGTATCATTCGACTTACTGACTCTCTTCTCTCAACTTCCATTCTTCAATCCCTGTGCCTGTATCTATGCTTGCTCCTCGTGTCCTTGATGCCTGATTATTTAATCATGCGTGAAATATTTCCCATAGCCGTCTGATTATGTCTTCAAGTGTGTCATCATTCATCTCCGCCGTCTTTCGGTGATGCTTATCCGCAATAATCATGCTTGGATTTTACTCTTGCGTGCTAAACATGCGAAGCATCGACGAGCGACTCGGCTGGCTATGCTTTCCACTTTTTTGTTATAATTGCTTCTTTTTTTTAACCTATTGTTTCTCAACTGCTATGTACCTGATCATGGCGATAGGGTTTCAACCGATTTCCATTTACTATCTTTAGCAGCAATATCGCATCTAAACTTTGTAGCTACACTGCACCGCCATCAGTGACAAAATTGATTATGTAGGGACCTAACCAATGCATCTGTAACTTACCTGGGTGCTTGGCAAACTTACTGTCATATAATAGAACCATATCTCCGCGCTCAAAGTGCTTAGGATTAACATGGCGATCATGCCAAGCCTTCTGTCGATCCTTTTCTACCTTCTGATGAAATCCGGCGATGAACCGATCCTCATCGAGTTGTACCAATTGTGCCAACCATTCTTCCAGTGCTCCGTCGTTGCTCGTTCCTGTAGCTACTGCTACTCATTTCTGTAGTTATTGTGATGCTCAGACTGGGGACAATATAGTCCATCGGCATTACGGCTTCCTCCCCATAAACGAGCTTGAATGGGGTCTGGCCGGTCAATCATTTGCAAGTTGTGCGATATGCCCAGAGTATCGCAGGGATCTTCAAATCCCAGTCATCACGATTTGTGTTGCATACCTTCGTAAGTGCATGCTCCAAGAATTTGTTGAATGCCTCAACTGTCCCGTTATCTTGTGGATGATATCAGGTGCTCTTCCTGTGTTGAATTTGAAATTCCTCCGTCATTGCTGCGATTGTCTAATTAACAAAATGAGTCCCCTGGTCACTCATTAGTATCTTTGGGCACCCAAACCTGATGACCACGTTGTCAAAGAGGAATCTTGCTGCAGTCGGAGCTGAGAAATCCTTTATTGGTGCAGCTTCCACCCATCATGTCAAGTAATCTGTCGCAGTAATTATGTAGTGCGACCCCGTTCTTTTTCCTGGTGAGTTGATGGGTCCCACAAAGTTAATTGCCCACTTGTCAAAATCCTGTAGTGTTAATTGAAGTACTAATGGCATTTCATCCCTTCGTGACGACTTCCTTGCCCATTGACATACGTCGTAGCTTTTTGCATAATCCACAGCATCTCCATGCATTGTTGGCCACCATAGTCTCGCTCGAAGGATCTTCCTAGCAGTGGAACATACTCCATAGTGTCCGCCTGCGACCCTGTTGTGAGCTTTCGCTAAAATCCTTTCTTGTTCATGCGGAAGGACATATTGTCGAAGTATCTCATCTGGTCCCATCTTATATAGTTGTCCTGCAATCAGTTGAAAATATGCAACTCGGATGACTAGTTGCTTCTTCTAGTTGGTAGTGAATCCCTCCGGTGCCTTCCATGATGCCAAAAATTGAATAATTTGCTCGTAATGGTCGTCGACCATTCCAACCCTGAACAACTGATCATCGAGAAATCCTTCATCAATGCTCCTTGGTTCTTTGTCGGATTCTATCCGTGACAGATGGTTTGGTCCTGCATTTAGGCACCTCGGCTTTATAATTATCTCAAAATCAAATTCCTGGAAGAGTAATAACCATCGGAAAATTCCCTCCCCCAACACAGGCTTGTTCACCAGTTATTTAAGTGCTGAGTGATCGGTGAACATTTTAAAATGGACCCCTAAGAGATAGTGCCGAAACTTTTGTAAGGCGTAGACCATCGTCAACCCTTCCATTTCTGTGGTCATGTAATTCTTCTCCGCAGTAGATAGCTTTCTACTTGTGAATCCTATCGGGTGGTCTATTGCGCCTTCTCCTGGTTGGGCCAAGATGACTCCTAGTGCAACTGATGATGCATCGACGTGAACGTGGAACTCCTTCGTCCAATCTAGAAATGCTAGTATAGGTGTTGCAACCATCTTTGCTTTCAATATATCCAGACTCTTCTGGCACTCTTCATTCCATTCAAACTTGGCGTCTTTCTTCAACAACTTTTCCATCGATGTCGTGATTGCTGCATATCCTCTAATAAAATTCCTGTAGTATCCTCTATGTCCCAACGTTGATCTTAATTGCTTGAATGTTGTCAGTAGTGGAAGGTCGATAATGATTGTGATCTTTGCAGGATCGACCAACATTCCTTCCCTGCAAACTATGTGCCCCAGCAGAATCCCAAACGGAGCACAAAAAATGCACTTCTTTAGGTTCAGCGAGATATGGTGCTGTCGACATCTTTCCACCATCAGCCTCAGATTTGCAATGTGATCCTTAACCAACCCGTACACTGTCAAATCATCCATGTGTACTGCAAGGAATTTATGGATGTAATCCTTGAACGCCGCAACCACTAGTCTTGAAAAAATTGTTGGTGCATTCTTCAAGCCAAATGGCATCATCGTGTATTGAAAACATCCCCATTCGGTGCGAATGTTGTTTTGTGTCAATCCTCCTTTGCAATCTTTATCTGGTGGTAGCCGGAGAATCCGTTTGTGAAGGAGTATATTTCCTGCCCACCCACTCCTTCTAGCACTTCATCCGTGAATGGTGTAGGGAATGGATCGTGTAGGCATGCATTGTTCAACTTTCTTTAATCGACACATATCCTGACTTCGCTGGTTTTCTTATCCTAAACCACCATCGGGCTGATCCACTCTAATTCCTCAACTTGTTCTATAATTCCTGCTCCCAACATTCTTTCAATATCATCCTTCACCCACTCCTTATACCTTGGATTCAACCTATAAGGCCGCTGCTTTACTAGCTTCGCATCAGGTTTCAGTGGGATTTTCATCTCTCATAGGTCCCCTGAAATTCCTTTCATCTCCGAGAACTTTGTCAAAAATAAATCCTAAAATTTGGCAATAGGTTAGTCATCTACGCAATAGTCGAGTCATCCCAGTAGTCTCCAATGCTCGCAAACTTGGGATTTTCTTCCGACCCAATGTTCACTTTCTTGATCCGCAATGGTTGCTGAAACTTGTCGGAAGGCATATCTGGTGCCTCGACACTGCGACTTCCTTCTGACTTTGGGATATATGTGGCCCTTGGATCCTCCTCATCATTTGGTTCTCCTGCGATGTTGTAACATTCCATTAACATTTAAGGTGTCACACTCCATTGAAGTCCCATAGGTTTCTCTGCCAGATCTGCATCGAATACTTTCTCCCTGACCGCCTGTAATGTGTTTTGGATGAAGGGGTTTTCGTCGGAGAAACTGAACGTTTGGCTAAAGCCAATTGTTAGTTGTTCCCATGAGTTTGTTTTGCGTCGCAGTTCCGCTGTGACATACCAATTCTGTGGTACTTCATCCAACGTGTGAACAAATGCATGGACCCATTCCTGTTTAGCTCGTGGTCCCCATTGGATTTCACATGCAATCAAATGCTCCTTCGGATTGCTTTTGCAGTCATACTTCCTTCCACAGTATCCATAAGTGTCGTCGAACCCAACCATCATTAAGTGTCGACATAATGGACAGGTAGTTATGGTGGACTTGTGCGTCGCCCACCATCGTGCTGGTGTAGCCTTCATGGCTTCTTCCAAGGCCAATAGTCGTTGTGGTTCTGCCAGTTTTTCTTCAAATTCAGTGAGAAATGCGGCCAAGTTGGGTAATCCCTCATACATTGGTAGCTTGCACTCTTCCGTAGCTACCCTTCACAACGACTGAGTGATTCGTGCGCATCTCCTAAACGACAATTCATGCATCCGATTCTGCCAATTTTCAAGTGCTTCATCGGAATCTGATGACGCTGAACTGCTACTGCGCCACCCTAATTCTCCATTCGTAGTAGGGTTGATATAATCTTCGGAGATGTAGAGATTGTCCCAACCCTTGCTGAATTCATCCCTTTTCGGCTCAACATATCTCTGGCCTTCTGCAGGGTCAAGAGGTGTGACTACCCTTATCTCTCGGTTCTTGAACGACATAGTTCTTTTCTTGAAGTTGATAATAGCCTGATTCTCCATCGCCCAGTCTATCCCTAACAACACTAGATAGGAGCTTGTGTTGTCAACAATCTCGATCACATCAAAATATGCATATGTTTTGAGTCCCTCGATCTCAAGAGGAACCTGGCATAGTCGACCGATCGGGGTGACTGTACTATGGTTTGCTAGCCGTAGTTGTACCGGGGACCAAGCCAACTACGGTTTCCCCATCATTTCCCAGGTTTGTTTCGTCAGGATATTCACATATAACCCCAAATCCAAGATGATGGAGTCGATATCGAATGCCTCGACTTGCGCAGACATTTGCATTTCTCTTCCTGTCTTTCTCTTATGTATGCGACTGACCGTACGCTCCTGTCGTGCACCCTCTTGTCGATGCAGCAGGTTGGATATTTCCGCCAATGTGTCCTGATCTTTTGCCAGCTCCAGGAAACTCTCTAGAAAGGCTCTTAGGTGTTGGCCTTTTTCTGCGAATATCGGTGGCATGTCGTAAGTACCTTCTTTCTGGTGAAGAGGTGGTTGTCTTAGATGCCTCATTGCTTCCCGTGCTTTTAAGAAAACATCCCTTTCTGCCTCCGCATCAAATGTGACTTGTTTTCTTGCTGTCGGTCGGACGCTAGCCTATGACCTATCGACCCCTGTCACAGCTCCTCCATGAGTCACTATTCTGACAGTCGCATTTTGACTTCTAACCTCTGTTGATATCTTCTGTACCACTGGCGGATTCTGGTTCTGATTTTGATTTTGTGGAGGTGGGGGGGCAGATTCTTAGTTTTCCACTTTGCGATGAGTGAGGACAGTCTTCAACCCCATGGTCCACAGCACTGCAGCAGGTGCACTGTGGAGTTGGATTCGGGAAATCCCTCTGATAGTGCCCCTGCTGACCACAATTGTAGCATATGATGGGTTCTCGACCTCGTCGAGCAGCTCCTCCTCGACCGGTACCAGTGCCTTTGTTTCCGTAGAGCCCCCCTCTAAATCCTCCTTGCAGTGCCTCGTATGGTGGGTACTGCAGTTGATTATATTGCGGCTGCGGATATTGTGGTTGACCATATTGCGGTTGTGGTAATTGCGGTTGTGGATATTGAAGTTGGCCATACTGCGACTGATCATACTGTAGTTGTGGGTTACATGGAGGAAGATGTTGATTATACTGTTGCTGTTGTTGTACCGGTGGTTGCTCTTCTCCCTTCATGAAGTATGTATCCGCAATCCTCTCTTGGAGTAGGTCATAAGCCCTGCAGTCTTTCTCGTCGTGGCCAACTGATCTACAGAACTTGCAATACAAGTTCGTTGGTTTCGACACTATCTTCTGTAGGTACACACATTCTTCTAGTCGATGTCCTCTCGTCTGACAGACGCGACACCAAGGCATCCCTCCCTGACTGAGGGGATTTAGTGCACCTGATTGCAAAAATTCTCAAAACTCTGGGCACTGATCCTTGTGGTGTCCTTCCGTCCTGCATCTAGTGCACCAGACGTCTTTGCGGGCCTCTTTTCTCTTCTTTATATCCTATAACTGGATCGTCAAGTTTTCCAACCGCGCTTGTATCCGATCCATTCCTAGGCCTATTTTGTCGATTGGTGAAGCCTCGAGCTTCATTGCGATTTCCAGCACCTCCGCCTGAGTCGCTACCTTCTGTTGCATCAATGGCACACGAATGTGTGGCACCAACCCAAGGATAAACCATTCTTTATGTTGCATATCGCTCATCCCGAAACTTACTTTCGCCATTAGTGTTTTATACCATTGGTCGAACTCCCATCCGACTCGTTTGAAAATTGCTTGATCTCCTTAAGCTCGGTAATGTACTACGACTCGGATTTTGCTTTTCTAAACTCATTGATCATCCCCGTCTTGATCTGTGCCAATGTTTTACCCGGAGTTCTCGTCGGTACCTTAGTAAACTTCATATACCAGTCTAGCGCACGACCCCTGAGGGTCGTCGCTAGCTGTCCTTTCTTGATATCGCTATCAAGAAAGGACACTCCAGACTGCTTCATACAAAAACCAATATTGTTCGAGATCCTCGGTCCCATTACCCTAGAAGGTTGGCATCTTTGCGTCGTCACCTACCATTCTTGCGCTTCTACTGTTATTGTTTACTAATCCGCTACTCTTACTACTATTCTGGAACATAGAACACCTGTGTGAATAACTTGAATTTCTACCAATCAAGTTCTGAGTAGTGTGTGGAGTTGAAGGTACGTTGTAGCTTAGGGTCTGTCCTTCTTCGGCTTCTGGGGTAGCCTGTTCACCTTCTTCTTCGTCGCAATAAGGTCGCTTCATCCCGCGTGGTACTATTTCGTAGTCTTCCATTCCGGTCCCCTCAGGAGACTCTCTCTCAGTCCTCCTCTTCTTCTCCGGTCATTGAAATATCACTCCACTCCTCAAGGTACCACACTCGTCTTCAGCCTCCCTTAAAAATTTGTCGTCACTCATGTCCATCTACCCTGCATCTTTCTACCGGACCCATATCCACGCGGTACCCACAACTCCCGCACACTAATCTTCTACTCGTCGAAATTCATCCTCAGTATGCCCTTTTCGCAGAAAAGCATTTTAATCCACAATTTCAGCGATAGCATGACCCTTCCTCTAGGTCCTTTGAAGAATTTCCTTTCCACGTCGCTGTATGATTTGATCGTGTCCATGACAAACTCAGTGATGTATCCTTCTAGGATACTGTCTACACAGAAATAAACATCCCTTGATACCTTGTTGTCAACCTGTTTCAACTATTGGATCAGTTCTGGGGTCCAGTGGTTAGGTTCACCTCTTTGGCAATAGTTCTTTTGAAAAGTCAGTTGCGCCAACCACTCATGCAACAACACCGAGAATCCGCAGAAGAATATCTCGTGAATATCAAAGTAAATATGATTTTCCAACCAACTTCTTGTCGTCTGCCCAGGGTTCCGGTTTTCTCCTTCCGCAAATTCTTCTGCCTTCTTATCAAACCAATCCCGGATCTCCGGTTTCATCGGGTGCCACAACATGTCCTCTTCCTTCAACTTCAAGGTTTCAGCAACGGAACCATTTGTTGACACAGTTCTGTCGACAGGGGTTCACTTCGCATTGTCGTACACAAACACCAACCCAACACCCTTAAGCACCAACCCATAAAGGTTTTACCCTTTCCAGCAACACCCGCGAAGCGAGTGAAGTCTCACCCGAGATGGTTAAGGGGGCTGCAGGAACAAAGTTTCTGTAGTGGGGAAAGGACATGCATTTGTTCTAACTCTATTGCATCAGAAACCAGAGATTTTCTTTCGCATCATACTTCGTAACTCAAACAAACATTCATCATTCGCATATTAACCATGTATTCACCATTCGCATATTCATTACACAATTAACATTGCATTAACAGGGAAATACCAAAGATCACATCAATGAAATCTTATAGAAAACAACATAAAACATTCACCATTCAACATAAACAAAGACAAAAAGACAGATCCGAACATCTTCATGCATTGACTCATCAAAACCCGCGGTATAACCTTCGTGGAAACAGTTCAACACATCCTATCGCATATCCATACAAAAGTGCCGAAAACAGAGCAATCATGTCAAAATCATAATGATCCGATGCCCTTAGGCTTACATTCATATTCTTATTTATATCTAATTATGGTGGTTACAAAATGGTCCACATGACCCATTTATAACAACCTAACTAGTCTTGCGCTTCCTCATTCTCTGCGAATGACCCTTCCTTCCGCAGATGGTCCTTCTTCGCAGCTGTCGGCTTCTGCACTTCATGCGGACTAATCCCGTGCCAACAGAGGACACTGGAGAACTCTAGTTAACTAGTGGACATCATTGAAGTAAACAATTCGAGTCTCTCTTAATTAAGTGAAGTCTTTGTTAATCACTGAAGTGAACAATTCAAGTTCTCTATTATCTTAACATATCTAATTTTTATCTCTTGTCTTATTTGCATGATCCACTTGTGCCATCTTTAATTTATTTATCATATCAATATACTAAGGATATTTTTCTAATGATGTGATCATCTTGTTCTACTATGGCTCCAAGTGGTCATATGCTAAAGTGATTCACTCTAAAGGTGGCTAGTCTCTAGAGGAGCCTTAATAGCTCAACCATGGTTATTAGTACAACACACGCCATTCATGATTCGACATGCAAAGAATTGCCTCAACATGTTGAGTTACCACTTAAAGAATGACTCGTGATGCTGAAACTTTAACAGTTTGAAATAGGGACCCCATTTAGATTTTAAATCCCCCATTCATTAATTGTTTTGGGTATGCTACTTCCTGCCTCATTTATAGCATGAGAGATTGATGGAGACAATTAGCAACAGAGAGGATCCAGATGGATTTATTGAATGAGGTCAGTCAAATTTACATAAGAGATAGAATTTTTGCACAAAAACCCCTTAGGACATCCCTAAGAGCCTGCTAAGTCATCCTAAAACCATCCTCCATCACACTACTTCCATCTCCCCTCACTTAGCTCCACTCATACAGACTTTACAATCATCAAACATTAACAAAGATACTTCATAATCACTTGTGTCCTACCCCTAAATAAATATTTTGAGGTGTACATGTGTGTCTTGCATTGGTGGACCTGCAGGAGCTGACGGAATCCCATTACGCTTCCCGGTTTGATTTTCGAACCCCGAGCTTGAATTGACCTTGTAATACTCACATTATCTAACACTCTTGAATCACCCTCAACAACGTCCTCCATTAAGGAACCACACCTCTCTAATGAATAAGTAGAACCTAGGTCACCTGACACGAGGACATGAGACATGAAGGAGATGTAACCTGGCCTCAGAGACCTAATCTAGCCCTATAGAACCTAATCTAGCTTATAGACCCTGATCTAGTCCTATAAATCAATCAAAAACAAATGTATCCCTGGAAAGCCTAATGTGGACCAACAACCCTGTAGACCTAATCTGAAGACCTGAAGACCCAAGCCTAATGTGGAGCTAGAATCTGGCGTCTAGGATCAATCAGAATCGATGAATTCGCGATTGGAGTCACTGTTTTGGTGCAACGAGCATTTTGGTCAGGCACCCCGGGGCCATTCAGGGACACTTTGGGGATTTTATCTGGGGCCATGGAACCCAAACCAGTGGGCGGACCAGGGTTCTATCGGCTCCCACACGTACGTATGGCCATTGTGGACTTGTCTACGGTGTCCACGCATGCCCGGGAGCCTTTAGATGAGAAATGGCCCCCTTGAGCGAATTTGGAATGGCCTTCAATAAGCAAAACCCTAGCTCCGGAGATGGCACATTCGCACCGTTTTTGGGCGTTACAAGAACAATGTGGGGGGTTCCCCAGCTAGAACCCCGTGTCTGGAATCCATCAGAATTGACAGATTCACGATCGGAGTCACGATTTTGGTGCAACGGGCATTTTCGTCAGGCACCCCGGGGCCATTCACAAACACTTTGAGGATTTGCTTCGGGGCCACGGAACCCAAAACGGTGAGCGAACCAGGGTTCTGTCGGCTCCCACACATGCGTATGTCTAGTTTGGAACTGTCCACAGTGGCCATGCACGCCTGGTAGCCTTCGGATGAGAAATGCCCTCCTTGAGCCAATTTGGAATGACCTTCACTGAGTAAAACCCTAGCTTCGGAGATGGAACATTGGCACCATTTCCGGGTGTTGGAGGCATGGTGTGGGGGGTCCCCTAGCTAGAACCCGGCGTCAGAAATCCATTGGAATCGACAGATTCCCAATTAGAGTCATGATTTTGGTGCAATGGGCCTTTTCGTCAGGCACTCCAGGGCCATTCACGGACACTTTGAGGATTTGCTCCGGGGCCACGGAACTCAAACCGAGGAGCGGGCCAAGGTTGCGTTTGCTCCCACACATGTGTATGGCCAGTGTGGATCTGTCCACGGTGGTCACGCACACCCTAGATCTTTTGAATGAGAAATGGCCCCCTTGAGTGAAATTGGAATGGCCTTCACTAAGCAAAACCCTAGCTTTGGAGATGGCACATTGGCACTGTTTCTGGGCGTTGGAAGCATGGTGTGGGGGGTCCCCCAGTTATAAACCGACGTCCAAAATCCATTGGAGTTGACGGATTCGTGATTGGAGTCATGGTTTTGGTGCAACGGGCATCTTCGTTAGGCACCCTAGGGCCATTCATGAACACTTTGAGGATTTGCTTCATGGACACGGAACCCAAACTGGCAAGCGGAATTGGATTCCGTCGGCTCCCACATGTGCATATAGCCATTGTGGATGTGTTTACGGTGGCCACGTACGCTTGGGAGTATTCGAATGAGAAATGGCCCCCTTGAGCGAAATTGGAATGGCCTTCATTGAGCAAAACCCTAGCTCCAGAGATGGCACATTGGCACCGTTTCTGAGCATTGGAGGAACAGTGTGGGGGGTCCCCCAACTAGAAATCGACACCCAGAATCCATTGGAATTGACGGATTCATGGTTTTAGTGCAACGAGCATTTTCGTCAGGCACCCTGGGGCCATTCAGGGATACTTTGAGGATTTGCTCTGGGGCCACGAAACCCAAACTAGCAAGCAGAATTGGATTCTGTCAGCTCCCACACATGCGTATGGCCATTGTGGACGTGTTCAAGGTGGAACTCACTCCCGGGAGCCTTCGGATGAGAAATGGCCGCCTTGAGTGAAATTGGAATGGCCTTCACTGAGCAAAATCCTAGCTCCGGAGATGGCACGTTGGCACCGTTTTTAGGCATTGGAGGCACGGTGTGGGGGGTCCCCTAATTGAAACCTGGCGTCCGGAATCCATTAGAATCGATGTTTTCACGATTAGAGTCGTGGTTTTGGTGCAACGAGCATTTTCGTCAAGCACCCGGGGGCCATTCAGGGACACTTTGAGGATTCACTCCGGGGCCACAGAAACCAAACTGGCGAGCGGACTTGGATTCCGCCAGATCCCAAACGTGCGTATGGCCATTGTGGATGTATTCACAGTGGCCACGCATTCCCAGAAGCCTTTGGATGAAAAATGGCCTCCTTGAGCGAAATTGGAATGGCCTTCACTAAGAAAAACCCTAGCTATGGAGATGGCACATTGGCACCGTTTCTGGGCATTGGAGGCATGGTGTGGGGGGGCCCTAGCTAAAACTAGGCATCCAGAATCCATCGAAATCGACAGATTTGCGATCGGAGTCACGGTTTTGGTGCAACGAGCATTTTCGTCAGGCACCCCGGGGCCATTCAGGGACACTTTGAGGATTTGCTCTGAGGCCACGGAACCCAAACCGACGAGCAAACTTTGATTCCATCAACTACGACATGTGCGTATGTCCATTGTGGACATGTTCACGGTGTCCACGCACGCCCGGGAGCCTTCGGATGAGAAATGTCTCCCTGGAGCGAAAGTGGAATGGCCTTCATCGAGCAAAAACCTAGTTTCGGATATGGCATATTGGCACCGTTTTT
The DNA here is from genome assembly GCA_027924585.1 of Larix kaempferi. NCBI lineage: Eukaryota > Viridiplantae > Streptophyta > Pinopsida > Pinales > Pinaceae > Larix > Larix kaempferi. The sequence continues at coordinate 12,966,080 of BSBM01000138.1, read as the reverse complement.
GGGCATTGGAGGCACGGTGTGGGGGGTCCCCTAGCTGAAACCCAGTATCCGAAATCCATTGGAATCGACGGATTCGTGATCGGAGTCACGGTTTTGGTGCAACAGGAATTTTCGTCAGCCACCCCCGGGCCATTCAGGGACACTTTGAGGATTTGCTCCGGGGCCATGGAACCCAAAACGGTGAGCAAAATTTGATTGCATCGGCTCCCACACATGCATATGGCCATTGTGGACGTTTTCATGGTGGCCACGCATGCCCGAGAGCCTTCGGATGAGAAATGCCCCCCTCGAGCGAAATTGGAATGGCCTTCACTTAGCAAAACCCTGGCTACGGAGATGGCACATTGGCACTGTTTTCGGGTGTTGGAGGCACGGTGTGGGCATCCCCCAGTTGAAACCCGACGTCCATGATCCATCGCAATCGACAGATTAGCGATTGGAGTCACGATTTTGGTGCAACGGGCATTTTCGTCAGGCACCTTGGGGCCATTCAGGGACACTTTAAGGATTTTCTCTAGGGCCACGGAACCCAAACAGGCGAGCGGACGTGGATTCCGTCGGCTCCCACACATGCATATGGCCATTGTGGTTGTTTTCACGATGGCCATGCACGCTCGAGAGCCTTTGGATGAGAAATGGCCCCCTTGAGCGAAATTGGAATGGCCTTCACTGAGTAAAACCCTAGCTCTGGAGATGGCACATTGGCACCGATTCCGGGCGTTTGAGTCACGGTGTGGGGGGTCCCATAACTGAAACCCGATGTCCAAAATCAATCGGAATCGACGGATTCATGATCGGAGTCATGGTTTTGGTGCAACAGGCATTTTCGTCAGGAACCCCGAGGCCATTCAGGGACACTTTGAGGATTTGCTCCGGGGCCAAGGGACCCAAACCGGCGAGTGGAATTGGATTCCATCGGCTCCCACACGTGTGTATGTCCATTGTGGACGTGTTCATGGTGGCCACGCACACCCGAGATTCTTCAGATGAGAAATGTCCCACTTGAGCGAAATTGGAATGGTCTTCACTGAGCAAAATCCTAGCTCCAGAGATGGCACATTGGCACCGTTTCCAGGCGTTGGAGGCATGGTGTGGGGGGTTCCCTAGCTGAAACCCGACGTCCGAAATTCACCAGAATCGAAGGATTCGCAATCGGAGTCATGGTTTTGGTGCAATGGGCATTTTCGTCAGGCACCTCGGGTCCATTTAGGGACACTTTAAGGATTTTCTCTGGGGCCATGGAACCCAAACCGGCAAGCGGACTTGGATTCAATCAGCTCCCACACATGTGTATGGACATTTTGGATGTGTTCACGGTGGCCATGCATGCCCGGGAGCCTTCGGATGAGAAATGGCCCCCTTGAGCGAAATTGGAATGGCCTTCACTGAGCAAAACCCTAGCTCCGGAAATGGCACATTGGCACCATTTCCGAGCGTTGTAGGCACGGTGTGGGAGGTCCCCTAATTGTAATTAGGTGTCTGGAATCCATCAGAATTGATGGATTCGCTATCGGAGTCACGGTTTTGGTGCTACGGGCATTTTTTCCAGGAACCCCTTGGTCATTCATGGACACTTTGAGTATTTTCTCCAAGGCCACGAAACCCAAATCGACGACCGGACTTGGATTCCGTTGGCTCCCACACGTGCGTACGGCTATTGTGGACATGTTCACAGTGGCCATGCACACCCGAGAGCCTTCGGATGAGAAATTCCCCCCTTGAGCGAAATTGGAATGACCTTCACTGAGAAAAACCCTAGCTCCGGAGATGGCACATTGGCTCTGTTTTCGGGTGTTAGAGGCACGGTGTGGGGGGTCTCCCAGCTGAAACCCAGCGTCTGGAATCCATCGGAATCGACGGATTCGCTACCGAGGTCACATTTTTTATTCTACGGGCATTGTTTCCAGGCACCCCGTGGCCATTCAAGGACACTTTGAGGATTTTCTCTAGGGCCATGGAACCCAAACCAACGAGTGGACTTGGATTTCGTCAGCTCCCACACGTGAGTATGGCCATTGTGTATGTTTTCACAGTGGCCACTCATGCCCGGGAGCCTTTGGATGAGAAATACCCCCCTTGAGCAAAATTGGAATGGCCTTCACTGAGCAAAACCCTAGCTCCGAAGATGGCACATTGGCACCGTTTCCAGGCATTGGAGGCACGATGTGGGGGGTCCACTAGCTGAAATTCGGCGTCCGGAATCCATCGGAATTGACGGATTCGATACCGGAGTCACGGTTTTGGTGCTACGAGCATTTTTTCCAGGCACCCCGTGGCCATTCAGGGACACTTTGAGGATTTGCTTCGGGGCCACGGAACCCAAACCGACGAGCGGAATTGGATTCTGTCGGCTCCCACACATACGTATGGACATTTTCGACGTGTTCACGGTTTCCATTCACGCCCGGGAGCCTTCAGATGAGAAATGACACCCTTGAGTGAAATTGGAATTGGCTTCACTAAGCAAAACCCTAGCTCCGGAGATGGCACATTAGCACCGTTTCCAGGCGTTGGAGGCACGGTGTGGGGGGTCTTGTTATCACCTAACTTGTAGTTTCCCCTAGAGATGGATCCAAGATGGATGGTAGAGACGATGTGCAACTAAAGAGGTGCAACCAAGATAGCCTTGACTCCCAATGGATGGTTGTTACGCCAATCGAGGCAATCTTCACTTTATGTTATCTATCCCAAGACAACAAAGGGGGAGACCCAGATCCACTCGTGATAGGAGAGATCGGAACAAAACACCAGATCAAATCAAATATCGATGAAGTACGTAAGGTGTATGGTGAACCCTATATATATGGATGAAGTCACAAGGTGAGTAATAGGTTGGATCAAGGGGTTTAAACAGAGTGGCTTTGGTCCAATATGTATATGTGAGTGACTTATGATGTTTGAAGTAAGATCCAGGATTAGGGTACTAGTCAATTATGAGAAAATCCACTGCCTTGGGAACTGTGTCCAATGCAGGGTAGTTAAGGACTAAATTGGGGCTAACTAGTACCAAAGATGAGCTTGATGGAAGGATATGACAATGTCAAGATACTCAAGCAAACAAGACAAGGATAAAACCACAAGCTAACCCAACAATCCAGGAAAGTCGAATTGGCTTGGAGAAGATTAGTGCCTTGGGAAATGGGCCAAATGGAGTCGGATGTCCACCAAATTATAGCTCAGGGATGTTGAGGTGTCATGCTAGGTGCATCTTGAAAATTAGGGTCATCCAATGGCTAGATCTAAGTAGATCTAAGATTGAAATGTATCACAAAGTGACCCAAGTGGGGCTCAACCCTCAAAATGAGGAATAGGGCCCACAAGGTGAAATCACTAAATGGCACACTAGGGGTAGGTTATCAAATGTGTAGATGAAGGATCAAGTGGGATCTCACCTACCCAGGTGCTAGATCTTAGCAAACTCACCCCTCCTAGGAAGTGCGACCTCCCTTGGAGAGGCTATTTTGCCTTGGGAAATGGGTCGGATGAAGGCCAATCCACACCAAACTATATATCCAGATTGTCGTGGTTGATATATAGGTGGGTTTTAAATTGTAACATCCCCTTCCCTCAATCCGGTGCAAGGAAGGAAACGTTAACCAAACTACCGGGTTTATTGACAATCTCAACCTCCTTCATTCACACTTGAAATGCATGGATAATTAAAACTTATGTGTGTAAGTTCAAATTAACTAAGCACATTGGAATTAACTCCTATTTGCACACTCAAAAATAGCAATGCATAACATATATATTACAGCAGAGGATAAATTCTACATATAGAGACCCAATCTCATTCCAATGCCCTGCATAGATCTCATATTAGGATAATCATTTCATCTCATTAAACATGGACCATTTACATATTGCAGAACACAAAATGCATATAATTTAAATCACAGAGATAACACTTATCTTTGAGATCAAGCTGTCCAACAACTAGCTATGTGAGAGCAATGTTCCACCCAACCATAGATCTCTGTCCAGCCTTTATTATTTCAGTTAAGAGATCACCCCCGAGCTGGGCTGTGTATCCACTAAGGAGGAACTAGATGGGCTCACTCACAGCCATGGGTTCACTCAAATGGTCATGCTAAGCCAACACATAGTTGGGTTTATCAAGTACACAAGAAGATAGAGGAGGGTAATGCTAAGCTAGTGAGCTCAACAGCAGAGCTACAGGCATCTCTAATGAACTCAACAGTCAGGCACCCACATTACCTACCACATCCAACACAAGGAAAGCCCCCTTCTCTGCTACACAGTCCCTCAGGCAACTCTTCCCTCCAGTGCTCTTCAGGATGGGCATAGGAAGGTCCTGCTGCTAGCTTCCTGAGATTTCAGCCTTCAATGGGTTTATCAAGCAAACCCAACCTCTATTCCAACATCCACACTTGGATTTCTCACCATTTTGTCATTGAATATCTCAAATCCGTCACTGATTTTCTAGGCTACAAAAACTGGGTTTTCCCATGGATTTCGGGGTAGCTAATGCTCCCAAAATCACCCCAAGGTTCATACCTATGGATCCCCCATTGGATTTCACTGTCAAATACCAAATCTGGGCATTTTTGGCTTTTCAAAATGTGGGTTCTTGCATAGTTGCGATTTCTGGTTTTTCTCACTGCTGACAATTCGTTTTTGGGTGAAAAATGATGCTGGGTACTTCCACAATGGAATGGGGATGAGGAAGAAGCAATCCCCATGAGGTAGAGTGACTTGTGGTGCAAGAAAACAGAGCCCATACTCTGCCATGCGAATTTCTGGGCTACCCATGCTCCATTAAAGCCATGGACTGTTTTCTTCAACTACTTCCTTACAACAGAATTAAATGTCAGCAAGGAAAGTAAAATGGGTCATCACAATGACATATGGCAGCTTATGGCTCAATCTCACAACCCCCTCACCACTCCCTAGTGGATACACATGGCCCCTTCTCATTCGTTGCCTCCACAGCCAGTTTTGATATTTTATTGCTTGATGTTTATTTACATCATTTTTACAATTTTCCATGGCTAAATAGCACATGGGTAACATAATGTCCAATGCTTTGTCATTTTAAATAAAATACGAACATACACTAGTGGGACCTTGGCCTTGAGCTCCACGCTTGGTATACATACATTACATGTATACAATATTTACATTAGAAGCCAATATTTCATAAGGGTCAAAATTGGGGTATTACATAAATCTTATACCCAAAAGCCAAGTAGATCTTGCTAGATCTGAAAAAATGTAAAATGAGGGCTTTAACTTAGGAGGGTTTTAAGAATTTAGAAAAATGGATAGATCATGGAATGAGAAATTACCTTGAGATCATACCTGAGTGATGGATGTAGATGTCTTGTTGTTGAGGAAGACTCCCATAGATATCAAATGAGAAATTGTTGAATTTGCTTGCCGAAATGATGCCCTAGCCCACAAGTGCAACCTCCTCTTCCTGTCAACCAAGGAAAGCGATTTCAATCAGTTGAGCAACAATGGAGGAAATACAAGTGAAAAACAAGTGATAACATGAAATAGAAGGGCCTAGGACAGTAATACTCCCTATTACTGACGAAGAAACCCAAAGAAGAAGCAGGGAGAGTCTTCCCCTACCAATGTGTCTTCCTTGAGCTAATTTGGCCTCCACTTGTAGATGACAAAAACATGGGACAAAAGATAGCAAGACAATATCTCCAAAAACCCAGTGCAAAGGAAGAATCAACGAACGAACTCCAAAAGCATTCACGACAACACAAGAGATAGATGCAATAGTATTTTTCTATTCCAATAATCTAGAGCCAAAACTCCCCTTTACAATGAGAAGCTCTCTCCTTTAAATAGGATGGAGAGAGGCCACAATCCTAACCACTTTTCGAATGAGTGGTTAAGATTAAAAGATCAAAAGATCTAATCAATGGTTGAGATGAGCTCAACAATACAATACATGGATCAACTCAATAATACAATATAATAATAGACAAATCACCCATAATAAGGGAGGCCCACCAAATGTCAATGATAAAACATAAGTAATAACTCATGGTGGGTCCAAGGGGTAATTTATAACACCCTTGGTCAATCCCCATGGCACAATATCCAAAAATAATCATGCTAGACACCAAATCGTGCCTCTTTGGGAAAGTTGTGAGCCTTAGGAGGCTCCAAAAAATCATATAAAATGCCATAAGTGATGGATGTGGGTCCCGATGAAGCTGAAACTGCTGGAGAAGGTGTGGAAGGTATCCCACTCATCATAACTAATCATCCCATGCCAAAAAATTTCCTCAGTAACCCAAATCGAATTCCTCAGTAGCCATTTTCACCATTTGTGGACTGCCTCGGGAAATGTGAAACTACCCAAACTGCCTCCTGGAGTGCCTGCGCTGTCAAGGTAAGCTCACCAATGTGTCTGGGTGGGGGCTAATATGGTAAAAACAAGTGGTTGGACCACCCCCTCCATGTACAACGCCCTAAGTGAACCAATCAAATCTCATAATTGCTTTGACATGGCCTTTGATAGGCCAAAATTGCACTAGGATAGCCAACTGAGGATAAAATCATTGTAACTACTCGAAACTGAAAACAGGATGGCCAAAATTGCACTAGGATAGCCAACTGAGGATAAAATCACTGTAACTACTCGAAACTGAAAACAGGCTGGCCAAAATTGCACTAGGATAGCCAACTGAGGATAAAATCACTGTAACTACTCGAAACTGAAAACAGGCTGTCTCATTGGACTCAGAAGGTCCAAATTATCTAAAGTGTGTACTCATACACCATATAGACCTCTTCATGGTAAAAAATAAATACTCATCATATCCGGTAGGCCAAATAATAATAACCTGTAAAAGTGTTGAAAAGCACAAATCATCATCATAGGCCTGAGACCACTGCATAAACCCACCATGGTGACATGTACCAGACCATATATCATCTATATGTATCATCTAGGGTCTGCCACCTCATGTCCTGTAGTTGACTTTTGGCCAAACTGGGTTTCATCTCTTTCATGTTCATACTTCCCAGCGTTAAGTCATAGAACTCCTTTGATTTTTCTTCATAGTATTGTTCCGATAAGAACTTTTTCTTGAAGTATCTTTTAAAAGTGCTCCAATTTACATCCTTGTCTTTGATTCCCTTCACTCTTTTGATGTCCTGCCACCAAATATTTGCTTTCCCAATCAAGTTGTATATTGCCATCTTTGCCTTCAATGATTATGAATAATCATAAATTTGGAAATACTTTTTCATGCCGGACAGCCATGCTTCGCCTGTCTCTCCTTTTTCAGTTTCACCATTGAAGATTGGGGGTTTGATTTTCTTGAACTCCCTAGAAATCTGCTCATACTGTTTATGGATTTTTATTTTGGGTTTGTAGTCTCCTTTGCTGCTGTCACTTGAATAATTTCGTTTCTTTTTGTGTTTGTCATGGGCAGCTTCTGATGATGTTGAAATGCTGTTTGCATAATCAGTTTTCATTTTCTTACCCCTGTCTCGATGAGGTAAATCTTCAATCTTGGAGGTATTTTCAATTTCTCTATCATGTTCGTCAGTTGGGCATTGTTCGAATAGTACTTGATTTAGTTCTTTTTGTGCCTTTAGAATTTTCTAATTGTCTTGTTTTACAGATCCGATTTCTGCCTTTGACGCTTGAAATGCTCGTAATAATTCTGATGAATTGTCATTTAATTCGCCATGGACTTCTTCTTCATAATGTTGTCCCGTGCTATGACTGTTGGATCGAAATCTGTCTTCTAAATGTTCAGCTGATCCTTTCATACCTGTAACTTAAAATAATTTCTGTATAACACAAATAGTTTAAATTTTTGAATTAGTAAGATTTATGCTGTAAATAAATTTTATGCTGCGTGTTTTTGGACCTTTTTAGGCCTAGAGTTCGAATGTGAGCTCTGATACCACATGTAACATCCCGAAAAATACCAAAATTTAAAATTTTTTATAATAGCAATAATTATCGAAGTCGTTAATGCGGAATATATAAAATAATTAGATTTCTTAACTAGGATAATTAATAACGATGACACGTCATAATTCTCAAATAAAATATGATATAATTGTATTTGCTATTTCAGATTTTAAACGAATGCTAATCTCCTTAACGAAAGATCTTTTTATGATTATACATAATAATACAATTTACAGATCTGCTTAAGTTCTAAACATAATTACATGTTGTACATAGTTTGTACTATTATGATGTTCTTGATGACGTGCTAATAGTTTGTTTGTATGATGATGAAGGGGTCCTACGAGGTACCCTGGAGTTTACTTAGCTACGTTTAGCTAAGGCATTTGAATCCTGTTTCCATGTGCAGACCGCAGGTAAGAAATTTTATGACAACATGTGTTAAGAGTACATGTGTCTTTCAATTCAACGTCAATGTGAAATTAGAATGCTAAGTACTTCCTTGGGAAACAAGTTACTGGAGGTATGGATACTTGGTTCTAATTCTAGTTTATGTGCTGACTTACAAAGTTCTTCAGTGTTATAATTTCACGTCGTTCAAGTGTTCTGTTATAATGCTACATATATTATCATATGACTACTGTCATTATTATTAAAACAGTGATACTAATATCTATTGATAATGCTATTAGGAAGCTTGTAGAAAATAGTGTTTATACTTTTGAACTATCATTATATTTTGCGTCTACAGAACTTAGACTACTCTAAGTCCTGAATTTATCATTTGAATACACAGTTAATATATGTAAAGTATAGTGACTAGTGCTTGTACTAAGAACTTAGCTTTAGAGTGTATCTCGTCAACACTTAAACTATACCTATGGTGATACATTGATCAATAGTCTTTGCACTACATGGCTAATCATATGGAATTTATTGTGAATATGGTTTTTATGCTATGAACTAGAATTATAAAACTTCATCCTATTGCTTATACAAAACTATAGAAATGAAATAGAAATATTTTATAGTTACTATGCATCCACAATAATATATTGGCATGTAATTCAAATGTTACGATGCCTAAGTTCAAACTTTGAACTATATAAAATGTGCACTAATATTGCAATGATATGATTTACAATATGCCATGATACGATTTACTATATGCAACCCTAGCTATACTTTAACATTATAAGATATTACCTTATGCAAACAATATCGTTGTTGGTAAGGATTGGACGGGTATTAAATTCACTGTTGGTGTGAACTGGCAGGTTGACAGTGTCCCGTCCATGTATTAATGGTCCTGACCAAACTCCATAGTGGAAAGTGCTGCTATCAAACCACGTAATCCACCCACGTGAAACTTGGTTGATGATACAAGTATGAATCCTAGTTGTGCATGGTTATCAAATCGATTCTCATCTGAGCTGTATATAGTGTTGTCACTTGGTATGCGATACTGGCATCGTTGTGGTTGTTGTAATTAATGAGATATCAATGCAATAGTTGCCCGACTTTCAACGTAGCTTGTTGGCACCTTTTTGCTCGTCGATCTCACCAGATCTTGATCGTTGAAAATGAAACCCTAAACCCCGTTGTATGTAGTGATGGAGAGTTTCATGGTCTTCATTTTTACGTTAGAGTGGGAGTTATGAAGCTGACAGGCTGCTAACATGTAGGGTTGGAGAGAGTATCTCTCAGGAGGTTTCGATCCTGTGACCTGTGGGAGGTAGTTTTAAAAGTTACAGGCTTAAGCTCTCTGCACTTAACCCACGATACGCCAAAATAGTGATGGGGATTCTCCTGCCAGTGTATTGAATGTAATTTGAACTGGGTTCGATTCTCCTGTTTGTGAGAATGGTCTTCTGTGTTAGCTTGTGGTTGTTGTCAAATATCAACATGCTTCGTCGTTTGTTGGTGTAGTGTGTCAATGTTCAGAAGTATCGTTTTTTTTAGGGTAAGTGTTTTATGACAGTGAAAATAAGATTGTATTGCTTGCTTTGATTCTTGCATTTTCTTGTTTTAACCTTTCAAACTGTGTTTTGGCAGGTACCCACTTCATATGAGATTACTAAACGAAAGGTTTGGAGAATGGAAATGATGCTACTGCTTCCTGGTAAGCTCCGGTGGTTCTCGAAACCTCGTAGGTTCCTTTGGCATGGTTTTGATGGTGATTTCTGTGTGCCGAGAGTTGGAACCATTCAACTTTGTTCGATGATGGCCTAGTGTGAAGTTTTAAGTTTTGTTTTGTTAGTAACTGTACAGAGGATAACCTTCAGTTCTTTTAAGATGTCATTCGGCTCTGTAATGCCTGGTTGCGTTGTTTGAAAGGAACTCGACTTTGTGTTTGTACTACTAGATGTTAAGGGTTAAACCCTGTGTAGTTTTGTTACTCTATGGCCTCGTTTTTAATGTTTTTGGTTGGAAAGGGGTAAACCCTGTGTACTGTGGAACCTTGACAGGTCCGTAATATAAACTCTGTTATAAATTTTGAATGGTAAACCCATAACCGAGGGTTCTCTTGCACTTATAAACAATGGTTCGTTATTGCAATGGAAAGTTTTTTTTTGTAAAGTAATGGTTGAGAAAACTGTGTAAATAATTGTTAAGGTGGTGCCGAGCAACGATGGTTGACTGTAGATAGTTGTTTTCTGTACTTCGTCATCGTTGTTGATAATTATGTTTTGGAAATGTGATGAGATAAAGTTCGAATGTCAAGTGTTTTTGGAAAGGCTATGTCACAGTGTTCTATTTTGTTTCACGAATGAAACCCTACCTGTAGCTTTCGTTTGCTATCTGGTCTGTACTGAGCTTTTGTACTCAAGACTTAACCTGTGTATCAAATAGTTTCGATACAGTGTATGTTTTCTTTCTAGGGTTTGAAATTTTTATACTTTGACATAATTTGACAAGAACACTACTGTATTCATCTTTCCAATAAATGGCATTCAGCCTATCTCTCATATTTCTTAATTTACTTTTCTATACTAGAGTACGATGTAGATAACAGCATGAGGAAAAATATAGAAATGGTTATCGATTCAATCATTTCATAAAGCTCTTTCATTCAGAATCATAATTAGATCAGGAAATAAAATAGTTTCTTCTATATGACTTATAACTAATAATTCTATTATGCAGAAACATTTAACTGTAAACAAAAGTAAGAACAGTAAAACCTGGTTGACTGTAGGAGAAACAAACAGCCTAAGGAACCCGTTCCACCCAACCTATTCCTGAAGACAGGCAAGTTACTTGCCTTAGGACCCCCGAGCCTGTTCACTGAACCACCAGGAGGAAGATTCTGTAGAAGTCTTAGTACATCAACTTGCAATAGAATGTAGATTGTACAGTCATCAAGACTTAGCAGTCAAAGAGACCTGCACCAGCACCTCTGGTTTGCCTTCTCAGTATAATTAGCAGACTCACAGTTGCACTCTCACATAGCCTCCCTATTCGAATCTCTCAGTGATCACCTGATGCACTTGAGGAATATTTCTGCAGAAAATATTGTAAGGGGGTGCCTGCCTAATTCGAATTGCCTTATCTAGGATGCCTAGGCCTTTTAGTGGTTAACTGGTCATTAATGAGCTGCCTTCTCTCTTCCACCCACCTAGGGATAATGCCACATTTTTAGGGGTAGTTGTCCCATAACCAACAGCTAGTGGTGGAGTGCAAATGCTGCCATCTGTCCCATACCTTCTAACAGCTTCCATTCCTCCTAGTGGGTTAGTGAACACTCATTTAACAGTTCCCTTGGGTGTTTGTCTCCTATTTTAATTTATTAAATAATAATAATCAGTAATTACAATCATCCTTGACCAAACTTGGTCATAATTACAAAACTTTGTAATTAAAATTTAACATAAAGTAATTTGCAAATAAAATAATATTCTCAGAATTTGGGTAGGTGACAGGAGTGGTTCCCATGTAGCATCCTCTGGTTGCATTCCGTGCCACTGAATTAATGCCCCTATGATAGATCGAGAGCAAAGCCGGCGATTTCACCTATTGAGGCTGGCATCCAGATCCAAAAGGATGGATCCTTCATTAGCCAGTTTTGGTAAAATAGTTGGTCCTCTGATGTTGGTTCCAAGAACTTTCGTCAGATAAGAGACATGACATACTAGATGAATGTGGGAAGAAGGAGGAAGTTCCAATTTATAAGCAACAAACCCAATATTCTGAAGAGCCTTATAGGGCCCATAGAACATTGGAGAGAGCTTATGACACCCTTTGAGTTTCAGGGAGGATTGCTTGGAAGGCTGTAGACGAAGAAAAACCATATCACCTTCTTGAAAATTGCACTAAGAATGGTGTTGATCGGTGTGTTATTGCATTCGAATTCTTTCCATGTGAAGGTTGTCCTGCAAAATGAGAAGAATCTGATTGTGGTTTCGAAGAACCGAGTCAATTTCCTAAATTGGTGAACTGTTGAGGGTGTATGGAAAAAGAAATGGCGGTGCTTGACCATAGATTGCTTCATATGGAGTCATTTTATATGCAGTATGGTACCATCGGATCCCTTCAATGAAATCCATGGAAACATCTGTCCAAATTCATGTAGGAATGGGCAAGGGTTCGAGCAATCCCAGAAGGAGTGTTGTTTCACCCTTACTGACCTGGAAAGTATCACATTCGGCCACCATCTGTTTAATTGTCCTTTTCATTCCCTGCCAAAAGAAGTTACATTGTGCCTGCTCATACTTGTGCCATGCCGATGGAGAAGCATGGAGTTCATAGAAGACATAGCCTTGTTGAACAGATTGCAACCAATTGGGAACAACCATAGAAATAGATGAAAGAGAAACTTGGTCATCAAATGTGTGAGAAAGAGCATTTGCCACCAAATTGTCCTTACCCTTCTTGTAAGTGATGTCATAGGCATAACCCATGATTTTGCTAACCCATTTCAATTGTGTTGGGGAGGAGACCCGTTGTTCCAGGAAATTTTTCAGACTCTAGTGATCAGTCTTGATGTAGAAATAATTCCCTAATAGGTATGGTTGCCACTTATGTACTACATGCAAAATAGCCATCATTTCCTTCTTAGATGTAGAGACGGAAAAATTATTACTGGAAAGGTCTCTTGCAGTCGGAAATCCCACTGGTTCAGCAAAGACACCTGCATATCTATCCAAAATGTGTCGTAGATCCAAGGGAGTAGTGGAGACCATTCATGGGTGCATCTGAATGGAATGGAGTTAAGCGATGACACCATGTGAATTCTTCTCAAGGATATTTTCCAGACGATGTGAACTAATGATGCAGAGAGACCCTGGTTGTAAATGTGTGTTTTTTCCCATTGACTTGAAAATGCATTCAAAGTCCATCAAAATCCCATAAGATGGGGCCAAGTGTGCGTAACCATTGAGCGTAGAAAACCACATCACATCCGCCTAAGGACAAGGAAAACATGTCAGAGTGCAGGTTATAATCTTCCATAGAGATACGCACACTACGACACTTCCCCTTGCAAGGTAAGGTGCCCCCATTGGCAATCATGACTTCAAAGTTGGATCAAGGATGGAAAAAACAATCAGCCTGTTTTGCGATCTGAGGGTCAATGAAGTTATGAGTGCTACTAGAACCAATGAGTATTGTAAGAGGGAGCTTATTGAAGTATCCTCTCACTCGCATTTTTTTTGGGGTGGTGACTCCGGCTAAAGCATGGAGAGATATTTCTGGGTGGTTGTCCGGAGACAGAGGGTCAATAGGCAGCTACTGAATGTCGACCTGATCATCTATTGTATCTGGAGCTTCTTCACCAAGTTCAGAGGCAGGCGTAGAATCCACATCCAAGAGATAGAGTTGTTGCTCAACACATCTATGTGCCCAAGTGAATTTCTCATCACAATTAACAAATCCCTTTTTCTCTATGTGCCTGCATCTCTGCTGCAGACAAATGCTTGATAGGAGTTGGTCGAGGAGCCAGCGTGATGGGAGGTCGCTGGGAAACCATATTTCTAAATGGAAAAAAAGTGGATTTGGAGCAATGTTGGGCTGTGATCTTGTCCTCCACCAACTTAGCTAACCCTAGGACTTCCATCATTATGTTGGGACAGAGCATTTTAACCTCTGAGCGGATTGTGTAAGCAAATCCTTCCTACGGATAGTTATACCTGCTACAAAGATCAAAACAAGCTCCTACATGTTCAATCTAAGACAGAATCAAAACAAATAGTTATCTATTTTCTAGATCTAACACATTATCATCAACTTCCGAACATTGAGAAAGGAGATAATGACAAGACTCACCTCGAACCTGTCGGTTGTCCTTGTTCCAGCTTAAGCTTGATCTCCAAGACCTGAACCTGTTTGAATATCACAAAGAACAACACTTCCAAATGCTATATGTCAAAGTTAAGATCTACTTTATACAAAGCATAGCATGCATTCCCATACATGAAAAACACACACAGGAAAATAGGCTAAGTTATATTGATGAGAACTCAAGAAGATCAAAACATAGTTACCCTTGATGTCCAAGCAATAACTCTTCTTCCCAAGCTCCTTCTCTAGCTATCTCTGTAAATCCTCTACGACCATAGGTTTGATGCCTCAAATTCCCTCCCCTTGGCTCATGGATGACCTATTTCTTATAGAATGTGAGAGGCCAACCACTTAGAGAGGAAGATGGATCTACATGAGTAATTAGTGGATCAAGAGATTGAGCCAGGCTAATTAAGGAAAGTAAGTTAGGATCGAACATGAGGTCCAATCTCAAGAAAATCTCCCGGAGGGTGAGATCCATAATCCAAGCCAAAGGGTAGTTGGAGGAATTTTCACACCCCTTGAACTGAGCACAGCGCGAAAATATTGGGATTTTCGCCACCCTGCAGGTATGCAGAACGCGAAAATATGGAATTTTTGCATCTTGCATTACTAGCAGGCCGTGAAATAATGACAAAGGATGTTCATGTTAGGTGGAAAGTGACCAAATGAGGTGGATTTCGACCAAATCAAGGTGGATTTGTCTCCAAATACTGTAAATGAGACCAAGGAGGGTACCAAAAAGGTTCATCACTTGTTAGGAGGTAGTGTCGTAAAGTGTTGCATGATGAAGATACGGCACGAAGGTTCAAAGTGATACTTTGAGGTATGACATATGCCCCCCTAAAGTGTGAGGTCAGAAGAAATTGATGGCCGGAACACTTTACCAATAAATGAGTTCGCAGATATAGTAGTGAGGAGGTTGGAGTGGAGCTGCAAGGAAACAAGATTGTCAAATAACATCGAGGCGAGCATACCCATGCTCCGGACAACTGACTCAAAGCATAGCTGCCGACCAATACAATGCAAATGCATGACATAAATGACATGATAGAGACTATAGATGAATCACAACTACTATGAACAAACATAGATCCGTGATCAAATAACAACACAACCATGACCAATACAATAATGGATCTGTGTAACAGTACATAAACGAGGTCACCTACAAGATTTCGTTGTGGGGACCTATTCAATAATCACCATCGTAACCTGGACGTAGGAAGAATTTCAGGGGCATCCAAGGTCTTCTACCCGATCCCAAATTGATACGAATCTAACCATGTGATTACAAGGTGTTGAAGTCGAACATGGCTGATACCACTTGATTACCGGTCGATGACGTGAACCGTTAACAAGTGCGAGGGAAATCACCAATGATGACAATGATCCCTAAGGTATCTCTAGTACAGTCCATCGAATGTGAATAGATGTCTTGACATTGAACATTCATGGAATCATTCGATCAGAGGTTAATGATGAGAACCTACTATCGAATACGAGGAAACCTGTCATTGAGGCATGCAGGTGCGAAGGTACTAAGGTTGATTTCTAAATCCAATTCCTGGATAGAGAGTTGACATCGACAGGAACAAACTCGTCGAAGGTGGACCATAATGAATTCCACATCATCGACACAAAACTGATACAAGGAAAAGTGGTGGAGCAATGGATCAACAGAGTACATACTGACACAAGATTGACGGGTTGAAAAACTGGTAAGAGAGTGGACTCAAGGTTATAATGACCCTTTGAACATATAACGATATGAGACAAGACTTGGAAGCTGGGATTGATTAACAGTAATGACCACAAGGTGATAAGGTTCAAGATGAAGAAGTCAACTCATGA
This sequence comes from Larix kaempferi, assembly GCA_027924585.1. Taxonomy (NCBI): domain Eukaryota; kingdom Viridiplantae; phylum Streptophyta; class Pinopsida; order Pinales; family Pinaceae; genus Larix; species Larix kaempferi. Next base: position 12,950,032 of record BSBM01000138.1, on the reverse strand, counting down.
CTGTAGTTATGAATCAACAGAGAGACTGAATACCCAAGGGAGACAAGATCTAAATGCATGCCATGTCCAAAGGTGATGACTCACAAGCTGCCAAAAAGGATATACTCAGCCTATTTCCCTATTCCCCCCCCCATCATAACTGATGAGTACCTATTTGTTGTTTAACGAGCTTGAAGAGGATAACAGATGCTCGGTATAGCTCATGTTTAAGTAAGTCCATCCTTGTACGTTTTACAAACCCAAGGAAGGAGAGGTTCGATTCCATAAGGATCCTTCAATGTTTTAATTTTACGAGTCCAAAGAAGGGTGACTCGGTAGTTTTTCATGTTTCGAGAGTCTGGAATAACTTAAAGAAGACTTCAAGGTTTGACTTTTTCATAATAATTAGTCCCTGGACTCAAAAAAGTGTAAAATAATGTTCAGAAGAACTCTCCTAGTCATGATTGACTAAGGTATACCTTTCTCATAAATAGTCTAAACGGTCTAAAAAAGGGATAACCTACCACCGGATAGACGTCATTTCAAGTACTTTTACAAGTGTGAAAGAGACAAGCTCACTTTGTGATCTTTTCTAAGCGAGGGAATCCGAAAAGAGCTTAAAGAGGACTCCCAAGGTTCCGTTTTTGTAAATTAATCATCTTAGTCTGAAAAGTGGGAAAATGAAACTAAGAGGATACTTTACTCATCGTTTTACGAGCACGAATAAAGTAAACTAAGCTCGACATTGTTTTTCTTGAGTTTGACAAGCACGACTTAGGTGTGAAAAGCGCTTGGAATCTTTTTCATGTTTTGGTCCAGAGCACGAAAGAGAGAAAGTGAGCTTGAAAGAAGGTCATACATGTGAAACCACCAGTGTGAACAACGTTTAAAAACCTGCCAAAAAATAATAGAAAACCCTAGAAATGGACATTAGACAATTAATAATGTGAAGAATTGACCCAAAAAGGTGGATTTCGACCAAATCAAGGTGGATTTGTCTCCAAAGACTGTAGATGAGACCAAGGAGGGTACCAACAAGGTTCATCACTCGTTAGGAGGTAGTGTCGTAAAGTGTCGCATGATGAGGATACGACACGAAAGTTCAAAGTGATACTTTGAGGTATAACACGGATTTCATCCTTGAGACCACTGATAAAACAACTCCTCTAGAATTCATTAGACAATCCTTCTGTGTGATTGGCCAGCTTCTCAAATTTTGTCTACTACTCTCGCACAGTGTTAATTTGGCAAAGTTTAGAGAGTGCTCCTGTGAAGTTATCAAAAGCACCAGGACCAAATCGTTGCAAAAGGAGTTGGCAAAAATCTGTCCATTTTAGCTCGTCATGAGCCTTGATGTACCAACGGTACCATTGAAGGGCTTCTTGTTCCAAATGAAAGGGTGCAAATGGAACTTTGTGGACATCAAAAGTATTATGCAGACTGAAATATTGTTCTGCCTGGTATATCCATCCAGTCAGATCATTACCATTGAAGCGAGGAAAATCAAGCTTCGACCCACGAAAATTGCTAGAAGAAGAGAACCCAATGTCTACAGAAGATTCTAGTTGTCGTTTATTGTTGACGGCTTAATGGTGAAGATGGAGGCTAAGAATTTTTTCATCCAGATCTTGGAGTTTGGTTTTGAGGGCTGCAAGTTCTTCCTCCATGATTTTTGCTCATGCGCAAGTGACAACCATAACCAGGAGTTTTTTTTTTGTGAATGGGTAGAAAAACAAAAACAAGAGGTTCTTAAGTAAAGGGAAATTTGGATTTGGGAAAACCTCTGATGGGTAATTAGGGTTTGACTAGGTTTTGGACACTTTCTAATGGACATGGAAGCAAAAAATGGGGATTTCAGAAGCGGGATGAAAGAATGAGAAAATTTGTCAAAGAGGGACAAAGAAGCAGAAATAAGAAATGAACACTGTGACAAAATTTGAATGTGATTGGGTGAAAATCGAAGAATTTATGGCAAACCCTAAAAATAGACAAATATGGGATTTCCGGATTCGAGAAGTGGAATTTGGGATATGAAATATGCAGAATGGGATTTTAGGGGTTTCAGTGAAGTTTCAAGGGAAACGGAGTTAAAAAAAAGACGATATGGCGAAAAAAACAATTTTTATTTTTATTTATTTATTATTATTTTTTTCTTTTCTGGAATGGATCTGAAACGACGCGGAAGTGATCGGCAACAATTCTGGACAGATGTAATCTGCGATTTATCACCTGGAAATAGATATGGACCCCTGGTATGCGCGGCTTCCTGTAATGTACCCTCCCACGGTCCCAATGCAAGGGAGGGAACATGATGCCAATATTTGGGCTTTTACATAAACTCAGCCCATTCATTAGATTCACAGCAATTAAATAAATGTGTGTAGATGAAAATAAAACAAATATGCACAGCGGAATTAAAAACTCATCCACACACATATCATATGCATACAGCATATCGAAAACAGTCATCAATTTAAACATTGCAGAAGTAAATACATAGACATAAAAACACTTATCTTCATTGTGCAATTGTCCCAAACAACTAGCTATGTCGTTGCAACGTTCCACCCAACCATAGGCCAGTTGTGTTCATCAATTCTCTCAACACAACTGCCACCCCCCAGCTGGGCATGATTCTTATAAGGAAAAGGGGACATTTAAGCTCATTCACAGCCAATTAACCATTTCATCTGAGCCAAGCCAGTCCACAGCTGGGTTTATCAGGCTACATTTGAACCTTGGATGCTTGCACTCAAGCTCAAGCCAAAACAATGGATACCCATCTTAACCACAACCCTCTCTTACACACAACAACTCAAAAAATGGGCATGGATACACATTTCCCACAATGGGATTTACAAATAGGATGGCCATGGGTTTTCCCCAATTCGTGGCTCACCCAAAACGAACAGTGGGAAGTGAAATTCGTCCCCAGGGAGAAACCCGATTTCTTCCACAAGTTATGAGCGTTTCAAATGGCCAAAACGGCCTCATTACAACCCTAAATCGATCTGTTCTCTTCCCCATTGGTAACCAAAACAAAAACGCCCTTCCCAGCTTGAAAGATGAAGGAAAACACAGGAAATCCATGGAGAAAAACGCCCAGGTAGCTCCCAACTCATGGGAGAGCAAAGTTGGTTCATGGGTAATGGCTTGGGGAGCAATTCATGGCTCTTTTCTTGCCAAGGAAGCCAAACACGTTTTTCCATCCAGGGTGGCTTTCCCATACTCGAATTTGGACAACTATACCTCTCCATTCCCAAGGCATTAACTACCTCAACCAACTCTTGGGAGAAATGAATGATTGTGTACAAAATTCAACATGGGTAGTTGAGGGTTTGATGGGTTCTCTCATTGACACTTGGCTTGTCTTGATGGCTCCAAGGGTTTGAATATTTCCCTCCCAATTCCTTGTAAAATCATGCCCCCATCTCTTGTTGCATTGCATAGCTAGTTGTGGGTATTTTTATTAAAATGCATATTTACATGGTATTCGAAATTCCATTATGCATGGATAGCACGTAAACCATATGCATTAATAAATCGATGGCGGGGCCTTGGCCTTGATCTCCTCACCACGATTTTATAACAATATTACATCATTTACAATTTTAATGCCATGGGGTCAAAAGGGGGATGTTACACTTCCTAAACGTTCATTGGATTCACTCGACCACCAATGTTGTCTAACGACTTGCGTATTGGGGCATTACCCCTCACTCCACGGCTCAGGTAAAACTAATAACCGTTTTGCCACAAACGACAACTCTTGGTTTACCTCACGGGTGGGAACTAGTCAATCAGGTAGGGGTCGTTGCCCTTTTCGCTGGTAGGTCCTCTCAATGGGCCAGCTACTTCGGGGTTCCTGTGGTACTCCTCACAATGAGTTTTAGGGCTTATGCCCAAGTACTTCCCACAATTAAGCGGATATGGATTATTCTTGGACCCAAACCTGCAATTGATAGGAACAAATACAAATGTGAAAAAAAATGACAGAAATTCCACCCAACGAGCCCAAGAAAGTGCTCGGATACTAGATGTGAGGAACCTCCAACAATTAATTAATGAAAATGCACGATATATCAGAAATAACAGAACAAATAATAGATTTATTGATCGCAGGCCATTTCAAGGGGGCAAGCTCAATACAAATAACTTCTCAGTGCCTTCATTGACCTCAACACGTACTTATATACTAAGTCTATGCGCCATTACTATGGATCAATACCATGGAACATATAATACTACGAGACGACTTACAAAGCATATGCGTCCAATACTATTGATCAATACCATGGAACAAATAATACTACGGGCTAATACAAACTAAGGATCAATACCATGTAACATATAGTACTACGAGATGACTTACAAAGCATATGCGTCCAACAACAATATACTAACAAAGTAAAAAGAAGGGTTGACACAGGTTCCTAACAGAAAATTCATAGTTAATCATAATAGTGTTGTAAGGAAACTACTCATAATGAGAAAAGTACCCATAATTACTTTTTGAGTATAATATAAATGTACCCATGAAATTAAAGAATTCTAATTTAGAACAAGTGATTTCATAACATCTCCTATAAACGTTGGATGTTGAGGATGGTGAATATTAATATGCTAATCAATTTGTTATTTAAATTGTTAATCACCCATTCACAAACACTTCACATATATTTGAGTAACCCTCCATCATAAATAGTTATTAGATGAAGAGGAAGAAAAAAAAAGAAGCATTAAATGACCAATGATTTGAAATAAGGATGACTATAAAACTAACTAACTATCACTATTTTTCTTTTAAATTTCAAGTTGCATCAAATAATATTTTCTCAAAATATTAATATTTTATCACTCATTAAATTTAATAATTAAACAATTCTATTTCCATCATCATTAATGACTTTCATACTAAAACCACATTCTAAAAACATTAATAAATTTAAAAATAATTTAAATTTAACAATCTAAAATACAAAACAATAATAAACAACTATAAAATTAGCAAAAACATATCCAAAAATCTAAACCAAAATATATACAGAACTATTACAATTATTTAAAACATACACAAGACTATCATAAATAATTTTAATATTACAATGTAATGTGCAAAACATATATCCAAAAATAAAAACTAAAATATGTACACTAAACATAAACACAAATATTATAAATAATTTTAATGTTCTATCATAATGACTATAATTTATATAAAATTAGCAAAAACATATCCAAAAATCTAAACCAAAATATATACAAAACTATTATAATTATTTAAAACGTACAGAAGACTATCATAAATAATTTTAATATTACAATGTAATGCGCAAAACATATATCCAAAAATAAAAACTAAATTATGTAAACTAAACATAAACACAAATATTATAAATAATTTTGATGTTCTATCATAATGACTATAATTTATAAATAAAATTTAATAACAATAATTTATAAAATTAATAATAATCAATATATAAAACTTAGTTAATTTTAATAATATTAAAATTTTAAATTAATATAATTTTATTTTTTTTATAAAATCTTATAACCATTCAACATAAAAAAACAATAATAAGAAACCAAAACATAATAATCTAAACGTTCCCCAGAATTAAAAAAAAATCTAAATCTTCCACCATTAATACAATGCATACCTAATTTCCAATAAAAAATTAATACTTGTCTAAAGTCTAATCGAAAATAAAATATGAAATAATTATAAGAATGTTATATAAAAAATTTATATATAGTGATCAATATCATGATGAAAATTAAATTGAAACACAATATATAATAATAAGTATTTTCATGTCTAACTCTAGTGTTAGACAATATAGTGTTTGGTCCTATGGGAAAATGAAGTAAAGAACATTAATTGATGAAGAAGCTTGAAGTGTAATAAAGAAATTATAAAATTTATGTAGTATATAAATTGATATGGATTATTTGGAGAATAAAATGAATGTAGATATAAAATAAAAATACATATGAATATTTTGTAAAAAACATGATAGTGCAATAAAAGCCAAATTTTATTAATGAATGGATTGGAAAAACATTGTAAAGCCCGAGAGATGAAACACCAAAAGGTTTGTAGGCCCCTATACGGTTAGTTGATAGGTCAACTTCCCATGGGAACACTTTTGCATACGATCTTCATTTGGGGTACTTGGCACCCCATTGGAAAGGTTTGGCTAAGAAGGAATCTGTGTCGTCAGCAGAGACTAGATGCCTTTAATGATCTTCTAGGCACAACCGTGGAAATAACATTGTTTAGGGCCTCAAAACAACCCCAAAAGATTAAGACCTGAAACATTGTAAAAAAATTGCAAGTTGAAAAATTGTGTCTTTCAGTTAGTGGACTAGGTGCGTGGCTACCAATGTCCATGTGAATAATAAAACTTACAAATCATATCAGCCACATTAATACATAAAGATAAAGGAAATCTCTTAAAAATACCATCCCATCTCTAATTAAACATAAACTAATATAGAATGCAATTATCAATGCAAAAAAATAAAAACAATTCAAACATTATTAAAAAACAAGAGCTGCTTGGCTTTAAGATTTTGAAAATTAAATAATAAACATTTTTACTTTGGAAAAGAAAAAATTTAAATAAAAAAATATTATTCAAATATAGAAAACCAATTAAAGAAGAGAAAACCCGTTGTATATTTGGATACTTGCACATAAGGCAATTGTAATGTAACGACACACATAATAAGAAACCACTTCACTTAGCATAAAGCTTAAAACACTACCATTTGAGATATGAGCTAGTGCACTAATCTTTTTGACAACAAATTTATTATTATTCAATGAATATAAATTTAAATTTATAGTAAAAAATATAATCTAATCTAAAAAAGGTTAATATCGTTCTAATTAAATTTTGTATTTTTCTTATTGTTATTCTTATGTTATCGCTTACATTGAATTTATAACAATCAACAAACACAAATTAGATGTAAATTATAAATAACAATATAATACCCACCATATTAATGTTATACATACTATGCTACACAAGTATTTTATATTGCAAACGCTTAACGCTTATAAAACACTTACAAATGGGATAAAATAATAAAACTATATATAATTAACTATTTTAGTTTTTAGTTTGTAATCAAGAGACAATATCTCCCTTATATTTGTGATAATTTCTTTGACATTTAAAATTTCTAAATATTTATTATAAATATATTTATATTTTTTTGACATTTAAAATTTCTAAATATTTATTACAAATATATTTATGTAGAAGATAATATTTAATTATAACATTCAAAATAAAATGTTGAGATTTATGCTAACTATCTAATAAATATAATGTATAACATATTATTTTTAAAATATTTTTACAAAGATAAAAATCAAAACTATTTCTTTAAATTTTCAAATTAAATATATTTTTGTAAAAGATAATATTTAAATTATAATATTCAAAATAAAATGTATGAATATTTTGCATTATCTATTTAATAAATCTGGTTGAGTAGAGAGTTCCCCCAAATTGCAGTGTAAACTACGAGCATCTTATATTTCAAGAAAATTATTTTAACTTACCTTTAGTATATTGTACTAAAATATTCCCACTATATAAAATTCAACTATCAGCCTGTACAAAGCGTCAAATATCAGCATGTACAAAGCGGCCTTTGTTAGCATAATATAGCATGAAGGCTGTGATAAATATTTACTATATTTCCTGGAAATTTTAGAGATCTACTATATTTCTTGGAAATTTTAGAGTGATCTATATGCATCTTCTCAGGTACTTTTTAAAAATTATTTGAACTTGCTTTAGCATATTTTGACTAAATTGATCATACTTTAATTAAATTTAGATAATAGATTAATTAAATTCAGATAATAGAGTGTACAAAGGTGTTCTTTGCGAACAGAGTCTAGCTTGAAGGCTATGGTAAAAAGCTAGTATATTCAAATAAACTATAGAAATATAAAAAATATAAAATAAATAGATTACTCTGTTTTTTAAGATCATATTAAAACATTTAACCATTTATATAGATATACAAATTTTATGATTTTGTTTCAAGTGATTATCGATAACAATAGTTTTTATTTGAAAGCATGCAGACGATCTATAAATATTCATAGAAAAATAATTCTTACCCTATTCATCAATTTCCTTACGTTACCTGTCGAGCTTTAACTTTAAAGATTATTGCTTACCATGCCTACGATTGTTCTCGTATATTCCTTTGAACCATTAGAGGTCATGTCTCAATAGACAGTTACACCATTCATCACAAAAATCGTCGACTCCATGCAAAGATTAGCATTGCATCATCATCAATACAATAGCAAACCTCGATGAAGAAGATGCCAAATAATATCAGATTTTGATGAAGACTTCCATGTCACTTAGATTGTTCAACCTTGTACAGATTTCATGGAGATGCAATCGGACTTCAATGATGAAATAATACTTTTCATTTTTGTTTGCATTTTTATTTTGGTTTTGGTATATATTCATTCATATTTTATTATATTTTGGTGCAGGTTTGAAAGCTGAGGCGATGAAGTTACAGTGCAACAGTTTGATGCAAGAGAGATGTTCGAACCAGATGAGAAAATTGGAGAAGTTTTCATGGAAAATGAAGAAAGTAGGGATTATGTTCTACTAGTTTGAGCATAAATAGAATGAACCTAATCATCTATATAAAAAGAGGAAATTTGACTATCAAAAGCTTAACACCTTAATAGAATCTAGCTTGAAGGCTATGGTAAAAAGCTAGTATATTCAAATATGTCATTCAGGAACACCTTAAATGTGTTAATCCCTTCAGGTTTGTGTGGAAAGAGAGCGGGGATTTTGATTCGAGATTCTCAAGAATAGAATCGAAGATTTGAATAGTTAAAGAAGAGCTCGAATCTTATCATCTTAAACTATACAGGTATACCTAGGACAAAAAGGGACTCCCGACCGTTTCTGTGACAGAGGAATGGAGCTTTGCTGAGCATTCCACTAATATATTTAAGACCCTTGACTTCGGGTTTAAAGATACAAACTGAAAGCGTTACTCACAAACCTGAAACACAACCCTCTCAGAAAAACAAGAAAGGAAAATAAACTATATAGGTATACTCTGGACAAAAAGGGACTCCCGACCTCTTCTGTGACAGAGGAATAGAGCTTTGCTGAGCATTCCACTAATATATTTAAGACCCTAGACTTCGGGTTTAAAGATACAAACTGAAAATGTTACTCGCAAACCTGAAACACAACCCTCTCAGAAAAACAAGAAAGGAAAATAAATCCCGTACTTTAAAGCCATCTTACGGTAACAGGACTTGATCTCTTGATCAGATGCGTCACGAGAGACTCCCAACACCTCATACGGATCCCGTCGAAAATCGTCCACTCCATTTTCTCCTCTAAAGGCACCCGAAGCACCAGGCATCTTGAACTGGTGCAAATATTCAAGAACAGTATGCTCAGCTGCGAGTTTTCCTTGGCTTACTCAACTAAATAAGCCGACTAGCTCAATCTTCGATAGCTTTGCCAGCGAAAGACACCGAACTACCCGAAAAAACTAAGAGAAAGCCTGAATCCGCCTTTTCCCATAGGTCTTGGTCTCGACTGAAAAATAAGACCATTCTGCACCGCTTTGAACAGAAAATTGACAATTATTTCACTAGGTTTGCCCAAAATTGATGGATTTTGTGCCAGTTTCGATTTGTTCAATACTATTTTTTCTCAAAGATTTTGCACTGAAGCCCACTAGCAAAGACCAACAAAACGGTATCCTTATCATAATTAGGGAGTACTTACCAGCTGGAAATGGAAATCATTTGACACTCCTTGTAAAATATACGCTTTCTCAACAATAGGGAAAAACAAGATGTTTGCAATGCTTGTATGGATGGCCTTTGGAAGATCATTCAATGTTTTTGATTGAAAATACAACATAGCTAACACACACAAATAACACACAGATTCAGAAATCATTGATGGCCACTGCTATGCCATGCCATTTTGATTAACCAACCATGAATTTATAGCTTTTACATAATCTTCTTGAATGTTCCTCAGATACTCTAGACAAGGCGATGGTCTAGAAATTTCGGTGATGTCTTGAACCTTCTCGAACCATCGGTAGCTTGTAGGTGGTCATATCTGATACAGTGCAACCTTCGGGTCAACATTATCTTCAACACTTCCCCTTAATGTTGACCATAAACGACCTTTACATGAAGGTTATTTAATATGGGTCACGCCTGCCACTTTGGGTCTTATGGATAATTATGTACCCATTTACAACATATTAAGACACAACATTGACATCACCTTTTTAGGTCTTTACACTATCCATTTTGCATATACATCTCCATTTGCTCTTAGTGTAATAGGGAAACAAGCACACATTTGATAGTCGACATTAGCTTTCATTTTGGCAAAAACTTCTTTATCGAGTCCATTTTGTCACTTTTCCTCTATCATAAACCTACACAGTTGAATGAGACCAATAATGTGTTTTTCTCAATTGTGCACTCCACATTTTTAGTTGTGGAACATCTATCCATCCATAGTACTTATGAAAAACATTTTTCTTCAGATTCCATTCAACTCCATGCCACAAATATGCCCATCTCTTTTGTAGATAATTTTTATATGTATTGTATTTTGACTTTTGAAATACACCATGTCCTTGTTTTTGTCCATGATTAACACCTTCATATGCATGACAATTTTTAGAAGAATCATTTGTAGAAACATCCTCATTTGAACATTTCTTAACCTTATCATCATTGAAGGAATTGTATCTAAGACCTATATATCTAGGTCTACTTTCAATATTAATAGGTTCTATACTTCCTTGCTCAAATTTTCCTAGCCCCTTTCCTTTATATCCCATCTTTTGAAGTAGCTTGGAACCAATACCCTAGTATGTCTTTCAAAGAGACCAATTTTCTTTTCATTGCTCTTTAACTTTGTTTCTTCTACACAATCTATCATTGTTTGTGCATCAACACTTTGCTTTTTCATTTCTTCAACTTTCATTTCTTTCATCATTTCATCTTTTGCTATTAATTCATTTGTTATTTCTTCAACCCTTTTGATCAATCCCACATTACTATTTGTAATATTTTTACACTTTTCTTGTAAACTTTCATTATCCTCTTTTAAGCTTGTGTTTTCTTTTCTTAGTTTTGCAACCTCCTTAATTAACCTTTCATTTAAGTTTTTGAGGGTTGTTACTTGTTTCTTTTAACTTCATGACATCTTCTTGCTCAACCAATTTCTTGAACTCATATGTATTCTTATAAAGGGATTTTAAAGTTTTCCAAATCTCAAGACCATCCTTGAAATATTTAATTTCTTGAAAGACATTATCAGCCACACAACATTTTAAAAGAGCTCCAGCTAACTGATTTTTTTTATCCCAATGTTTTAAATCTTCTTCTTCATTTGTAGGGGCAGGCTCAATGCCAATCACTAAATAATAAGCATCTATTGATATTAAAGCAAATTCAACTCCATATATCCATTCTTCCCAATTATTTCCATCAAATTTAGTTTCAGGTAAAAGTATAATAAGATCCATTTTTCTTTTTCTAAAAATTTCACTTCTTCCCATAAATAATGCACTTACCTTCGCAGATCAAGAGAACTAAGAGTTTTTTTTTTTTTAAATACCTCCTTGCCGGCTAAGCTTTCAATCTCACTTCATCATTTGCTCACAGGGCACCTGAATGGCAGCTATATTCACTATACTCCATAACATACTGCCTTACTAGCCAAAATAACTGTAATGTGGAGATCCAAACCAAATAAAACTACTTTAAAACGTCAACGGAGTTTTCCGAATTAATACTGCAAATGCCCATAAGCTGCAATTTAATTGGTAGCGACTTCCATACTCATTTCAACCATCAAAGCTACCAAGCAACATATTCACAAGGGCAATTTCGAATTCCTCTTACTCTTAAAAGACGCTATGAAGAGCAATATGACAATTTTCGAGACAGCAAATTCATAGCAAAACGTTTCAAAGCTCTCAATTGAAATAGCCGTGACATGTACAATACATTTTTGACCCAGTGATTTGGTCTTTACCTCCACATCGATCTAGACTCTAGTTGAGTTTCTCCCAGGCAGCAACGATCTGGTCTTTGCCTTCCACAGCAGTCTGGGCTCTAGCTTCTCAGCCACACCATTCAGCTAACTATCTCCACAACATTCAGCGTTTTACTGAATTTCAATTTTTGGATCTTACTTGACTTTTCAGCAGCAGTTTCTACTCCGTGAACTTCGTGCAGCAATTTGGGCTCTTAGCACCAAACCATTCAGCGATCAAACTCCTCGCCATTCAGCAAACATGCAGCAATTCTCTTGCAGACGATAACAACAAAGATTTTGACAGTTTTCAGGGCAGCGATCTCCAGGACGCTATGCTTAAAGGCAATAAACAACCCAACATTACACAGCACACAGGCCCATCATCAGGCCGCTCAGCATCAATACGATCTCACACAATTTGCAAACACACAGACTGCCCAACATCGATTGTGCTCTAATACCATGATTGAAAATGCAACACAGCTAACACACAGATTCAGAAATCATCGATGGCCACTGCCATGCCATGCCATTTTGATTAACCAACCATGAATTTATAGATTTTACATAATCTTCTTGAATGTTTCTCAGAAACTGTAGACAAGGCGGTGGTCTAGAAATTTCGGTGATGTCTTGAACCTTCTCGAACCATCGATAGCTTGTCGGTGGTCATATCTGATACAGTGCAGCCTTTGGGTCAACATTATCTTCAACAGTTTTTTCTTGCGGCAAGCCCTCGGTCCTGAATTTTAGGCATAAATGTGCTAACATTTGCTCTTGCAATTGCAAGACCACGATTTTTATAGTCCAAACACAACAGTTTTTCTTTCTCCGTGGGAGCAAATCTAAATCCAAGGGGCAACTCACTAGACATCGGAGCCATTAAAGCTTATTCTCACACCCTACAAAAATGCAAAAGCAAACGCTACAGGATAAGAAGATATGGGTGTTTCAGCTAAACATATCAATACTCCGGTGCATTTACAAAAAAATGCTGCAAAAACACTAAGCAAATAAAGGAAACAAACACTAATCGAAACAAGTAAAACAATGAAATTTTGTTAAAATGCATGAAATGACGAAATAACTTACCAAAATCAGCTGAAGCCGCCGAGAAGGAACGTCCACCAGGCTTTAAATATGCAAGTACGCAGTCGTTCAAGGATCGAAAACGACTCTTACTATAATCGGAAACGACTCTTACTATACATTCCCGTCAAAGTGCTATCCTCCGGATAGAGGAATGCTGCTGGTTGCCACAAAATGAAGGAAATCTGCTGCTTGCCGTTAAGTAGAGGAACGCTTGCTCGACATGGCCATCCAACATACAGAATTTATTTACTGTGAGAGGCAGACGGGGTAAAATTAAGGCAACCTGGAGCTATATAGAATGAATACAGTAAACAACCATTATGGAGAATAACCTACCTCTGAAACCAAAACAGCATCTGGCAAAGCTCTGACGATATCTCCTTAGAGAATGCACAAGTGTTGCATGGTTTCGTGGCAATATGCCAGCAGTTTATGTTATCTTCCTTAACTACTATATTAAATACAAACCTGTGTTGTGTCATGTACCCAATATTCTGACAACCTACTTGAGTTGAATAATGAGAGCAGATCATTTGACAACTTTTACATATAAAGTTATGGTAAAAGGTAAGTATTTTTTGTTTTTTTCTTAATTTTTTTAATACTCAGAAATGAGAAAAATGGTCATTTCAAGACCTCTAATCCAATAAAAACTCAACAAAAATTTTCAAAAAATAAATCATAAATACAAATTTAAACTTGACTTTGATAACTTTAGAAAAAAGGAAATATCTACCTTAACTAATACACAAACATGGAACATATAGTCTCTCCCCACGGCACAGCAGAGACTAATAATATAGAATGCAATATTTTCTTCATTAACAAATTTCAAGAAATAAAAAACAATGAAATTCCTCTCATAAAACTCTTCCTCCAAGTACAAAACAACCTACATAATGTGTAAATAGCTTTTAAAATAAAGTTATGCTAAAAATATTTATTGTGATAGTGCCAACATTAATGTCATCTAAAACAAAGAACACCGGTAAAATAACTTCACATAAATTCATTTCCTCTCTTTAACCTACAAAATAACATTGTACTTTGCCTAATAAGGGTTATTTCCTCTTCTTGAACTGTTATGTTTTTATGAGAGTTATTCTACTTCTCCAGTTTTCAATTTTCAATTTCATGCTAACTAAACATATTTAGAAAATATAATTACCTCTTAATTAAATTTTTCTAGAAAATATAATTACCTCTTCATTAAACATGTTTAGAAAATATTAGAAACTTTAATAAAATGGCATTGGTTAACTTAAGATTCAAATAAATATCCATCCTAGATAGTTGTTGCATGTAGAGGAAAAAGAAAGAAAAACCATTGATCCCTAATGCATTAAATGGTAAATGAGTTGAAATAAAGATGTCTATACAACTAACTAACTACTATTATTTTGCTTTTAGATTTCAAAATATACCAAATAATATTTAAAAAAATCTTAATATTTTATCACTCTCTAAATTTAATAATTAAACAATTTTCTGAATTTCATCTCAAAAACATATTTTAAAAACATTAATAAAGTTAAACAATAATTTATATTTGACAATCTAAAATACAAAACAATAATAAACGACCAATAAAATTAGCAAAACAGATCCAAAAATATAAACCAAAACATATAGAAAACTATTACCATTATTTAAAACATCAAAAATATCATAAATCATTTTAATATTCCACTATAATTAACAAAACATGTACAAAAATCTAAACCAAAATATATCCAAGACTATAATAACAATAATTTATAAAATTAATAATAATCAATATATAAATCTTCATTAGTTTTAATAATATTAAAATTTTAATTTAATGTAAAAAGTTTTATAAAATCTCATAATCATGAGTTTCAGCCAATAATAAAATAATAATTTTAATTTCAAATATTAAAAAAATAATTTTTAATTTCAAAATATTAAATTTAATATAAAATTATTTATAAACATTGAAAAAGAATTTAATTTTTTTTTTTATTAATACAAAATAGCAACCAACCGATTGCTATAATCCCTACCAAAAGCAGGGACTGATAAATATTTCCACGTCCAACTCCAGTGCCGACGAGTAAAATACCAGTGCTAATATTTATTTAGTTTTAAGATTTTCTATGAAAATGAAGTCATCGTCGGAAGTCGGAGTTCAGCAATTTCCGAAGACAGTTTACCGTGACCTCTCTTTCTTTTCAGCTACAAGTTCGTTGGCGAGCCTGCCAAATCGATTGAAACCAAAGATCAAATGGAATATACTATTATATTATTCACTTCAGAAGTAGTCAGAGTGATTAATATTTAAATAGAATACATGCATTTTATATATTGTCAATTCAAAGCTTTCAATCCTCTCAGTTGCGTCGATTAAAAAATTACCGAATCAACGCTTCCCTGTTGGTGCCTTTTCCAGGCACAGGCTCATACTTGCCAGTCTTTATATTCACTCTTGAAAGAGGTTTGTCCAATAGTTGAGTGCCTATATCATTCAGCGCGTGAAGATTTTCCTCTGTGGAGAGATCCAGTGAACTTCTTTTATCTTCTAAGTTGGGTTCCTGATCACAATTATGCAATGATCAGCTATTAGAATCTATGAATTGTACAATGCATCAAATCTGTAAATCTGTAAATAGGTTCATGAAACGGACCTGGATTCTGAGATAGTTATCCTCTGAATGACAGCCTGCGAACAAGACGGCTGCCTGTATGTCGACCATAGCTGAACTCGATTGAAATAATATGTCAATTAATGGAGATTTACCATCCTTGGTGAACCATCCCCATAAGCCCCATTTTGCAGCCTCCGTAGCCTGGTAACTAGTTTTTATCTCTCCAGTTCCAAGAGAAAGCACCAGACACTTTTCCAACACCTGCTCTTTTGAATCCAGAGCCTCCAATGCTTGAGTCAATGCCCAATATTCACTACTTCCTTCCGATGGCCTTTCTTCGCGAGTGAGAGCTTCTTTGGTCAGGTTGTTTATAGCAAGTAACATCTGCAAAGTAAGTAGTACCATGTAAACAATTCTTTTTAATAGTAACAAATTAAATGATTCCTTACATATTGTAATAAAAATGCGATAACGATCGAAACATCAAACACTAGTGAGAAGGATGCTTAAATACTGGATTGTTCGCTGCAACTCCGCCGTCTATGGTGTTATATTTATCAAAGCTATAAGGAGGAAGAAATGTTGGAGCGGCTGAAGTTGCAATGCACACATCGGACAAAAGTGTATCTTCATCATTAACCTGCAAAGAGATTTAGAATGTTACATTAACTGGAATCATCGGACAAAAGTGTATCTTCATCATTAACCTGCAAAGAGATTTAGAATGTTACATTAACTGGAATGGGGATTAATGGCACAGTTTACATCAGATGATACAAAGTTTACCTCGAGACTCGAGAAGATGAGGGGATACTGTATATTGATGTCATATGTGGGAATCACAACGTTGGTGATCGTGTCGCCTAATCTTGTAGTCCCCAATGCATGCTTGGTGATCTGGTGCAGGGGATGCCCAGAATATTTGGGCCCCATGAGATCACGCGTAACAAAGCTATATGGTTTCTTTAGCCATCCCCAAATGCCCCTGTCATTAGTTCAATTAAAATTGAACACAAAGTTCGTAATATTAGACTATAAAAACTGTCAGAACTCTTTTTTGGGTTGGAAAAACAAACTAATTGTACTGCACACTTACTCGCTCTGTGGTGGAAAAATAAGAGGACATTTATCGAAATAAAATTGAATAATCATTTTTGCAGTAAACAGCGGGCGTGTCTGGTCATCTGGAGCTGCTAACATAGCAGTTATCAATCCTCCAGTGCTAGTGCCCGCGATGATGTCGAAATAATCAGCTATTCTCGCATTTTCACCGTGAAGCTCCTGTAAATTAATTATCATGACACCTTATATTTCAATCAAATACAGTACACACTACAACGATATTAATAAATGAAAATCTACCACTTGAATTTGATTTATAATTATACCTGGAGTTGTTTCTCGAGGAAGTCGAGGATTGTTGCTGGAATGATCCCACGGACACCTCCTCCGTCAATGCTCAGAATGGTGATCATATCTGCAACAATCTGCAGTACAGTACACGTATTAACGAACAAAGAATGCAAATATTGAAGGGAAAATCACGGAGTAACGAAGAAAATAATTGAAATATTGAAGGGGAACTCACGGAGTAACAAACTGCACACACGAAACGAAAACGAAGAAGGAATGCAAATGAAGGGGAAGTGAGGTAGTAAATATATACTAGTTTCTAGTAACGTTCCATTAGATTCTTTCTGTTTCCAACTTATGTCACTTTTATGTCACTAGGACACTGTCATCGACACTTATGTCACTAGCTCGCATTAGTACAACGTCATTAGTAGCTTCACTCACATGGAGTTTGAATCAGCCCCCGGAGCCCCCGTTCCTGCTGTACTTTTCTGTCTCTGAATTCAAAATGCAAACTGAAAACTAACCTGTAATGCCGTACTTTCTGCCCAATGAGTCGGCGTACTTTCTGCCATTTCTGTGGGAGGGTTCATGATTACACCGAACCGGGCTTTATGTGTCCATGTGCGAACCCTTTCTCTGCTCCAACAGAAATGGCATAAAGCAGGGTTGGAATTTCATTTTATTTCTACCCTTCATACTAAATTTTTTTTTACGTTTTGAACTTTTATTTTACAAGCATTATGAATCAACAAAAAGTCATTATAAACCAACAAAACGTACAACTCTTAGTACCATTATTAACCACCAAAATATGGAACCTTTTCAAATATGTTAATTTACTATTTAAATACCCAACTATTATTACAATTGAAAGCCTATGCTGCAGTTTCAATAATAAAGTTTAAAATCAACAATCACACAAACAAATCAAAAAATTAATACATTCAAACATTATGAATCAACAAAAAACCATTATGAACAAAAAAACAAAAAAATATGAAACTCTTACTACCATTATGGACTACCAAAATGTGGAATCCTTTCTACATGTTAATTTACTATTTGGATACCCAACTATTACAAGTGAAAGCCTATGCTGCAGCAAATCCTGGAAAGTGGAGTATATATATTATTCATAATTAACTTTGACCAAATTTTAATAAAGTAAATTTACTTTGTTTTTTAATACTGATAATTTCATTATTTTATATAAAAATGAAATGGTGAAATCTATATAATTTAACATAAAAATTCTTCATACCTCATCTATTTTTATATAAAAAATTGAATACATAAAAATTTACCTCATGTAATGTCCCTTGTTAGGAATTTTATTAAAATTGCAATTTTTCACTTTTTTCCTTGGTTCGACCTTGGACTAGTTTCGATCTCTAGGTCCCAAATTTGCCCCAAATGATCCCAAATCTTCTGAGAAGGTATATGAATGATATTAGAACATAAATATGTGTTTCAGGGATGCCTTTGTACCTTTAAAACACTTCTGCAAATACTCTTTCAATTCTGGTCAATGTAGGTAACTTTACTAGTGATTTCCCTTTGACTAGTATTGGTCTCTAGGTCTCAAATTGACTCCAAATGCCTTCAAATCTTCAAGGAAGGTTTATGAATGATATTAGGAATTGAATATGATGTTCAGGGATAAAATATGGCCACCAAAAGACCTCTGCAAACTCTCTTAAGATTCTGGACCAAGTATGCAATTTTACTAGTAATTTGGGGTTCAAATCCCCCTGAGGTAAGTACTGAAAATGGCTTCCCAAATGCCTCCAAACCCACTCAAATTTATGAACAGAGGTATGTAATGTGTTAAGTATGATATTAAGGTCTCATATGCACCATTAATGGTTTATTACAACTGTTCTCACCCTCTCCCATTCAACTGCAAAAATCCCCAATTCGACCCTTGGGGAAATGGCACTATTTCACCTCCCAATACAACTAAACTGAGTAAAAATGCTTCAAATGCTCAAGTACAGTACATGAAACTTGTAGAATACATCCATGGCAGTATATTGATCACAAATATATCAGAGAATCATCCATTCATTCGAAATCATCATCAATACATTGGTTCACAACAAGGTAGTGGGGAAATGGCATTGTTCTTCCATTAAAAATGAGATTTATACATTTCTACTTGGAATTTCGACCTGAAACTTTCTGGAGATGAAGAACAGAGTATTTACTTCATATTAAAAAATAAATGGGGCATTAGAAGCTCCCCCAAAGAGTACAATAGCTCACCAAAAACGCCCTCCCTCAAGGATCAAGAATATGCCATCAAAACTGGAAATGGTTGAAGGAGCGAACTGCAATAGAAGAAACCATGAGCTTCCCTGTAGCTTACACCTGCAAATAAAGACTCCATTAAAGCTCCAAATGAAAGGTCTGAATGGCCTTTCCAATTGCCAACTTGGATGGGAATCTTTCACCCTCGAAATTGGCTAAGGCAAGAAACTAGTCATCCACTAGCTCTCCCTCTTCACAAATGCAATTGCAAATTCTACAAATGATCAAAATCCATTCTCATACTTCATTTCTACATTTTATAACCAACATTAGCCTTCTAAGGGTCGAAATCCTCTCAATAGATTCAATAGATTTTCATTTAGGAAATATTCCACATTTGCCACTTGTCTCCTAGTTCCAACCTTCCATCTTCTCCCAAATTCGATTTTGAGTCTCTTTGGCTTCTCCAACTCCCAAATTCGCCTTATTTGAGCCTATTTTTGGGGCTGACATGTCATAGTGGTCAGATGTCAGAGGTCAGGTCTGCAATTTGTCATAGTTGTCATAGATTCTCCATCATTGGTGTCATAGGGGCTAGGGAATCTAGCCCAAGTGTCCACAAACTTCCACTTTGACTCTTTATCTTCCATGGAGGTTACCAATCCTTCCAAATTCGACCTAATATGCTCAATGACATGTGTTATGACTTACCAACTCACCCAAGAGTGTTCACATTCCCATTAATTCGAATTTGCAAAAGAGAGATACCATGTATTATGAAAAACCAAGCTAGTGTGGGTCCCACATCCTCCATATGTCTCCAAAACCATTTGTCACTTAGGATTTCTCTTGAATTTCTTTATTCACTCTATTTATTAAATACTTGAACCCTTCTAATGTCTAAACATCATTTATTATCCCCCTTATTCCAAATCCCAAAGCTTCCACCCCAAACCTAGGAAACTAGTAATTTTCCTCCTTGGCAATTATTTGACCCTTAACATCAATTTTACAACTCTAATGAATATGGATAATGTGATTAGGCCATTGTGACCCAATTCCAAATTTGGGACATGACAAATCCTCCCTTCCCAATATTGCTTGTCCTCAAGCAATTTCAAACATGGGTGTTGAAGAACCTGCTTTCTGTATAATTCTTTGAAGTTGCCATTGAATTGCCAAACCTTGAGTCTTTGAGTTTCCATGAATATTTTAGAGAGGAACCACCATGCTTTCTGCTGCACTACTCTTATAAAAATCACTTTATTAAGTGGGGAATCCATCTCCCATGCTGCTTGCTTCCCCCCAAAAAATGAAACCAATGAGACAAAAATTATTCCAGGGTCCCATTGCTTGTATTGCACCCCAACAATTAAGAGTGCTCTCCAACCTACACCATTAGATAAGAGGATTCCTGGATCCCATTTTCTTGTATGCATTCTTCCAAACATCATGAGTACCAAATATATATCATCAAAGTACATAACAACATAATGAAAATGTACATAAAGGATATGCTTCATCAAAGAGTCATGAAAGTGCTTATACCTCCAAGCAAGTAGACCACCATTTTCCAAGTGCATACAAGCTTCAAGTGACCCATCAAATCTGCTCCAATGACATAGGTGAGGATCCCATGTCCTATAATGCTGCTCCAAAAGGATGTGATATGCATCAAAAGATTCAGCCATGTATTCTTTCATCCAAGAAGTGAATGAAGAATCTCCACTAGAATCTGAACCAAATAATGAGCAGAAAAAACAAGGAGACTTCAAATGACTCAAAGAAGTCTCACCCATACATCCATGAATGTGAGAATCATAAAGATGTAACAAAGTATATGGCTGCCAACAAAAATGTTCTCCCATCATAAATCTATTCATCCAAGTGTTGGATGAAGTTCCTCTAACATCAAATGAACCCAGTGTTGAGCAAGAAAAACCATGAGTATTCAAGTGACTCAAATCCATATCATAGGTGCATCCATGTAGATGTGAATCATCATAAAGTGACAAATTATGCTGCTGCAAATGTGAATAAGAATGTGCTCCAACCATGTCATCATAAAAGTTAAATCTAGGAGTTCCATACTCCTCATGTGGCACCATCAAAAAGAACCCTTTCACCCATACTTCATTGAGACTAATACTGCAAAACATGGAATTGTAGGATGTAGGAGAATGTACTAACTCACCCAAATGATCAAAAAGTTCAGGAGTTTCATCATGGGAAGGATCCATGTGGGTAGTATCATGCAGCTCCTTCAAAAGTGTGAACTCTTTGTCATAGTTTGGTTCCAATGTAGAGGAATCATGCTCTTCTTTAAAAATTGCATAACCTTCATCAAGAGGCAATTCAAATTCCTCTTCCACCACATCAAGTGTTTGGATCTCTTCAATTTCATCTTCAAACACATCAAGAACATTCAAATTTGCACATTTCTCATGATCCACCATGTCATGAGAATCCTCCAAACAATCTACCATTTGACAATCTGAAACATAGGAGGAAAAACAAGTATCTTGCAACTTTTCAAGAAGTTGCTCATTTTGAATTGTGAGCTTATGAATATCCTCATTATTCTTCAAGTATGCATCATGTAACAATTCATTAAGCTCAAACAAATGGTTTCTATCAAAAAGCAAAGACATGAAATTACCTTTGATGTGGCACATTGCTCTTTGAATCTTCTCCATGTCTTCAAGGAAGGATGTTTCCTCCAATGAAGTAGCTCTCCAACAAGAATTTGACACCAATGCTTGAGTGTCATGGAGAATGCTGAGGGACTCTTGGATATTATTTTCATTCATCTTTAAGGACCCTTCAAGAAAATGAGGCTCTTGCAAATGAGCCTCCTCATCTTCTTCAATTTTGCTTGGACCAACTTCATGAAGCTCAAGTGGTGATGGGGAAGTTGATCTTGGTTCTTCTTCAACCGCTACAAGGTCTTCATTATCATGCTTAATGAAACTTGTACTTGTAGAAACACTTTCAAAAGTGATCTCTATGTCACCAACATAGAGGTGTGAGCACCCATCAGTAGGTACTCCTTCATAGTTTAAGCATCCATCAGTAGATGCTCTTTGGTTCATGTCTAAGCTAGAAGGTGTCTCGAAATGATCTTCCATATTTTCAATAGAATCTTCTTCATGCTCTTGTGATGTCTCTTCCTTTTGCTCATTAAACCAAGCTGATGCATTTTGCCCCTTGTTTTCCTTAGGATCAATATATTTGGAATCTCTTCTTGAATAAATCTCAAAAGCTCTCCTCAAGGAGGACATCATTTCATGCACACATATATGATACTCGCTCCAAGGGTTTTTACAAGAAGGGCATAAACCTTTCTTCACTAACTCCACATCTTCATTTTTGGGCCTATTTTCAAAAACATGTTCAGCATAGTACTCAAAAGACATGGCATTTTGTGTATTTTTGCTAAAAGCAAGATATTCTTGATATTTTTGATATTGTTGGGGCAAGGTTTTATATTTTGCTCTCCATCTTTGGAACTCACTCATAGAATTATCCTTGGTTGGTGTGACACACTCATATTCATCAGATTTAAAGTCATAAGAATAATCTTCATTTCTCTTGAAATTGTAAGAAGTGTTGCATGATGGCACCTCTTCCTCATACCATTCACATTCTGCTTCATATTGCTCATAAGCATCTGCATATTCCTCATAAGAATTGTACTCATAGGATTCATCATAATAGTAAGACATGGCTGCCAATTATTCTTGAATGTATGTACCTAATACACAGGTGCAAGGACCATGCTCTGATACCACTGTAATGTCCCTTGTTAGGAATTTTATTAAAATTGCAATTTTCCACTTTTTTCCTTGGTTCGACCTTGGACTAGTTTCGATCTCTAGGTCCCAAATTTGCCCCAAATGATCTCAAATCTTCTGAGAAGGTATATGAATGATATTAGAACATAAATATGTGTTTCAGGGATGCCTTTGTACCTTTAAAACACTTCTGCAAATACTCTTTCAATTCTGGTCAATGTAGGTAATTTTACTAGTGATTTCCCTTTGACTAGTATTGGTCTCTAGGTCTCAAATTGACTCCAAATGCCTTCAAATCTTCAAGGAAGGTTTATGAATGATATTAGGAATTGAATATGATGTTCAGGGATAAAATATGGCCACCAAAAGACCTCTGCAAACTCTCTTAAGATTCTGGACCAAGTATGCAATTTTACTAGTAATTTGGGGTTCAAATCCCCCTGAGGTAAGTACTGAAAATGGCTTCCCAAATGCCTCCAAACCCACTCAAATTTATGAACAGAGGTATGTAATGTGTTAAGTATGTTATTAAGGTCTCATATGCACCATTAATGGTTTATTACAACTGTTCTCACCCTCTCCCATTCAACTGCAAAAATCCCCAATTCGACCCTTGGGGAAATGGCACTATTTCACCTCCCAATACAACTAAACTGAGTAAAAATGCTTCAAATGCTCAAGTACAGTACATGAAATTTGTAGAATACATCCATGGCAGTATATTGATCACAAATATATCAGAGAATCATCCATTCATTCGAAATCATCATCAATACATTGGTTCACAACAAGGTAGTGGGGAAATGGCATTGTTCTTCCATTAAAAATGAGATTTATACATTTCTACTTGGAATTTCGACCTGAAACTTTCTGGAGATGAAGAACAGAGTATTTACTTCATATTTAAAAATAAATGGGGCATTAGAAGCTCCCCCAAAGAGTACAATAGCTCACCAAAAATGCCCTCCCTCAAGGATCAAGAATATGCCATCAAAACTGGAAATGGTTGAAGGAGCGAACTGCAATAGAAGAAACCATGAGATTCCCTGTAGCTTACACCTGCAAATAAAGACTCCATTAAAGCTCCAAATGAAAGGTCTGAATGGCCTTTCCAATTGCGAACTTGGATGGGAATCTTTCACCCTCGAAATTGGCTAAGGCAAGAAACTAGTCATCCACTAGCTCTCCCTCTTCACAAATGCAATTGCAAATTCTACAAATGATCAAAATCCATTCTCATACTTCATTTCTACATTTTATAACCAACATTAGCCTTCTAAGGGTCGAAATCCTCTCAATAGATTCAATAGATTTTCATTTAGGAAATATTCCACATTTGCCACTTGTCTCCTAGTTCCAACCTTCCATCTTCTCCCAAATTCGATTTTGAGTCTCTTTGGCTTCTCCAACTCCCAAATTCGCCTTATTTGAGCCTATTTTTGGGGCTGACATGTCATAATGGTCAGATGTCAGAGGTCAGGTCTGCAATTTGTCATAGTTGTCATAGATTCTCCATCATTGGTGTCATAGGGGCTAGGGAATCTAGCCCAAGTGTCCACAAACTTCCACTTTGACTCTTTATCTTCCATGGAGGTTACCAATCCTTCCAAATTCGACCTAATATGCTCAATGACATGTGTTATGACTTACCAACTCACCCAAGAGTGTTCACATTCCCATTAATTCGAATTTGCAAAAGAGAGATACCATGTATTATGAAAAATCAAGCTAGTGTGGGTCCCACATCCTCCATATGTCTCCAAAACCATTTGTCACTTAGGATTTCTCTTGAATTTCTTTATTCACTCTATTTATTAAATACTTGAACCCTTCTAATGTCTAAACATCATTTATTATCCCCCTTATTCCAAATCCCAAAGCTTCCACCCCAAACCTAGGAAACTAGTAATTTTCCTCCTTGGCAATTATTTGACCCTTAACATCAATTTTACAACTCTAATGAATATGGATAATGTGATTAGGCCATTGTGACCCAATTCCAAATTTGGGACATGACACCTCATCTATTTTTTTGATAAATTTTTTTGGTGTTAATGAGAATCAACAAATTTGCCTCATCTGTTTTTTTGGATACATTTTTTTTTGGTATTAATGAGAATCAGCATGTGCTTATTATACTTGATTTCTGAGCAATTACTGCATCAAGCTCAATTCATCTAGCATTCAATGGGCCAACCGCCTACGTATGATTGGTTAAACTATATATCTCGCAAGGATTTTTGGAATCGAAATTAGAAAATAGTAGTGAAACATACATATATAATAATTATGCTTTAGCAAATAAAAAATAATGACAGTTTAAAAGTAAAAAATACGTTCTTGTGAATTCTTTGACCGTTTGGTGAGACGGTTTGATCAAATTTTGAAGAGTATTTAATGGGCAAAATGGCCTTTGACGGGCATTTTGCCCCATCAAATTCCAACCCTGTTTGGAGTTGTAATCATAATTGCCAAAATCATAATTGCGATTTGAGTAGTTTTAAAATTGGACAATTAGTTTAAAGTAAATAATCCCAATTACTAAAATTATAAAAATGTGAAAATAACAATTCTCAATAAAAAATTTAAACTGTTTTCGACCCAAAATCACCAAACTGAGCGTTTTGGTTGTCTTTTATCCTACGCGCTCTCTCTGTGGTTGTCGCTCATGACGGTGAAACTTCAGTGGAAGCTACAACTAGCCTGATGAGTTATGATTACAATGTTTAGTAAATTACGATTCTTTACATGCGGAATAAACTTTTTAAAGAATCGAAAAGAATTAATAATGTATACAGTCAGAATCATACCTCCAGCCATTGATGCTGCTCACACTCTGGCTTGAGATTTTGCTTGAGGCAATCCACTTCTGTCCAATACTTCTTCTGTCCGATAGACCAAAACAACAGTTCCGTATGGCACTTCCAAACTCTTCTCACTCTGATTGATGGTGCAAAACTGAAGGAGATTGAGTTAGCAAGTTTGGGGACCAAACAAAAGTCTTTATAGCCCAGCTTCCATCAAGCTTCTATTGGCTATGTGTCAATTGTTCCACAGATCAAGATAGAGAACCGTTGAGGGAGTTATGGACCATTCCCGGAGCTCTCAACGAGAAATCAGTTATTTCCTTAATTAGTTGAAGAGTTGTCAATATTCGTTAAGAGAGCTTAATTCGTTAAGAGTTGTCAGTACTTCTTATCATTTCGCATGCAGTTGAAAACATATTATTTTTTAATGAATTAAAGCAATTTAAAATCAATTTATTTAACTTATATTGATTGATTCAATTTTTACTGGGTAATTTAACTTACAAAGTTTTAACTTAAAGTGGTTTTCCGTTTTTTAATACTTATTTTTTATGATAAAATCATGCTCTTTATGAAGTTAAATGTTTGTCTATTTTTAATTTTTTTGAAATTAATGTATTTTAATTATTTTAAACCTTAGTTACTCGGAGTCTGACTACCTTTTAAATTTTAAAAATTAAAATCTTCTATGTAAATGAGTTTGTACAAGAGAAATTAAACTTCCAATAGTGTATCAGAAATTGAAAAACCCTTTATTTTGCGTTTTCAAAAATTACAATTGAGAATACATTGGCTCTTTAACCATATTCGTTTACATCCTTTGAAATTTATCTGTACATATTTTTTAATATTCATTCATTGCTAACAAAACCGGTCATTCTCATCTCATTTATCATTCATTTACATCTCATGCAATATTAATTAAGTGGGTGTAATTCTAATTTTTTAACTGTCACATGGCCTCTTTAATTGTGGCGTTAATATATGTCTTCCCATGAGTTTAGGGGTATTCTCCTGCACATTTAAATTCTTGTTATTTGTGCATATGTCAATTTGCAAAATCCTCAATGAGAAAATCTAGGCATGCATGTATCTCTCCCAGTAGATATGAGAGTACATTGTATATTACAATCCTTAAATCAATAAGAAAAAAATACTTATTTGTCCACTCAATTATTCGTTTTTTGTTATGCAAGTGGTAAACTTTATTATTTATTAGTGAAAATCCAATATACAAAACTAAAGATATGGGAACAAGCTTTCCAATGGTAACACTTTAAGGATAAATTCATAACTGCCTTTTTTCACAGCAGCTGAAAATGAATGTTGACAAATTGTGATTTCCATCCAATTACTAGCTTTTTCATACCTTGTGCAGAGTCTTTTTTTTGACAAAAACGGTTAAAATTTTAATTAAAGACTGGCAAATGGGCTGCCAGGGCCTTTACAAAGCATATTCAGATTCAAAGTACTGATCTTCCTTTCCAACTTGGTTCCTTTACAACTTCTGGTCTTGATGGTCTCCCGAATCCTTGCTTTATGGGATCGCACAAGTAGAGCTTCCTCTGTTGACTATTAGCTGACTTTTATTCATGAGAGCACCACGATTGGCTTCCTCGTCCGCTAGGCTGTTTAGATTCCTTAGCACGTGCTGAGCTTTATAATTTCTGAAATGAGAGAGGAGGAGGAGGACTTTCCTGAAGATTTGGGCAAGACACATATCCGAGGGCATCTTCTTAGTGTGAACAGCTTTAATTATCAGCCTGGAGTCACCGAATATGTTAATCTTTTGGATGTTCAGCTTTCTTGCCTGGACTAGGCCCTGCCATAGCGCCAGAATTTCAGATTGGTTGTTGGAAGCTTGTCCTAGGCCCCATGCGTAGGACAAATGGATTTTGCCAGAAGGTTCAAAAAGAATACCACCTCCTCCAGCTTGCCCGGGGTTCCCTTTCGAGGCCCCGTCGAAGAAGAGACACCATTCATTAAGCACTGATCTCCACTTAATAAAATCCATTTCAGCCAGTCTAATTTCCCAGCTGGCTTTGTGAGGCGGGGTCGTGACTTCATTACTGTTGTGAGCTGGCTGGAACTCCTTAAACCAATGCTCTTCTTCACTAGAGAGAGGGGCCGTGTTACTTTTGGGAGCCTTAGTTTTTAAAGCTTCAGACAGCATGACCCGGGCTTTGACAGCGATTTGAGCTGGGACCCTGCTTTCATCTTTGAATATTCTGTTATTTCGCTCCAGCCAAATTTTCCATGACAGAAATTTGGGAATCCACATCCACGTGATTTTGATGGAAGTTTTGTTGCTCAGGCCGTAGGGATAAAGATGAAACCAACTCGCCATCTCCACGACAGAGCTGGGAAGAGTGATCTCGATGGGACCAAGGATTGTGTTCCAGACCTCTTGAGAGAAATCGCAGCCTATAAACAGATGATCAGCGTTTTCTTCAGCGTTTTGGCACAGTGGGCATCGAGAAGGCCCAGCCCAGCCTTTCTTCTTGAGTTTGTCAAAGGTGAGGATGCTATTATGATATAATTGCCAGATGAAGAGGTCGATTTTTGGTATGGAGGGATATTTCCATAGAGCTTCCCACAGTCCTGGATTGGGTGGAGCCCAAGGCCGTTCCAGAATAGCATTATAACCAGCAGAAGCCGAATATTTTCCTGTGCCAGAGCCCCAGCCCCGTTTATCAATCGATCTGATAGAGATAGGCGATTTCCCTTGCAGAGTGTCCAACAGCAGCAACGCTTCCTCCTTCAGCTCGTCCGGGTAATCTCCAAGCTTCCAGCTTACCCAGGATTCGTTATCATCATTTCCCCATGATGAAATATCCCACAGCGTGGTGCAATTCTTGTCAGTGAGCCAGGCTCGAATATTCCTCAGCTCGGTCAGGCAGTTGAGGGGTTGGTCTCCAAGAATAGAGTCATCCCATATTTTTATGTTTGCTCCGTTCCCAGGAATCCAAGTAAGCTTGGCTGTGAAGAAGGGTAGAGCTTTTTTGCACAGCAGGAAGATCGGAGAACCAGTCTGCCTTTTAGGAGGCTTCTCAAGGCATCTTTTCCTGCTGCCAGTGAAATATTTTTTCCGGAGGATCTGCTTGCTCCAAGTAGTTTTGCCAGAAACGATTTTCCAAAGGATTTTGCCACCCATGGCTAGATTTTGGGTGGCAACATCTCTGATTTGAAGGCCCCCCTCCAGCTTTGGCTTCTTTATTTTGTCCCAGCTAACAAGATGCAGCTTCTTTTCATTATTACGACCCCCCTCCCAGAGGAAGCGCCAGAGCAACTCTTCAATCTTGTTCGAGAAGGTTTTAGGAGCTAACAGGACTGAACATTGGTAGATAGGGAGGCTGGTAAGAACAGAGTTTATCAGGATAAGTTTTCCTGCCTTGTTGAGCCATGATGCTCCCCAAGCATGGATTTTATTTTTGAGCTTGTCCAACAGGGGCAGCCAGTGGGTAACTTTCGGGGAGACTTTGAAGATAGGGATGCCCAGGTAGGTGAAGATGTCCCAGGATGAGGTGCCTTCCATGTTAAGGATTCGGGAGATGTTCAGCATTTCAAGAGGGGAGCAGTTCCAGCCATAAATCTTACTTTTGTGGAAGTTAATTTCACTGCCAGAACTATTCATGTAGCAGTCGAGTTCTGACTTAAAGTTCCTGGCTGTTCTGGTATTGGCCACTCCCAAAAGCAGAGTGTCATCAGCGAACTGGGCATGGTTTACATTCTTGACCCTGGGAGCTGTTCTTATGCCTGAGAGAGCTCTGTCCTGGAGACTTTTATTCAGCTGGTAACTTAGGACAGAAGCCTGAATGACAAAGAGGACAGGAGAGAGAGGGAAGCCTTGCCTTAATCCTCTTGAGGCCTGGAAGAACTTGGTAGGCCGGCCATTAATCAATGGAGCAATCCAGGGAGCTGAGATGCAGGCTTTAACCCACCTGATGAAGTTCTGATTGAACCCAAAATTCCTCATGGCAGCAAGGAGGAAGTCATGCTTGAAACGGTCAAAAGCGCTGGCTAAGTCCAGCTTGACAACCATTCCTTTCTCTTTATTCCTGTAGCTGGAATGAATGGCTTCCTGGACTAAGATTATATTGTCCAGAATCTGCCTACCTCTAACGAACCCTCCTTGATTTTCCGGAATCAACTTTGGCAGGATTTTTTTGAGTCTGTTGGCCATTATTTTGGTTGTGATTTTGTAACCAGTGTTGCAAAGAGAGATTGGCCGGAACCTGTTGAAGTTCCTGGCCCCTTTTTCTTTTGGGATGAGCGCCAGGAAAGAGGAATTTGTACTGCCTCCCAGTTTGGAACAGATCTGAGTTTTCTTGATCATTCTGTACAAGTCCCTTTTAATTATGTCCCAGCAAGAGATATAGAACCGGGCAGTGAATCCATCCGGCCCGGGAGCTTTGTCCGGGTCCATGTTGAAGAGGGCTTTTTTAATTTCTCGGATACTCACAGGATAGTTCAGCAGTTGGTTGTCCTCTTCACTTATCAGCTTTGGGATCACAGAGAGAGGGAAGGAGATCGGATCCACCGGAACCCGGTCCGGGTCAGTGTACAGCTTATGGAAAAAGGAGTGGGCCGCTTCCTTAATACCAATGGTGTCCTTTATTGTATGGTCTTGAATCTGAATTTCATTGATGGAGTTATAGATTTTCCGAGCTTGGGTCTGCTTGTGAAAAAAAGTGGTATTTTTATCTCCAGCTTGGAGCCATAGCGTTCTTGACTTGACTCTCCAGTAAGTTTCCTCCTCTCTGCACACTTTTTGGTACTTCCTTTGGAGATCAGCTTCCTTTTTGAGCAAGTCAGGGGTGATAGTGGACTCTTCCATTACCAGCTGGTGCCTTCCCAGGGTCTTCTCCATTCTTTTCCTTTCATCTGTAGGGGATCTTAGGTTTTTAGCCCAAGATTTCAGCTCAGCCTTGAGCCTTCTTAATTTGCCTTCCCAAACAAAGAAGGGAGATCCATGAATCGGTTCGTTCCAGGAGTTATTCACGATGTCAAGGAAGCCTTCCTGATCTACCCATAAAGGGCTGAACCGGAAGGGGATGGGGCCTAGTTGAGCTTCAGCGGAGAGGGTGAGCGAGATTGGTTTATGATCAGAGGTGTAATGCGCATGAATCATGGAGGTGGCCATGAGACCAAGGGTGAGGAAGGAGGAATGAATAAGGAAACGGTCAAGACGGGCTGCAATGTGGCCCGGCCCGAATCTTTTATTGGACCAAGTGAACTTCCCTCTAGTAGGGGTAATATCTACCAGATCCCAATCCAACATCAGGTCTTCCACCCATTCTCTGGCAGGGTCCCGGACTATTGAACCCCCTTTTTTTTCTGCTAGAGAAAGGGTTACATTTAAGTCTCCGGCAATAACCAGATTCTCAGGATTATGCTGGTTCAGAAATATAGCCAAGGAGTCCCAGCACTCTTTTTTTTCCACCAAAGAGACAGGAACATACAGGTTGAAGATACTTACAAAGTGACCAGAGTCGTTGTGGTGCAGCTTGGTGTAGAGCCAATGCATGGTGCCTTCTTCTTCAACAAGATCAAGCTTTGCGGAATCCCAAAAAGTTGCCAAGCCTCCCGAAGCTCCTCTTGCGCTCACAGCCCTGCCCGGGCCTTTTTTCCAAAACGAATTACTAGCACGGAGGAGAGCTTCCTCCTCCATTTTCGTCTCCTGGATTAGGAGGACTTCCGGCCTCAATACTCTTACTAAATCCCTTATGGCTTCTTCTTTTAGCGGGGTGCCTAGTCCTCTGCAGTTCCAGGAGACGTACTGCATTATTTACCTGTTTGAGAGGGATGGCCCCCTTTCGGGGTTTTCCCAATCTTCAACCCTGATCTGGTATTCATCATTTCTGGGATAGTGTGCTGTGACCCTTGAACTACGTCCTTGTAGGACTGTTCTTCCCTTCTTTTCTTCTCAGGCTTTCGTCCCCGCTTTGGTTGATTTGGAGAGACTGACGGGCTACTTACTTCAGGGTCACCTTCCTCTGAGGAGTCAGCTCCTGTTTCCGAGCTTAGACTGGTATGTTCCTTTGGCAGACTGGAGACAGATCGGTGAAGGGCAGGATCACTTGGGGTTTGAGACCCCTGAGCTTCGCCAGTTTTTGGATTATGTACAGGGTTTAGGACCCCATTAGGGTTTTCCTGAGGGATGGGCACTGGATTGCCTTCCTTAGGTGGATCTTGAATCGTTTTCTCCTTGTTTTTGTTGTTGCTGAAGGTTTTCCCCTTCTTCACTTTCTGCCATCCTTCTGCATCTTCTTTTTCGACAGCCAGCTTGGGGCAGTATCTCTGGAAATGGCCGTGTTCTTGGCAGTTCCTACATTTGAAGGGCAGGTGTTCGTAGTCCAATTTCTGGTAGTGGGTCCAGGATCCTACTGTTAGTTTTACTGCCTCAGGAAGTCCGGCTTCAAGATCCACTTCAACACAGATTCTGGCGCAGGAATATTGCCCTTTGTTATCTGCTTTGTCAATGAAATGTCCAATTCCATTCCCGATTCTCTTCAGGGTGTCAAAGTCCCAGCAATGCATTGGGAGATTGGGGAGTCTGACCCACACTGGCACCTCTTTGGGGAGGTCGGTCGCGGGATCGAAGTCTGGTGTCCATTTGTTCAGGTAAAGGCCCTGCGTGCCCATGAAGTAGGGGCCATTCCTGAAGACTAGATCCCGGTCTTCTTCTGAGATGAATTCAAATACAAAAAAACCCCTTCCGACGGGGTAACAGGTTACACCTTGTTTCAGGTTGGGCTTCCAGTTCCGCTGAATCCAATCATCCGTAGTCTTGGCAGACGGCCATAGCCCCATGAACTGGCCCACGAGGCCTCTCTTAGCCAGAGCCAATGCTGTTTTCATAGGTTTTTCTTCAGGGAGAGCTATTTCCGGGATTTCATCTAGTTTCTTAATAAACTTTGGAATGACCGGGGGAGAGATCGATTTGCCTCTGCTCTGGAGGAGCCTTCTGAAGGCATCCTCATCCGTGATCGAGTGGGGGGGGGCGTCCTCCCCTCCCCCAGGCGCCTTCATGCTGAACGCAGCTCACAACCACGCAGCCCTAGCGCGCAGCTCCTCCTCTCGCAGCCCTAGCGCGCAGCAATCTAGTTTTTACCTTGTGCAGAGTCTTACTTTTTATGTAAATTATTAATTAATTTATCTGTGTTGCTTGTGTATATACCGATTAGTTAATTATTATACTATTCAAAACTTACCAAAAAAATGCAAAATTTACCCTTATGTCTTTGTTTGTGTATAATGTAAGTACAAATATTTCATAAGAATATTATTATTTCTTTATGTTTTTAAGTTTGCAAATTAGATTTGAATATTTAATAATCATATTTTTTTTTGTAAGCAAGAAAAATTATATTAAGAAGGAACTTTCATTACAAAAAGATCATGGCTCACAGGGCCTTTCATGCCCACCCAAATAGTCTGTAACACAACCTTACTACAAGATCCATATGTTCCTCTTAACCTTCAACATAGAACCTATCTACTCCCTTAACCCTGTTACAATAGCCCATATCCAAAAAAGAACTGTCTCAAAAAGACCTTCCAACTTTGAACTAAAAACCAACAGATAGGACACTACAGCCGAAATGGAGAGAAATTACAGCGGTGGATACTGTGGGTAAGGCCCATCAGCACCATAACATCCTATCCAAACTAAATACACAGAAGCAGTAGACGAAAAACCAGTAATCATTATAAACCAACCCGAAACCCATCATTTGGGAGCCTGGGCGACGTTCCTATGGATCAAAGTGCCAGACCAGAGGTCGTCGAGCTTGTTGTTTTCTGCAGAAGAAAGCTGGCCAGATGGACCATGAAAAGGGCAAGTTCCTGGAGGCGCGGAGCGGGAGTACCAGCAGCAACACTTGGGGCTTCCGGAGAAAGGCCGAGTTTTTGAGCAATTCGATCGATCATCATCCGCATAGAACGATTGTCCTCTAAGTGCTCTTTCCAGGCTCTCGTTGGTTCAGCCTCGCCCAAAGCCTTATTTTCCATGTCCATCATCACCTGGGCCAAGAGCTCCTTAGTAACCCAATAGGTTGTGACAATCCTTTCATAGGCCGAAAGACGACCAACCGTAATCCCTGGGTCACTTATCCACTCTTAAACCTCTTTTTTGATAGTATCGATATCTAGGGCTTTGACCTGATCCCACAGGTCCTTCTCAATCCGTTCCATTTCCTCCCTGAGAATAGGAGGGATACGCTTGCGAAAGAAATGGGAGGCTTGCCCTGCTTTCCGAAGCTCACGGGTTGTTTTCCTCCTACCATCAACCTTTTTACCCTTACGTGCATTCCGCTTGGGAGCCATAGCACCAGTCACTCGAAACAACAGATAACATCGAACTCTCTTGATATCCCCCAGCATAACTGTTCAAAACATACAGAGACAGAATGTAGGGAGGAGGGGGCTGCTCTGAATAAATAGCCCAGCGCTGCAAAATAAAATCGGTAACCACGCTAATTTCGCTCAACATTCTATTGGGTTGCACGAGAAACCCGTACCTCTCTCGGCTACTCTCCTTGGTTCGTCGTACCTTTCCTTTCAATGGCAAGAGGTGGCTACGGGATCTCTCCATAATTCAAAATCGAGGTGAGATCATGGGAGGTCATGTCCTGTTTTAATACTGAAGCACCGGCTTCGTAGGATGATTGCTGATGGGACGACATCCCGGTGCTGAGCGGGCTTAACAAATGTGCGATCCTCCTAGAAACTGAGGCCAGACTCGTGCATACCATCGTGTCCTGGTACAGTCTGATGTCATTAGGTGCCAGGTGGGTGCATTGGTTCTTCCAGTCATTGCTTCCCTCGTCCGGCAATTTTCCTTCAGCCACCCTAGCTCTGTTGCATTCCCCGATGTTTGCCAACAAGTCGGCCACCTTGTTGCCATCACGTTTAACATGGGTGAAGGACCAAGCATGGGGGCCACAGATGAGGGCAGTGAGCCATTCGACCCAAGACATCATTCGCCAGCTCATCACAACTTTGGCTACAGTTTGACCACCTTGTATATTCTTGGCCATGTGGATGATGACGTGCGAATCCCCTTCAATGACCATGGGTTCCCACTCATTGTGGATGGCAATTCTGATGCCATGAAGAAAACTTTCGAGTTCAGCCACATTGTTGGTGTCGAATTCGATATTCCCATAGAAGTATCGAAGAATAACACCGTGTTGCTGCTGCAACCTGATCCCCATAATTTTCAAAAATTTATAGGGCCCCTCCTTTTATTTTAGAGTTTTGTAGTCTCTTGAAAGTCTGGTTTTTAACCCTGAAGATTTTCTTAGAAAGTCTTCAAGGAAAGTTGTCTTTTTGGCTAAGGAAAACTTCAAGTCTTTTTTGTCAAACTGGTCGCACACTTTTGTTTATTTTTGGCCGACAGTGTCAGATCTTTTTAGTATATTTTTTGCTGAAACAATCGCAAAGTCGTCACATCCTTTTCGATTATATTTCGTCGACCGGTCGCTTATTTTTAGGCTTATTTTTGCCGACCATTGTGTTGTCTTTTAGATTACTTTATTCCGACCGCTGGGCTGTTTCGTAGCTTACTTTTCGCCGACTGGTTGCAGCTCCATGAGCTATGTATCGCCGACCGTTACGCCGATTTTGTCTTTTCTTTGCTAATCCTTGTCCGGCGTTCCGGTCGCAATTCTTAATGCTTAAATCACCGACATTTTCGACAGAGTTATTGTAAAGTCCACCGATCATTTCGCTGACTTGGAGCTTATCTCGCCGATCGCCTCGTTCCACCAAGTCGTTCGCCGTCATCTGGCTTAAACCCGTCGATCGTTTCGCAAACGCTTATGGAAAAATCACCGCAGCTGTCGGCGCAGTTGTTTTTTGGAAAGCACGAAAGTGGATCGGTATGGACACTTAATGAACCTCGTGCACATTTATTACTAACCTATCCGAACCGCATGCGATTTAAATGCTTGGAATTTTATATATAGAGGGGGTTTTCCTCGTTGTTTCCACCGTTTGCAAAAAACTAAACACCGTTCGAAAGCACCTTTGGTCTGCTACCAGTCAGAAAGCACCAGGTCAACACCAACCGCCAGGTCATTTTTACTAGCGAACCTTTCCGTTGTTGACAGGTAGGGGGTTTCTTAACACTGTCCCATTTTCTTTTGGCTGCTGAAAGTAGTTCTTAAGCACTTGTTAGCCGCTAATTGGTCTTAAAGGTTTTAGGATTGAGTTTTTCTCTATTGCGACCTTAGTGCCTTGTTTTTATTGTTTCTCTTGAAACCGCCGAACCACAAGCATACTTCCCTGGTCACCATTGCCAATTTTCCCGCATCGGCCGTCACGGTTTCAGCCTTTTTCCCCAGGGGGTTAACTCCGTGTGAGTTAGTTGCTCGTAGGAATTTTGGGAAAACCCCTGCGTCCGCCTTGCCAGTTTTGACATGTGGCTCATGTTCGTTTTGAAACTAACGCCGAAACCTTCCCTCAGCAGGGTTCATGCAATGTCTCCCCCGGTGGTGGTTTTATCTCATCGTGTCCATTGGCCACTTTTAAGACTGTGAAGAAGTTATCTTTTGAACAGGGTTTCCGCACAAGAGTTATCCTAGTTGATGGATATCACACAGTCACTATGCTTTGCACTTTCACGCACATACGCGTTTCTTTTAGTAGATACTTCATCGACATGAATTCAGTTTAAAATTTAGCTGCTTGTATAGCTATTTTTTATTTCATAAGTTGTTCATACATTAGGAAAAGGCTTCGTCCATCACCTATCAGTTGTTTGCTTAAAAGCTAGATTTGCTTAAACGTTAGCTGCATGGTTTGCTTAAAAAAAAAAATTCCTTTTCCCAGCATAAATAGTTTGCATCCTGAAATATAAATAATTCCGTAGAGCACCTATAGCGCTTACATTCTGTTTAAATCATGCTCATTGATCATGGTTGATTATATATAAATGTTTTTCTTGAGTTTCTGCCTTAATGAGCAGTTTTGGAAAAGGAAATTAACACTCGTATCATCTCAAGTTTTGTTCTGCTTAATTCACCGCATCATAAATACTGTACAGTTCATTATGATTCCTTATTTGTTCTTTCAGTGTCGTCACAGATTTGATATCCAGAGGCAATGTGCTAGAAGTAAAGCTAAGATAGTCGAGTCAGACTCAGATGTAGAAATCATTTTGGACAACTCACTCGAAACGATGTTCGGAGACACTAAAGCTGTGACAGGAGCCGCTCCAGAGTTTCAATGGGGTGAATTATACAGGGCTATAAGAGACCTAAAATTCCCTGAATCATCCATTGAAGAACTAATGGTTTA
Organism: Larix kaempferi; assembly: GCA_027924585.1. NCBI lineage: Eukaryota > Viridiplantae > Streptophyta > Pinopsida > Pinales > Pinaceae > Larix > Larix kaempferi. The sequence goes on along the minus strand of BSBM01000138.1, from coordinate 12,912,740 downwards.
TTAGAATATCAAGAAATCTTGCCTTCATACGGCAACCACTCGCCCAGAGTTGTTTACATGCTCAGAATTTATTGGTTGGATCCTGCCCCAAGTAAATAAGGACACCAAGATCATCTCATATATCAGCGGGTCGGGGCTCGCATCTTTCCAACCAGACTTTATCATTGCAGCATACAAGTTTCCCTTTCCTAAAGTACTAATGAATGATGAGTGGATATAAGGACTCAAAATGGATCCTTTAGACTGCACCAAAGAGATGACGATCACTGAAAAAAATGAGATCGAGAACCAGTGGAGAGTACGAGAGTCAGCACCTAAAGACTTCGTAGAGAATCATAGCCTTGATGTTGAGCTGATTTTTTGGCTTGGCAAATAGAAACTTGTATAAACTCAGTTGGGTGCCGTTGATGTATTACATTGCCACACACGGTATAGTGTTCAACTGGGCGGACATCATCTCTGATAGCATGTGCTCACATATAACTGTAGCACAAGGGGGGTTAACACAAAAGAAAGTTGATTTCTTTATGTACTCTTATATGGTGGACTGCATATTCATCAAGGACCCTTTCCCTGATTTGGGATGCATCTGGAACCGTAAGGAGTCTCCCCTCTACGTGGACTACCAAATAACATGGGCCCACAAGTACGTGAGCCATTACACCCAGATTTGTGAAAGGTTCATTATGCCCTTGTATCAGTTGATTTTCCAAGAAGAACCAAACTATCTGTCAGAGAATGCTATGCCAATCATAGAAGAATTCAGAGATTATTACTTCTCCTCCGAAGGAACATTTGTCAGAATGAGTGGAGGAACTCGACCTCCTTCTCTGTTTCCTCGGTATGCCACCGACTACGTCGTGCATAAAGAAGCTGTGAGGAAACTCTTCATCGATGGAGTTAGTAGGGTTCTCCATGACAAGAAGAAGGATGCCTATCCACCGATGTTGTTTACTATCGTAGCATACAAGCTTCATAAGGCAAAGGATGGTGTAGACTTTGCTCAAGATTTAGAATTTTTCCATTTCGGAACAAAGAGTTTCAGAAGGCATGATCCCGAAGGTAAAGTTGCTTCCCATTGTCTTTCCTGCCGAATCACTTTTGATTACGCACATCTACATGACAAATATTAGGCATTCTTTCGGAGCGCAAAGAATATGACCGAATTGGGTAAGCGCTATCGCCCCAAAAGCGGAGCTGGTTCCAGTTCCAAGGCTAGCACTGCTAAGGAGGCTGAGCAGAAGAGGCAAAGAGAAGGAGCAGAAAAACAACGTCAGGATGTAGAGACTGTCAGAATTTAAAAGGAACAAGCTGAGAAAATTCAAAGAGAGGATTTTGAAAGACTTCAGGAAGAAGAAGCTGATAGACTGTGGAAAGAAGAAGTCGAAAAGATAAAAGAGGAAGAGGCCGCAAGGTTACAAGATATGAAAGAAAGAGCAGAAAAGGAAGCGGTGAAACAATAAAGGCAAAAGGAAGAGGAGGAAAAGTCCAATGAAGCTGTGGAACAAGGAAGCCCAAGCACACAAGTCATGGACATAGACATACCCAAGACAACCACCGGAGGGCACTCCCCACTTCCATATCTAGCACTCACCCCGTTTACCCCTTCCAAGCGGCACACAGTGGCGAGTTTGGATACAATCTTTTTCGACTCCAAAAGGAAGGCTATCATGAGGAAGTCAGAAAAAAGAATGAAATGTCCAACCTACCAGGATGTTGTTACAATAATGGAAAGCACAATCTTTGAGGGAACTCACAAGGACCCTCAGTTCGCAGCAACATCAAACGTAGCTACAACACAGGAGAGTGCTGACAATGTCAATAAGTTGATAGAGGACGTGAGAAAAGGGAAGGATAAACTCTTTAAAGTAAAATACAATTTGATGAAAGAGGTGTAACAAGGTTTGGAATTGAAAAGGAAGCATAGTGCCCTCCTGTCTGAAAAGGAGAGGATTGTTGAGGATTACCAAAACCTAGAAGGTGAAAAGGATGCACTAACTGTGCAATTAGTAATTACAGAAGGTGAGGAGAGAGATTTAGAAACTCGCATCAAAGAGCTCGAGGAGAGCGAGGCCGAAAATAGGCAACAGATTGGGAACTATAAGTACCAGTTCGAAAGACTGGTAGAGGAAAAGGAGTTTCTGGTGGGGCAATTGAAAATTGTAGACAAAAAAATGCAAGACTTAACTCCTTTCAATGAGCAGGCATGTGACTTACAGAGAAAAATTCACCGGTCACAAGAACTCATCATAGAAGAAGTATGCAAGATGAAGGTAATGATTTCAAGGATGAAGGAAATTGATGCCGAAGGTTTGAGACTCGGAAGGAAGTACGTGCGCATCATGGAAGATATCAGGAAACAAATTTAATGGAGAGAAGGGAAATCATGTTTCCCTGGAAACCTACTTCTAAAGACCATGGAAGATTCATAGTTGGATTCAGGTCTCATTGAATTTTGTAGAAACTGGGGTGTAAAAGTAAATGTCAGAATCCAGAAAACCATTGGGCGGATGTACCGACTTCTACCTGAAAATTTGTGAAACCCACGAGAGTTGCCAGATGGTTATACCTCAGACCATAGAAGATTTCGCTGTCATAGACCAGTGCCTGTCAGAGCTGCAGAGCGAACTGAACATAGATATACACTACATAAGCAAGATAGACGTCCTAACGGTAGAAGATCTCCATCGGTTCATTGGGAAAGCTTCCATTCAAGCCTACTTTCTAGAGGACATCTCCCAGGCAACAGCAACAGGAGTACAAGTTATTGAAGCAAAGTTGCCTAAACATGAAATTGCTCTAAAGATGATGACCCCTGTACGAAGCAACATTATTGTAAAAGAAACTGGCATGTGGACTAGTTACATCTCCGAGGTGGAAAAACAGATGAGGCAGAAAAAACAGCTAAGGTAGAAAAGACAGCCGGAAGCTGATTTTTTTTTTATACTGTATAAACATTAAAAAATGGTTGGAAATTATTTTTTGTATTATATGAGCACTAGAAGACAAATTTTTGTGATTCCCTAGGGTTAGGGTATGTGAAGAGGCACTAGAGACATTGTAAAGTTATAAATAGGAGAAGAGAATAGAAGCATAAGGGACTTTTGGCAGGTGAAAGGACTAGACTGTTTTGTACGATAACTACTTTTCTGCATTAATAAAGAAGGATCTATTTGCCTGGGAAAAGTTAACACAATGATTTTGCTTGGGATATGTGGAATGTTTGTGGAATTATTTCTTCACCATTCATATGCATATTGTGAGATTGTTCCTAGCCGCTTTGAATTAATTATTGGTTGTGAATGCTCTTATTTCTTGTGCAAACATTTATGTGTTAAATGACTAATGGAACACATTAATTACATCAGAGTTATCTTTGATATCGTTTATGTTCTCCTGTAAATGTGCTTATAATATTGAAACAACTATCTGTGAGATTCTTAGGTACATTTCCAGTCTATTGCTCATATTTCATATTTGCTCCCTGCAGGGATATATTCCGGGGCTTCCTAAAATGTTATGCCACTATCGATCTGCAAGAAAATTAATGGACAGCCAATACCATCTCCGTCTGAGATCATACAGTTAGATAGGACTGTCGCTAAAGTAAAGATGTACTTATTAGGTTGTTTGCAGATCCTAAAGTATGTCAATTCATAGATATTATGGTTGTAGATATACCTAAAGCCTATGGATTAATATTGAGCAGGGATTGGTCTACGAAACTGAACGGTTACTTTGAAACAGATTGGTCTCATTTGTGGTTGCCATACCAAAACAGACAAAATCAAATCAAGATACTAAGAGAACATCATATGAAGCACAATGTAACGCAATTGGAAGAAAAGAACGAAGTTGTAAATTTTTCATCTTCAATATTGGGAAATTATTTTTTAGAGATTGAACCAGGGAATTATCAATCAGAAGTTGTTAGCCATGACTTAGACAAACAGTCCGATCTCCTTCAATTTTCACGGACTGATGATATCGATTGTAACATAATAGGATTAGTCACTGACTTAGGTGGTAGCAATACTAACTTAATTAAAACATAAAACATGTTTTGGGTTTTATACTTCGATGGTTCCAAAACCCAATAAGGATCCGGAGCCGTTTCTATTTTGATTGATCCTGAAAGAAAGAAACATTTTTTATCTTGTAGACTAGAGTTTGAATGCACAAATAACACAGCTGAATATGAAGCTCTAGTTCAAGGATTAAAGAAGGCTATTAGTTTGGATGTCAAATATTTAAAAGTCTTCGGTGATTCAGAGATAGTTGTCAGATAGGTAAGAGATACGATTCATAGTCTTTCACCGCACTTAAAAGGTTACCAATCTGAAGACTGGAATTCAATTTCACATTTCGATGCTTTCAATATAAATTCCATTCCTTGATTACAGAATCCTGCAGTTGATTTGTTAGCTACCTCTGCTTCCATATTAGTGCCCACAAATAACAAATTCTCTATTGAATTGGTTTTCAGGCCATCTGTACCTGATAACATTACAAAACTTAGAGTGTTTGATGATGATGATCAAATTATCATCTTCTTAACAAATGAAGATGCCTTCCAAGAATATGTAATTGATGAAGATAAACATGATTTGGATTTGCAGAACAAGGATGCAACTAAAGGAAAATTTATGCCAAAAGGAGTAAGGACTCTTGAAGGACTGTTTGATCTACAAAACAAATTCAGGAGGCCACCCAACGTCAAAACTAATAGCTCCTCAATGCAGCACAAGTTGGTAAACTTAGGTACAGAAGCTGAACCCAAATTTGTTAATTTGGGTAAGTGTTGTTCACCAGGCGAGAGAGATAAGTTCATTCGACTGTTTCAGCAATACAAAGATGTTTTTGCGTGGACTTATGAATATCTGAAAACATATGACACTCGCATCATAAAACACATAATACTAATGAAGCCAGGTGTGAAGCCATTTCAGCAGCAATTGCGAAGAATGCATCCGACGCTTGAACCATTAATACAGAAAGAGTTGAAGAAATTGTTGGAAGCTAAGATCATCTTTAAACTCTGACACTCCGAATGGGTCGCTAATTTAGTCCCCGTGCGAAAGAAGTCGGGAGAGATAAGATTGTGTGTGGATTTTCGGAACTTGAATAAAGATTTTGATAAAGACAACTACCTTGTGCCACCAATGGAGCAGATTTTATAGATGGTATCAAGATCATAACTATTCTCCCTACTAGATGGATTTTTCGGATACAATCAGGTATTAGTAGCGGAAGAAGACCGACTCACGACCACTTTCCGTACAAAGTGGGGAATGTTCGCATATCGAAGAATGTCATTCGGCCTAATTAATGTTGGAGCTACTTTTCAGAGAGCCATGGACATTGCGTTCCGAGGTTTAGTTGGCCACTGCGTGGTCATTTACTTAGATGATGTGACAATTTTTTCTAAGAAAAGGGAAGACCAGTTTTCCACCTAAAACAGATTTTAGATCGTTGCAGAAAATATGGTATATCTCTAAATCCTAAGAAGAGTGTTTTCTTTGTTCTTGAGGGTAAACTTCTAGGTCATATCATCTCTAAGAATGGAATCTCGATAGATCAAGAGAGAGTCCAAGCTATAATCCAGATTCCCATGCCCCACAACAAAAAATATATGCAATCGTTTATGGGCATGATCAATTTTGTTCGAAGGTTTGTGCCTGATTTCGCTCAGATCGTTAAACCTTTGAAACAAATGGTGAAGCAAAGTGTGCAGTTTAAATGGACTGACTTAGAGAAGATTGTGTTTAAGGACATTAAAGCCACCATAGCCAATGCTCCTTCTTTAAGGAGTCCATATTTTTAAAAGGATTTCATCATGTATACTTACGCTTTAGATAACTCTCTGGCATCTGTGCTCACTCAGAAAGGAGAATAAGGAGACGGATATCCAATATCTTTCATGAGCACTGGTTTGCAACGTGCTGAACTAAATTACCCCACTGTGGATAAGCAAGCATATGTAGTGTTTAAAGCGGTAAAACAGTTCAGGCCCTGTATCTTAAAGAACATAACAAAAGTTATAGTACCCCACCCTGCTATCAGATCATTGTTTGTGCAAAAGGAACTGGGGGAAAGAAGGGGAAATTGGGTAACCGCACATTAGGAGTATGATATTGAATTCAAGCCAGCCACCATCATTAAAGGTCAAGGCTTGTGTAAATTACTCACTGAAAATCCAGTCAGTGAAGAGCAGAATTGGGAAAACGAAGCCGAATTAAATCTGATTGAGGTATGTCCTATTTTCACTTCTCTCGAGTATTGGTATAGGCACCTAGTGCATTATTTGCAGCAAGGATATCTACCATGACACTGGAATCCTATATCTACCATGACACTGGAATCCTAAACAGAGAAGGGCACTCTGATTGAAATCAACATCCTATCAAATAATTGATGGAATACTTTTTATAAAGAATTATGATGGGATATTTCTCAAATGTCTTGAGAAAGAAGATGCCGATAAAGTGGTCAAAGAGTTACATGATGGCCTTGCTGGGGGACACTATTATGGAGATACCACGGCTCATAAAATACTCAGAGATGGCTACTATTGGCCCACTCTCTTCAAAGATGCTCATGCCTATGCCAGGAATTGCGATGTATGTCAAAGGAGTGCTGGTAGATTGTCGAAAGCAGCAGGACCATTGCAGCCAGTTATTATCTCTAAACCGTTCGAGCAATGGGGCATAGATGTTATTGGAGAGATAAATCTGAATTCCTCGCTGCAACACCGATATATTCTAATGGCTACGGATTATTTCACCCAGTGGATAGAAGCTATTCCGCTACGCAAAGTGAACGAAGACACAGTTATCAAGTCTTGCAAGAAAATATCATAACCAGGTTTGGGGTTCCAATTTCTCTAGTTTTTTATAATGCAACTTATTTTTCATCTGTGAAATTAAATGCATTTGTTTACAAAAGAGGAATTAAATTGCACTATTCAACAAATTATTATCCCCAAGGAAATGGACTAGTTGAATCCACAAATAAAAATCTCATCCGAATCCTTAAGAAAACTGTTATTGAGAATCAAAGAAACTGGCATGTAGCTCTTCCAAATGCCTTATGGGAAGATAGAGTCACCCCAAAGAATGCCTTAGGATTCTCCCCTTTCACACTGGTCTATGGGAAGGAAGCTATAGTCCCACCTAACATACTGCTCCCATCCTTACAGCTAGCCCAAGCCTCTTGCGGTTCCAGTAGTCAAGTCCTCCAGTCACGAATCAATACCCTGCTTAAACTTGAAGAGTCGCGGCAAAAGGCCAAAGACAGATTCCACCAACACCGGGATATTGTCAAAAGGTGGTTTGATAAGCGGAAGTCTAGCAAAAAGAGTTTTGAAGTGGGTGACTTAGTTCTGAAGTGGGATCACCCACATGATGAAAAGGGGAAGCATACCAAGTTTCAACAATTATAGCTTGGCCCTTACCAAATTTCCGAAAAGCTCGGCTCGTCAATATATAAACTAAAAATTTTAGAAGGGGAGGAAGAAAACCTTCCTGTCAACGGCCTTGCTTTGAAGCAGTACTTCACTTAGGTCTAGGGACACTTTTGTACATAAATAAACATTGTTTTGCTTTTCTAGGTTTACTTTTCTGCTTGAGTTGTTTTGAGTTGTTGCTTTCTTTCATTAGATTCTTTAGTCTGTTTTGTTTGATTGCTTTCATTCGATCTTTTTACCTTGCTTTTGTTTGAGTTATTTATTTTTTAATAATAAATCTCATCCCAACTTATTAGTATAATGGAAAGATAGGGCTCTGATCAAATCTTAAAGTTTTTGAGAGGGAAGAATCGACTTACAAAGAAAGTTTATCTATGTGACTTTGCTTTGTTGACTAGTTTTTAGAAAGGGGATCCTCTTCGGTTTCATATCTGGGTCACGATAATCCCTGTTAAATATCTGAGATTTATGATTTCTGGATTACTATCTCGGGGCTCCATTCACTCTCACATTAATGATTGTCTCAGGAAGTTCACTACAATTGACCCACAGAGAGGAAGCATGTCTCACAAATGTATGGTATTTAAAATAATCCCATGCTACAAATCAAAATCCAAAAGAGCTTGTATCAAAGAGTCTATTTTCTAGGAAATCTCACCTCCATTAAAGCATGGTTGAGAAAGCAAAGACATCCAATCGAGAAAGCTGTTGTAATGGTCAGCCCAACAAGGTTCTTCTCCGTCCGTGAGCATGACAATCAAATAAATCTCTTGCTCACACAAAAGGACATTATGGATGAGAGAACCCAAGTCAAATGTTGAAGATTAAAAGAAGCTATCATGGAAAACTTAGATGACAAAATTCATCAATAAAGAAAGCATCTAAAAGAAATGCTAACAGCATGGGAATGAGGAACAAACGAATATGTCTGTGGGATTTTGTTACGATACTGTGAAGTCCTATTTAGTTGACATCTGAAAGATGGATTTTAAAATGAACTCCACATTTAGGCCCTAAGAGAGTTGTGGAGAAGTCTGATTCAAAGTTGCCTTTTCCCTAGTGACCAATATGATAAGAGTGACCACCCCCTTTGCAGAATCTAGACAGTGTAAGCAAATTGTTACATATGGGTCCAACAACATGTAAGTTTTCTGACCTTGGAAATAGATTAATTCAAAGATCTGTGTTCACCAGGGAATTGGCAATTGTTGTTGCTACAAACTGATCCCCATAATTTTCAAAAAATTATAGGGCCCCTCCTTTTATTTTAGAGTTTTGTAGTCTCTCGAAAGTCTGGTTTTTGACCCTTAAGTTTTTCTTAGAAAGTTTTCAAGAAAAGTTGTCTTTTTGGCTAAGGCAAAACTTCAAGTCTTTTTCTCAAAGATGGTCGCACAGTTTTGTTTGTTTTTGGCCGACGGTGTCGGAGCTTTTTAGTATATTTTTTCTGAAACAATCGCAAAGTGGTCACAACCTTTTCGATTATTTTTTGCCAACCGGTCGCTTATTTTCGCCGACCATTGTGCTGTCTTTTAGCTTACTTTTTTTCGACCGATGCACTATTTCGTAGCTTACCTTTCGTCAACCGGTCGCAGCTCCTTGAGCTATGTATTGTCGACCGTTACACCGATTTTGTCTTTTCTTTGCCGATCCTTGTCGCGACGTTCCGGTCGCAATTATTAACGCTTAAATCGTCGACCTTTTCGCTAGAGTTATGGTAAAGTCCACCAATCGTTTCGCTAACTTGGATCTTATCTCGCCGATCGCCTTGTTCCACCAAGTCGTTCGCCGTCATATGGCTTAAACCCGCCGACCGTTTCGCAAATGCTTGTGGCAAAATCATCGCAGCTGTCGGCGCAATTTTTTTTTGGAAAGCACGAAAGTGGACCGGTAGGGACACTTAATGAACCCCGTGCGCATTTATTACTAACCTATCTGAATCCCATGCGATTTAAATGCCTGGAATTTTATATATAGAGGGGGTTTTTCTCGTTGTTTCCACCGTTTGCAAAAAACTAAACGCCGTTCAAAAGCACCTTTGGTCTACTACCAGTCAGAAAGCACCAGGTTGACACCAATCGCCAGGTCGTTTTTCCCAGCGAGCCTTTCCGTCGTTGACAAGTAGGGGGTTTCTTAACACTGTCCCGTTTTCTTTTGGCTGCTGAAAGTAATTCTTATGCACTTGTTAGCTGCTAATTGGTCTTAAAGGTTTTAGGATTGATTTTTTCTCTATTGCGGCCTTAGTGCCTCTATTTTATTGTTTCTCTTGAAACCGCCAAACCGCAAGCATACTTCCCCGGTCACCATTGCCCATTTTCCCGCGTCAGCCGTCACAGTTTCAGCCTTTTTCCCCAGGGGGTTAACTCCGTGTGATTTAGTTGCTCATGGGAATTTTGGGAAAACCCTTGCATCGGCCTTGCCAGTTTTGACATGTGGCTCACGTTCATTTTGAAACTAATGTCAAAATATTCCCTTAGCAGGGTTCACGCAACGTCTCCCCCAGTGGTGGTTTTATCTCGTTGTGTCCATTGGCCACTTTTAAGACCACGAAGAAGTTATCTTTTGAACAGGGTTTCCACACAAGAGTCACCCCATTTGATGGATATCACACAGTCACTATGCTTTGCACTTTAATGCACATACGCGTTTCTTTTAGTAGATACTTCCTCGACATGAATTTCAGTTTAAAATTTAGCTACTTGTATAGATGTTTTTTCTTTCATAAGCTATTCATACATTAGGAAAAGGCTTCGTCCGTCGCCTATCAGTTGTTTGCCTAAAAGCTAGATTTGCTCAAATGTTAGCTGCATGGTTTTCTTAAAAAAAAAAATCCATTTTCCCGGCATAAATAGTTTGCATCCTGAAATATAAATAATTCCGCAGAGCACCTACAACGCTTACATTCTGTTTAAATCATGCTCATTGATCATGGTTGATTATATATAAATGTGTTTCTTGAGTTTCTACCTTAATGAGCAGTTTTGGAAATGGAAATTAACACTCATATCGTCTCAAGTTTTGTTCTGCTTAATTCACCGCATCATAAAAACTATACGGTTCATTATGATTCCTTATTTGTTCTTTCGGTGTCGTTACAGATTTGATATGCACATGCGGTCTGCCAGAAGTAAAGCTAAGCTAGTCGAGTCAGAATCAGACGTAGAAATCCTTTTGGACACCTCAGTTGAAACGATGTTTGGAGACACTAAAGTTGTGGCAGGATCTGCTCCAGAGTTTCAATGGGGTGAATTATACAGGGCTATAAGAGACCAAATTTTCCTTGAAGCATCCATTGAAGAACTAATGGTTTATCATAATATCAATAAATCTATCCTTCATAAGGAAGCCACTTTCCCAGATTAGTTTCCATGCTCAGAAGTTATTGGTTGGATCCTGCCCCAAGTAAATACCGACACCAAGATCATCTCAGATATTAGCGGGTCGGGGCTCGTATCTTTCCAACCAGACTTTATCACTGCAGCATAAAATTTTCCCTTCCCTAAAGTACTAATGAATGATAAGTGGATATAAGGGCTCAAAATGGATCCTTTAGATTGCGCCAAAAATATGGCGATCATTGAAAAACAAACGAGATCGAGGACTAGTGGAGAGTACGAGAGTCAGCACCTGAGGACTCCATACAGAATCATCGCCCTAATGTTGAGCCAAGTTTTTGTCCTGGCAAACGGAAACATGTATAAAATTGGTTGGGTTCCGTTGATGTACTACATTGACAAACAGGGTACAGTGTTCAACTGGGCGGACATAATCTCTGATAGCATGTGCTCACATATAACTGCAGCACAAGGGGGGTTAACACAAAATAAAGTTGATTTCTTTATGTCCTCTTATTTGGTGGACTGCATATTCATCAAGCACCCTTTCCCTGATTTGGGATGCGTCTGGAACCATAAGGAGTCTCCCCTCTACGTGGACTACCAAATAACATGGGCCCATAAGTACATGAGCCATTACACCCGGATTTGTGAAAGGTTCATTATGCCCTTGTATCAGCTGATTTTCCAAGAAGAACCAAATTGTCTGTCGGAGAATGCTATGCCAGTCATATAAGAATTCAGAGATTATTACTTCTCCTTTGAAGGAACATTTATCAGAATGAGTGGAGGAATTCGACCCCCTTCTCTGTTGCCTCAGTGTGCCACTGACTACGTCGTGCATAAAGAAGCCGTGAGTCAAATCTTCATCGATGGAGTTAGGAGGGTTCTCCATGACAAGAAGAAGGCTGCCTATCCACCGATGTTGTTTACTATCGGATCATACCAGCTTCATAAGGAAAAGGATGGTGTAGAATTTGCTCAAGATTTAGAAGTTTTCCATTTCGGAACAAAGAGTTTCAGAAGGCATGATCTCGAAGGTAAAGTTGTTGCCCACTGTCTTTCCTACCGGATCACTTTTGATTACACACATCTACATGACAAAGATGAGGCATTATTTCGGAACACAAAGAATATGAAAGAATTGGGTAAGCGCTATCGCCCCAAAAGCAAAGCTGGTTCCAGTTCCAAGGCTAGCACTGCTAAGGAGGCTGAGCAACAGAGGCAAAGAAAAGAAGAAGAAAAACAACGTCAGGATGCAGAGATTGTCAGAATTCAAAAGGAACAAGATGAGAAAATTTAGAGAGAGGAAGTTGAAAGACTTCGGGAAGAAGAAGCTGATAGACTACGGAAAGAAGAAGCCGAAAATATAAAAGAGGAAGAGGCCGCAAAGTTACAAGATATGAAAGAAAGAGCATAAAAGGAAGCGGCGGAACAACAAAAGAAAAAAGAAGAGGAGGAAAAGTCCAACGAAGCTGTGGAACAAGGAATCCCAAGCACACAAGTCACGGACATAGACATACCCAAGACAACCATCGGAGGACACTCCCCACTTCCAGATCTCGCACTCACCCCGTTTACACCTTCCAAGCGGCACACAGTGGCGAGTTTGGATACAATCTTTTTCGACTCTAAAAGGAAGGCTATGATGAGGAAGTCAGAAAAAAGAATGAAATGTCCAACCTACCAGGATGTTGTTACAGTAACAGAGAGCGCAATCTTTGATGGAACTCACAAGGACCCTCAGTTCACAGCAGCAACCAACGTAGCTACAGCATAAGCGAGTGTTGACAATGTCAATAAGTTGATAGAGGACATGAGAAAATGGAAGGATAAACTCTTTAAAGTAAAAAAAAAATTGATGAAAGAGGTACCAGAAGGATTGGAATTGAAAAGGAAGCATAGTGCCCTCCTGTCTGAAAAGGAGAGGATTGTCGAGGATTACCAGCTCCCAGAAGGTGAAAAGGATGCACTGACTATGCAATTAGTAATTACAGAAGACAAGAAGAGAGATTTAGAAACTCTCATCAAAGAGTTGGAGGAGAGTGAGGCTGAAAATAGGCAGCAGATTGGGAACTATAAGTCCTAGTTCGAAATACTGACAGAGGAAAAGGAGCTTTTGGTAGGGCAACTGAAAGTTGCAGATGAAAAAAGGCAAGACTTAACTCCTTTCCATGAGTAGGCATGTGACTTACAGAGAAAAATTCACCGGTCACAGGAACTCATCACAGAAGAAGTATGCAAGATGAAGGTAATGATTTCAAGGATGAAGGAAATCGATGCCGAAGCTCTAAGACTCAGAAGGAAGTACGTGCGCATCATGGAAGATATCAGGAAATAAATTGAATTGAGAAAAGGGAAATCAGGTTTCCCTGGAAACCTACCTCTAAAGACCATGGAAGATTCACAGCTGGATTTAGGTCTCATTGAATTTTGTAGAAACTGGGGTGTAAAAGTAAATGTCAGAATCCAGAAAACCATTGGGCGGTGTACCGAATTCTACCTGAAAATTCATGAAACCCACGAGAAGTGCCAGATGGTTAAACCATAGACCATAGAATATTTCCCTGTCATAGACCAATGCCTGTCAGAGCTGCAGATCGAATTGAACACAGTTATAGACTACATAAGGAAGATAGACGTCCTAACAGCAGAAGATCTCCATCGGTTCATTGGGCAAGCTTCCATTCATGCCTACTTTCTAGAGGACATCTCCCCGACAATAGCAGCAGAAGTAAAAGTTATTTAAGCAGAGTTTCCTAAACATGAAATCTCTATAAAGATGATGACCCCTATACGAAGCAACATTATTGTAAGAGAAACTGGCATGTGGACTAGTTACACCACTGAGGTGGAAAAAATAGCTGAGGCAGAAAAGACAACAGGAAGCTGATTTTTGTTTTTTCTATTGTATAAACATTAAAAAACAGCTAGAAACTATTTTTTGTATTAGATGAGCACTAGAAGACAAATTTTTGTGATATCCTAGGGTTAGGGTATGTGAAGAGGCACTAGAGACATTTTTCAAGTTATAAATAGGAAAAGAGAATATAAGCATAAGGGACTTTTGGCAAGTGAAAGGACTGGACTGTTTTGTACGAGAACTACTTTTCTGCATTAATAAAGAAGGATCTATTTGCTTGGGAAAAGCTAGCACATGGATTTTGCTTGGGATATGTGGAATGTTTGTGGAATTATTTCTTCACCATTCATATGCATACTGTGAGATTGTTCCTAACCGCTTTGAATTAATTCTTGGTTATGAATGCTCTTATTTCCTGTGCAAACATTTATGTGTTAAATGAGTAATGGAACGCTTTAATTACATCAGAGTTATCTTTGATATTGTTTATGTTCTGCTGTAAATGTGCTTATAATATTGAAACAGCTATTTGTGAGATTCTTAGGTACATTTCCAGTCTATTGCTCATATTTCGATTTGCTTCCTACAGGGATAGATTAGATTAGATGGTTCAGATTTATTTTGATTAGATTACATGCATTTAGATAGGGCACTTGCATATCATCTTTAAATATAAAATACATAAACGGTTGATTGGGCTGCAACCGGTGAACACAAAAATTTAAATCACATACGGTAGTCGGGAGGTTAACCGGACGGATTCCCCACACCAAACGGTGAGCGATCTAATTGGCTTGCTTACCGGGGAGAATCCCTAACTGTTGTTGCTACGAATTTCGGGGCATCAACACACTGTCATTGTTTCTGATCACTCCTCCAAATCCGGACGAACCGGGGTTCCCTTTAGAATCCCCATCAAATTTTAGCTTGAAATGACCTCTGGGAGGAAGGTGCCATAAATGAGGACTAGCAGGAGCCACCATCTGGGACCGAATCCTTCTCCATGCTTGAGGAGAGCAGTCCAACCCCCATCCCGCTAGATTCCATTTTTCTTGGTCATCTATTTCCCAGTCTCTATCTGTCCATGGGGTAATTTTAATGGTTTCCTGGATATGCTTGCTAACTTGGTTCCAGACCGTCTGCATCGAGTTCTTTTTTCCCTCAAAGATCCTCCCTTTTCTCTCCTTCCAGATAGCCCACATTAGAAAACCCGGAAACATGAGCCAAATCTTAAGGATGACAATATTTTTGAATGCCTCCTTATCCCAATTTTTGTTAGTTAGGGGTGGTTTTCTTCTGACTAGGTCCGTTCTTCAAAAAATTGCCGCTCCATAGTCCCACAGAGAAGAAGCCAAGGGTTAGGAGTCTAAGAGATCGTTTATAGACTCATCCTCGCTTTAGCAGAGAACACACCAAAAAGGGTCGTGCATGCCTCTTCTTATGAGGTTCTCACCTGTCAGGATACGCCTGTAAGATACCAACCAGATGAAGGTGGCTATTTTAGTCCAAGGGTTAAAATCCCAGATGTCCTTCCAGTCCATCCTAGGAGGATCCTCGTGGTTAAATAGCAGGTCACGGGCCTGTTGTTGCAGCAACATCCCCCCCCAAATTTTTTTGTACATATTGGGGCCCCTCCTTTTATTTTTTGAAAAGCTGCCTTAAGAGTCCATTTCCATCTTTCATCTTTGTTCTCAATAGAAAATCTTGCTTTAAAAGTGTCCAAGTTTTCTTCCAAATGATAGAATTCGTGAAGCCTTCCCGAAGATGCAGAGCTTTTCAGAATCCTTCCCCGCAGTTCGGAAGCATTCGAGTTTTCGTCCCGAAACAGCGGGAGTTAATTGCATAAGCCTTTCCAAAAGGAACTTAGAAACTTTTCCAAAACGTCGCGGAAGAATTCGAGGAAGCCGCCTGAAACTGGCGGAAGCCACTCACATAAGCTTCCCGAAAAGGGACTTAAATTTTTTTGGCTCATAAGTTGCGGGAGCCATTGGCAAATTCTTTCCGAAATGGCGGAAGAAGTCAAGAATTCCTTCCGAAAGCTGCGGACGTCTTCACTTTATCTCCTCGAAACTTTGAAGGGACTTAGAAACTTTTGGAAATTTGCGGAGCCTTTGGACTTTTCCTCCCGAAACTGCGAAGCCGTTCAAACTATCTTTTCAAAACTACGGAAACGTTCGCCTTATTCTCCCAAAAAGCCGCCGGAGGTTCCCTTTAAAAAATGCTTAAGTCTTTTCTCGACTGATGCGGAACCGTTCGAGTTTTCTTTCCACAATTGCGGAAGCCGTTTGTGGAGACCTTCAGGTTATCCTTCCGAAACCCCGCGAACACTTAGAAATTTTGGTTTGATTTGCGGACGTCTTCACTTTATCTCACCGAAACAGCGGAGCCATTTCGCCAGTTCCTTCCGAAACGGCGGGAGCAAATTTCGAGAGCTTTCCGCAACGTCGGAAGCAAGCCCGGCCGATACTTAGAAAATTTTCTCAAGTTTTCGGAAGCCTTTTGCAGAAACATTCGCGAAAGCCTTTCGAAACTGCGGAAGCCATTTACGAAAGCTTTCTGCAATTTCGGAAGCTTTCACGTTATCATCTCGAAAAGGGTTGCCAAAAGGACTCAAACGCTCATTTAACTGCGGGAGTTGTTCGCCAATCCCTTCCGCAACGTCGGCAACTTTTGCGGAATCTTTCCGCAATTGCGGAATCCAATTGCGAATAGATATCCGTAGTCCTCCCGAAGCTAAGCCTCCAAAGGTTAAATTACGGAAAGATTCATGATTCTCTCCCGAAACACCGAAGGGCTTCGGCGTAACCTTCCGCAAACGACGGGTGAAATTCACGGGTTTGTCCCGCAGATGGTGGTCGCGCGCAAATCGAGACTGCTTGACATGACCGAAATGGATGATATATTAAAACCCGTTTTAAATGCGCCACCCACCCCGCACGTGCCAGCTCATTTAAATAGACGGTGGGGGTTTCGAGCCAAACATATTGTTATTTTTCGATTGGCAAATGACGTGGAACGCCGCGCAACCACTCCAGCTCAACTCGCTCGTCCACGTACTCGTCCACCTCATTCGGCTATCTTCGTCATTGCCAGGTAGGATTCTAACCGTTAAATTTTGTCTCCCACGCGTCAGATTACCTTTGGGTGTTCTTGTTTTCTAAGACTATAGGAATTGGTTGGATTTTGACAGGTAAAATGCCCGTCATGGGCTGTTTTGTCCGTCAAATGCGGTCTAAATTTCGTATTTCCTGTCGTTAAAAAAACAAAGAATGTGTGAAAACGCTTGTATATTGGTTTAAAAAAAAAACCATCAATTTGGATGGATGGATTTTTTCCAAATTCCCCCCGAGGCCCCGTGGACTTTTCGTGTCCCCAGCCGAAAGCTAAAACTGTAGCCAACCGGGCTTTTTCATAAGCCTCAGTCCCGGCGTAGCCACTACCCAATTTAAATCCTAAGACAGGCGCCATCGCCCCTGATCAAACCAGCCGTAGGATGCCCCGTCAAATATTATAAATAACAATAGCGGTTGGGATGAAACTCCTCGCCTGTGTGTCAACGCGGAGGGTCCTCCCTGGTCTCGTATTAAATTTGTTTCAACCCCAGACTCGCCCGCCACTAATCATTAAAAGCACCATGGCGAAGGACACCATCCCTCCTAGAGCTGGACCGAGAGCAGGTTGCTTCCGCAACATGCTTATCCTCTCAGGAGCATTCCAAACCCGCCCCTTTAAAATAATTAGGATGTTTAAATCTAGATTTCTTGTTTGGAATGGTGTTTTTGCTTCCTAACATACAGCTTCACATTGTATTTATCTCATTGACATGTTAAAATGGTGATGCTCTCTATTAAAATCTCACAGTATGTTGCACATTTTTATAATGACTGGTGTTTGGTTGCTATCAGGGATAAGTCAAAATGCCAAAAGGTGGTAGGAAGAAGGCTAAGATGACAGAAAAACAGCCTACACCACTTAAAACTGAGACCACACTCCAGGATACTAGGTGCACCACCGGTGTTTCGCCTGAAATCCGATGGGGTGATATCTACAGAATGATCCGAGACCAAGATATCCCGGACATGTTGCTAGAAGAGGGGCAGATTTATCTAAATATCAAAGCCTCGAGCATAACTAGAGCTGCTACCCGCCCTGAACTGTTCCCATGTTCTGAAGTAATCGGGTGGATACTCCAACATGCCGATGCGGAAGGGAGAGTAATTCATGACAGTAGGAAGACAACCATTGCCTCGTTTCACCCAGCATACCTGGCTGTGGCCTACAAATTTCCCCGCGCCCAGCAATCTCTGACTGATGAATGGTTGGGCCAGATGAACAATGTTGAGATGGCCAAAAATCTATTGGTCGCAGGAAAGCATTTGAGAAAGAAAGGAAATGACGAATATGACGTCCAGAATCTGAGACCTCCTTTCAGATTGATCGCCTTGATGTTGTGCAGAATCTTCGGCATGCCAGATGGCACCGTGTACAAGATTCAGTGGGTCCCTATCATCCACTTCATGGCATTTAAAGGAACTGTGTTTGACTGGGCCACTCTCCTGTCAGATAGTTTAGCCTCAATGATAATTGCTGCAAGAGAAGTACTAGCCTTGAAGAAGGCAGAATTTTTCATGTCCTCATATCTGATTGATTGTGTTTTGGCCAAGGTGGATTTCCCCAAATTGGGCTGCACATGGGATAAGGCCACCACCCCGGTCTATACCGCTTTCAGGATGTTGTGGGCTCAGAATTACAAACCCAGCTATAAGCTCATCTGTGAGGGGTTCATCATGCCCCTATATGAGCAGCTATTCAAGGAAGAGCCCAACTGCCTGTCAGAGAATGCCATGGAAGTCCTTGAAAATTATGGAGATTTTTATTTCTCGGAGCAAGGTACCTATCTCAGAATGTTTGGACGAACTAAAGCTCCATATATTTTGCCAAGATATGCTACAGATTATGTGGTCCTTAAGGAAGCAGTAAGACAAATCTTCCTGGATGGAATTGGAGCAATGCTCCACAAACAACATAAGGCTTCCTTTCCCCCTCTACCTTTCTGCATAGGGGCTTACAAGTTCTCGGGGTTTGCCTCAGCCGAAGAGTTTGTTCAGGAGCTGAAATCCTTCCACTTCGGTGAGGTAATCTTCCACAGGAATGACATGAAGGGAAAAGTTGCTGAGCACTGTAAGGATATTTATGCTCATTTCGAGTATTCTCATTATCCTGATGCCGAGGAGGAGGTATTCCGGGGCATCGGCAACATGGCTGAGATACGGATCTGTCGCCAAGGCACTGGAGCAAGCTCTAGCTCAACCAAGGTCCAGAAGACCAGCCAGCAGAAGGAGAAAGAAGCTGATGATGCCCGAGCTCAGGAAGAGCTCAGATTAAGAGAGGAAGCAAGGTTACTCCAGGAAGCTGAGGAAGCCAGGTTGCAGCAGGAAGCTGAAGTGGCAAGAATGCAACAAGAAGCCGAAAATGAAAGGCTACAGAAAGAGGCTGAGGAAGCCCAACAGCAGAAAGAGGTTGAAGAGGAAAGGCAACGGAAAGAGAATGAAGATCAGCTGCAAGCTGAACAAGCTGAGGTAGAGCGGAAAGCAGAAGAAGAGCTGAAAGCAGGAAAAGATGCCCAAGCAAGTGGATCCGGTGTCCAAGACATGGAAATAGACGCTCCTCAAGCAGGTGGCTCTAGTACCCAAAATATGGGAATAGATCCAGCTCAGGGAGTCCGGACTCCACCAGCTGAAGAAGAAGTAGACATTATGGACCTCCCAATTGTCCCGTACACTCCATCAGGAAAACATACGGTGTCCAGGTGGAATGAATTTGTCTATGATAAGAAAAGGAAAGCAATGGTCCTTAAATCGGAAGAGAGGATCAAAAGACTCTTCCAGGAGGATATCATTACCCACCGGGACGTCACTGTGTTGTGGGGAAAATGCACCTATAGTTCAGGGGAGAAACTACCAACTTACGGTGATAAAGATAGACTTACAAGCATTCTGCAAGTACCACAAATAAAAGAAGAGATCAGGGTTTAGAGATGTAGGTACCTTATTCAGAAGGTTGATCCTAGCTTTGCTTCCCTCGCTCTTCAATGCTTATCCAGTGTTGCAATGCCCGGACCTGCAAAACAACTTGATACCTTTCTCAAATACATTTGACTACATATATAATACTGATATCTATAATGGAAAGAGACATCAAACTATAATCAAACAGTAATCAAATCTGATACACGTTAATAGATCATATTTGGAAAGAGAAGAACATCTGATCTTTATTAATGAATGAAAGCAAGTACATATAATTATACCTTCCTTCAAGCTTGGCACTTCACGAAACCTAGATTCAAGGTCTCCTGCTTCTGTTCTCCAAGGATCCCAGCCTCTAAGCAATTGTACTAGGGTTTACCAAAAATGAAGCACAAGAGAGCGGGATGAGGGTCTCCATTCCTCCAGCATAACTTTGTAATAGGGCTTGGTCCTTTCACATGACCCTTCTACCCTCCTTATATAATCAATGAGGAAGAGGAAAAGAAGTTATAACCACTCAAGAGGTTTCCCAACCAACTTAACTTACTTGAATTTCGAGATTTTGACCAAAACAGGGGTGTACGCTACTCTATAGTAGACAAAGTCGCGTACACATGGAAATGGGCGCTACTTTAAATGAGACAAAGTCACGTACACACGCTACTATTATAACAGTGGAGTCGCGCTCATATTGAAAAATGGCCAAAAACGGGCTTTTCTGCTCATTTTCAGGAGATGGTTTGGTCTGGAAAAATGTTCCTAAGGGTCATATACATCAAATGGGTCAAGAATGAGGTAATTTCAACCATTTTTAGTGTCCCAAATGACTCCTCCATCCACAAATGTCCTGTTGTGTGACTGAACTTGTTCTCAAGAAGTGTCGTCATGCGACCAAGGGAAGCAAGTGTCGTCACGGACGGAGAGGTGTCATTTCAAGCTATAACACACTGTAATGCGGAATACATATAAGGATCCCTTAGCTATGGCATCCGTAGTTGTAGAAACAGCAAAAGCATCACTGGACAATGTAGGTGTTATAGTTAGAGAAAATGAATTGACGAAGAGGAGAGCTCGTACGCTACAATAGACTGTGGCTAATGAGAAAGCCTACAGGGATCTTGTGGTAAACAAGTAGAATTGCCTGTATGTCGAGCATAAAGAGCTATCAGGCAAGTATAACCAGCTGGAGGAGGAAAAGGACCAACTAACACTCCAGATGATGATTGTGGAAGCACAGAAGAATGAAGCGGAAGATAAAGCATCCCAGCTAGAAGCAGACAAGCGGGCATTAGATGAGCAATTAGAGCAAGCTGAGAGCAGAACGATGGACATGTCTCCCTTCCATGAGATGTCCTGCAGCATCCTGAAGCAAATGCATGAGACTCAGGGGCTAATCACTAATGAAGTTTGCAAGCTCAAGGCCATGGTGGTCAGGTTAAAAGAAATTAATGCGGAGGCCCATAGGCTCAAAGCTAAGCATACCCGTGTCAAGGAAAATATCTTGAGCCAGATAGAATGGCGAGAAGGAAAAGGGGATTTCCCCACACATCTCCCATTTAAGTCTGTGGAAGGTTTTAATGAAGACGTAGCCCTTTTGGAATTCTGCAGAAGCTGTGGCAGTAAGCTAATGGCCAGTGTGCAAGGGACAAGGGATAGGATCAACGGTATGTATCAAAGAATCCAGGGAGTGCATGACAGGTGCAAATTGAATTTCCCGCAATCCCTCGATGACTTCCCGAGTGAAGAACAACGCTTGGCTGAACTAAAAGAAGAACTGGGCATCCAGACCGAATATGTGAAGAAAATTGATGTCCTATCAATTGACGGCCTCCAACATTATATTGGAATGTCATTAGTCCACAGCCATTTGCTTAAAGAAGTACATCAAGCTGCAGTGACGGAAGTTCAAGGCATTGGAGCAGAGCTTAGAAAAAATGTGATTTCTCAGAAAATCTTGCTCCCTGCTTCCGTAAACATAGTCATAAGGGACACTGGCATTTGGTATAGTTATATTGTAGAGGTGGAGAAAAAAACAGAAGCAACAGCTATAGCAGCTAGCTCATTTTCCTCTCTCCCTGCAGCAGCAGAAATGACAGTAGGCTCAACTCCTCCTTCCCAAACCATTCCAGCAGCAGCAGTGAGCTCGATCCCCTCTTTCCCAGTAGTGACAGAAACTCCAGCTGGCTCGAGTGCCTCTCCTAAGGCAGCAACAGAAACACCAGTAGTTTCAAGTGCCTCCCCTAAGGCAACAGCAGCAGCAACTGTTGGTTTGAGCGACCCCCTTCAAGCTGAAGCACACGTGCAGGAATGAAAGCGCTGAGTTAGAGCATGAATTCTGATTTTTGTATTTTTGGGGCTTTTCAGATGTGTAAAAATGTGGAACTATGGGATAGCTGTCCCTATTTTTTGTTAAAATGATTTCTGTAAATGAAAAGGAGTCACAATTTTGTTTGTTATAGAAGAAAATCCCTGTAGATGACAAGTGTAAGAGGCCAGGTGGCAGCCCAAAGGGCAATTTTGTAACTATAAATAGAAGTTAGGAAGGATTAGACTGGACTTTTGGCAGGGAATCATTTTTTGAGAGCTGTACGAGCTATCTTGTATTGGTTCTAAGAAAATAGAATTTTTCTAATAAAAGCCTGGAGAGGACGTTTTGCATGGGAATAAAGACGGATGTGTATTGGATTATTCTGGTGGCTTCCATACTTTAATGTGAGATCTTTCTTACTGTCTGAATTATTTCTTTGTAACTAATGATTTTACTCCTTTCTGTGCAAACGAATTCTCCTTCTCATGAGTAATGAATGTGTTTCATATCAAATTAGAAGCTACCTTCTGATATCTCTCATTTTGCTGTAGCTTTACCTGTAAGAATCAATGGCTATCTGTTCTTTCTTTATGATATCTACTACAGCTCATTGCTCATGCTTTAATTTGGCTCCTTGCAGGGACAATTAGATTTATTTCATGTGTTTTTTAGACTTAG
Organism: Larix kaempferi; assembly: GCA_027924585.1. Classification (NCBI taxonomy): domain Eukaryota; kingdom Viridiplantae; phylum Streptophyta; class Pinopsida; order Pinales; family Pinaceae; genus Larix; species Larix kaempferi. Next base: position 12,890,065 of record BSBM01000138.1, on the reverse strand, counting down.
ATCTGTTCTTTCAGTTTTTCATCTAGATTAAATAATCTTGCTTCTCTGTTTCATGAGCAATAAATGTGTTTTATATTAAATTAGAAGCTATCTTCTGAGATCTTTTATCTTGCTGTAGCTTTCTCTTTAAGATTCAACGGCTGCCTGTTCATTCTTTAAAGATAACTCTTACAGCTCATTGCTCATGCTTTAAATGTGCTCCTTGCAAGGATAGGTAGATTTACTTCAGTTTTAGACTTAGATCTGTTCTAGTTTTGCATTTAGATCAAATATAAATTAGGCACTTGCATCTCATTAAAAAATATAAAATCAAAAGAACGGTGGTTCGGGCCATAACCGATATAATCGGAATAAAACTCCAAACCAACGGTTGTCGGAACCGCTAACCGGACGAATTCCCTATACCAAACGGTAGATAATCTAATTGGGATCATCTATCGGGGAGAATCCCTTTTTGATTGATGGTACGATATCCGAGGCATCAACAGTTTTTGGCGCTAGAAGGAGGGCCTAAAAGTGCATGGCTGATAGAGGAAAATCTCCCACTGCCATAGATGACACTGAAAACCCGCTTAAAGAAAGCATTTCAAACAGCCCATATCTTGAATTATCAAATCAAGAACGCCTCATTTCTGATCCTGAGCATCAAGAAGCTTTATACGCTGTCCCTTTTACAGAAATAGAATATTTGAGAAGGCATACAAGATCCTACGTTAGGCAGCTAGGTGGTTTAAACGCTGTGAATTTTCTCCCTAAGAAAACTACCCCTCGAAAAGAGCCACAATATACCCGAGATTCGATTCTTGTTCAAAGTTTTGAAGAACTTGTGAATTTGACTTTGGAAGAAATTTCAGACACTCTTAACAAGGCAGATCTTGAAAACTTAGAAAAAATTTCAGACCAGGAAAACCTTGAAGAACTAATTACTCCAAAGAGTACTCCCCAGAATTCACCATACAATCCTCCGCCAGGGTCTCCACATCCAAACATGGTTGTACCTGCTTGGAGAGCAAGGGGAGCGCTGAACCTAGCTAGACCATTCCATAATCTTCCGAAAAACCCAGAAAAGGTCTTGCCTAAGTTCGATCCAGGGAAAGCCATTTCGGCGGAAGACCATCTCAAGAGTTTTTACTTAGCTCTGAACCTTTTGAACGTACAACATGAAGACGTAGTTTGCACGCTGTTTCAATATACATTCGAGCCAAAAGTATCATCCTGGTACTTTAGCCTACAACCCAGCTCGATCTCTAGTTGGGATGAATTCGAAAATTGTTTCTTAAAGAAATACGGAAACCAAAAGACTGTGGCAACGCTTATGAAAGAACTCTTATCCATGAGAATGGAAAAGAAAGAAAATGTTCAATATTTCAATCAAAGATTTACAACGCTGTTAAATAACTTCAGTGAAGCTAATAAACCAGCAGAGGAGTCTCTGATTGAATACTATACAACCGCTCTTGAAGGGCCCATCGCAATGTTCGTGAAAAGGTCCAAGAAAACTACCCTGATAGAGAACTTTGAGGAAGCTAGAAAGGTCGAAGAAGAAGCTGATAGCATTGCTAAACATGCCTTAGATGTAGAACCAAAACCAGCAGCTAGTAAAAAGACCTTGCTGCTCACTAGAGGTAAAGAAGAGCCATCTACGGACATGGAAAATGTAGTCAAGATGATGCAGAAATTATCTAATAAAATTGTAGATCTCGAGAAAGACAAGGCTGCTAGCACATCTAGGAAACCTTTCAAGCCATTTTATAAAAGAAGGGAAGATGGTGATCAAACTCATCCACCAATGAATACTTCCCCTGTCTTAAACTTGAACGAAATCGGGATGGAAAATTTCTGCACTTTTCATCAAGAACGACATTCGAAAAAGAGCTGCCCGCAATGGATTAATTCCATGAGCTTAGTCATGAACCAAATGCTAGATTCACAGATCCCAGACCAAGATGACTCTCCAGAGGAATCGAGCCCTGAGTTAAAGGAACCAACCCCGGACACTACTATGGTGCTATGGGATTGGGTACCTATGACTGAATTAGCAGAAGAGGACCCCATAGAAAGCTCTCCCTCTACCATAAATGTTGTTACTCGCAGCAAAGGCCCAATTGCAGATCCTGTGCCAAGCACAGCTCCCCATAAGCCTAAAGTTTCAAAAGAACCGCCTAGGAGGCATATAACAATTATTCCACCACAGCCCAAAGTTAGCCAAACAGTGACCAAGCAGCCAAACGCTGACACCATAGTTCAGCCACATAGGGCCACAATGAGCAAAACAGATCAGCAAGCTCGAATTGGAAACGAATCTGACATAGGATACGATATTATCGAAGATATCAAGAAAGACAAAGCAAATGTGTCAATATTTGACATGTGCAGCTTGCCCCATCAACGAGACAAACTGATGCATGTTCTACAACCTCAGACCAGCACTCCATTAACGGATTCTCAAGACAATCCCAAAATTAATGAGGCTAGCATCGATGGGAAATCTAAATCTCAAACATTGCCATTCCTATTGACTTTTGAAATTTTCAACCATAATGTTCACAACTGTTTGGTAGATTCTGGAGCATCATCAAATGTTATGCCACTGTCAATTTGTAAAAGGATTAACGGGCAGCCTGTGCCATCTCCAGCCCAAATTATCCAATTAGATAGGACTGCTGTCAAGGTAATTGGGGAGATGAAAGACGTTCTCATTAGATTATCAGCTGACCCTAGAGTCTGTCAATTCATTGACATAATGGTGGTCGATATTCCTGAAGCTTATGGGCTGATTTTAAGTAGGGATTGGTCTACTAAGCTGAGTGGCTACTTTGCTACTGATTGGTCTCATCTGTGGTTGCCTTATCAGAACAGGCAAAATCAGATTAAAGTCCTGAGAGAACCTCATATGAAGCAAAATGTAACTCAGTTAGAAGAAAAAAATGAGGCTGTAGCTTTCTCATCCTCGGTTCTGGGGAATTACTTCTTAGAAATGGATTCGGGTAATTATCAGTCTGAAGCCATTAGCCATGAATCAGATAAACAATCCGATCTCCTTCATTTCTCTCGGACTGATGATGTTGATTGTAACATAGTCAATTTAGTTACTGACATAGATCACAAAGAGACTAACTTAGTTGAATCTAAAGATATCTTTTGGACATTATACTTTGATGGTTCTAAAACTCTGGAAGGATCCGGAGCCGGTTGTGTTCTAATGGATCCAAAAAGAAACAAGTATTTTTTGTCTTGTAGATTAGAATTCAATTGTACTAACAACACCGTTGAATATGAAGCTTTGGTACATGGATTAAAGAAGGCCATTGGCTTAAATGTTAAGTACCTGAAGGTCTTTGGTGACTCCGAGATAGTTGTAAGACAGGTAAGGGACACCATTCATTGTCTCTCACCTCATTTGAAGGGTTATCAGGCTGAGGTATGGGATTTAATTATGCATTTTGACGCTTTCAATATAAATCGATTCCTAGATTGCAAAATTCTGCAGCTGATTTGTTAGAAACATATGCTTCTAGATTGGTGCCATCAAATAATAAATGCTCAATTGAATTGATTTTCAGGCCTTCCGTTCCCGATAACATCACAAACTTCAGAGTCTTCGATGATGATGAACAAATTATCAGCTTTCTAACGAACGAAGATAGCTTCCAAGGAGCTGCAATAGATGAAGAAGAACACGATGCTGATTTGATGAAGAAAGATGAGGAGAAAGGAAATTTCATCCCCAAAGGGGTAAGGTCCCTTGAAATGTTGTTCGATCTTCAAAATAAGTTCAAAAGACCAGCTAACACCAAAACTAACAGCTCATCGATGCAACATGAGTTAGTTAATTTGGGTACCGAGGCAGAACCAAAATTTGTCAACCTTGGTAAATGTTGTTCACCAGGAGAAAGAGACAGGTTCATCAAATTGTTTAAACAATACAAGGATGTTTTTGCATGGACCTATGAAGATCTGAAGATGTACGACGTCCGCATTATTCAGCATGTTATACCAATGAAAGCAGGCGTCAAACCATTTCAGCAGCAGTTAAGAAGAATGCGTCCCACTCTAGAACCGCTGATCCAAAAGGAACTAAAGAAGCTCCTGGACGCTAAGATAATCTTTAAATTCCGGCATTCTGAATGGGTTGCAAACTTGGTTCCCGTAAGAAAGAAGTCAAGAGAGATAAGGTTATGTGTAGATTTCAAAAATTTAAACAGAGCTTCGGATAAAGACAACTACCTCGTCCCTTCAATGGAACAAATCCTTCAAATGGTGTCAGGATCCGAACTGTTTTCTCTCCTCGATGGTTTCTCTGGCTACAATCAAGTATTAGTATCCAAAGAAGACCGTCTTAATACCACTTTCCGAACTAAGTGGGGAACTTTCGCATACAGAACGATGCCATTTGGTCTGATAAACGCAGGAGCTACATTCCAAAGAGCAATGGATATCGCCTTCCGAGGATTGGGTGGGCAATGTGTTGTTGTTTACTTAGTTGATGTGACAGTCTTTTCAAAGAAAAGGGAAGATCATGTTGTTCATCTGAGGCTTATCTTTGATCGTTGTCAGAAATACGGTATTTCTTTGAATCCCAAGAAGAGCGTATTTGCTGTTCCCAAAGGTAAACTCTTGGGCCATATCATTTCTAAAGGGGGAGTGTCAATAGATCAAAAAAGAGTCCAAGCTATTAATAAAATTCCAATGCCTTACAACAAGAAATCTATGCAATCCTTTATGGGCACCATCAATTTTGTCCGCAGATTTGTTCCAGATTTCGCACAAATTGTTAAGCCATTGCAACAAATGGTTAAACAAAGCATCCAGTTCAAGTGGACAGATTTGGAGAAGGACTCATTTAGAGATATCAAGGCAGCTGTAGCTAAGGCTCCTTCCTTAAGAAGCCCAGATTTTGATAAAGATTTCATCTTGTATACCTTTGCTTCGGATGACTCCCTCGCAGTTGTACTCACGCAAAAGGTGGAGCACGGAGATGAGTACCCAATTTCGTTTAGGAGCACTGGTCTGCAGGGGGCTGAGCTGAACTATCCCGTGGTTGACAAGCACGCATATGTGGTCTTCAAAGCAGTCAAGCAGTTTAGGCCATACATTCTTAAGAACAGAACTAAAGTCATAGTTCCCCACCCAGCTGTTAGATCCCTTTTCGTTCAAAAGGAACTAGGAGAAAGGAGGGGAAACTGGGTCACAGCTCTTCAAGAATATGATTTGGAATTTAAACCAGCCACGATCATCAAAGGGCAAGGCCTGTGCAGATTACTGGCGGGAAACTCAACTGATGAAGAGCAACATTGGAAGAATGAATCTGAGCTAAACTCGGTTGAAGTATGCCCTATCTTCTCGACTCCCCAGTCATGGTACAGAGATCTGGTGCACTATTTACAGCAGGGATATCTACCTGAGCACTGGAACTCTAAACAAAGAAGGGCACTCCGTTTGAAATCAGCACCCTATCAAATCATTGATGGGATACTATTTAGAAAGAATTATGATGGAGTTCTTCTTAGATTCCTAGAAAAGGAAGATGCAAGTAAAATTGTCAAAGAATTACATGATGGCCCCGCAGGTGGACATTATTCAGGAGAGACAACAGCACACAAGATACTGAGAGCAGGTTATTATTGGCCCACTCTGTTCCGAGATGCCCATACGTATGCACGAAACTGTGATGTATGTCAAAGAATTTTCGGAAAGTTACCCAAGGCAGCAGGACCATTGCAGCCAATGATTATCTCTGAGCCTTTTGAGCAGTGGGCTATAGATGTTATCGGAGAGATAAATCCAAATTCTTCATTGCAACATCGATACATCCTGACGACGACTGATTACTTCACTAGATGGACGGAAGCTATCCCTTTGCGCAAGATCAATGAAGACGCGATCATCAGCTTCTTGAAAGAGAACATCATAACCAGGTTTGGGGTTCCAATTTCCCTTGTTTTTGATAATGCTACTTATTTTTCGTCCTGCAAGATAAATGAATTTGTTTATGAATGGGGAATTAAGTTGCATTATTCAGCCAATTATTATCCTCAGGGGAACGGATTAGCTGAATCCTCAAACAAGAATCTGATTCGAATTCTTAAGAAGACTGTGATAGAAAACCAGGGAGGTTGGCATGTAGCTCTCCCAAACGCCTTATGGGCAGATAGGGTGACCCCAAAGAACGCTTTAGGTGTCTCGGGGTTCTGGTAGCCAAGCCTTACAATCCAGGATCAATACCCTGCTTCAACTTGAAGAAGCTCGACAGAAAGCTAAAGACCGATTCCATCAACACCAAGACATAGTTAAGAGATGGTTCGATAAGAGGAAGTCTGGTAAAAGAAGTTTTGAAGTTGGGGACTTCGTCCCGAAATGGGACCATAATCATGAAGGCAAAGGAATGCATACGAAATTCCAACATCTATGGGTAGGTCTGTACCAAATTTCGGCAAAATTAGGCCCATCCACTTACAAATTGACAAATCTCGAGGGAGAAGAAGTAACCCTTCCTCTCAATGGCCTCGCTCTGAAACAATACTTTGCATAGTCTCGTTGAGACTTCCTGTACATAAATAAAGTTTTCTTTTATTGTTGCCTTAGCCTTTAGTTGCTTTATTTTTCGGCCATTTTGTTTCTTTCATTGTCATTTGAACCTTTGCAACAAGTTTCATTTTTCTGAAAGCCCTTTTGGTTGAGTTCCCCGTTGAGGATAAGTCTCTCAAAGAAATCTCGCAACCCATGAGTCCGGAACTATGCTCGGATAAATCTTGTCTGTTGTGCTCTCGCTGAAATGTTAAGAAAGAAGGAAGCCTACTCTGCTAGTCACGCTAATCCTGTTTAAAAGCAGAGACCTATGACCATCTTCACTACTATCGTTGGGCTCCACCCACTCTCACACTTTAAAGGCATCTCAAGAAGGTTATTAAAATTGGACCCATGGAAAGTAGCACACCTCGAGGGCATAGGGTATTGAAGTGACTCCATGCTGCAAATCTAACAGCCAAAATGGCTTATACTCAAGAGTCTGTTTTCCAGAGATTCTCGCCTCAATTAAAGCAGGGCTGAGACAAAAGCAAAAGACATGTAAAATCAAGAAGGTTGTCCAAAAGGCTCAGCCCAAAATGGGCTCCTCTCCGTCCGTGAGGCTTGGTCAAATCAATAAAATTTCTAACTCACACAAAAGGACATTATGGATTGAGGAGCCTAAATCAAAGATCATGTCCAAAAGAAAATATCTCTGGAAGGCTCAAACAGCTAAGCTGTCCAAAGTACAAACATCCAAAAGGATGCAAGCAGCATGGGAATGAGGAACAAGAGCAATAATGTCCATGAGAAAGTGTTGCAAATCCTGTGGAGTCCGACAGTAGTAACCGTCTGAAAGATGAACCTTCTAAAATGAATCTCATATGTCATCCCTTTGAGAGTGGTAAAGATGTCTCGGTCAAAGCTCCCCTTTCCCCAATGGTTAGCAGGTAAAGTGCATTCTTCCCCTCGCGTGAATTTAAATGCTCAGCTGAGTTTTGCACCTAAGATGGATGTCTTTAATGAGGTTTCGGACCATGGAGAGGAATTTTCAGAGATTTGTGTTCGCCAGCGACTCGCCATTGTTGTTGCAGCAACATCCCCCCCCCCCAAATTTTTTTGTACATATTGGGGCCCCTCCTTTTATTTTTTGAAAAGCTGCCTTAAGAGTCCATTTCCATCTTTCATCTTTGTTCTCAATAGAAAATCTTGCTTTAAAAGTGTCCAAGTTTTCTTCCAAATGATAGAATTCGTGAAGCCTTCCCGAAGATGCAGAGCTTTTCAGAATCCTTCCCCGCAGTTCGGAAGCATTCGAGTTTTCGTCCCGAAACAGCGGGAGTTAATTGCATAAGCCTTTCCAAAAGGAACTTAGAAACTTTTCCTGTCGGAGAATGCCATGGAAGTCCTTGAAAATTATGGAGATTTTTATTTCTCGGAGCAAGGCACCTATCTTAGAATGTTTGGAGGAACTAAAGCTCCATATATTTTGCCAAGATATGCTACAGATTATGTGGTCCTTAAGGAAGCAGTAAGACAAATCTTCCTGGATGGAATTGGAGCAATGCTCCACAAACAGCATAAGGCTTCCTTTCCCCCTCTACCTTTCTGCATAGGGGCTTACAAGTTCTCGGGGGTTGCCTCAGCCGAAGAGTTTGTTCAGGAGCTGAAATCCTTCCACTTCGGTGAGGTAATCTTCCACAGGAATGACAGGAAGGGAAAAGTTGCTGAGCACTGTAAGGATATTTATGCTCATTTCGAGTATTCTCATTATCCTGATGACGAGGAGGAGGTATTCCGGGGCATCAGCAACATGGCTGAGCTGCGGATCTGTCGCCAAGGCACTGGAGCAAGCTCTAGCTCAACCAAGGTCCAGAAGACCAGCCAGCAGAAGGAGAAAGAAGCTGATGATGCCCGAGCTCAGGAAGAGCTCATATTAAGAGAGGAAGCAAGGTTACTCGGAAGTTGAGGAAGCCAGGTTGCAGCAGGAAGCTGAAGTGGCAAGAATGCAACAAGAAGCTGAAAATGAAAGGCTGCAGAAAGAGGCTGAGGAATCCCAATAGCAGAAAGAGGTTGAAGAGGAAAGGCAACGGAAAGAGAATGAAGATCAACTGCAAGCTGAACAAGCTGAGGTAGAGCGAAAAGCAGAAGAAGAGCTGAAAGCACGAAAAGATGCCCAAGCAAGTGGATCCGGTGTCCAAGACATGGAAATAGATGCTCCTCAAGTAGGTGGCTCTAGTACCCAAAATATGGGAATAGATCCAACTCAGGGAGTCCGGACTCCACCAGCTGAAGAAGAAGTAGACATTATGGACCTCCCAATTGTCCCGTACACTCCATCAGGAAAACATACGGTGTCCAGGTGGAATGAATTTGTCTATGATAAGAAAAGGAAAGCAATGGTCCTTAAATCGGAAGAGAGGATCAAAAGACTCTTCCAGGAGGATATCATTACCCACCGGGAGGTCACTGTAATGCGGAATACAGATAAGGATCCCTTAGCTATGGCATCCGTAGTTGTAGAAACAGCAAAAGCATCACTGGACAATGTAGGTGTTATAGTTAGAGAAAATGAATTGACGAAGAGGAGAGCTCGTACGCTACAACAGACTGTGGCTAATGAGCAAGCCTACAGGGATCTTGTGGTAAACAAGTATAATTGCATGTATGTCGAGCATAAAGAGCTATCAGGCAAGTATAACCAGCTGGAGGAGGAAAAGGACCAACTAACACTCCAGATGATGATTTTGGAAGCAGAGAAGAATGAAGCGGAAGATAAATCATCCCAGCTAGAAGCAGACAAGCGGGCATTAGCTGAGCAATTAGAGCAAGCTGAGAGCAGAACGATGGACATGTCTCCCTTCCATGAGCTGTCCTGCAGCATCCTGAAGCAAATGCATGAGACTCAGGGGCTAATCACTAATGAAGTTTGCAAGCTCAAGGCCATGGTGGTCAGGTTAAAAGAAATTAATGCGGAGGCCCATAGGCTCAAAGCTAAGCATACCCGTGTCAAGGCAAATATCTTGAGCCAGATAGAATGGCGAGAAGGAAAAGGGGATTTTCCCACACATCTCCCATTTAAGTCTGTGGAAGGTTTTAATGAAGACGTAGCCCTTTTGGAATTCTGCAGAAGCTGTGGCAGTAAGCTAATGGCAGTGTGCAAGGGACAAGGGATAGGATCAACGGTCTGTATCAAAGAATCCAGGGAGTGCATGATAGGTGCAAATTGAATTTCCCGCAATCCATCGATGACTTCCCGAGTGAAGAACAACACTTGGCTGAACTAAAAGAAGAACTGGGCATCCAGACCGAATATGTGAAGAAAATTGATGTCCTAGCAATTGACGACCTCCAACATTATATTGGAATGTCATCGATCCACAGCCATTTGCTTAAAGAAGTACATCAAGCTGCAGTGACGGAAGTTCAAGGCATTGGAGCAGAGCTTAGAAAAAATGTGACTTCTCAGAAAATATTGCTCCCTGCTTCCGCAAACATAGTCATAAGGGACACTAGCATTTGGTATAGTTATATTGCAGAGGTGGAGAAAAAAACAGAAGCAACAGCTATAGCAGCTAGCTCGTTTTCCTCTCTCCCAGCAGCAGCAGAAATGACAGTAGGCTCAACTCCTCCTTCCCAAACCATTCCAGCAGCAGCAGTGAGCTCGATCCCCTCTTTCCCAGCAGTGACAGAAACTCCAGCTGGCTCGAGTGCCTCTCCTAAGGCAGCAGCAGAAACACCAGTAGGTTCGAGTGCCTCCCCTAAGGCAACAGCAGTAGCAACTGTTGGTTTGAGCGACCCCCTTCAAGCTGAAGCACACGTGCAGGAATGAAAGCGCTGAGTTAGAGCGTGAATTCTGATTTTTGTATTTTTGGGGCTTTTCATATGTGTAAAAACGTGGAACTATGGCACGACTGTCCCTATTTTCTGTTAAAATAATTTCTGTAAATGAAAAGGAGTCACAATTTTGTCTGTTATAGAAGAAAATCCCTGTAGATAACAAGTGTAAGAGGCCAGGTGGCAGCCCAAAGGGCAATTTTGTAACTATAAATAGAAGTTAGGAAGGATTAGACTGGACTTTTGGCAGGGAATCATTTTTTGAGAGCTGTACGAGCTATCTTGTATTGGTTCTAAGAAAATAGAAATTTTCTAATAAAAGCCTGGAGAGGACATTTTGCATGGGAATAAAGACGGATGTGTATTGGATTATTCTGGTGGCTTCCATACTTTAATGTGAGATCTTTCGTACTGTCTGAATTATTTCTTTGTAACTAATGATTTTACTCCTTTCTGTGCAAACGAATTCTCCTTCTCATGAGTAATGAATGTGTTTCATATCAAATTAGAAGCTATCTTCTGATATCTCTCATTTTGCTGTAGCTTTACCTGTAAGAATCAATGGCTATCTGTTCTTTCTTTATGATATCTATTACAGCTCATTGCTCATGCTTTAATTTGGCTCCTTGCAGGGACAATTAGATTTATTTCATGTGTTTTTTAGACTTAGATCTGTTCTTTCAGTTTTTCATCTAGATTAAATGATCTTGCTTCTCTGTTTCATGAGCAATAAATGTGTTTTATATTAAATTAGAAGCTATCTTCTGAGATCTTTTATCTTGCTGTAGCTTTCTCTTTAAGATTCAACGGCTGCCTGTTCATTCTTTAAAGATAACTCTTACAGCTCATTGCTCATGCTTTAAATGTGCTCCTTGCAAGGATAGGTAGATTTACTTCAGTTTTAGACTTATATCTGTTCTAGTTTTGCATTTATATCAAATATAAATTAGGCACTTGCATCTCATTAAAAAATATAAAATCAAAAGAACGGTGGATCGGGCCATAACCGATATAATCGGAATAAAACTCCAAACCAACGGTTGCCAGAACCACTAACCGGATGGATTCCCTATACCAAACGGTAGATAATCGAATTGGGATCATCTATCGGGGAGAATCCCTTTCTGATTGATGCTACGATATCCGAGGCATCAACGGGGCCTCTTTAGTGGAGTAAATTCCTTTGGTTTGGTACCCCCATCTGAGTTTATCTGGTTGGTTCTGGATTCGAATGCAACGATCCTGCAAGGAATCCATGATATTGGGTAGCTCTTCCCCTGGGAAGCGTTGGTCCCACCATATTTGTGGGTGCCATTCATGGAATTCTTCGTTAACCTATTCTTCTCTCCAAAATTGGAAAACTTTTGTTAGGCCCAGATCTTTGGCACAAGACGAGCTATTATGAACTTCTTGTTGGTTAGTGATTCTTGGCAGTTAATGCCAGCAATCACTCCAGAAATTGGCACTCCTGTCATCCCTGATTTCCCAAAAAATATGACTCTGGACAATCCTTCTATTTGTATGAGCATAATTCCATACGTGAGAACCTTGTAAGTTTTCATTGAATCTGATCAGGTCTTGTTTGGGATTCCCCTGGGCATACTTGTTGTTCTAGAGTTTGGCCCAAGGTTCTTCTTTGTGCGACACCCAATGCCACCAAATATTTGCACCAAGAACTTCACTATTCTTCTCTAGATCTCTCAACCTAAGACCACCCCGATCCTTTGATTTGCAAATAGTGTCCCAGCTAACCAAAGCCCATCGGTGTTTGGCTTGATTGCCTCCCGACAAGAACTGTTGTTGGATTGATATTATTTGCTTTAGAACCGCTTTGGGGGCAACCAAGGTGGAAAAAAGATAAATAGGCATGGCTTGGAGAATGACTTTCACAAGCACAGTTCTGTTGGCTAGGTTGAGAGGCCTGTAGGCCCAATTATCTAATTTCCTTCTTAATTTCTCCAGGAGGTCCTCCCAGGATACTTTCCTAATCACCCCATCAGCAAGAGGAGCACCGAGATATTTGGATGGAAGGGAGCTCCCTTAGAATCCCAGGATACGAAGAATATTCCTCTAGTGTATCCTCGGAGTATTGAAAAAGAAAACCTGGGATTTAGTATTATTCACTTCCATCCTAGAGGCTTTGGAAAAATAATTTAAGCATTTCTTTAAGGATCTTGCTTCTTGAACCGAAGAATGACCCATCAGCATGGTGTCATCCACAAATTGTTGGTGTGAAATAGTCTCCGATCTAGGATGAAGATTGAAACATTAAGCTCCCTTCTATCAATTCGGTCTTTGATAACCTTGCTCAGCCCTTCCGCCATGAGGATGAACAAGAAAGGGGATAGGGGATATCCCTGTCTAATACCCTGCAAAGGAGTGAAAGTTCTGGTGGGGGAACCATTCAAGAGGATAGAGAAGAAGGCTGTAGAGGTGATATTCATTATCCGAATGAACCAGTCCTAGTGGAAACCATAAGCCTCAAGCATCTCTTTCAAAAAATGCCAACTTAATTTATCATAGGATTTTGAAATGTCAAGCTTTAATAGCATACCAGGTTTCATAGTAATTTTCAAAGAGTGGATAACTTAATGGACCAAGATGATACCGTCCAAAATTTGACTCCCTTCCACAAACCTCAACTGTTCCAGGGACACTAGGTCAAGGAGGAGAGGCTTTAGCCGGTTAGCTAACACTTTGGTTATAATCTTGTAAATGACATTACAGAGCACTATAGGTTTGAATTTCCCGGGAGAATCATCTCCATCCTCTTTGGGGATGAGAGTGAGAAATGTGGAATTGAGAGCTCTTAGGACTCCTTTATTCTTACGAGAGTCCTCCACAATTCTCCAGACATCATGTTTGATCAGATCCCAGAAGTGATGAAAAAAATTGGCGGTAAACCCATCAGGTCCCGGAGCTTTCCGATCTTTCATTTGACTAACAGCATCCTCAACCTCCTAGAATTCCACAGGCTTCATCAATGTGTCATTTTGGGTTTCTGTTACTAGCCGGTGGATATGTTGGGTGATCATCCTTATATTTTTCCAAATCTGTCCTGCATATCTTCCTTCATGATGGTTTCGAAGTACTGGACAATTTCATCCTCCATATCTTCCCTGGTTTCTAAATATTTCCCATCATCTTTTTTTAACCTTGAGATCTTATCCCTTTGGTGATTCTGAATCACCGAGTAGTGGAAGAATTTCGTATTTCGTTCTCCCTCCTGAAGCCATTGATTTCGAGATTTTTGTTTCCACGGGATCTCCTCTTTCCATTCTCTGGCATTGAGTTGCTCCAAGGTGGCCTGCTCACGCTGTTTCAGATCCTCAGAGTACCCAGAGTTCATTCCTTCCCTTTGGATTTCATCTAACTTTTTAGTTAGAGCCATATGATCTTGGAATATGTTCCCAAATTCCCCTTTATTCCAGATACGAATTTTTGCTTTTAATTTTTTTTCAGTTTTTGTTGGAATCGGTACATCAGGGTACCCCTAATTGGTTCCAACTCCGACCACCATTTTTCGACAAGTTCCTTGAAGTGCTCATGTTCAAGCCAGAATTGTTTAAACTGGAAAGGTCCTCTAATGGGGGGACCACCATCATCCCAAACCAAACTGGCCAGTGATCAGAGCCAGCCGAGGGTAGGATCATAGTGGTTGCTTCCCTGTCCCCGGTAATCATAGCCTCGGGTAAAAGGAAGCTTTCTAAACGGGAGGTGGCGTGGTGCTCACAACCTCTCATTTTATTCCAAGTAAACCATCCATTCCATGTTTCGATATCCACCAAACCATTTTTCTGGACGAAATTTTTGAAGGATATATTGGCGGCATCCATACTATGTCGTCTTCCTTTCTTCTCGTCCAAGGATGTGATCATGTTGAAATCACCACCCAAAACCCAGAGAGAGCCATCATTCCCATGATCTTCCATTGATAAGAAGGATAAGAAAGCAGGTTTTTGGGCCAAAACATTGGGGCCATAGACATTGGTTAGAGTACCTCTTACCTTAGAATTATCAAGCTTAAAATCAATGCTGAGGGAAAACCTAGTAGCCCGAAAGCATGTGAGGTAAATTTCCGTTGGGTTCCATAAGATGGAAACTCCACCAGCCGCACCCCAGGAATAATTATCAATCACCTGACTTCCCCGCCAAAGTTGTCCGCCTAACACCTGCATAGTCTCCGATCTACATTTTGTTTCTTATAGAAATAACGCATTTGGTTTTTCCTTCCTTAACTTCATCTGCAGGGTCTTCATCTTCCTTGGATTGTTAACCCCACGGATATTGCAGGTAATAATAGTCATTAGATACTCTGAACTACTTCTGATAAGGCCACCCTTATCGTTGGGTACTGGACTGATTCTACTAGTTTGGTCCCAATCTCTGCAATTCACTATCGATTTGTCTTCCGTCCCTTTTTTTCCCCTTCCTCGGGTTGTTTCCTTTTATTGCCCTTCATTGGATCCTTATCTATACCTAGGTGTGGTGAGGCTTTGGTTTTAAGGATAACCTGTTGTAGAAGTTCCAATTGCCTCCTAGAAACATAACCTTGCCCTTTTTTGCTGCATTCCTGCTCGATCTCATCTAGATCCAGATCGCCCAGGTCCATATCTTCATTCTCCTCCGTTGTTTCTTCCTCCATGATTTCCGCTATCTCCTCCATAGGCTTAAGTGTGGATTGATCTCCTTCCACATAGGAGGTTTTTTTCCTTTTGAGGATCTTCATCCTCTATCTCCATATTACTCAAGGTTGCAAACCTGTTCCCCCTCAGATTTCACTTGTCGGTACTCTGTTTTGCGGGGGGTGGGTGGGGAGTCTTTTTGTTTTGCCTCTTCCGATTCTGAACCTGCGTAAAAACCTCATTGTCCTTTTCCTTTTCTTTATTTTCCAGGGAGGGGGAAACAATGGATTTAAGTGTCGGGCAATCCTTGCTTAGATGCCCATATTCATGGCATTGTCGGCACCGAAAAGGGATTTGTTCATAGTCAAGAGTTTGGACCCAATCCTCGTCTTCCCAAGTCAAGTTGATTTCCTATGGTAGATCTTTGGAGAGGTTCATGTATACACAAATTAGAACATAGGTGGTGTATCGTTGCAGCCTCGTCTACTCAGAAAATTTTAGAAACTTCCAAAAGGTGTTCCCTATGGCCTCCAAAATTTTGGGTTCCCAGTATTCACACGGGAGTGAGTAAAGTCGGATCCAAACAGGATCAATACTGAGATCCTTTGTATCAGGGTTAAACCTCTCCTTCCAGGGGTTCAGGAATAAACCTGACGACCAAAAGAAGTATGGGCCTCCCATAAGAACACGATCTCGATCTTCCTGGTTGAAGAAGATAATGGTAAAAGATCCTTTTGCGCCCAGGTGCAGATCATAATGACCTTTGGAGTTCCAGGTGGTCTTGATCCAATGTATCAAATATTTCTCCTTTGGCTATATGCCAATGAATTTCCTGATGAGAGATTTCTCCTTCCATTGTTCAAATCGGTTTTGAAGCTTGTCAGAGGTGATCTGCAGAGATGGATTTTCAGCAGATTTGAGTAAGCAACCTCCACGAGTCTTTTTCCTGCCAGTCTCCATAGGCTTACCTGTTGCAATACCCTTACCAGTTTGAGTCATAGTGGGGATCTGCAAACTGCTAGTGCGGTCCGAAGATGTGGAGGGGGCTCCTCCCCCTCTCGGCGACACCATACGAGACCCCTGGTCTACGCTATTTGCGTACTCTTCAGAGATCTAAACACTACCACTGTAGCTCACAGTCGGTCCAAGCCCTTACGCGAGCGACAAGAAATCCTCCTGTGGGAGAATTAACTACTTCCTCGCATCTCGTCTCTATCCTCCCTTATCTGTTTGTTTGTGTATAATGTAGTTACAAGTATTTCATAAAATTATTATTATTTCTTTATGTTTTTATGTTTGCAAATTAGATTTGAATATTTAATAATCATATATGTTATTACAAAGTAGAATTCGGTGTTGTAATAATATTTTCTATGTTGTTTTATTTAAAGTTGTTTTGTATTTCTAAAGTAAAATTTTATTTTATTTATAAATATTTGCAGAAGTTATTGAAATTTGGATGCAATGGATAAAGTACCATTCCATGGAAAGTGTTCACATGCATTTCCAGGGATTGCAGGGTTTTAAATCACCTTCTAAAAATTTCCAAAATTTTGTTGGTTCCTCAAATGAAACTTTGACCAATCATCATGTGGATAGTTCACATGGGAATTGTGTTCCATGTTCACAACCAAATAATAGTTATTAAACACAATTCCATGATTGCATTCCACATTCACAAATAAATTTGAATGTTGCATATGATGTTGATTTGGATGAATATTATAGTGCATCTAATCAAGAAGTTGCTTCCAATTATGGATGTGACAGTTTTCCTCAACATGATTATGATATGGAGGAAGTCATTTAATTGACTCAAAGAGAAGAAAACAAGAAAAAAATGAAGACATGACTAAGGAATGTAAAGAAATTTGGCCCAAAAATGTTGTGCAAACATTGACTTTAAAGTTTGAGGATGTTTACGTGAATTTAAACCATGGAAATATTGGTAAGAAGCATTGGGATAAAGTGGAAAATGATGTAAATATTGAATGTAAAACATCTTTCACTGGAACTCAATGTAAGTACAAGTGGAACAGATTGAAGAAAACTTTCAAGAAAGAGAAACAAATGGAAAACAACACATGAGGAAAGCCATCGACATGGAATTTTATGACGATATGGAATGCATCATAGGGAAAACTCCCAAGGTGATTGGTCTCATGAAAGGTTATAATGGAAAAGAATGGGTTATCCTAAACACTTCCACAATAGAGAAAGAAACAAAGGAAATGGGGAAATCACATGAAGAAAGTCTATCTATGAATGTAAAAGATATTGAAGAAGAAAAAGCACATAAAGAAACTCATCTAAACAAAAAAGGAATTGAATGCAAACACATAAAAAGGAAGAGAGATTCCAATGAAGACTTGGAAGAGAGGATGGAAAAAGGTCTTATGCATTTCACTCAAACAATGAAAGAAATTGAGCAAGGGATATTACAACTTGAGCATGAAAAAATGGAGCAAGAAAGCAAAAGGATGGACAAAATATTGGATGTACAACTTCAAGTTGCAAAACTTTTTGCTCAAGTAAATAACATGAGATAAAGCATACTCAAAATTTGTATTTATCATTAAAGAAAAATACATCATTGCCCCATGGGTTGGTTGAGATCCTTGTCATGCATGAGTTAAAGAGGAAAGGGAAAGGTGGGGAAATTTTCTAACTGAGTTACTTGCATGTTCTCAGTCTGTAGAATGAACAACCAATTCGGTATCAACCACTATTGACAGAAACAACCAGGGTTCTATAGAGCCTATTCAAGATACACAAACCCTTGTCCAATATACAAAAACCCCTATTCAACATTTGCAAATGCTAGTGCAAAATGTTGATAATCCCTCTCCTCAAGATGTATCTCCTGAAGTCGATGAAGATCTTGGCTCTAGTGGAGCTGAGGCCTTCATCATCGAGAATCGTAAACCCAAACATAAGAGTCATCCTAAGAAAGTTACAAAAATCCTTACACTTGAACCAATGACTAGGAGTGTTATGAGAAGTATGGAACAGGGTCGGACCACTAAATCAGTAGGTAACTCAGGCATATATCCTTCAAAGAAACCTAGGTGTTTCATGATTAGTTTAGATGAAGAAGAGGTAGGTGATGGAAATCGGCCAAAAGATGAAGATACCTGAGAGCCATTAGAAAACCTTCCTGAGAAACCAACTAAAACAAAGCATATGGTAATATATTTAGGATAAGAGACTGAAGAAGAACCCCAGAATGAACTTGAAGCCTACATTATTAAACCAGGTAGTGGTTCTCAGCCTACACATGAAACTTCCCCTAATGCAGTTGTTATTAATCAATTACATAGAAGAAACATGGAATTAGAGGAACAACTTCATGAATACATTGTCCTGGATCGCTATGTTAAGACATAGAATGAAGTTTTAAAGATCCAAAATTCTAATTTGTTGAACAAAGTCAACCAACTGAACCTTGATTACAGGAAATTGTACCAAACAACAAATAAATTTTGTGCTAAAGCTAAAATAGAAATTGCTCGGAACAAGATTTTGAAAAGGCCAAGGGAAGAATAGAATGGACAAAATCGAGGTTTAAAGATCCTCATCAATGCAGTTGGAATATAGGATCATCCTAGCCTAAAATTTTGCTCCTTTGCATAGGGGCATGCACAGACTTCGGTCTGGGGGAGATGATGATCCCCAATTTTGTACATTTTCTATGTTATCTGGAGGACACTTAATTACTCATTTTTTCCTACTATATCCTATTTTGTAATGAATAAATCTCTTTGTTTGAAGACAACCTGTTAATGCGGACAAAAAATGATCTGTCTAGCCTAAATGATTTAGATCTAGAACAAAAGAGTACATAACATAATTATCTTTCCTAGTTAGATTAAATTGCAAGGTAGATCAGAGAATGAGTTACCTTTTGATCACAATCCCCTTCTCGTCGTTTGATCTATTTCTAGTCCTTCGATCGCTGGCTGTAAAACACGATAAAGCAAGTGGAAACAAATGAACAATATGAAATAATATGATTATGAATCTAACTAGATCAACGGTCAAAGAATCTGATCCTAAACAATGTTATAAGAAATAACAATTTTATGGAAAGATATTTATATTAATTGTAATTTGTAGCAGATACAAAGTAGAGAGAGTTACAACCGATGCCTTGACATTATGACTCCAACTCAAATGAACTTGCCTCAAAGATCCAAATCCCCCTAACTTCCTATGGATGAAGAAGATAGTCCTGACCAAATTCCAACAGCATATGGGTGCTTAATCCTTCTTCCCTTAACAATTGAGAGGCGGTTTGTATATATAGGGCTAAAGGGATAGAATAGGTTAAGGATTTTGGGGAGAGGCTTAAGGTATCACCCCACTAGGTTATGGGATCAACTGCCACCTTTCTAAGCATCTAGGGATAATCCTCCACATCACCAAGCTTCAAGAAATCGCTCAAAGCTTCCTTTAATCCATTTAAATCAACTCCGACGCACCTTGCATGAAGGCAACATGCGTCAGAAGTAGATCACCGCACCTTGTACACAAGCACACTACGTCAGCAATGCGCTCTGCTAAGGTGCAGAGTGCGTCACCTTGAGTTCGACGCTCCTTGCTAGAAGGAAGGGTGTGTCAGAGTGACTACAAAATGTAAAGGAAAATGACAACAACCTTTCTTCTAATTTTTTATCCAAGGAACTTCATGGATTAAGGCATAGGGATGACACATGAATCATGATGACGATATTTTGGTGTAATAGAATCCCCCCCAAAGCATGGAGCTAGTAAAATAAGAGAGGTGAAATGCTTTGCAATATGAAGGATTGAGGAAAAGATCATCGGTTGGAATAGACTCCTGCAGTACAACTAAATCTGAGATATATATGTCTCACATGACTAACAACATGGTTGCCGACCAATACATCGCAGATCCATGATAGTAAAGACTGACTGAACACAATCATGACTACTAGACACAAGAGTAGATCCATGATGATATGATAACACAGCCACGACCAATACAAAAGTGGATCCATGTAATATGACTCAAAACAATCTCCATCTCAACCTGGGTGAGATTTATCACTTAACCCAGGGTCTTCAAGCCGAACCCGCAATGATACGAATCTGACCATGTGATTACAATGTCTTGGAGTCGAACATGGTAGAAACCACTTAATTACCAGTCATAGATGCATAGTGTTAACAAGCTCAAGGGATATCACCATTGATGTCAATGATTCCCAAGGTATCATAGTACATACCATTGAATGTGAATCAAGGATTTGAGGTCGAACACTCGATGATATATTTCAATCAAGATCCAATGATGTGAAATCACGTTGAAAGCGAGGTAACCCACCATTAAGGCATGCAGGCCCAAGATACTTAATTGGTTGCTAGATTCAATCCTTGGATGATGTGTTGAAGTCAACAAGGATAAATCCGTCGAAGGAGGGTCATGATGTATCCCCAATCATTGACATGAAACATGATCAAAGATGTTTTGGAGTAAATCGAACAGTAGAGCAATGCATGATTGACTCAGTGAAGACCGACATGATAGAAGGTAGAATGATTGTAGATAGTGAATCAATGAACATACCTCTCTTGAACATGGGCATGGCATGGATTGGCAGTATTTACATGACGAGAATGACACTAACCCCTAATGCAACTGATGGTGGAAACATTCTTTGGATGACTCAAAGGAGTGGAAAGACTCACAAAATTGGTGTGACTCGAGGACAAACAGATTACCCAACTACTGGATGCATATGCAAACAAGTGCCATGTTCAAGAGTGACTAAGTACTATCGTAATTACTATGAAACACAAACTCTTTCCTTTTCCCCATCATGATTGATGAGTAACTATTTTGTTTTTTAACGAACTTGAGGAGGGTAAAAGATGCTCGGTATAGCTCATCCTTCGGACGATTCCAATCCCAAATGTTTTACGAACCTAAGATAAGAGGGGTTCGTCCCAAAATGGGCCTTTCAATGTCATAATTTAACGAGCCCAGAGAGGGTAAAATCGGTGTCATTTCATGTTTAGAGAGTTTGAAAAGAACTAAAGAAGAATCCAAGGGTTCTTTTTCGTAAAAGTTAGTATCCTCATCCGAAAAAGGATAAAACAATATGAGAGAGAACTCTTCCAGTTATGATTAACTGGAGTGCTCCTTTTTCGTAAATAGTACCCCCTAGTCCGAAAAATGGGTAAACTAACACCAGAAAGACGATCATTCAAATATTTTTACAAGCATGAAGGCATCAAATTTGCTTGGCGATCTTTTCATATTTAGGGAGTCTAAAAAGAGCTTAAAGAGGAACTCCGAGGGGTTTCTTTTTCGTGGGAGTTTTACGAGCCATAAAAAGTGATAAAATACAACTCGGTGACGTATTCTCATAGTTTCAAGAGAAAGAGAAAGGACAAAAGTAAGCTCAATGCCATTAATATTTGATTTTAATGAGCGGGATAATAGCATAAAAAACGCTCGAAGAGTCGTTCATTCCTGAAACTAAGCATGAACTAACCACGATAGTCACCGAACAGTCAGAAGAAAACTTTACTTGACCTGTGAACTCCAAAACTCAGATTAGAATCGATAATGAGGTGTTCAGGCATAAATAATTACCAAACTATAGTAAAAAACCCAAAAGAAAAGTATTAAAAATGGAATATTCCTTTCTTTTTATATAAAAAGCGAAATAGTAAATAAATTTTCACCATTGTTGTTTACCCACTTGGAATAGTGCAAATTACCCCTTTGGAGCTCAACCTTCAGGCATCGATTGTGGGAGCCATAGTCAGCCATTTTCGACCTCGTTAGCGTCAGGTAGGCCTAAGCTCTGTCCTTTACATTTCTAGTGGATTAGTTTTCCATTTAATTAACATTTTGTTTTTGGGGCTTGTGAAAAGGGGGATTGCGCGCCCTTTGGCCGACGTGCTTTCCCCTTGTGGGAAGTGCATCAAGGGCTCTCTGACGCACTTCCTGCATGGAGAAAGTGTGTCCTCGGTGCACTGTATGTAAAGTCAGGGTGCGTCGGTGCAAACCCACATGCAAAAATAAAAAATGGGGCCCAAAGAACCCAAACAAAAGGCATGGGAATGTTCTAATGTTTGTATAATTGATGTTTGGACATGTTTTGAATTGAAAAATGGTTCAATGGAAGGAACGCGAGCACAAAATGGAGGATTCCCAAGCGGCCAACAATCTGCGTTCAATGAATGTGTTACAACAATTTGGGTTGCTTAAGTTCTTTCACATCCAGGGCATGAGGGCCCAAGTATCGTTACTAGATCACTTGATCAGGCTATGGGACCCTGATCAACAACACTTCCAGGTTGGTGTCCACACTCTGACTATAGATGTGGAGGACATCTATTTTCTGACAGGTTTATCTAGGTGAGGATCCCTAGAGTCATTATCAAGGCCACGAGGCAGTGACCAGTCCACAGAGAGCTTGGTAGCTCGATATTGTACTCTAGGGACGCAAATGCTTGTTGGGAAGATTCCCATCAAGAATGTGCGTGATAGACCACTGTGGACAGTTCTGTTTACCATAGAGAGGGTGACAGGGAGCATATCTCCTCATCAGGCCACCAAGGAAAAGATGTTGTATGCGATAGAGTGCATGGCTCCGACAGTGTTTAACTGATGTGAGGGGATTCTCGCAAGCCTAAAGGAGAAGCTCACCAAGTGACATCGAGGTGAGTTGAAACAGTTCATTTATGGATCTATCGTAGTCTCGTTCTTCCTAGAACGAGTTCCATTGATGCGACCTCAGGTATACATAGATGATCTCGATCCATGAGATCCCCACATGGTACGGTGATCCGAGGTCATGGACCACCATGAAGGCGGAGGTCCCATCATCGGTTATGGTACCACCTTCTTTCGGTGGTTACGTGGACAGATCCTAATGGTCGAGGATTATCCGTATGGAGGTGCCGATTTTAGAGGTGACCCAGACTTGGTTCTTCCTGAGGGAGAACAGTGGGGGAACATAAGTAAGAATGGAACTCTGTTGTGTTTTTGTATTTTATATTTTTTGATGTTTTTTTAGTAGTACTAATTTTTCATACTTATTTTGATGCAGATGTTGGTCCATCTCGACCTGCAGGGTCTTCTCCTATTGAGAGGAGAGGAGTGGTACAAGACATAGGGGCTACACATCAAGATGCAACGGAGGAGTTGGATGATCTGGAGGAGAACCTCCAGAGACTGACAGTGGACATACCAGATATATCCATCGATGATCTTCCTCGCGGGTACCAGCGCCACACATATGGAGTGTTAGGGTGCTTCGGTTGGTTGCTCCGTAGAGTAGCCCGAGCGATTATATGCTATCATGAGCATCATCAGGGATAGCTTATATGTGATGTATATGTAATGAAAGCTATTGGATTTGGACTTTTGTATCTATGACCTACTGAAAGCCCATGTGCTTCAGATTTTGTACCAGTACCACATTTTCGTACACGATGATTATATATATAAAAACACTCTTTGGCGGATTTATACATTATGTGTCTTATGATGATTGAGGATCTTATGGATGTCTGCTTATATACTATGTGTATTTGACATGTTGTTTCCTTATATGCATCTTTGATAGAAAAGCTTAGGAATGTGTGATGTACCAATCTAACACGAAATTGAACAAGGAGTCAGCAAATGTGTTCATGTCTCTCGGAATGTGCATGAATTGAATTGACTCAAAGGACCTCTCCAAGAGACGTACCTGCCGGAATAGGCAGAGTAGTGTGGGATCATGGATAGCGTAGACTCGGTCAAAATGGGAGACCACTAGTTGTGAGTCAACATAGACAACAAGGTGGTCCACACCCAAGGAACAAGCGTCGTTTAATAATCCTATTACCACGTGATACTCAGCAAAATTGTTGGTCGCAAACCCTAAGCAAGTTCCTTCTTAGCTAATTAGTTCATCGGTAAGGGAATAGAGTACCCAGGCTGCTGAAGAGAGGTTACGGGTGTGCTAGCTAGCGCCGTCTGCGAATCTGAAACATGTTTCCATCTGCACATATAGGCAGAACATGGCATAAGTAGGATGATAAGATCCTAACACACTAAAAACAAAGTGTCAAACCAAGAAAAACACACATCATGTACAAAATATACAAAGTACTAATGCGTAAATGACTTAGGAATAGTACCTCTTTAGGTAGATCCCATTGCGAGGCTCCCCCAAAGATATTCCATCGTATTCCTCAAGCTCATATGCTCCGTTTTCCAGCACACGCTTAACTACATATGGACTATGCCACATGGACTCAAGTTTGCTTGCCCCCAGTTTATCATGTTTTTGGTTGTAAGTGAGGACCAAATATCCCTCATTGAAGATATGAGGTTTGAATGACTTGTCATACTGGTCCTTTATGTGCTTCTTATGAGATTCGTTAGCCAACGCTGCATCACAGCGGGTTTCGTCGTGTTTTTCCAAGTATAGAAAACGTTCTTCCTCGACGGTGGTGTTGGGTAAGAGTTCAACAACGAGTTTTAATGATGGAATCTCGAACTCTATAGGTAGTACTTCCTATAGTCCATAGAACAATTGGAAAGGCGTGAAGTCAATGACAGTTTTGGCAGAAGTCCTATATGCCCATAGGGATAAAAAAATCATGGTATGCCAGTTGGAATTATGTGTCCCTACCATATGTTGAATCATGGTTTTCAAGACCTTATTGATGGCCTCTACTTGTCCATTCGATTTGAGGGTAGTAAGGAGTTGATTTCTCATGTCGAAAACCCAAACCGACGCTTAATTCATCCACCATCTTGTTTTGGAGATGGGATCCATGGTCAGTGACGATGGCTTTAGGGACTCTGAATGCTGCAATGATGTGGTTGAACATAAAGAGTGCGGAACTTGCAACTTGCACCGTCTTCTTTGTACGTAGGCATAGCCTTGGCCCATTTGGTAAAGTAATCGACTGCAACAATAACATAAACATGCCCCCCGACCGAGGTAGGATTATATTGCATGAATTCGATTCCCCATTTGGAAAAGGAACCGACGACGATATCTGGATGTAGTGGGGAGGGATGAGAGCGCTTTTTGTGATGAAAAAGCTAGAAAGGAGGACACTTCTTGACTACTTCAATACAATCCTTGAAGATGGAATGCCAATAGTATCCAACACATAGCATTTTCTGAGGTGTAGCCATCCCAGAAAGATGAACGCCACATGCCCCAGAGTGATAATCATTCAGTACGTGTTCAACCTCCTCATGAGTTAAGAAATGTCGGAGGATATAATCGACACCACGACGATACAATCTACCACCAATGATTAGGTAATACTTTGCGTGGTGACGCACATGACGACATTCGTCACAAGATAGCTGAGGACCAAAATTTTGGGTCTGGAGATACAATGTGATGTCTCCATTCCATGGGTAAAAAGTAATAATAAGAAACAAGGACTCGTCGAGGAGAGAGTCCATGGGCTTATTTTCCATATCATTATGGGGAAGATCACAAATCAGCTCTATGAAAACCAAATATTTATTTGGTTTAGCCTTCTCAAACTGGAGATCGAACTCTTGAAGAATAACGATCCAGCGTGAATATTTTCCCCCTAGTACCTGGCGTGTAAGAACGTGGTACATGGGGTTAGAGTCGGCAATGATGGTGGTAGTGCAGAGGAGGATATAATGGCGGAACTTTTGGACAGCAATGACTGCTGCGAGAGCTAGCTTCTCGACATGTGAATACTGGGTTTCAGATTCAATGAGACCCTTACTAAGGTAGTAAATCACGTGCTCCTGGGCATTACTATCTTCCTGAACCAAAACCATAGCGATGGTGGTAGTGGAAGAAGCAAGATAAAATGATGTAATCCTTTGTATAATTGGACGGTTATAACACAGGTGCATGGGTAATAGCATGTTTCAGGTTGTTGAAGGACTGCTGAGCATAATCATACCAGATGAAATGGATGTCCTTCTTGAGCAACCGCATATATCCCTGTGTGTTTTCAGTGAAATTGCACACAAAACGTCGTAAATAGTTTTCCTTCCCCTACAAACTTTGAAGTTCCTATATATTCGTTGTGGGTGGTAGAGCAATAATGGCTTCCACCTTCAAGGGATTGATGCGGATCCCATCTTTTGAAATTATGAATCCTAACAAGCGTCTAGACTCGACACAAAAGGTGAACTTGTAAGGGTTGAGACGTATATTGTACCGCCTACATCTGAGGAAGACAACTGTCAGATGATCAATATGGAAATATCAACGATTCGAATGAGCGGGGAGATCAACTAAGTAAGGTTCCACAAAGTCCTTCACGTCGTGGAAAGCATGCGACATAGCCCGCTGGAATGTGGCACCAACATTTTTAAGGCCAAAAGGGAGTTTGCGATACGAAAAAACGTACCCCATGGGGAAAATGAAAGGTGTCTTCTGTTGATCAACGGGATGGATCTCTATCTGATTATAGACAAAAAATCCATCCATGAATGAGAAGATAACGATTCCGGCACAATTGTCGATGATCTGGTCAATAAATAGGGTAAGGTAGTTGTCCTTTGTACAAGCATTATTTAAATCCATGTAATCGACACAGACCCTAATGGTGCCCTGTTTTTTAGTAACGGGGACGACATTGGAGACCCAATTTGTTACGAGAACAGGATAAATGAACCCGGCCTTCAATATTTTTTCTATTTCTGCCTTTATAGCCGTAGTTTTTCGAGGATGCACAGGGCGTAATTTTTAGCCAGGTTCCTCTCGGTTACCGTATCCACAGTCAGGATAGGATATTGACGGAAACGAAAAATATCTGGTGAGATAATCATTTCTATGACATTCCCTACTAAATCTAATGGTGAAAGGAAAGACGATCTATGGTGGATGTCTTCCCATAGGGGTTCATATGCGCTCATAATCTCCATGATTGACTCATCGAAATGAAAAGTCCAGAGTAGAGGCTCAGGTTGGGATGAGCTCCGCTATAATGGCAGAGAACATGAGGTAGATGCCATTGCAGAGTGGACATCTGGTAAGTCAGGTGTTGATTGGATGGCCTCGTAAATAGCTTTTGCAGGGCTGAGAAGCATCACATCTCCAATCGTATCCAAATGGTTTGGATCGGACACAATCCATTGGTATGTTGAGTAATGTGAGGATGAAATCATGTTCACCGTGGCAACATAGGCAGGGGGATCTGATGTTGGAAAGACTCCCATGAAGGATGAATATTTAATGAGTCCTACCCCCACACTCTCATATATCTGTGTCGAGTGTCCTAAAATAGGGACATTGTTTGTGGGATGAGTAGTGGTGTCAGGTGTATAGAAATCTAATTGGTCGATTGTGACAATCTTCCCTTGGTGGGGAAATTGCACTATGCAGAAGACGGATGATGCTACTGCAATCATGGCATAGAACCAGTTTCGACCAAGGAATAAGTTATAATATAATGGGGAAGTAACGACTTCCATGTTAATGGAAACGCTCTTGCCACCCAACTCAACAGTCAAATATTGTAACAGCCCATGTGGTTGAAAGCCACGTCCATCGAAGGATTTCAAAGTAGTGGGGGAATGGTTCAACTCAGGAGAGCCTATGGCTCGCCAACAGGATAACGACATAACCGAGGTGGAGGCTCCTTTGTCTAAGACAATACAATGGATTCTTTTCCCAACAACGTTAGTGACGATTTGGAACGCGAGTTGATGGGAAAGCCTCGGCTTGAAATACTGTAACTTGAACATGATGGTATTAGATAAATTTGGGTCTACAGCTCCAATCACAGATAACATGGTCTTACGTTGAATGGGATAGTTTTGTAAGACTTCTAGCGTCGACAAAGCACAAGGGGCTTGTGCTAAATCCTCTACTCTATTATAGTTCTGAGTAGCCTGAGCATTTGGATTAAAAGTGGATTTTCTAATCGTTCTCTTAGGTGGACGCAATACTGAATCCAGTAGAGGTTTCTCTATGATGAGAGGACCTTGAGGTGATGGGATGCTATATGTAGATGCAGGGTATTTTCCAGGATTACCCCCAATCATATTCCTTTAGAGAAGTAGAGTCATATGAATGTGATCGAGTATTCAAGTTGACAGTTTCACTCCGCATCATGAGAACATGAGCAGTGGAGGACGTTTCTCCCTGGGAAGGAGATGGTTGTTGCACGATCATCTGTTGTTGTGTGGGGAAGGGATCAGTTAAGACTGCGGGTGTGGGGTTCCCTTTAAGTAAATTTTGGACCTCATCCTGATGTGGGCACTCTTTAGTCAAGTGGTCACCACCACACAGTAAACAAGGATACTTAACCTTCTGATTTTGTTTGGTGTCGTCGGGATTGTTCTGTCTAGGCTCCTGCTGGTTAGAATGCTTTTTATTTTTACCTTTGTTATTCTTTTTGCCACTGGATTTTTGAGGTGAAGTAGATTGAACTGAATTCACTTCTTCAGTGGAAGCAGGGATGGGTGATGGTTTGGTGTGTTGTCCAGCTTGTGTGGCGGGTGGATTCGAGCTATGATAGCTTTGTGATCCACCGGATTGTGTAGCAAGTTGGGTGTGAACGAAACCAATGATGCCATCGACATGAGGTCTCGTAGGAGGTTTTGCTGGATCGCAGGTAGGGAGGGGGGCATCAGGAACAATATCGTATAAGGTTCCATATTGAGCATAAACAAGGTCTAAATACTGAGCACGAGCTATATGTTGTTCCTCCTTGACGGCCCCGCCCATAGCTAAGTCTTTAGCTATGATAGGCGGTAGTGACTTTGTAAACCAATCTGCAAGGAGTTGGTCCGGACTGGGAGCTTTAATATGACATCGTCTCCTCCTCCACTCATGAATATGATCAGAAATGTGAGTGGCAGTGGTCTGACGAAGAGAAGTCAAAAGAGCCGTTCTGGTTTCGTAGTGGATTAGTAATTGAAAATGTGTCAAAAATGACATAGCGAAAGATCGAAAATCGGGAAAGGAGTGTGGTGGCAACTCAATGTACCACTTTGCGGCAGTACCAATAAGGGTTCTTTGGAATAACCTCAAATGGATGGAATCATCCATTAAGGAATTAGACGAACACCACAAATGATAATTCATTACGTGGTTCTTTGGTTCCTCACCAGGTTTGCCGTCAAACTTCGGGATATCAAATGGTAACTTCACCGGAATCGCTGGCCAATTTGTGCCATGATTAATGGGATCGTTATTCAACCGTGATAAGTCTAGCAGATCAAGTGTAGCTAGAAATGGTAATTGTTGGTTTGGATGTGGATACTGGTAATACTAATAAGGCATCTATGTACCAGTAGGACCATGGACCGATTAGTCGTAAGATCCTCCCGTGGTAAATTGGCCATATGGGGGTGGGCCGCCTGGGTTGGGAGGTGGACCTGAAGGGGGTCCTCCTCCGCCAGGATAAGGTGGTCCTTCGCTAGAAGTTGGGGTTCCACCTCCTCCAAAGTAAGGTGGTCCTATTCCAGAAGGTGGGGGTCCCCCTCCTCCGGAATAAGGTGGTCCTCCGTTGAAAGGTGGGGGTCCTCCTCCTCCATAATGTGGTGGTACTCCGCCAAAAGGTGGGGGTCCTCCTCCTCTAGAATAAGGTGGTACTCTGCCAGAATGCGGGGGTCCTCCTCCTCCAGAATGGGGTGGTGTTGGACCGGATGGCGATGGAGGTGGTGGGACAGCCAGTGGAGGTGGTGGGGGTGGTCCACCAGCTGGAGGTCCAATCGGTGGAACATTATGGTGCCCCCATGGGGTGTTTGAGTTTCTGGGATAGGGTAATCTAGGAAAAAGGTTTCCTAGATAATTGGGTCCTATATTAGTATTACGATGGCCTGGATAGATATGCCCCCATGGGGGTTGGGTCCAAATAGATGCCCCCCCCATATGATGTGTCCACGTAGGTTGTCCCATGGTTGGGAGAGAACTTCCAACCATACTATAATTTGGATGTAAAGTATATCCTCCACTCACGTTATGTTTTCTAACTGGAAGATGTCCCCCAGTCATATTATGTCTACTAGCTAGGGGTTTCCCCCCAGTTGAAAATTTCCCACTTACTAGAGTGTGCCCAGTAATCGAATGTTGACCACTAATGCTAGGTTGACCTGTAACAAATGGTTGACTACTAACAAAGGGATTAATTCCACTTGACTGTAAACTAATAGGTAGATTATAACCTCCTCTGGGATTTTGAGGTGGGGGTGGTGGAGGTAATGACCCAGTGACATAGTTAATAGTGGTTGAAGGTTTCCCTCCAGAGGTTGGGGTGAAATATGGTGTCGAACCGGTCGCTTGACTGTGAGATGTACTCATCGGGAACGATGGTTGACTAGGTTCATAAGTGGTCACGGTGGGTGTGGATGTTCCTGGTGAAGAAAATGATAAAGAATGAATAGGGGAATGTTGCTCAATGCTTGACACTTCCGGGTTAGGTCTAGGCGGAAAACTATGTTGTATAAGTTCGTTACTGAACATTCGTAAATGATCGATAGTCTCATAAACATGTTGGAGAATGACGTCATTAGGGATCCATGGAGGAAGCCTATGAAATGGAGTCTCCACCATCGCAAGTGACTCAAAATCAGAAACATGATGCCCCCAAGAAGTGTCCCAAAATGTTGCAGTTGGACCGAAGGCCGTTGATACCGTGTCATCCTGGGGTTGACTGAAAATCCAGTCTGTAGCTCCAGGATGTCATTCCATTGAATGATGAAAAGATGTGCCATGTGAAGTAGGTTGTGCCATAATCACAGGACTCGTAGGATCAGTGATATGTGGGTGTGCGGGGGGTGAATAGTTCATCCCCGACTCCATGGTAGAAGTGTCTTCTTCACGTGACATAGATGTGGTAGGTTGATCCATGTTTGCTCCCAAGTTCTCCTCCCGATTAAGGGGATATTCAGGTGGCAAGTTTAAAATCATTAGGGATCTTCTCAAAGGTTGATCAACTAGAATGATTGAAGGAAAATTTGTCCTAAGACTTTTATAAACAAAAAGAAAAAAACACTCCAAAATCTACACAAGCTAAAGTTGCAAGCAAACTTATGTGGTAGGTGTGGATTCAATGGTCTGGAGCCTCACAGGATTATCAAGGCGGTGCAATTCGTGATATACCACAGGTTCCAACAGTTATACTTGGCTCAATATTTCAGAGCACTAACCAGGGAGGATTAGGACCGTACCCCTTACCATATAACCCGACTACCTGATAGCACGTGCATAGTAGCTTCCCGAGTGCTGTTCTCGGTGTATTGCCATGCCAAGATGGCCAATAGGTTAATTTAGATGGTTACATGAATCCTAGAAAGGTCTCCCAATATACTCAAGGTACGTGGGAGCTCAAATCTGTAGTGGTGTTGTCTAATGCACAACCGCACGATAGGAGCCTTCCGATATACTATCGAGTACATGAAGTACCTTTCTATATACCGAGGGGTACGTGAAAGGCCATTCGATATACCGATTGGTACGTGGAAGAAATACAATCCCTCGGGATGCAGTTCAATGGGTGATGTCATCAATTTGATCTTTGGTTTGTACTTCATGGTTGCATATGTCTTTTTAAGTGCATATTTTGGAAGTAATAAAATGGTGTTGTTTTCAAGGATAAAGTTTCTTTCCAACAATTTGTAGATTTAGTCCATTGACATGATGAAGTTGTTATACTTGAAGATATTTTTGTCATCTAATGATTCCACATAAGTTTCAAATATTTATTTGTGAAAAATATGATATAATGAAGTTTCTTATGCAGATGATGATAAGGTCTTATAGGTTAAGCTCCTTTACACTAATAGGCTTGTAAAAATTCATCTCATGTTCACCAAAGCATATTCTTTTATAAAAAAAGACAAACCTTTATATTGATGCATGCAATTCACAACCTCTCTTTATAAATATAATGCATTAGATGCCTTGGTTGTTGTTGTAAAGATAAATACCCAAAATCAACCAATGTGGAAAGCAAGACGCTTCAAAGGATTCTTAGATGAGAGACCATCCCAATATCCCATTGCTTTACCAAATGAGTTATTAACCATTACCATTGTAGATAGTGCAAAGCATGGCCCTTCACACTACCAACTATGTGTCCTTAGCTATGAACCTTTCCTATGATGGTGTTTGTCAACCCTCACTCTGAAGCGAGTGATGTTTTGGTCGTTGCCAACCGATCATTGTCTATGTTGAGTCATGGCTCATCATTCATGAGATAGATGGAAATATGAAAATATTAAAAACATTGTAATCAGAACTCCTCAAGCTAGTTGCAGCTTCCAGTGAAGTTTCACTATCATGAGGGTTCCCACATGGGAACATAAAGCCCGGTTTGGTGTAATCATGAGCCCTCCCACAGAAATGGCAGAAATTACGCCGGATAGAAAGTTTTATTTGGCAGAAAGTATGACATTACAGGTTAGTTTTCAGTTTGCATTTTGAATTCAGAGACAGAAAAGTACAGCAGGAACGGGGGCTCCGAGGACTGATTCAAACTGCATGTGCGGGCTCCGGGGGGCTGATTCAAACGACGAGCATTAATCAGCCTGCGGCAATGCACCCGAGGCCCACCAGCTGCCATCAAGAGCCCTCACGGTGTGAGAAAACATCGTCCCCTTTCGTCCCCACTCCCGCTGGCTGTCCGCCTCCCCCCTCCAGTGACGGCACCCTCCGGCCCTCCTTCGATCCCCGCGGGTCCCCACGCCGCCAGGACCTGACAAAATCCTCCAGCGAATCACGATCCAGGATTTCCTGCAGTTAATGCATGGCAATTTCGAACGTAGAGCGAGGGAGAACCCTTCTCCTGCTGCCAACTCTTCCATTCATCGATCCCCTGCCATCCGCTGCCTCCCCTGCGCTCGAACCAGTGCTTGAACCAGTCTCTTCAAGCTTGAACGAAACTATGTCGAAGCAACCAAAGGCCTCCAGCCCACTTCTTCCAGTTGTTGGCTTTGAACCAGCCTCTTCAAGCTCGAACTCAACTCTGTCAAAGCAGCTTGGTAAGTGTTTTCTTTAGTACTTTGAAGTGTTTTCTTTGGTTCTTTGGTAAGCCTCTCAGGCCTGTCATCCCCCAACTTTTGCAACCAGTTAATGCTACTCAACTGTGGCCGGTTCGTTATGCTTGAAATTATTTCGAGCTTCAAAACTTATACGAATCAGAAAGGGGTATCACATAAACTCAACAACTTAAATATGAATATATCTC
This sequence comes from Larix kaempferi, assembly GCA_027924585.1. Classification (NCBI taxonomy): domain Eukaryota; kingdom Viridiplantae; phylum Streptophyta; class Pinopsida; order Pinales; family Pinaceae; genus Larix; species Larix kaempferi. Next base: position 12,856,919 of record BSBM01000138.1, on the reverse strand, counting down.
AAATTATCCATCGAAAAAATAGGGCAAACTATCACTGGCATGGCATGCTAGGATGAACTCATATGATTTCACTGTTTGTCTGCCCTTATAAGGGGCAACCTGAAGCATACCCTGGAACAAAACTTACTACATACTGAAGCTGGTGTGGACCTCCCAAGCAAGAACATGGGTACTTAGTGACCATGGGGTTATGTTTGTTCCCCAAGTCTAAGTAGCTCAAAAACAAAACATCATCATATTAAGAGGGACATGATTTCAGACCCTCCCATTGAGGGAACAGTGAACATTGTATAAGGCATACAAAATTGATAAGTTAGGTTCAACGGTTTAAATAGTTCAGACAGGTGCTTAAGCAATCAATGGCCCTCTAATAAAGCTAAGCATCATTTGATTCAGAGAATCCCTCTATCGCTAGGATTGCAGACAAGTGCCTACTAATCAATCAATGGTCCCCTATTGAAGTTAAGCATTATTTGATTCAAAGAATCCCTCTGTCACTTGGAATGTAGGCTGGTGTTCATTTGAAGAACCAAGTCTCTCAGCTCAAAATCAACAAGATTGAGGATTTCAGAGAGCTAGATGAAAGGAAAGGTTTCGATCTAGTTCAATAAAGTGCTAAAGAGGTTGCAAAGCTCCTATAAATTATTAGCATATTTAAGAATGGAGAGTACCGTCAGAAACATGAAGAAATCACCAAGGAAAGTGGCAATAATGGTCATAAGAAATGGTTAAAAATCTAGACCCTCCTTTTCCAAATTGGGATACGAAGACAACTCCTATAACAATTTCTTGGAAATTAACAATACAGTAATAAGTCCCTTATTCTCTACCCATTTTCAGCTTATCTGATCTATCTAAACTATTATAGTTGCTTGTAGAGAGTAAAGTAGTTTCTAACACAGGAGAATAGAAATCTGCCAAGGGTTCAGCATACTAATGTGTGCTTGAAAATCCAAACTGAACAGCTTCGGCCCTTTTAGGCCAAAATCACATCAAGCTGCTTAAAGTGGAGCTATTCTTCTACAATGTTGCATCAAGGAGTCTCGTGATTTTTTCATAATGCAATATACAAAAAATCACTCTCAACTGGAAAATATTTAGCAGCTCCAATCTAGCCCTCAGTTTGGGAGCGGGGCTATGGGCAGGGTTACTTGGGAATTAAGCAGAAATTGGAGACTAAACATGAAAACTTTATTTAAAAATCTTTTTCAACCTCGAAACATTAGATTGTCTTCTTCAGTACGTGGACATGGTATGAAATAGCTTTCTCACAGGGATTGCGTATCAACAAGAAGGGCTTATAAACTTCAAAAGTTCCCACCATGACACACAAGCCTGATGCCAATATGTTCATCCTTTAATTAAGCCTAAACGAGGGAGGGAGTGACATAATTTGTCTTTAGCTGAGCTGAGTAAAGCTAGCTCAGATAAGACCTTTCAGGATCTTTGCTATTCTCAGGAAATTCATGCCAACTAATTAATAGGCTATTCAAGTTTCCTATTGTTCAGATCTCTTCTTTTTCTCTGGATCTGCATGAGCATGCTTGGTGCTAGTGATCCAATGTTCCAAGATCTTCAAGACTAAAACCCACTTTATACTTGGAGCTTACTATCATTTATGTTTTCAGCTATTAGGTACTATTGTAATTGCACATAGTGGTGGCAAGCGATAAATAAATTATAATTTCACAAAACATAAAAGAAAAGAAAACAAAGCTTTCACAAAACAGTAAAGAAAAGAAAGTTGAGCTTACTATGCAAGAGAGAAGAAATGTCCTACTGAAAGGAATATACTGAATTGATCAATAGATGGAGGTCATGTCAAGCTAGAAGGATCTGATTGGTGTTGAAGGTAAAGGTCTATTCATTGACTATTAAGGAAAGCTGCAAGATAAATTCATAGCCATTATCTAAGATTTACAATATGCAATATCACGAAGTCTGTTTTATACCAGCCTATATATTTTTAAGTTGCTTTTTTCTTATAATGCAAATCCCACCTTCATTATAGGCATCAAAGGCCTTGGCCTTGAATTGATTGAACTGCCATGACTGCACGTCCAGGGAAAATGGGCTGAAACCAGACTGAAACAATGAACTGTTCTGTTGATGAATGGTGGATCCAATAGTGGCAAAGTTTGCTCCATGGTTGAAGTTTGAACCCACGGACTGCAAATATGGGCTCAAGTATGGAAACCCCAAGCTCTCAGCTGCAGGAAAACCAAATCAAGCCCTTTCATTCCTCAAAACTAAAACTCAAGCATCTAATGAGTACAAAACAACATGGCACATTACAAATTGTTATTATGCAGGACAAAAAAGTATAATTAATGTAGTACAATTGGAGTGGGCTTAAGTATACTTAGGGAACCGAGAGGTCATGACCAGTGTGCATATTTTAGTATTTTACAGGCCCAAACCTACTTCAAGGTTCTCTTTAAGTTTTGCCATTATTTTTTAGCCCAACCTGCTGGGGATTAGTGGTTGCAGTATTTTTTTTTATGCTATTCTTTTTCATTTGCTAATATTTCAATGACTTTGATGATGCTGCTGTAAATATAAATTTGGCTCATCACTGTCATTATTCATATCAAGAGAACCAAATAATTAATGCTAAGTGACATTATTGACTTTTGCACTATGATTCCAGATTCTCTAGCCCCTGTTAGTGAACGACCATGGATGCGTTCTTTGTTTCCTTGAAGATGCAACTAGTCATAGGTGTTCCTTTCTAGTTCTGAGAATGGTCTTAGTGATTTGTGTAAGCTCAAAGATGCTATTGGCTGGTACGCATTTCTGATACATAGTAGTGCAATATTTTGAATTTTCCAAACCGAGGGCTTTGGTAGCGAGTTTTAAGAAACGCAGAAAAAGAAATTACCCAGCATGCAGAAGGTTCGCATCAGATGCTCTGTAGTGTCCTCGATTCAAACTCAAAGCTGGCCTTGTATATTTTGTGGAATGTACTCTGTTAACTGTGTGACATCACTGTAACTTCCTATCAGCAACCATCCGAATGGGTGAGCATGTTGAGATGGTTTTGGATTCTAAGATCACTATTATTTTGCTACATTTCACTATCTATTCTAGTTATATAGTGTTTGTAATTTGATTTATTTTCCAACCATAGTCAATAATACTTCCAAATTTGTTCTATTTGATTCATTTGTGTAGTTAATTAAATATTTCAAAACCTACGCCAATTTTAAATTATGCTCAATAGAGGTCAATAACCAAACTTGTTTGACTTTGAACAGGCTTTCAGCCATTGTTGTCTCTTGGTGTCCCAGTATTTTACATTACTACCCACAGTAACGAAAGTCAGAATCAGCATAAAAATTATCAGAACTTTCCTCCCACTCATTCATTGATCTATTGACATTTTAATATCTTTGAAAACCTAAGAACTCCACAATGACTCCTAGCTTGAACTCCACGCACTTGCACACAGCTTTTGTTATACATGAAAATTTGGGAAAGTATGATAGTGTTTATCGACATAAAGTGGTGCTTTGTTGTTAAGAATGATTAAGAATGATTATCGTTACTTTCATCTCAATTGTTACTTTTTTAAAGCATGTTGTTTTATTGTGCCATTGACATCTCATAAAAAAAAATTAATTGTTTTGTTTTTGTTTCTGTAGCTCATTCGAACAAACAAGATGGCGCAGACATGGATGCTTTGTATTCAAGTGTCCTGTTACCCCAACCTAGGACAAGGAAACATTGAATATGTCTTGAAGGATAATGCTTCGAATAAGGTTGTCCAAAAAAGTAGATAAATATGTGGGGTGACAACTAACAATGAAGCATACTATGTTTCCCTTATTGAAGGGTTGAAAACAGCCAAAAGCTATGGGGCTAACAACGTTTGTGTCTTCACCAACTCAGAACTTCTTTGTAACCAGATGAAGGGAGTGTACCGAGTTAGAAAATCCAATCTAAAACCACTTCATAGAGAAGCAAGAGCCATTGTTGATCAATTTCACTTCTTTACGATATCTCACCATTCAGATATTAAGAGAATGTTCAGTGGTCTATGGTGTGGGAAAATCTCAAGTCTAGGTGAAGGTGTGAAAACTGAAATGGCGTCAACATATGTTCCTTCAAAAATTGTTGATGGACGTTGTTACACAACTTTGTTACGTGTATGTTTTTTTCTTATAATTGTTTTGGTGTCCCTCATGGTGTGGGACTTTCTATAAAGAAGAACCCAATACTATAGTGCATGTGATCGGGACACCATGTAATGGATGGGGTGTCATGTCTGGGTGATAAGTTCAAGAATGCCTTGTATAGAATGGTGGTGCCTACGGCGTCTTTTGTCTAAACTTTGTGGCACAAAAAATATTGAGTATATATTTATGGAGTTATTTTTTACTATTTTTGGTTACCATATATACTGAAAGTATTCTCTTATTTTCTTCAATGGAAAGTTCCATTTTATCTAGGAAGTCTTCAATCTTGTCTTCAAGTTACACAAGAAAATGATTCTCTTGATGTTTATTTTCAAATGTTTCGTTGTGTATGTATACATGGAAATAATTTAACCTTACTGGTCGGAGATCCAATAGAAATGGTGAAAACATATATTTGACAACATAGTTTCAAGTTGGTATTGAGGGGGTTGGATTACCTCATCGATGATTTGTGACATGCTAATATACTTTGAAATTTGTTTTTTTTTTCAAATAGCCTTGATTGACCCCATTTTCCCAACTTCAGCCCTAGGCACTAGTCACAAATTTTCTACCAATAAAATATTCATTTCAAACTCCTTTAAATTCTATTCTAGTAGATCTGGGATTGTCTTTGCTTGCAGCCAACAGGAAATAAAATTCAAGCTCTTCATTTCATGGTCCTTGACCCTCTTTTCTTGCTGGATTTGTCTAGGAATCAAGTCTGTTGTCACAACCCTAAGAACTTTGCAAGAAAAATGGAATTTTAAGGATCTACTCCAATTTGGCCTCCAATACCTCTCCTTCAAACATCCTTTGAGCTGAAATAAATCTGCTAATAATAAGTACCAACAATAAGAAGTTAGGTCAATCTTTTATAGGTTCATCATATACATATTCAACAGCAAATCATTCCACTCCATCTGGCATCTTCAGTTGTAGCTTTCAGAGTTCAGATCGAATTCAACAAATAAGATCATTTAGAATATTTATCTTTGTAGCAGATTTAGTCTCTAGCATCAACCTACAGTCCTTCGATTTCAGTTTGCATCCTGCATTTTTACCATGAATAAGTTTATATTTTCTAGAATTCTTAAAATTTCGAGAATTTCCAAAAATTGTATATATTGCAAGCATGGATAAATGATCAAATTTTCATCCATATTGTTCAATAAGCATCAACTTTCAATGTCAAGCATAAACATTTGTCCTATTGGCTTCATCGTTCACTAGTTGCAGTATTTGTGCAGCTCTTTTTCTAGTACCAGAACTACATAGTGGGTATTGGAAGACTTGTAGATGCATTTTTGGTATTTTTTTCTTTTTCATAATTTGAACTGATCTATAGGACAATAAGCATTAAATTCTCAATGTCCAAGCAATACATAATTCTACTATAGCTTCAGATGTACTTCATGCAAAATCTCAAAAGTCCAATCGCTCACATCAAATTTCTCTTTAAGTAGCAACCTTCAAGATTTTGGGTATGGTCTTCAACAACTTCAATTCTCCTGCATAAGGCTCAGATTCAAGGTTACATTTTGTAAGTGTTAGTATTGATATTGATAGTATCAAGATTTTGAAGCATAGTCAGGTTACATTTTGTAAGTGTCAGTACTAAGATTGACAATATCAATATTTTGAAGCAAAGTGGCATGGCGTCGACCACTATACACAACATAGAACACAAAATCCATATGAACATGTGATATCTTTAGCAAATTTCAAAATACTCAGTCTTGTCTATTCCTTAGTTTAAGTTTAATTGGATACAATCTGATGGCAAGTGAATTGAATCTATGTGAGGAGAGAATTCGGGGATTAACAAGATCGAAATATTAACCCATAATGCATTTCACTAGTAACGGTTTTGAAAGAAACAAACAGTGGATGGTGCATGTCAACATCATAGCACTTCAGGATCATAAAAGTTGTCAATCTTAGTAAAGTAGAACAATGTCTACAGGTAGAAGGGTGTGCTTCATGATCTATATAAAGTATAACAATGTCTACAGGTAGCAGGGTGTTTCACAAATAATTTTAGCAAGCTTAAGAACCATGCATCTCCTCTATGACAAAGACATTGTCTTACTGGCCAGAAGTATTGAAAATATGAATTGAGTAACAACAAACATGCGATCCTCCATACATTCTAGAATATACTAACAGGCTGAAGGAAACTCAGATTGATACTTAACCCTTACAATACAACACACATCCTCTCAGGCTGGAACCTCCTCCCCCATTACATCACCAATTATGAAATTTATAACCATTACATGATAAGAGCTGTTATCAGCCTTATCTTGTTGACTCTTTCAATACAAAGATAATATGATGTTGATTGGTTTTGAACCTTGTTCTGCATAAAGAATCTTGCCACTTTTTAGCCATCTGACTATATAATGTTATTAGGGCAAATGAGTAAGAGCATTCTAGCACATGGCAACGAACTGGAACCCATTGAGGTTAGGGCATCACCAGGAAATAGATCCAATTTATGCTTTTGAATATCTCTTCCTAATTGATGTCTATATTTGTGCGTGAACCCAAAAGATTGTAGACGAATCAATAATTGCATCCATCTTTAGCAACTTCTCATGTTTGTTTGTCGTTTAGGTCGAGTTGCTTAAGATATATGTGCAAATCATGATTATTTTTGGAAATCTTGTATTTCAAATTTATTTATGCAAAGATTTTATATAATTTTATGCTCCTCAAATGGGTCTTACTTCGAAGGATGACTTCTTTGCAAATCCAATTTTATCATTGCATATGGTGATGTTGCTACATGTCAAGGCGTGATGTTTTTTCATTATATGGTTTGTAATGTTGCTCCATGCTCTAATGTGTTGGCAACCATCAAAGGGCTTGTTTCATAAGGTAGTCATTGAACCTAAATGATGCAAGTGATTGTTTTTTAAGGCCACTTGTGACTAGCCTACAATCTTGATCTCCTATAACTAATGTTGTTTGTGTAGTTAGTTTGGAACTGAGGGGTACTGGTAATATGGGTCTGCCATATTCTTTGGGGTTGAGGCTACTAACTTTAATTTTACTCCCAAATCTAGGATCAATGTTGTACCATTTTTGCATTAGACCTTCTTATATAGTCAAACATGATGGAAGGTACATTACCCAATATAGTATCTCTAGTCTAACTGACATTGCACTCCATGTTAAATGTAAATGCTGAGAATATTTGAGAAGGCATTTCTCAAGACAAATTTAGAGATCTACCCATGTGGCAAGATCTTGTCTCTATTTCGGTGAGTTATACAATGGGTAGAAACACCATCTTCATGCTTAATGGAGTTGTATCATGCCTTAAAGTTATTTTAGATTGGAATGGAGCTAGTGTGCTTCACCTAAGCATAACAACACATGTGTTCCCATCATTGGAAGAGAGTGTGGCAATGTCAATCTTGATGAGCGAATGATTTCACCACCCTTCGATTCCCAATGACCTCTTTGCGCGCCCATCCAATGTCTGACACTTCATCATATGTACGTGTTGGTTAAGATTTGTGTAGATATTCTAGGAGTGTTGATTCCTACCATCATACATACTAGAAATTCTAGGGAACCCACTTTTAATAATAGGGGCTTGTTTGTGGGAATTGCATTTCAATCACTTCCCCTTAAAGCTACAAACAATATTGGTTAATCACTTCCCTTAAAGCTGCAAACAATATCAGCTAATCACTTCCCCTTAAAGAGATAGACGATATTGGTTAATCACTTCCTCTTAAAGTTGCAAACAATATTGGCTATGTTATCAAACACTTTATCACAAATTATGAAAGCTCATGAACCTACACGGGCATTCTCATACTTCAGATAGAAGGGTAGAACAATGTGACTCTTGATTTTCTTATTGCAATGGAATTGAAGTCTAACCAACGAGGTGTTCGAATACAAATAATTGATGCAACATCTTCAACCACGAAATTCTTGTGTTCACCAAAGATACTCTCTTCTTGTGCTGTGCATGTTTGTTTAAAATTGCAACATTGTAGACACATGCTCTTTTATTCAACAACAAACCCAAAGTTCAAATTAAACACATTTAACATCCTTTATTAAAGAAGGAGAAACGTAGGGATACATTCTCATTAAAGAAGGGGGAATTGATACACCCCTTACGAGGTCGAGAATTTATAAAAGTATATTCGCTTCAACCTTGCAATAGATCTGAAAACGATCCCATAAATTTGGAACAAATTCACTTTCTGTCTAAACTTTTGGAATTATAGATGCTCTGTCACCTACATTTTGCTGGAGATGACCCTTTGATTGACCCTTTGACTGATACCTTGAAATACTGGAGATGACCCTTTGACTGACTAAATTCTTGAAAATCTGGGATTTGATTAAAAATGAAGATAAAACTTGTTTAGAAGCTCGATTCTCATAATACTCTGTCATCAATTAACCCTGGAATTATGCCGCTGCTATAAAATCTGCTAGATGTTCTTCATTTGTTATTACATATGTAGATCAGTTAATTAAAACGATCCAAGCACATTAAATAGAAGAATTGATCCACTTCCAATACGAATTGATCCACACAAAAAATGGATTGACTGCTTCCACATATAAACTGCATAATTCCTTATATGATAAACACATTACAACAAAATCAAAACCCAAAGACAAGATCTTGTCTAGCTCTTCATTTATGCCATTATCCTTTTGTCAGCTTTCCCGTCACATTTGAAACTGGCTGCGTTCATGGAGTTTCATAATAGGATGATGAAGGCTTCCATAATCACTTGATAATTTAATCTGTATGAACACCAACAAGTTCCCCTTTTCAAATTATAGCCATTGTAAGATAGGTGCATTAGCAAATGATGGAAGGCATATTTCGGAATAAAAACAAATGTAAATTAGTAGAATTTGACAAATGGTCGAGAAAATGTAGAATTTATATATTAGCCACTGCTATCCTACTCCATGGCTGTGAACCACAGAGGGTAAATTCATCAAAAGAAAGCTAGCACAGAATTGGAAAGGCTAGAAATGTTTCATACTAAACACAATGGAACTCTAAAACATGACACCCTACCCCATTTTGCTCATAGCAGTTGAAATGATACCAGTGGAAAAAAAAGCAATAAAAGATTCCAAGTTAATATAAAAGGGCATATTAGAGCTGTTAGAATAAGGAACTATCCCTCTTAGTGTTCTGTTATTGGGCGAGAGAAGTGACTGCATTATGCTGCCACTTGAATTTCAAGTTGTGGTTATTGAAATAATCGGAGATGGGTTTTTAAGATGGATTGCTACTGTGTGAGATGGGTTTTTTGACTTGCAGCGGTTTGATTGAGTCATATTCTTGCCACCAACACCAACCAAATCATTCCTTCATTGTTATATACACATGATTGCAGTTATCATGGCAATACACAAGGCCAAAGGTTCTTGTCTTTCGAGATTTGAGATAAGAGTATATCTGGAATATTATAACTTTGAATCATGGTTTCAAAGAAATATTGGAGTTTTGACTAGTGGGAAATCCCATCTTATGTTGGTTGGGAGTTCCCTTGAATCTTCAAACTTGGGTTTTGACTAGTGGGAAACCCATCTTATGCTGGTTGCAAGAGGAAGCATACTTTGCTGCCTCCCAACGTTATTAAAATTGTTTCTCAGAAATGCATAGAATGCGTTGTTATAACTGTCACAGTGACCCTTGACTTGCTGTAGATGCTTGTAACGAGGCATGTTTATCATCTGCCATAAACCCAGACTTGCATGTTCATGGGATGGGTGAGCCCTAGCTTGTGATGCAACCAGCACTGAAAACTCTTGGCATAATGGAAAAAGGCTCTCTGTGTTTTAAGGGGCAGTATTGGGTCCATAAGTTTTGCACATTTTGGTGGCATTTGTCATTTGGGGATTGTTGGGACTGTGTATATGCAAATAATCATCCCAACTTCATGAGAATTTTCTGAATGTTGAATCTGTTGTAAAAAATGTTGTTTCTCAAAAATTTGGGCAGACGTTTGTCATAGTAAACAAGTAGGACAAATAGGACAAATACCAAATTATATTATTAATCAGTACTAAAACAATTCATACTCTGTACATGCCTCTGTTGTGTAGTATTTGAAATCTGTGTATCGTCTATACAGCAGGTCAGGTCAGTTCAATGACCACTTTCTCAAAATTGTTGCTTTTATAAGCAGTAAAACATAGAGAGATACATATGTGTTACACTACAAAATGCAGAGAACAATGACTGTAAATTCAAAATAAGTCTCTGGATTTTGAGGCCTGGTGAAGATCACATCCTCAAGTTCAAAATGTCTGTTTCGGATCTTTAATGTTGCCTATAGCGAGGATACCTATAGAAAAATGCCCAACAACAATTTAATCAATACAAATACTGGAATTTCATAGTTTGTATGTGTTGTTTCTTACTCAGCCATGAAACTACACCTGTAACAAGGTTGAAAACATACCCTGTGACAATTAGATTTCCTTGAAAATTAGTTTGATGGTGCAGTAATCCCGCTGTCATGATGTTGCAGTTGGGTAAGTCCTTCGATTGAATGATCCATAGAAGTGGCCTCTGTAAACATGCATACACCGTAATTTAAAAAAAAAGAGGCCATCTAAATACACTATTTTAAGCACATGCACTGTCCTATTCTATGAAACCCACCTAGGTCAATAGAGGATACTTTTTTGGATTGAGTACGCCCCCGCTTCTTGAGGTACTGAAACTGATATGGTTCATATTCTGAGGCATGCACATTTAGATCGATATCCAAGCCGCTATTTTGTTTTCTTCCTTTGTTTTTTTTTTAGGGCTAAGAGAACTCTTATTTCTCTTCAAAGAGGACTCATATGCACCCAATCCAAGGGTGAAGTCATAATCCAAAAGAGAACGATTTTTGGCCTCATTCAACATTCCTTTAGTAAGACCAATCATTTCTTCAGTTTTTTCCAAAGTAACAGGAGGACTGTTTTGAAGCAGTTGATAATAACCTAACAGCTCCTGTCTAGCTAATTGTAGTGCATCAACATCATTAACATCTCTGTTAGTAGCCATAATAGTGTTTTCAGCATCCACATCATGGCTTGGTCCATCAATACTTATCTCAGGAGGAGCATTGCATGAAAAAGGTGTTGCATCATTATCCAAGGAGCAATACAACCAATCAACTTTATAGCGTGCTTGCAAATATTTCCACGGATAGACCATGGGCAAGTACACGTCATAAAAGTTGGGCGATACAAAGTGACAAGGTACCGCTTGCCAGGAGTGGTTTGACTCCTCACCCAATATGCATGAGATATGCTCTCATGAGGGCAGCAGTCACTATCTGGAATCATTTTGGCTCTGTCAGTTGATGATTCAATTTGATTATCTTTCTTATAGTTGTTCAAATTGCCTTCTTTTTTCAAAATTTCTTTGAACCGATAAAATGGTTCAACATTTATGAGGAGTGTATACAAAAACCAGTCCATTCTACGGGAACACTTCTTTCTTCTATCAGAAAGAAACTTTGTCTTCAAAAAGCAGTGGTATGACTCCACTGCATTATTGGTCTCTTGATTTGTGTGCGAAAAATCTCGGCAACCTTTTACCCGCATCCCTACAAGTAAAAAACTAAATTAGTGCATATATCCCATCTTTATGATATACAAAAGAAAAGATACAAGGAAGAGTATGTACACTCACAAAGTTTGTGACCCGAAACCCAATTCTTGCGGAAATAGTCCAAGAACTTTTTCTCATCAGCATATTTGTTTAAAAATGCATCAATTGCATCAGTGATATCGTCATTGGAGCAATGTTTCATGATATGGCCCAAGTCTTTCAACATTTCACTCGCTCTTTCATCAATGGTGGCCAACCAGTTCGCGTTTTTTGACCATGCCCTTTGTACATGCCAAACACATAAGAGAACTTTGCAACGTGTGATCCTCCTGCCACATGTAATTTTTTTAAATGTGGCATTCAATAAATAAGTACAAGTTACATTGCAAAATAACAAGATTGGAATTACCTCAAGGTTGTTATTTCAGCCAACGCGTCGTCTACCATGAAGGCATTTACTTTCCAATCTGGACGAGTTTGGTAACACCTTTGCATGAGTCGATCCAACCATGCTGAAATGTCTTGTGTTGTATTCCTTTCAGATACAACCCACGCAACTGGTACCCCACTTTGTTGCTCATCGAATGCGACAAGTGTATATAGTTGATACTGCCATATCCATAGAACATATTGCAGTCAAACTTAAGTCATCAATATCATTGAATGGCTACAACTAAAATGATCATGCTAAATCAAGCATTGACATCACACTTACCCCGTATTTATTGGTACTGAATGTAGAATCCATTGCTATTAAGCTATTGTGAAATAGTTTCACCATTGTTTCTAGCATCCACTTTGTTTGGATTCCTATTATAAATGGGACATCTTTATCATTGGGCTTTTGATAGAAAAAAATATCATCTTTATGTTTTTTGTACCAAAGATTCACACTCATTGTGTCTTTTTGGTGCAACTGATACTTTCCCTTGCCCAAGCGATTGTATATGTTTACGACATCTTTCCTCTTCAAGAAGAAATCTCTATCCCGATCTGCCGCATCCATGTCAACATGTTTCTTGATGTGCATTTTACACACCGAATCAATTGACACATCCCAAGAAAAGCAACTTTCTACATAAGAAACGATGTCCCTTGACAACCTTGGCTTATGCATGGATCTAGGCTCACCCGAAGCATCATGCTTTCCATGACAAGGCCATCCTCTCGTGTCTTCATGCTCGTACATGTTATAAGTTAGTATTGCTACCTCGGGATCTTTCACCATGACCTTAACAATGAAATGGCATTGGCAACCCTTTTTTTTCATAAATGAATTGACCCTTCGTTTAGCCGGTTTGTCTCTCATTTTATCAGTTGGGTCATATGAACAATTATATCTGCATAAAATATTGTCAAATGTTAATACATATGACAGGTGATAAATGTAGTATGATTGCTAACGTCCAAACAATTAAATTTTGAAATACTTACACTACATATTTCAAGGATGCGGTATCCCTCTTTTTGGGGGATTTGTTTTGGCTACGATAGAAAGTACAAGGAGCATCAGGATCATTTTCTTCCCCTTCAACAAAGTGGGGGACTCGATGTAACGGGATTTTGGCAACTCGATCAATTCCATTCTTTCGATGTACTTCGGACCAAACAAGATCTTTACCAGAAAAGATGGTTATGTCTTTGGGATCTTGCAACTCTAAGCCGATTAAAGTCTCCCATTTGTTCTTCCTGCCCATTTTGTATTGAAGCCTACAAAAAATGAGCGAAAACTTGAGATAAGAAGACAAAAAGTAATGTTTATTCTCCTTTGATACACAAAATCAAAATACGTTAGCTTTGTATGAAAAAATCAGTAGAGCTAGGATAATTGCAACAAAAAAGGCCAATGAGCAACCCTATCCCCTGCTGGTTTTGAATATGTAACCTCCACAATGATAACACATGTTCTCAACCATTAGGCCCACTCAAATGCTAACCCAAAAATTGATGTTACAAAATCATAAATCTATTTTGACAGGCAAGCCGAAGTACGCCTAAAATATGTGGAGCAGCAGGTGGCATATCATTATTAACAAAAACAAAATCATTTTATTACTTTTTAAGCAGGATGTGGCCAAAATAAATACGAATAACAGAGCAGAATCGAACGGTCTGTGGTTGCTGTGGAAATGGTAAGAGTGAACAGTTTACAAGTAATGGGTGATTCCAAAATCATTTTATTACTTTTTAAACTTTCACGTGAAAGGAGGTCACGGCAACCGTTCTAACTGTCTTCGGAAATTGCTGTTCACTCCGGAGACCGGCTTCCGACGATCACTTCATTTTCATAGAAAATCTTAAAACTAAATAAATATTATTAGCAGTGGTATTTTACTCGGCACTAGAGGTGGACGTGGAAATATTTACTATTATTATATGTTGTGTTTCAATTAAGTCAGAACACATCTCGTATATATATATTTTTTATAACATTATTATCAATGATTTCAGATTTTATTTTTCATTAGACATTAGACATGTATTAATTCTTGTATTGTAGTAATGGTGGAAGATTTAGGTTCTTTATTGTATTCGGGGAAAGTTAGATTATTATGTTAATTTCTTATTTTAGTGTTTTTCTATGTTGAATGGTTATGGGATTTCCCCCAAACAAGAAGAAAAAAATTATATTAATTTAAATAAATAATATTATTAAAATTAATTAAAATTTATATATTCATTATTAATTTTATAAATTATTTTCATTAAATCGGAACACTAACATTATTGTCTAGATAATTGTGATAGTTTTGCATATATTTTTGGTTTAGGATTTTGGACATGATTTGTTAAGTTTATTGTTGTTTTGTTTTGCATATATTTTGGTTTAGATTTTTAGACATGATTTGCAAATTTTATGGCTGTTTATTATTGTTTTGTATTTTAGATTGTTAAATATAAATCATTTTTCAAATTTATTAATGTTTTTAAAGATGTTAATGGAGATACTTGATTAGTTGTTAAATTTAATGAATGGTATAATATTAAGATTTACGGAAAATATTATTTAATGTAACTTGAAATCTAAAAGCAAAATAATAGTAGTTAGTTATTTTTATAGGTATTTCTATTTCAACTCATTGGTTATTTAATGATTTAATTAGGGAACAATGGTTCTTCTTTCTTCTTCCTCTTCATCTAACAACTATCTATGATGGAGGTTTGTGATTAACAATTTGATTAACATATTAATATCGATCACTTCTATATTTTTTAAATTTCAAATACAGAGTTGAGAGTACAACAAATTATATATAGAGAGAGAGAGATATAGATATTCAAAAGTAAATTACTTTAATTTCATGTGTATATTTATAGTATACTCTAAAAAGTAATTTATGGGTATTTTTCTCATTATGAGTAGTTTCCTTACAAGTCTACTATGATTAATTATGAGTTTTCATCTACCATTGATAATTTCACATAAGCTTTTTTAAGTCAACCAATGTTACCTCAATCAAGTAAAATGTTGTCATCCTCTACAATGTGCTTGGTTTTTTTAAATTGATTTTGATAATACTTTTTTTTGGAAGTCCATTTTAAATATCAAAATTCTCTTAATTTCAATATAAAAAATATAGAGAAAGAATCTCTAAGTGTTTCTAGAAAAGCACTTTCCCTGTAGACTTCTAGGTTTTTTGTATTTCATTTTATTGAAGCTCCTACATTTTTTAAAAATGTTTAATTAAGAGGCCAATGGAAATTAAAAACTATAAAAGTAGAATAACTCTCATAAAAAACATAGAAGTTCAAGAAGAGGAAATATTCCTTATGAAGCCAAGTACAAAAGGTATTTCTGTGATGTTATGTACCACATATTTCTTGTAGATGCCATTAATATTTGGCACTATCACAATAAATTAGCATAACTCTCTTTCCAAATCTATTCACACATTTTGTGGGTTGTTTTGTATTTGGAGGAAGAGTTTTATGAGAGGAATTCCACTCTCTTTGATTTCTTGATGTAACCAGATTTGTTAATGAAGAAAGCGTTGCATGTTATTTTATTTTTTAATGTTGTTTGTTGTATTTTTTGCATTGATCATTGCATGGTATATTAGTTCATGTTTAATTAGAAGTAGGATGGTATATTTATAATATTTTCATTTAGCTCTATGTATCAATGTGGTCGATTTGATTTGTAAGTTTTATGTACTACACAAATTTTTTTATCTCTTTATTACACTTCAAACTTCTTCATCAATTGATGTTCTTGACTTCATTTTCCAAAGGACAAGGCACTATGTTTGGATTAGCTTCTCACTCTCTTATCTAAAATCCAAAATAGAACTTCATTTTATAAATCCATTTTTTAATATCAACTTTACAAGGACATATTTGTAGTCTCATTAGGGAATTCCCCCTTATGCAAGAGAAGAGCCATCCTAAAGTGAGGAGGAGGATCAACGTGGTGACAATGAGTGATGTCCTTAATTGTTCTAGATTTTATACATGATGGTTACACATGACTTTTTAAGTGTAGATTTTGGAGATAATAAAATGTTGTCGTTGCCAAGGATAAAGTTTATTTCCTAGAATTTGTAGATTTAGTACATTGACATGATGAGGTTGTTATTGTTGAAGATATTTTCCTCATCTAGCGATTCCATAAAAGTTTCAAAGATTTATATATGAAGAAGATGATCTAATGGATTTTTTAACATGATTATAAGTTTTTTAGACAAATGGAAACTACGTTGAGTTTGTTGAATCCTCGACGTTTCAATCCCTCCTCTGGGATCATCCTCAGGAGATATATGTAAGACATGTTTATAACTTATTGTGTTATTGTGGGTGATCCCTCTATCAAAAAGGCCATTTAAAGGGCATGCTACAAAGCTTTATATTGATTCTTGTCATTCACAACCTTCCTTCTCTTGAAAGAATGTACAATGACAATATAAAATCAATTTTCTTGGCTTTCGTAGAAATAAGAGTTCTTAATAATATTAAGAAGAAATGTAATTATGGTTTTGGAAAAGCTAAGCCTAAGTTGTTAGATTATTTCAAGTCAATTATATTGGAGGATTTTATTTGGTGTAGGGAATATGAATGTCCCCATGAAAGCTATAACAAGCTATTGGTTTAGAATGTCACCCATTCATATGGAGATATTGCATGCTTGTCTTTTACTATGTCTTTTAGGTCATGTTATAAATCATAGAAGACATATATTCTAGTTGAGATGTATTGTATAATAATAAAATAATTTGATGATTTGGTGTTTGCATATCAAATTTACTTTCATGATATTTTTTAGCTAAATTTAGAAATAAATATGATGCATTAGATGCATTGGTTGTTGTTGTAGAAGAGAAGTACTTAGAATCAACCCATGTAACGTAGGAAGATAAGCTTCAAAAGAATTCATTAGTGAGAGACCATCCCATTATTTTACCAAATCGATTATTAACTCTTGACAATTATTATTAACCCTTCACATTGTAGATAGATAATGGGGTGTAGTAAGCTTTTGAACATCATGTTGCACCTTAAGAAAAAGAATATATTGTGTTTTCAAAGAATGAAGAGTTGGAAGGACATATGATGGACTTTCATGAGGAAGGCATTGCAAGCATTGAGAGTCGGGTGAAGATTCAAGAAAATATTATACATTCCCTCTTCTTTTTCAAAAAGTACTTATTGTGATGGTAGCACACGCCTACCTAAGGAAGACATACAAGAATCCTCTATGCAAGACAAGGGCCTATTCAGTTGTGTTCATTTTCAATATTTTAAATTTTCATGGATCTTTTGATAATTTAAAGAGGATATATCTCGAGAAGAAACCCTTAGAATATGAAGCTTTATAAGTGTTGTAATTCTCTCATGTGTCATAGAACATGGAAATGAAAATCATTATGATATTGATCAATTTTACTTAGTTGGGAGATAAAGACGGGGCATAGATTGTTGGTATTTGTATCCCATCTATGACACAAATGGTAAGAGTTGTAGAGCAAAAGACTCGGATTTGAAGCTGTCTTTCCTAATCAGTCCTAAGGAGAATTTTTTATTATTATTACGGAAAACAATTCATATTCCATTTCTCTTAGTTTTGGACAAGAAATAATGATGATGTATGTTTTGTATTGTCTTATATTCCTATCGATATGCATCCACACATTTTAGAAAGGGAAAATGTTGTTATTGCATTAAAAGTCAATCATCATGAATTAAATTTGCATGATAGAAAATTCTAGCCATTTTCATTTTCAACCCAGGCTCCTTTTATGCACACAAAAAATTGCACAACGATTCATTTTCAAAGAATCCATGTACTTGGGACAACAACATGAATAATCATTCATATGCCATAGACATTTCCATCCATCAAATCCAACAACAAACCCTATTCTTAGATATTATTATTTTTTATCTAAAATATTTATACCAAGTCGACATATGGAGCTTGGTTCGATGGTCACAAAAAAGAACAACAAATTTTTTACTAGTTTATCTTTTAGCCACCTTAAAAATCCGGTGACAAAGGGAGCAATGTTGAAGGGCATTGTCACATCCTCGGTGACCTCAGTATCCCATCATGACCGTGGGGGGTTCTTTCTAGACAACAAATCCATGTTTCTAGTGGGCTCTAATATCAACAATAATATTGTATCGAGTTTAAACAAGACACCAACAAGAATATTGTATCTAAACCTTTACTCTTAATTATCAACGTGGAGATTCATGCAAATTTATGGGGATCCTGCAAAATATATGCAACTACAAAAGGAATGAAATGTGTCTAGTGGTATGAAAATCTTAATTTCACCAATGGAACAATCACAAAAGAAAATGCGGAATAATTTCTAACTAAGGGTTTTGAGGGAATAAGACTCAAATTCCATACTTGGCACTTAGTTCTTTATCAATACCATCAGAGACAAGCATAAAGTGATTTTTCGTTCATTTTGTCACGTATGTATATAAATCATGTTCAATTGTATTAATTAAGGGTAGATAAATTAATTATAATAAGTAACTAGGTTTAAAATTCACAATCGCTTATTTGGAATGACGCATTACACCTATAAATGGGTCTCAAATTGTAATTGTAAAACCATCTTCTTATATCTATTCATATACATTATTATATTTATATTTACGTCTTGGTGTTATTGAGCCTCTGTGTACTTCAACTGGTATAAAAGCTTTGGTCCTCGATACCTCACATGTTTCATCCCGCAATATTTTCTCCATTATCTCCCTTTCACCGACTCAGCTACTGCAATACAATCCTCCCTTCACCTCAGATACCTATCCCCATCCAATATCCCCGCGCCATTCCTATCTTTTCCCTCACATCACTCCAACCACCCCTCGCTACTCCACGCAACCACCCTCACTCCTTCCATGCTATTCCCTCACACATCCAGTTCACGCCACACCTGCAATGCCCCACACTCCCATTCTACAATGCCCCATCCCCATCATTCCATAGCCACATCCCTACACATCCTAACAATACCTACAACACCCTACACTCCCATTATACAACGCCCCATATTCCATGCATGTCCACACTCCCCCATTCGCCCCTCCACATTGTCTCACTCTCCAATCACATCTCACACCTACAATCGGGCCCTACAATCCCTTCACCCCACAAAAATGTGTGTCACTCCCTTCTTCACATAGTCCCCTCCCTAAGACTCTCCTCCTTGCATCAAGATTATCCTCCTCGCACCCTCTCCCCATAGCGCCCTTGTTAGGAACATAAATTACAAATAAAATATAAATAATAATATAAATTAATAATTACTATTATTTTAAAGAGGACACAAATCCTCCCAATATGTGCCCAAATTATATAAATAAATGGTCCCTCCATTGTAAAGCATCTCTTATCATCATATTAATATTATTCAATCATTATTTATATTCTTAAATTAGAGTAAACATATTTGTTTGTTTACTAAAATGGGTAGAGAATTTTATTAATAAAAATGAGAAGTCCTCAACATTCAGATATACATAACATCATAACAAAGCATCTTGCTTGAAAGTCCAAAAAGAGACATATGTAGCTATGCCAAGGTTCAAGTTTCCTGAACTTAAATCTAGCCTCTAATTCTATAGTCGTGAGGTTATGTTGTCATACAAACCGTCTTA
Organism: Larix kaempferi; assembly: GCA_027924585.1. Lineage (NCBI taxonomy): Eukaryota > Viridiplantae > Streptophyta > Pinopsida > Pinales > Pinaceae > Larix > Larix kaempferi. The sequence continues at coordinate 12,837,014 of BSBM01000138.1, read as the reverse complement.
ACAAAATAACAAAAAAGCATTTTGTTATGGCAACCTAAAACAGAAACCATGGAACCTAGTCCTCCTGCTTGATCTGTGGAGGAGTAGTTGATGAAGCTTCAACATCCTCCTTCTCCTTTAACTTGTTTTTAATCTCAACAACTTCTTCTTCAAGGGTTACCACTTTGACCTTCAAATCCTCAACTTTGTCTTATTGTTGATCTATTCTATCTGCACGCAAGTCCAATTGCAACTAGAATTTCCTTTTCTCCTCCATTCTCTGCTATTCTTCCACCTCTTTCCACTCCTCCCAGTGTCGATCCTTGCTACTCCTATCGCACTCCACCTAGTTAACCTGCCGACTCAGCCTTCACACGCTCCGATTTAGCTTATGAATGCCACACTCCGCATAGCAGAAGGACTCTCATTCCTCCTCTTCTTTTTCCATTATCCCCTCTCAGCAGCCTATACACCCTCTGATTTTTTCCTTACAGAGCGTAATCCATAATGAAGACTGAAGGCATTCGATATTGATTGAACTATTTCCAAGTTTCCCCACATTATAATCTGGATCATGCTCGCAACCTGTACCATAATTACCAGTTATGGTCGTCATTTCTATTTATTTTATAGCAAACAAGATCGTGTACATGGAAAAAATTCCCCAGGATCGGTGGCGTGGTCCATGAATAGAATGCATGTGGGATTAGATGGAGGATTTATTGACAGATCGCTAGTCAACATTCCCAATAACCAAAATCATTGTCATGTGCCAGAGCGAAGCCAAATTCCGTACGCAGTTAATGGTTCGTGGTGGGAATGAAATAATGCAAGAGGAGGCTGCCACCCAAACACTGGCAGCGAACATGAACCCCACGTGTCTCAACTTAAGCATCATGATGTCGGCAGGTGGGATGGGACGAGCCAAGCCTTTAGACCAATGTTTAGAAAATTTAGGAGGGCTGATATATCCCCTACCATCCCTCAGAATAATAAACTTAGGGAATTTCCACATATTGTAACTCACCATCTTGAGGGTGAAATATTCCTTCGGTTCAAGTTTGTATTTGGTTGGCCAAGGAATCGGCTTGGGTATTCTGATTGCGAAGGATATGCAAGAATTCCATTGAGCGGATAGTCTCTAGATTCCCAAATTCTCAATTGAATTCTTGCTAAAGTTGTGTTACGAAGAAGAGAGCGATATTTAGCAGCACGAATAGCAGTACGGGAATCACCAAGTATTACAGCTTCATAGATCCTCTTCTTAAAAATCACCTTGGTTCCCATCCATAGTTATAACATATCCGCCCGATTATTTGACTCCATGCCAAGACTCCAAGAAAATGCTTCGATAATGCTCCCTCTAGGGTCAAAAAGCACCCCACCCACTCCTGTCGCCCCAAGAGTAAACAGATTTGTTACTTCACCCTTTCAACCATATAATAATTAGATAAGATAAATTCCATTCCAAAATGCATATTAAACATATGGATTTAGATTAAAAACACAAATGATTACCTTGTATGACTCATTTAGACAAATGTGATGTAGAATGGCAAATATGATACTAGGAAGAGAGAAAATGGTGATAAGTATAAGTGAAAATGGTTAAAAAAGGATTGTCTGATATGCACAAAATAGATCAAAACTAAAGCTCGACACTACTATAGGATATAATTTCACTCCTACTGGTGGAGTTGTAAGTTGGATATCCAAGTTGCGACTAGTGGTGGCCTTATCAACCACTAAAGTCGAATATGTAGCAATAGTTGGGGCTAGCAAAGAGGCAATATGGATAGAGAAACTGATGGATAATTTAAAGATAATGCAGGGGAATATCATGCTGCATTGTGACAGTCAAAGTGTTATTCACTTAGTGAAGAATCCAACATTTTATGATCACAAGAAGCATATCGATATTAAGTATAATTTCAAAAGAAAAGTGGTGGAAGAAGGTAGGATCTTGTTAGACAAAATTGGTATAGAAGATAATTATTGTGGATATAGTTACAAAGTCAGTCAGAACAAAGAAGTTTAAATGCCGCAAATTTTCTCTAGGTTTGTTGAAAATGTGATGAAGATAACATTGAGCAATGACACAGAAGTAGAAAACATAGGCAAGGAACTTCTTGTATCTTGAATTCAAGTGAGAGAAAGTTTGGAGATGAAATCAATATCGATATCTCTGACATTTTATTGTATAGTAGTACATGACTATCCCCTTGCGTGATTCATATGCAGTGTAGGGATCGAAGGGGTGTCATCCAAGCCCCTCCTACTTAGGGGTGCGGGGGAAAGCGATCCCCCATGCTCGAGGGTGCGAGGTAAAATCCCCTGAGGTGAATTATTCTAGTATATTTTGGTTCCTTATGGAACCCTCATATGTTTTGTATAAAAGGGAAGTGGCCTATGGAATTGTATCATAAGATAAGAACGCATTTTAAGTTTTTTTTCAAGTAATAATAAAAGATCGAAGCTGCCACTTCCCCATGGTTTTACCTGCACAAAACGGGGTTTCCACGTAAATCTTGTGTTATATTGTTTTGTTATTTGCTTATGTTTTATAGTTTTCTGACACTCTTATAAAAATTTCTTGGAAACTTTAAAGATCACAACCAAACTAGAAAGTCGAACTTTTAACTCTCTTAGTGATCTATTGGTCCAATGCGGATAAACATTTGGTAAAAAGAAGACCTGTGGAGAAGATATTCTCTTTAGAAACTCAAGAAAAGGTGAACTCTGAAGAGGAAGAGACACCTAAAATGAAAGTACGAGAGGATGAGGCACATACAATGAAACTTCAAGAGGAGGAGGCATGTACAATGAAAGTTCTAGAGGAAGAAGAAGATTTAGTTATCAAGAGAATGGTCATGATTTTAGTAGAAGCCAAGAAAGAGGGTGAACTAATCAAAATCAACAATATTTTAGATCTTACAATGCTCCTAAAAATAATAATCAATCAGGAAAAGGTGAATAGATGATGACAAGTGTAGTTCAAAACATGTCTTCACATTGGATATGTAGTAAAACAATGTTGAACAAGGAATGAAAATTTTCCCAACAATAACAATTTTTTAACTCTAAACAACATTTTAAGTCCAATGATTCAACCTCAACTCAGTGTGCATATAATTAAGGGGATGGTTTTGAATATGTTTGAAAACCAATCATAGTTAGATTTGCATATCCAATTACCACCAACAAGCATATGAGAAAGCACTATGAAGATGATTGGATACTAGATACATGGACTACTTAATATATGTGCTTCAGGAAATATTATCTTTGGGCATATTAGGATATCGAACTTAATCCAATTTCTTTGGTAGATGACGCAACCCACACTCCTTGAGGAAAAGGATAAATCCACTTCTCTCTTCCAAGAATTGGTAAAGTGTTACTTTCCAATATTTGATATATTCCACCCTTTAAAAATAATTTGTTGTCCTTGGTCCTAATTAGATAAGGAAGTCATCCATATATCATTGAAGATGGCTTGTTCAAAATCAATTCAATAAAACACAATTTCAAGACAATAATGAACGGTTATGAAGACGGAAATTTTTTGAGGATACAAGCCACAACCATTCCTCACAAGTAGGGTTTTTCAACATCGGTGGATTTATCCCCTAGCTCATTCAAATTATGGATTTATAGATTTGTCCTTTTGAACTTTGAAACCTTAGGTAAGCTTAATACATAAGGGATGATTGAAGGATTTCACACTTTTAAAAAGGAAACTACCAAGTGTGAATCATGTATAATTGGCAAACATAAGAGAGATTCGGCCTTTCACCCAAGTATATGGTGAGCAAACAAAATGTTTGCAACTTATACATAGTGACATTTTTTGTCATGTGTGATCTTTTTTATTTGAGGATGCAAATACTTCATTCTTTTCATTCATGATTTTATGAGGATGACTTAGGTAAATTTTTTGAAAGATAAATCTGAACCCTTTGAAAAATTTATACATTTCAATAGTTGGTTGCATAAGCCATCAAATAAAAAATTGCCACGTTGAGAATAGATAATTGGGGAGAATTCACTTCAAATGAATTCATTGATTATTGCAATAAAAATGTAATAAAAAGGCAATTGAAAAATGATTATCCTCCACACCAGAATGGGGTGAGTAAAAGAATGAATAGAACCCTAATGTGAATGGCAATATCTAGGCTACATTTCAAGGGGTTAAGCACAAAATATTAAGCATTAGTAATTCATATAGTTGTCTATTTAAGGAATCGATCATCCATATTAGCCTTAGATGGAATCACTCCATATGAAACTTGGTATGGTACTAAGACTTTAGTTAATAATATTTGTGCTTTTGGCTACACTTGATATGCCTTGATTCCTAGAGAAAAAATTACTAAGTTGGAAAATCAAAGTATGAAATGCATGCTCATTAGAAATTCATATTAAAAAGAAAGGCTATTAATTTATATCTAGTGGGAAATTCATTATCAGTTGATATGTTGTCTTTAATAAAACTAAAATTCAAACTACTAAAGAGATTATCAACAATTTTCTACTAAAGTATCCATTAGAGAACTTGTCCTAAATCAGGTTCTCATTGAAGAAGACCTCCATACTCCAGATCTCCAACTTTTGCTTCTACAATTCACCAAATTCCGCATAAAATCTTCAAGGGGTTTCCTCCATTCAAAGCAAGGAGTTGTCAAGAACCACCATTCAAGCACTTCAAAGTGTTTGGATATTGTGAATGGGCTCACATGCACTTCAAAAGAGGTAGGAGTTCGCGGAAGTTTGCACGGATCTTCGCAAATCTCTCTACTAAGAAGGGGTTCACCTAGTTGAGAGCTTCTTTTGGAGTAAATGCATCTTTTGAGCAGGCTTCTTAAGATTTCTCTTCACGATCTCTTTTATGGGGGGGTTTTCCATGTGGTTTCTTACTCAATTTTGCAAGAATCTTGTGTGCATGGGTACTTAATATGGCTACAAATTGTTGGGACCCATTTTTTTCTTTTTTTTTCTTTTCACCTAGTTAGACTTATGGGGGGGTGTTAGAGCAAAAAAATCTAACTATTTACCTATACCACGACTCGATGACTCTAGTGGGCCAAACCCCATCCAAATTAACCACCTGAGACTCCCTTGGGTTCCATTCCTATATTTGGGGGCTCATTCCTTGATTTGGGGGTGCATTCCCTGATTTGGGGAACTTTTCCTTGATTTTAGGAGTGATTAAGTCAGTAGTTCATTGAGGGATAGATGCACTCCACTAATCTAGATCCTAACTGACCCTTTATGACCCTCTTCAGTCATTAACACCCCAATTGAGCTTTTATAGGGATGTGCATGCAATCAGTTGCATGTACATCCCTCATTCAAAACTAGTTATTAGGGCATCTTGAGCCAGTTAACTTGATATACAAGGCTAACTAAGGGTCTTTGGATCTAGTTAAGTCTTATTAGTCTCTCTTGCATTGCATGAGCAATTTGAATTCCCTCTTGAGCTAATTCGAATTGCCTTGTTATTTATATTTCTCACCTTCATTCACGAAGCTTCAATGTAATACAACATTCTCTTTCTCTCATGTTTTTTTATTCTCTCTTTTGTGTGATGATTAATGTTTAGCACATTTATTGCATGAATTTGTGGATTGTTGATCTCTTTCACAGTATTGATATCATGTTTAGTATCTAGATCTATATGCTCAAACTCTACAGTGAATAGCACTAGTTACAAGCAGTTGATTAGAAGCATCATTTACTTAACAAATACTTGTCCAGATTTTTCAAATACATACGATTTTATTTCCAGATTCATGCAAGGACCTAGAGAAATTCATTAGAATGTCGATAGAAGGCCCCTAATGTACAGTCAAGGTACAAAGGATTATGGCATGCTTTATAAGAAGGATGACAATTTTAAAATTGTTGAATATTTAGATGAATATTTTGTAGGTGATATTGATGACAATACAACAACTTCAAGTTATCTAATGAATATGGGTTCAACAACAATATCTTGGAGTTGTAAAAAGTAGTCTACATTGGAAAATTATTCGCCAAAGGAATAATACATCTTAGCTTAGGAAACAACATGTGAAATTATGTGGCTACATATGATTTTACAAGATCTTGGTGCAATACATAAAGCACCAACTACTCTATGGATTGGAAATTAGTCAACATCAAAGATGGGTAAGAATATAGTATTTAATTCCAAGACCAAGAATGTTGACACCAAGTATCACTTCATCGGGACACTCATTAACATTGACATCATCAAGCTACCATGTTGTCCTTCTAAAGATCAAACTTTAGATATTTTTATCAAACCACTAGGTAAAATAAAATTCACTAAGTTCAGAGATGAACTTGACATTTGTAAAAATAAACTTTTGGGCTAAAGAGAGAAATGTTATTCTCACAATCCTATGCTTTATTTAGATAGGCATTTTCCTAGAATAATAATTCATAAAGTTAGATATTTCCTAGGAGATAAATTATCCTCGTCGCATCCTTCTCATAGTGCTTATCTTTGCAAGGACAAGTCGCATGTTGAGCAAGGCTACATAGGCAATATATACAATATGCCTCTCACTTATTATGTAATCTTTATTTCCTGATTAATAAAATTGTGTCTAACGATACTTTATGGAATTAACAATTTCAAGGCCCCAAACTTTTTAGGCTTTTTTTTGGCCCCTCCTAACATTTTCTTATAGTTTGAAATGATTATTATCCCTTTTATCACTATAAATATTGTCAAGTGAGGTATTGGATTAAGGAATCATTGTTTGTATGCTAAATTATGGCCCTGAGAAGTTGACATAACAACTCATCTTTTTTAGGCCACCTTTATTTTTCCACCTATACTCCTAGGGTTAGGGTTTCTTCTTAGGGTACTTGCACTCTAATTTTTTTCCTTCATATTGTACAAATGGATTTTTACACCCCTTAGTTAGGGGACTGTAACAAATGAGCATAACAAACAATCTCTTGTAAGAGATACCTACCATCATTATATCCTTTAGATTATACAATTTTTTCACCATTGTTTTGCAAATAAAATTTAGTTTTCACTATATCTTATGTTCTTTTCTCCAATGTTATCATTCCTTGATTTTTTTCTTACTTGAATCTCGATCAAACTCTTTTAAAATCAACATAGTCAACTTCAATAATCAAGATAATCAACTTTGTCAACATAGTCAACATATTATATGTTACACAACTCCTTCAATCGTCAACATAGTCAACATATAATATGTTATACAATTCCTTCAATCGTCAACATAGTCATCACTGTTATAGCCAAATTTGGCAATTCTCCGTCTGTGACGACACTTGCATGTTTTGCTCTCATGATGACACTTCGGTTGCAACACTTTGTGAGACTATTGTGAGTCACAAAAAAGGACACTGTGGATGGAAGAGCCATATTTGGTACTTTAGTAGGATGGCCTTACCTCTTTCATGGTCCATTGGATAGTTGGGAAGTTTATGAACAAGTTTGGAGACCAACAATTCTCCTGAAAAGCCCCATAAAAGGTAGTTTTTCCTCATTTTTCCAAAAAAACGTTGGTTGTACATTGTTCACATGCATGTTACACACTTGTTGTCCCTTTCTCACTAACGTGCACCTCAAAAATACCCAAAAAATATAAAATATCAAAAAATTGGTGGTTTGGGTGGTTTTGGAACCATCTCCTCGGTTGTGACTACTTCTTCCTCGACCCTGCCTTCTTCATTTTCTATATAAGAGAGGGAGAGGGGGCCATCAAAGGGGAATTAGCCCATTGTAGTGTTATGTTGGAGGAATTTGGACTCACATCCCCCTCACTTGTGCCCTAACTGCTTATAAACCCTAATGCATTGCTTGGAGGTTGGGATTCTTGGAGGAGAGAAGCAAGAGATTCATGATTGAAGGTTTCATGAAGTGCCATGTTTAAATAAAGGTATAATCATGTACTTGCTTCATTCATTAATAAATATCAGACATTCTTCCCTTTACAAATCACTGTGTGCATATATATCTCAGATCTGATTATTTATTGATGTTTATGAGATCAGTGCTTTATGTTCTTTTGAATATCAATATTTTACATGTAGTCGAATTGGTTTGAGGAAGGTTTGAAGTGGTTTTGCAGGTTTCTTGATTGGAGAGCAAGAGGAGGACTCAAGGAGAGGCTTGTATCAACTTTCTATTCTAAGGTACACATCCTATTAGACCCTAAACTTTTGCTTAAATATTGTATTTGTGAAACTTTGAATGTCTATCTTTCACCCCAGTATGTTGGTGGCCTCACCCCATCCATAGGAACACTTTCCCTAAAAACAATCACAACTTGTGATAAGTTAAAACCACCATCATATTCAATGTAAGTTGACACCTTCAACATAATTCAGCTCTAGTACTCAACATAGTCAACACCATTACCTTCAATGTCACTCAACTCCTTCAATGGACAACACCTTCAATAGTTATCATAGTCAACATAATCAAATAATGTTTACTCAACATAACCAAAAAATGTTTAGTCAAAATAATCAACAAAATCCCTATAATCAATATTATTATTATTATATATTAAAAAGTAGATGATGGTCAGCAAGTACCAAGGCCATGGTGAACTATGATCAATTTTTACCATGATCATGCTCATGGCCATTGTCATGATCATGACCATGATAATAGTCAACCTTGTTCAACTCAACCATGATCAAAGTTGACCAAGGCCGTGGTTAGCCATGGTCATTATATCATCATCATAATCATCATTGTTATTTTTATTATTATAGCATTGGTATCCATGTCTATTAACACTTACCATATGCCCTTTGCCCAAGCCATTAGCTAGCACAATCACATAAATAACACAAATAGACACAAATATGCATGGTCTTAATGTACATTGTACACATTTTATTTGGTTGTGCTAATTCATATCCATGCCTTAAAATATATATGATATACAATGTTTTGTTCATTTATTTTTAAATATACATTTTATGTTTATAAATACTATTGTATATGACAATTGTTAGTTATTCAAAGTCACTCAATCCATTATCATCGATGGATTTCTTTAATAAACTCAAACAACTATTGTAAGTTGGAAGTTAATTAGCTATAAAATAATGGATGTTTACCTCCACTATACCAAGGATCATTTTTTCTTGCGCCATCTCTCAACCACCCGAGATTCTACATAGCTATGCTTCCCATGAGTCCTAGGAGAGGAGGTATTTTATCCAACTTCTACCAAATAAAATAGGGATTTTTTGTTGAAAAAGCATTTTAGCTAAAAAAATTGGGAGGTTTTTCTAATTTAGAAAAAAAAACACTCAACCACCTTAAGCAATGCATTATCAAATTAAGAGAAGGTAATAGAAGCCTGCGGAATCTTGGACTCAAATTTGGGGTGGGATGGTATATTATGAAATCCATATGGCCTCTTATAAAATAATCACACACAAATAAAAGTAAACATGATTGGAATAATGGAGAACAATCATCGCATATGCACCATGGTATCATCAAAGATTAGATGTGTTTTGTCACTTATAAAAACATATTATATTAGGTGGTATTAAAACCTTTAAACTAATCAAATTTACAAAGTTTCACAATATATATCATGTGAGTTTTGGGAGTTCACACAATTATTGAGGGAATATAAAATCTCAAACAATATGATGAACTTACAACCAAGATGGGTGAGAAACAAATAATATTTATGCATGTAACGACATGTGCTATCATTCATTCATTCATTCATTCTCTCACACACACACACAGATATATATACATATATATATATATATCCGAGGATAGTTTCTCTTTAAAGTCGGAGAAGAAAAGGATGCTACAACCTTACTAAATCATAGTTGGAACTGGGGACCATCCGGTTTAATCCTGAAAAAGTGGACAGTAAACTTCAATGCTAGAAGAGAACCTCACAACCTCCAGCAGATCTAGGTCATCCTGCCAGGTCTCCCTATGGTCTTCTGGTAGAAATATTTCCTGGAAGCAATTGGCAACAAACTCGGCAAATTCGTAGCCCTAGAAGAAGAATGCGAAACCAAGCAAGACAGGTGTTGCGCTCGCATTCTGGTAGAGATGGATTTAACAAATGGTCTATTCGAGGAAATACGAATGGAGATGTGGGGCAGCATATGGAACCAATGCTTGGATTACTGGAAATTGCCATTCAGATGTTTTAGTTGCAGAAAGGTTGGCCACCTTCAGAAGGAATTCCCACGACAGCTCGAACGGCAGCAGGTTGAAGCCAAGAAACCATTTTTCAAAAAGGTGTGGATCAAAAAGAACAAAGAGTCGAGTGTCGTTACATCATCTCCAAAGGAAGACACGTTAAATGTCAATAATGTTGCATGCAGGACGACAAATGCAGCTTCACCACCCCCAGTTATCCAGGACGTGGCATGTGAAAAGGAGATCACATCAGTGATTTCACCAGAGAAGGGCATATTGGCTCACAACGCCAGCAAGGAAAGAGACTCAAGCTCTAGACAAGGAAAAACTATAGAAGGTATTTCTATTAAAAACCCAACTGTCCCTTTTTCTGATTCTAAGTCAACCCTCCCCCTTTCACATCTTCTTGAGCCCCCCTACTTGGAGGTTCCAACCACCTCTCTCCCTTCCGTTCAAACCTCCTCCCCCTCTACAAGCAATTTTTCGAACACCCTCTCCCCTCACAAGTGGGAATACGGGCTACGCTCCAAGTCCTGACAGAATACTGATGTTAGGAACCTATGTCAACCCTTCTCTTTACTATGTTAGTATATTGTTGTTGGACGCATATGCTTTGTAAGTCGTCCCGTAGTATTTGTTGATTCGTAGTTTATATTAGCCCATAGTATTGACCCATAGTATTGGACGCATATGCTTTGTAAGTCGTCCCGTAGTATTATATGTCCCATGGTTTTGACTCATAGTATTGGGCATAGACTTAGTATATAAGTGTGTGTTGAGGTCATTGAAGGCATCGTGAAGTTAATTGTATTGAGCTTGCTCAAAGGAGGTTGCCCCTCGAAGTGGCTCGTGATCAATATAAAAGTGATTCTGTTCTATTATTTCTGATATCTCGTGTATTTGCATTAATTAATTATTACAGGTTCTTCACATCTGGTATCAGAGCACTTTCTTGGGCTCGTTAGGTGGAATTTCTACCAAATTTTTTTTCGCATCTGTTGCAGCTTCGGATTTGGGAATAATCCCTATCCGCTTAACTATGGGAACTACTTGGGAATAAGCCCTAAAACTCCTTGTGAGGAGTACCACAGGAACCCCAAAGTAGCTGGCCCATTGAGAGGACCTGCCAGCGAAAAGGGCAATGACCCCTACATGATTGACTAGTTCCCACCCGTGAGGTAAACCAAGAGCTGTCGTTTGTGGCAAAGCGGTTATCAGTTTTACCTGAGCCGTGGAGTGAGGGGTACTGCCCCAATACGCAAGCCGTTAGACAGCATTGGTGGCCGAGTGAAACACCTGAACTGTTAGGAAGTCGTACATACCTGGGGTCCATATCTATTTTCAGTTGAACTGTTGCCGATCACTTCCGCTCCAGATCCAGTCGTTTCAGATCTATTCTGAAAGTCGTTCCAGATTCAGTTGCCGTTTCATATCCAGCCATTTTCGATCCCTTCCGCACCGTTGCAGATCCATCTGTTGCGGATCTCTTCCACGCCGTTGTTGCCGATCCATTTCTTTTATAAAAAAAAAGGGTATAAAATTCAGTTTTTTCTCCATATCTCCCTTGTTTTCACTCTGTTTCCCTTAAAATTTTTGGGGAACCCCTGTCATCCCATTCTGCATCTTTCATTCCTGAGGACCCTATCCTCAATTCCCCTTCCCAAAGCCCGAAATCCCACATTTGTCTATTTTTAGGGTTTGCCCTAACTTCCTCAGATTTCACCCAATCACCTTCAAATTTTACCACAGAGTTCCTTTCTGAATTCTGCTTCTTTGTCCCTCTCTGCCCAATTTTCTCATTCTATCACCCCGCTTCTGAAATCCCCCTTTTTGATTTCTTGTCCTTTCAACAGTGTCCAAAATCTAGTCAAACCCCAATTACCCATTAGATTGTTTTCCCAATCCAAATTTCCCTTTACTAAATCAGCTTCTGTTTGTGTTTTTCTACCCATTCCACCAAAAAAAAAAACCTGGTTATGGTTGTCACCCGTGCAGGAGTACACACCATGGAGGAAGCACTTGCAGCCATCCAAACCAAACTCCAAGATCTGGATGAAAAATTTCTCAGCCTCCATCTTCAGCATTCAGCCATGAACAATACCAGACAGCCAGAATCTTTTGCAGCCACCGGGTTCTCTTCTTCCAGCAATTTTCGTGGGCCGAAGCTTGATTTTCCTCGCTTCAATGGTACTGATTCGACTGGATGGATATATCGAGCCGAACAATATTTCAGTCTGCATAATACTTCTGATGCCCAGAAAGTTCCACTTGCATCCTTTCATTTGGAACAGGAAGCCCTTCAATGGTACCGTTGGTACATCAAAGCTCATCTCGAGCCAAACTGGACCGATTTTTGCCAACTCATTTTGCCATGATTTGGTCGTAGTGCTTTTGATGATTTCACGGGAGCACTCACTAAACTTCACCAAATTGGCACAGTGCGAGAGTATCAGACAGAATTTGAGAAATTGGCCAATCACACAGAAGGATTGTCTGATGAATTCTACAGGAGTTGTTTTATCAATGGTCTCAAGGATGAAATCCGCTCAGAGGTCAAAATGTTTTGTCCCAACACAATGATGGAAGTCCTAGGGTTGGCTAAGCTGGCCGAGGACAAGATCGCAGCTCAACAACGCTCCAAACCCACCTTTGTTCCCTTCAGAAATATGGGTTCCCAACGACCTCCCATCACGCTTGTTCCTCAACCAACTCCTATCAAGCATTTGTCTGAAATAGAAATGCAGGCATGCCGAGAAAAAGGGCTTTGCTATAATTATGATGAGAAATTCACTCGGGGACATAGATGTGTTCAACAAAAGATCTATCTCTTGGATGTGGATTCTTCGCCTGCCTTAAAACTTGGTGAAGAAGCTACAGATACAGTAGATGATCAGGTCGACATTCAACACCCGCCTGTTGACACCCCATCTCAGGAAAACCCACCCGAGATCTCTCTCCATGCTGTAACCGGCGTCACCACCCCACAAACAATGCGGGTTAGGGGATACTTCAAGAAGCTCCCTCTTACCATACTCATTGATTCTGGTAGCACTCATAACTTCATTGACCCTCGGATCACCAAACAGGTTGATTGTTTTGTCCATCCTTGCTCCAACTTTGAAGTCATGGTTGCCAATGGGGGCACCTTACCTTGCAAGGGGAAGTGTCACAATGTGCGTATCTCTATGGAAGATTATAACCTACGCTCTGACATGTTTGCTTTGTTCTTAGGAAAATGTGATGTGGTTTTGGGCGTTCAATGGTTATGCACACTTGGCCCCATCTTATGGGATTTTGCTGAACTTTGGATGCAGTTTAAAGTCAATGGGGCACAACACAAATTTATGGGCTTACAACCAAGGTCTCTCTGCATCATCAGTTCACATAGCCTGGAAAAAATCCTTAAGAAGGATTCACATGGTGTCATCACTCAGCTCAATTCCATTCAGATGCATCCATCAATAGTCTCCACTACTTCCTTGGATAGATATGCAGGTATCTTTGCTGAACCAATGCACTTGCTGCCTTCAAGAGACCTTTCCGGTAAGAATTTAGCCACATCTACCTCTCAGCAGGAAATGATGGCTATTTTGCATGCAGTTTAGAAGTGGCAGCCATACTTATTAGGGAATTCTTTCTGCATCAAGACTGATCTCCAGAGTCTGGAAAATTTTCTGGAACAATGGGTCTCCTCCCCAACACACCTGAAATGGGTTATCCAACTCATGGGTTATCCCTATGTGATCACTTACAAGAAGGGTAAGGACAATATGGTGGAAGATGCTCATTCTTGCACAATTGATGACCCAGTTTCTCTTACAGCTCTTTCTCTGCTTGTTCCAAATTGGTTGCAATATGTTCAACAGGGCTATCTCTTCTATGAACCCCATGCTTCTTCATCAACAAGGCACTCTGGGTTCTGCAAAATGTATGACCGGGAACAATGTAACTGCTTTTGGCAGGGACTAAAAATGACAATTCAACAGATGGTGGCTGACGATGATACTTTCCAAGTCAACAAGGGTGAAACGACACTCTTTTCGGGATTGCTCAAACCCTTGCCCATCCCTACACAGCTTTGGCCAACTATTTCTATGGATTTCCTAGCAGCGCTCTGGTGGTACAATACCACATCTCAAAGGACACCATATGAAGCAATCTATGGAAAAACACCGGCAGTTCTTCTTACATACACCCTTAGCAGCTCCCCGGTTCAGGAAATTGACTCGGTTCTTTGAAACCGCGATCATATTCTTCTCATTCTGCAGGACCATCTTCACATGGCCAGAATTCGCCTGAAACAACAATCCGGTCAGCACCGTTCTTAGCGCATTTTCCATGCAGCTGATAGGGTTCTTCTTCATCTACAGCCTTCCAAGCAATCCTCCTTGACACTCCAAAGGCGTCAGTGGCCCGAAATGCAACCCAAGGATGCTACTGGGGAACCACTCCTTCAGATTCTACAGCAATTTCTCCAACCAAAGCTTTGAGGACAAAGCTTTTTCTAAGGGAGAGGGGATGTTAGGAACCTATGTCAACCCTTCTCTTTACTATGTTAGTATATTGTTGTTGGATGCATATGCTTTGTAAGTCGTCCCGTAGTATTTGTTGATCCGTAGTTTATATTAGCCCATAGTATTGACCCATAGTATTGGACGCATATGCTTTGTAAGTCGTCCTGTAGTATTATATGTCCCATGGTTTTGACTCATAGTATTGGGCATAGACTTAGTATATAAGTGTGCATTGAGGTCATTGAAGGCACCGTGAAGTTAATTGTATTGAGCTTGCTCAAAGGAGGTTGCCCCCTCAAAGTGGCCCGTGATCAATATAAAAGTGATTCTGTTCTATTATTTCTGATATCTTGTGTATTTGCATTAATTAATTATTGCAGGTTCTTCACAACTGAGCCAACCATTTTCTCTTCTGGAGGACTTGCTTTTGACCAACCCCCTAAAACACAAGTTGGTAAGAAATATCTCCTCTCCAAAGCTCAACTTCAAGCAAGGAAAACAAATACCATCGGTAGGTCTCTTAGAGTGGATAAAGCCCTCTCTAAGGGCGCTTAATGCTATCCCTCTCTTTCAACATAAGGGAGATAAGGGGTGGGCCCAAATAACTCGCCCTCAAAATAATAGTAGCGACTCTGAAACCAAAAATACAGTTATTACAAGAAACAATGATGGAAGGCCACAAAGCGATAGAAGTATTGAACGACCTCTTTAAAGATTGGAAATCGAAAGCTTTAGATGCAGAAGGTCACTCTAGGGGTATAATCACCGCATGGAGCCCATAACTAATTCACCTCTCCTTTGCTTCCTATGACTTCTCTCTCAAAATTGAACTGGAGGTTCCAGAATTGGGTTTACAGTAATCATTTCTTAATGTCTATGGTCCTTTCTACGGGAGAAGAGAATACTGGGAATCTTTGCGTAATTCAGGTGCTCTGGACTCACCTAATCTTATCCTAGCCAGTGACCTTAATTTAACCCTAGGATCGGTATAATTTTGGGGGGGAAATGCCTGCAACGACTCGCTAGGCCCGTTCTTATGCAACCTTTTCGAGGAAAATATTTTGGTGGATATACAGCCTTCCAAACTTGAAACAACCTGGAGGAAAAATCGAGGAGGAGACCAAGCAATATCCAAAAGATTGGACAAGTTCCTAATTGTAGACAATTTGCTCCAGCCCTGCCTAATTATTCGTTGTTCGGTGGAAATTGGGGGGGTTTATGACCACAGACCAATCTCTCTTTCCATTTATTTGCCAAAGAAGAAACCTCCATCCCCTTTCAAATTTAACCCTACCTGTTTGGATAATGAAGACTACTGTAATATGGTAAAAGAGAACTGGAGGTTGCTTCACCACTCCCCTAATGCAACATACATGCAACAATTTGCAAACAATCTTTCACAGATCAAACTACTCTCCAAAGAATGGGGAAATAAACAAGCAGCTATCTCCCAGAAAGAGCTCAAGGAGACTGAGTCAAAATTACAGGAACTCTACAACACCAACTCAAACCGGACTTTTACCAGTGAACAACTCCTCTCTTTGAAGGCTCTGGAAGGGAAAAGAGCTGATCTCTTAGCAAAGGAAGAACAATTATGGAGGCTAAAGAGTAGGGCACTGTGGATAGCAGAAGGAGATAGGAACACCAAGTTTTTCCATCGGTACGCAACGCACAGAAAGAATAATAACACAATAATAGAAATTAAAGATGATCAAGGGAATAGTGCCTTCTCATTTCAAGAGAAGGCTAAGCCAACAGTAGATCATTTTAAGTCTAGATTTGTAACTCCCACAGACTGCCCAATTGTAGCAACCTTGGAGGTAATTAACCTTTTTCCCAGACTCATTACTAACAAAATCAAATTAGAACTGACTAAGGAAGTATCATAGGAAGAACTAAGCGCAGTACTTCATTCCTTCCAAAAAGGAAAGATCCAGAGTCCGAACGGGTTCACTTTGGAATTTTTCTTAGGTTTTTTTGACCTATTGAAAGAGGATCTTCTTAAAGTAGTCAAGGAATCTCAAAGATATGGGAAGATATCGGGGGCTCTAAACTCAACGTTCATCACTCTGATCCCTAAAAAACAGAAAGGATAATCCTTCGAAGATTTCAGACCCATAGCTTGCTGCAATCTGGTCTACAAAGTAATAGCTAAGGTTATTTCTCAAAGGTTGAAACCTATCCTCAGTGAAGTAATAACAGAAGAGAAATTTGGTTTTCTTTTCAACAGACAAATTCACGATGATGTCTCCCTCGCACAAGAAGCCATCCACATCATAAAGAAGGAAAAACTTTATGCATTTGCTCTCAAGCTAGACCTCTCCAAGGCTTATGACAAAGTAAGCTGGACCTTCCTTCATTTACTACTGATACAAATTGGAATGCTAATTGAAGTCGTGGACTGGATAATGGGCTGCATTCAATCAACATCCTATGTTGTCCTAATCAATGGATCACCTTCCCATTTCTTTCGTTCATCACAAGGAATTCGACAGGGCTGTCCCCTGTCTCCCTTTCTTTTCCTCCTTGTAGCAGATGCCTTGAGTCGCCCAATACACAAAGCAAGAGAGGATGGAACGATCAAAGGAATCAGGATCTCCAACTCAGTATCGCTAACTCACACTCTTTTTGTGGACGATGTACTTATTTTGGGCGAAGGGACCCATGGAAATTTTCAAGCATTCACAAAGATCTTGGACTCATACAAAAAAGCTACGGGAATGGTCATCAATACAGAAAAGTCCAGTTTGGCTTACAACAACCTCCCAGAAGAGCTGACAACCAGTTTGGGAAGGTCCTCCTCTTTACCTATCTCCCATATCTCAGAGGGGTTCAAGTACTTAGGTTTCTCGAGGGGTTCAAGTACTTAGGTTTCTCACTCAATCCCAATGCATATACATTTTAGGATTGGCTATGGTTTTATAAGAAAATTGAATCTTGAATCACACTTTGGGCCAACCGATTCTTATCCAGAGGAGGCAGACTGGTATTGCTCAAAGCAGTACTCCAAAGCATTCCAGTCTACTGGGCATCGATAACTTATATTCCTAAGGGTATCCTTGTTAAAATAAGAAAGAAATGTTTATCTTTTCTCTGGACGACGAGCAAGCAACACGAAGGAATTCCTCTGGTCAAATGGACCACTCTCTCTATGCCAAAATCAATGGGAGGATGGTGGATAAAAAATCCGTATCTCTTTTGCAAATCACTAGTAGCTAAAATCTTTGGAGATTAGTGGATTCCCCCAAATCATTGTGGGGTAGAACAATGACTACAAAATACTATCATCCCCTTTCAATTTTAGATTGGTTCAGACAACCCACGAAAAGCTTCAAAAACTATTCCATTGGATGAAAAGCTCTTGTCCTAGCCTTCCCCTTAATAGGAAATTGGGTCGCGTGGAGGATAGGCGATGGATGTAGTGTGCGTGTGGAGAAGACCCCTGGGCAGGTGCAGGAGATGACTTCAAGCTCCCAGTTGATCTAATCGCAGAACTGCACTCCAAAAGCATTCTTACCATGTCGATGCCCAAACACACCAAGAAGAGATAAGGAACAGAGACAGATCGAAATCGGCCTTCCAGTTAGGATTAACAGGTGATAAGGAAGAAGCCTGGAATCGTTATATAATAACCTTGGCTAAATCCTTCATCTTCCTCAGGGAAGGAGAACCAGACAAACTGATATGGACCAAGAATAGTAAGGATGGGAGTTTCTCTGTAAAGATTGGATATGAAACAACCAGTAACTTGCTCTCGATAGGCGAACCCCGAAACTGGTGGAAAGAAAATTGGAAAATCCCAGCCTACATTATTATTTCATTTGACATGATCACCTCAAAATATGACAATTGGGCTCATTATCTTATACTACATGAACAAAAAACATAAATCTACAAGTATTATCAAGGAAGTGTAGTTCTTGGTAACTAAACCTAATGTGAATTTGGGATGAATGGAAATGACAAGATGATCTTGGCATTGAAGTCATGACATAACTGCTTTCTAAAAATTTTGAACTAGATGTTCTTCAAAATAAATCCACTTTACAACCCATGTGCATGTCAACATGGCAATTTCATCCTCTTGTGACAATGATTGTTATCTATCAAACACATCCCAAATCAATCCACTCACAACAAATGACCTCAAAAATAAAAGCAATGCAACCCAAACCCCATGGAACGAACGTCCTCTTGTGTGTTCATGGACAAGTCATAATTTTCCTATATTCTTTTGAAACTAGTGGACATGGCACATCTAATGCCTCCAAACAATGTGCAACACTAATTCATCCCTCTATAAGTGTGCTTTCATAGAAAGCACATTAAAATGGAGAACTCTACAACCTACTTAATGCTAGCTATCTTATGAAAAATCCTTGTCTATGCGGTATCGATTTCGATTGAACTAAAAATTGATTTGAGAGACGACCTTTTTATAGTTATTAAATTACCATGATTAGAGGCACCCTATTCAAGCTGCAAATATAACTATAAATGCACTCATCATCCTCCATTTTTATAATCCTTCAAGTAGTAGAGTTGCATTGCTACCTTTATTTTTGGATTGATTTACCACTTGCACCAATCCAATTTCTTCATTCCTATGGTATTATGCTCCTCAAGTTGTGTCTCAATATTGCCCTCATGTTGTGGTTATGATACTATAATGAATATTGAAAAATGGGTTATAAGAATGTTATTGGATTGAAGACAATACAAAGTGATGGACCCCAAGGAGGGAATATTTGAGGCTACTTTTAGCACACTTGAGGTGATATTTTCCAATTCCTATGTAATGATTATTTTAATTTGGATAATATAAGATTTCATTTTATTTCCCTGTGAAAAGTGAATAAAAAAACAATTAAAAAAAAGAGTTGCGAGCAGCAAAGTCTTTGCCTGTGAAAAAAATTGAAATGAAAATTTGCAAGAAAATTGAAAACTCTTATAAGAATATGTCATTTTCCTATTTCGGTCAACGATCTTGAAAGTCGATTTAATACCTTGGTTGGGTTAAAAACTGTTGAAAATTACATTAATGGAAATAAAATGTGGAGTATGTTTAGTTACAAACTTATTACTTCGTTATATAAAATTGTGTGCAAAAATGAAGAATGATAACGTGGAGGTTGGGATGTACCCAATATATCATATATTGATGAATATGGGCAATGGCATAATGATTAATTTAAATAAATCAAGTTTGTATTGATGCAAACGCCACATACCCAATATATCATATATTGATGAATATGGGCAATGGCATAATGATTAATTTAAATAAATCAAGTTTGTATTGATGCAAAAGCCACATAATTAAACAGAGAATGATATTATTATAAAATATTTATACATCTAGGTAAAGAGTCGAACATAATTCTTTCATTGGAACACACCCAATTTATTATACAATGGAAATCTTATTCTCATAAATCAAATTAATACTATTAACTGCTTCTAGAGATAAATATTGTCTTATTCTCATAAATCAAATTAATACTATTAACTGCTTCTAGAGATAAATATTGTTATGAGTAAATAACAATAAATGTATAAACAAAATACCAGAAATAGAATAATCCCCAATTACAGAAAATGGGGTGTTTGTGTTGTACAAACTTATTTCCCCATATAAATATGAATTTATTCAACATAATAAAAGTTTAAATGTATTTAACAAAATATAAGCAATATTAATAAGGAAGATTAATATCACAAATAATTGGAAATGCACCCAACATAACATTCTTAAAGTATTCTATTAAATATTTATATTAAACATTATAGAAATTCTAAAGACACATATTTAATATTGCATAGGTAAGTAAAAATATAGTGTATTATTTCTCTCTGTATGCATAGTCATAAATACAAGATATATGTGAAGCCATTATGGACAAAGAGTCGAATGAGAGTGTTTAATGGACATATGCTAAATGGGAAGCTTCTAAGCACCTAGTGTTCATTGTATACTTCAAGTTAACCGTGTTCAAAGCTCGCTTGACAGAACATAGACAATTTAGATTGTGGCTTCTTGAACCTGTCAATCAATCGTAAATAACCAATCAATCCATCATTATTGCCTTCTAATGATAAATGAAAATGAAACATGAACTTAGACGTTGATAATGGTGGTTACTAGACATACTCACAAGGTCTTTACTCAGTGAAACTATGCCATAGCGCCTTCGTTTATGGGATATTAAGGAATACCCCTAATTTCATTAGATATTGATAAATACCTACCAAAATCCTTTTGTTGAGTCCCCCTCCCAATACATATTTGTTGATGTTTTTGTAGCTACGTAAGGTATCCTCACTAGCTAAGTCGGTCCCATAGGAAACACAGGGTAAAACTACCCAAAAACTGGGTAAAACTACCCCAGGAAAGTTGGCCCAGTCACCCAAATCACAAGTCGTCCTAGGAAGAATTGACAAGTCGGCCCAGAGTGGAAAAAGGTCAACGCAAAACCAGTATAAATATAGGTGATGCCCTCCTCATTTGGACAATCAAGCAATTCGCTCAAGACTGCTACTCAAGTAAGGAAAAGTTCGATTTTGGGTTGTAGAAGACAATTTTTTGGGGCTCCTTCTTTGACATCATTTCTCTATGTGATCTCTATTATTCAAGATCACCCTTATATATGATATACTTGTATTATGTACTGAATCTCTGAGTAAGAAAGGTTTGTTGGGTTTTCTTCCCCTTGAGGGTTTCCTAGGGTATATTGTTGTCTCTTGTGTTTGTCTCTTGTGTATCTATATCTTGCTTATATATTTAGTATATGTGTAAGGATAATAAAGCCATAATAAGCAAGAAAACATAAATAAACTCAACAATATTTCTAATTAAAAAACCTTATTTTTATAATATATTCCCTACTTTTACTGGATACCCTTTTTTATACCCCCAATACCTATAAACCCCCCCATAACCTACTCTCCACCGCCAAATACCTACAATATATTGACCTTATTTTTCACAATTTAAAAACCCCCATTTATGAATGAACATGATAAGATATTGGTCAACAAGGTGAATCCCCTATGGGCATACTCTGAAGCAAGCCTTCACGGTTGCCTCTGTCTCCAATAGTAATGTAAATAGGTCCACAGAGATCAACTTTGTTGTACACATGAGTTTAAAACATTAACATGTTATGGGAAAATCAGACAAGCAGCATGAAAAAATTTGCTTTCAAGCAAACAAATACATTATCATAAATAATGATATCATGCTTACAAAGCATTCATAAGCGTGCACATGGCCTGCAAAAACAATATCCACATTTGCAGTGTAAAGCAAAGCCTTCATGGATATTCTCATCTCTCACCCTTGCCTTTATGAGCAGTATTTGTATTATACCACGACATGTAGCAACCCAAAAAGCAAGGGTGTTCTCACTATATTTACCCTTCCAAGGTCTCCCTGCTTACAACAAATTTTAATTCATGTTCCGCATATGAAACCTTTGAATAATGAAAGATATTTGAAGAGATTTGATTTTATGGCTTCGTTACTAAAGACTAAAAAATTAAGCAGTAATGAAACCCCTTTGCCAAGTTTGAAGTAAGGTGTTGGCGCGTAAATCCATCGCCAAAATTGGAAACTGTTATTGACAATTTAGAAAAAAATAAGAAAATTTTATATTTTGGAAAATTAAAAAAAATATAAGAAAGTTTTACATTTTGATAAATTAGAAAAAAAAATAAGAAAGTTTTACATTTTGCCAAATTGGAAAAAAATAATAAAGTTTTACATTCATAACCGTTTCTATGTTTATAATTGTTTTTTTCAATCATAATTTTTATGATAAAAAAAATTACATAAAAATTAAAATAAAATAAAAAATCAAAATTATAATTATACTTTTAAACATGTTGAAATATTAAATGTCATTCCATATCAATAGGAAAAAAAACTGTAAGACAAGGATTAATAAAAACTTAAAAAAACCACGTACAAATATACACTTCAGATGTCATATTCATGGACTTTCAGCTCAACAACTTCTCTCGGAAATTAATTCACGCTTTCATACAATTGAACGATTATTTATCCCCAATGTTTTAGTCAAACCATAAAAGGAAGTGTGCTTGAGATGATTTTTAATAAATTTTAGAAAAGTAAATGTTTGAAGTGATTTTAATGGGATTTCTCAAATATAATTTGAAATAAATTCATTTTATTAAATTTAATTAAAAAAATAAAATTTGACCAAAACTTTATAAAAAATAAAGTGAGATTTCTCGAATATAATTTGAAATAAATTCATTTTATTAAATTTAATTAAAAAAATAAAATTTGACCAAAACTTTATAAAAAATAAAGTGAGAGTGATCTCTTTTCATCGTTGAAGTTGAGAATTGAGACGTCATGAATATGTATTTTGTATAAACCATGTACTTTATTATACAAATGTACTATAAGCGCCTTTTTGAAAGTTGACCTAATCTACATGATTTATTTGATTTTCTTAATTAATTATGGGTTTGAGATGCCTCTCAATTTTAAAATATATATTTGGAAATTAAATCAATTATTTAATGAAATAGTATTAAGGTAAGAGTTTAAATATGTTATGATTTGAGTAATTTTTACTTAAATTTTTTGGAGTACTTTTTTTTTAAATTAAGCATAATTATTGAAATGTTATATATAAATTGTTGTATAATATTTTTACTTGTAAGTTTTTGGAGTATTTTTTAATTAAAAATTAAAAATAATTTTGGCAATTGCATATATAAATTGTTGAGATTGCACAATTTTATAGAATGTAAATATTTGAGGGTATTGAATCTATTTATATAAATTACTTCAAGCTTTCACAACAACTTTATCTATTTATATATTTACAAATATAATTTAAACAATAAAAAAATATAATTTTACCAAAGATTATATAATGAAATTATGATAGAAAAAAGTCAAAATCTTATATTATTTAGGGGAGGGATGCCAGTTGTTGGACACTCCACGTGGCTCCCTCCCCATGCCACGTTGGCGAGTCGACACCTATGTAGCCTGGGCCCAGATGGCACCGCCACCTGTCGTGGTGGGTGGGTGCCATAAAGCAGCCTTTATGGCATGCTTTTTAATGCCTTTCCGGCGCTTTTCCCGCGACCTCTCCTTCCTCCCGTGTATTGTTGCTCGGGCCCTGTTTGTGAACACTCCGCCACCCCATTTCCTGTTCACTCCTGCTCTGGTTCTGCACCACCCCCGCTCTGGTTCTGCACCACTCCTGCTCTAGTTCTGCCGGTATCCTGCTGTGCTACTGTGATGTGGCGGATGCTTGGTGCCTTACCCCCCGATGGATGGCGTTCGCCGCTGCGATATGTTCTGTCCGCTGGTTCTCCCGACGTTGACGCTCGCTCCATGCCCACGGCGCACCATAGGCCCAGGAAGTCGTCTGCGGCGGACCCCGTTGGAGGTTTTCGTCGGTTCGGTGGTGGTGTTGTTGGGTTGTTGCTCGGCTGGTTTCGCTGGTGGCGATGGTGGCTTCCATCAGGAGTTCGTTGCCTTTGTTCGGTGGCGCTGGTCCCGTCTTGCTCGTGCTTCTTCGGTGGCGCTGGTCCCGTCCTGCTCATGCTTCTTCGGTGGCGCTGGTCCCTTCCTCTTCACGACGGTGGCTAGTCCCTTCCTGCTCGCGGCGGTGGCGATGGTTGTTACTGCTCGCACTTCTTCAGTGGCGCTGGTAGGTTTCCTACCAGCCATTCCTGCATTAGTGTTTTTCAACACTCTCAACCTTTTAGGGATTTCGTGGACCATTTCTGCTGCTTTTATAGGTTAAATTCTGCATTTCCTGGTTGTGAATTTGTGCATTTCTGGGTTGTGAATTTGTGCATTTCTGTTGGTGAATTGGTTTGGTCCCTTCCTGCTCCCGGCGGTGGCGTTGGTGCCTTCCTGCTCGCACTTTGAATTGTTTATGGTGGGTTTACGTTGCGTTTGTGGCAATGGTGAAATGCATTTCGCATTAGGGTTTTTATGTGGCATTAGGGGTTTAATTTGTTTATGCTGCAGCAGGGTTTAGGAATGGTTTATGATGCAGTAGGGTTTATGAATGGTTTATTGTGCTCCTGTTAATTTGTTTGTGAATGGTTTATCATGCAGTAGGGTTTATGAATGTTTTAGTGTTTATGAATTAATTAGGTTTGAGGTGAATTTGTTTCGGTTGAATTATTGAAGGTTCTATGGTTTATGTTGCAATCATAGTTTCGAGTGAATTATTGAAGGTTCTGTGGTTAATGTTGAAGTTGCATATAATTTTTTTTTAGGGTTTATGAATTTAGTTTGTGTTACAACAACGTTTAAATTTTTTTTAGGGTTTATGAATTTAGTTTGTGTTGCAGCAGCGTTTAAATTTTTTTTAGGGTTTATGTTGCAATCATAGTTTGGGCAGAATTATTGCAGGTTCTATAGTTTGTGTTGCAGCAGGGTTTGTAAATTTTTTAGGGTTTATGTATTTAGTTTGTGGTTTGTTTATGTTGCAATCAGTGTTTGGGCTGAATTATTGAAGGTTCTATGGTTCAGGTTGCAGCAGGGTTTATAAATTTGTTGGGGTTTATGAATTTGGTTTGTTGTTGGTTTATGTTGCAATAATCGTTTGGGTTGAATTATTGAAGGTTCCATGGTTTATGTTGCAGCAGGGTTTGTAATTTTTTTAGGGTTTATGAATCTAGTTTGTTGTTTGTTATGTTGCAATCATAGTTTGGGCTGAATTATTGAGGGTTCTATGGTTTATGTTGCAGCAGGGTTTGTAAATTTTTTAGGGTTTATGAGTTTAGTTTGTTGTTGGTTAATGTTGCAATCATAGTTTGGGGAATTATTGAAGGCTCTATGGTTAATGTTGCAGCAATGTTTATAATTTTATTGGGGTTGATGAATTTCATTTGTTGTTGGTTTATGTTGCAATCATCGCTTGAGCTGAATTATTGAAGGTTCTATGTTTTATGTTGCAGCAGGGTTTGTAAATTTTTTGGGGTTTATGATTTTAGTTTGTTGCTAGTTTATTCTGCAATCATAGTTTGGGTTGAATTATTGGAGGTTCTATGGTTTATGTTGCAGCAGTGTCCCTTAATTTTTTCGGGTTTATGAATTTAGTTTGTTGTTGGTTTATGTTGTTGGATTTTGTCGCAGTAGGATGGTAATAGTTAAAAGTCAAAACTGCATCATACAGGGGATGGATGCCAGTTGACAATAGTGACTTTTTCCATTGTCTCATCTTATTGGAAAAATACCCATAATTTAGTTGTTGATATCAGCAAGTTTGCCAAATTGGCTATTGTTGATGTAGTTTACAAGTGATCTGCTCCATCTTATGATCTGCTATTGTTGATGCAGTTTACAAGTGATCTGCTATTGTTAATTTACAAGTGTATGATGTAGTTTTTACTTTTAACTATTAACATCAAGTGATCTGATCCATCTTATCAGGCCATTGCTTGCATTATGGGCCAATAACTTGCATTATGGGCAAAATAGAAGAAGTTAAATTAGTTGCTGCATTATGGGCATTTATATACACATGGTTTTTTTAAACAGTTTGTTGGCTTGATTACTGTTGTCTGTTGTTCTAGCCTTCAAAAGGATATTGAATTTGTTTATAGGAATGTACATACACTAGATTTGATTTAGGCATGTTATGTTGATTAGTATGATACTGCATTAAGGTGTATTAAGTCATGCATGAGAGCCCTCCATGGAACATTCCTTATAGAAGCATTATTAATAATAGGAGACAAATATGGGCATGTTCCTAATCAGTTAGCATCGCATGGATGGGTATCACACCCAGGTAATGGTTCAACCCCATTCCTAACTGCAACTTTAAGGAATATAGGGGTCAAGAGTTGTAAACCATAGAAACTACTGCAACATAAACCATATAACCTTCAATAATTCAGCCCAAACTATGAACCTTCAATTAACCATAGACCTTGCTGCAACATAAACCATAGACCCTACTACAGCATAAACCATAGAACCTTCAATAATTCAAGCCAAACTACTGCAACATAAACCATAGACCCTACTACATCATAAACCACAGAACCTTCAATAATTCAGCCCAAACTACTGCAACATAAACCATAGACCCTACTGCAGCATAAACCATAGCACCTTCAATAGTTCAGCCCAAACTACTGCAACATAAGCCATAGACCCTACTGCAACATAAACCATAGAATCTTCAATAATTCAACCCAAACTATGATTGCAACATAAACCAACAACAAACTAAATTCATAAACCCTAAAAAATGTTAATGAAATGTTTAATCAGAGAACATTACAGCTTGCTGTTGAAATGATGAAATTGTATATTAAACCTTATGATCAACCCCTGATTACAATGCCGCAAACATCAGGGAACGATATGACCTAGGATTGTACCCAAAATGATCTAGGATTGTATACAAAATGGCCATGTTGCAGTAGTTAGACCCAGTGATTACAAAATCCACATTGCAATGTGGTCACAACAAAAACTTTGGCACCCCTATATGACACTCCTATGCTTAATGTCCTCCAAGATCTTCATTGCCCAATATTGTTGAGTTTCCTGCTTGAGCCAGGTTGGTTGGCATACCTAACAATGGCTGATTAGGTTGTGGCTGGTTGCCTCCATATGATATCCAATTTGCTTCTTGTAGCCATGGAGGAATTGAGTAGCCACAGTGCACACTTGTGCTACTAATCATTGCATTAGGTTGAGCCCCCCGAAAATTATACATATGTCTGACACTTGCACTGGTAGGAGGGAATAAAGTGGGCATGTGCCCTTGTTGATAGCGGGGGACTTGGATGTTTAGGAGGTCTTGGAAACATGGAGTATTATCTGCAAGATGTTACAATGTGTTTGGCATCATCCTACTCCCCTCCACTATGTTTGCATCAATGGCAGAACTTTATGCCACCCTTTGTTCTTTTTGAAGCAATTGTTGAGCCTTTCTCAATTCCTTTTCCTACCTTGCCATTTGTTTTTGATGAGCCTTTTCTTGTCTTTCTTTCTCTCTTTCAATCCTTTCCTGTGCTCGAAGTTCTACTGCAACAATCCTTGCAGCCTTCTTTTCTTTAGTTAAGTCCCTCTTTTTCTGCTTTAAATCCTGGATTTCAAGTTTCCTATGCTCAGACTCAACCAATAGTTTTATATAGTCCTCTGAGGTGAGTAACTGTGAACTTCGGCATAGACAAAGATTGTTTGCTGTTGCTTGCCTTCTTTTTGCTGGCACTCTCTCTACTGGTAGCTTTAGGAACCGACCAAGCAACTGGCCCTTCTTTGACACTTGCTGCTCCTTGCTTGACACTTTCCTTTCAACATTTGGGTCAATGTTCTCCTGCTCTATCTGAACCATATTGTCCTTGTCAGCTGGAACCTCATTGTGGACACTATCTTCTTCCAGGTTTCCATTATCCACAAAATAACGAACAATTTCATCTTCCAATTCTCTTGGCTATGAAGGCATGTTCATGCTTTCTTCATTGGTCCTTGAGACAATATTTTTGTCCAAATTCATCATGGCTTCTGCCAGCCATGATGGTGGGGTAACCTGGCTTGGCAAAGTCAATTCTCCATTGCTGCTTCCTGGTGCATGATCAACGTTTTCATTGACATGATCAGAAGCAAAAGTTGCAACTGTTTCTTGTATAGAGACATTAAGAAGATCAGAAGCAGAAGTTGCAGCTGTCTCAGTTGGTGTAACAACCTCCATGTTACTGTCAATTGGTTCATTGTTATATTGTGTTTCACTTATCTATTCTTCTTCATCACCACAGTATGGTCCTCCTTGAGAGAGGGATATCATATTATCAGCAGCAACAATGTCTTCCTCTACCTCGACATCTTCTTGGCCATCAACATGTGCGTGGACATCCCCTTCTTCCTGACCATTCAGATCAAATGCCTGGCTACAACTAGTATCATACATGAGAGCCTCAAAATTCAGTGGCCATATTCCAGTCCTCTTAAACCTAGCCTTGATATTCGAAGGTGTGAGAGCCTTTTTAAAGGCTTTACTTGCAAGCTCGGCTAGCTCAAACCTTTTTACCTCCACCCCTAGATTCTTTGCCATCCACAAAGCTCGCTCACCCCTAAAATAGTTCTTGAAAGGCCCTAACACACTAACATCTAGGGGTTGCAATCTGTGACTGGTATGAGTAGGCAGTGTCAACAGGTTGATGCCCAAATTGTTAGCCTCCTCGATTGTTTGCACAACAATGTGGCTTCCATGACCATCTAAAACCAGCAGGTGTCTATTTACAGGTGAGACACCACCTGGTATAGATGAAACAAAGTGAGTAAGCCAATTCAAAAAGAGTTCTTTGGTCATCCAAGCATGGGGATGTGCAGCCATGCATGCACCTGGTTCACAATTCTGTATATAGTTTTTGAGTTGAGTTTTACCTTTAAATAGATAAAATCCAGGGATTGAAGCACCAATTGCATTGACACAACATAGAATAGTGATCCACTCCCTGCTCCTAGGCAAAATCTTTGGCACATTACGACTCCCTCTCTTGGCAATTACACGCATGCCACAGTTCCTTCCTGCCTGTAAACCTGTTTCATCACAGTTCCATATATGGTCTGGAGCATACCCATGTTTCTCATATGCACTAGAAAGGGTGGCATAGAACTTAGTCAAAATTGCAGGCCATAGATTTAGAGCCCTGTCTCTATCTAGTCCCTCAGCTGTATGCAACAAAAGGTCTGGATGCCTTTTTTTAAACCCAAACCACCATGACTTACCAGGAAACCCATCTTTGAAGGGGTTTGGCCTCCCTTGACAGATTTGAGCTACTATGGATTTTAGTTGTATCAACTCTAGCCCATGTCCCATTTCAGCCATCTCCTTACACCACTGAACCACCTCGGCTTCCTCCTCTTCACTCATAACTATAATAGGCCCTCTGCGCTTTGTATGTGCGAGCCCATTTATCCAGTAATGCACTGATGAGGTAGCAACTCCATATTTTTTAGCAGCAACACGAATGGAATATCCATTGAACTCTATATCATCAATGGCAGCTAACATGTCTTCTTTTGTCCAACCTCTTATTGCACTGATCCTGGTGGTTGAACTTGCTCCTGGAACTGTTGTTGATGGTGGCTCTGTGGTTGATGGTGGGACAATGGTGTCCTCTACCACCACATGGTCATTCTCAACAACATTGTTGGGTGCATTGTTGGCATTTGAATGATCGACCCTCTCCTCGTCCGATGAGGTGCAGCGTAGCTGGGCACCCCTGCTCAATTGACGACTTGTTCTCCTTGCATTGTTGACTCTTGCCATGCCTGCAACAACCTGCACATTTAGAAGGGAGGCTGATTATGTAGAAGAAACTGGTAGTTGATTATAAAAGAAATGTAAATAACAGAAATGGAAATAACATTACAAGGGAAGCTGGTTATATAGAAGGAAACTATAAGCTGATTATAACAGAAATATGAATAACATAACTGAAAATAACATAAACATAAATATAAATAACATAAACAATAACCTGAATCTACTGTGCACACACTTCTGATGGCATGCCTCCACTGTGCACACACTCTGCTGTTTGAATTTCTGAAATGCAACTGTGCACACACTTTGCAGGTCAAATTTATGAAATGCAACTTCAGTAAGGGTTGTGGTTCATTTATAGTTGTTTGCTATTGAATTGGATTGGTAAGAAGGTTGCACATGGATTAAAATCTCTCAAATTTCAATGTGTGTTGTGGATTGATTTAAAAGTGATCCAATGGCTAGGAGCTTGTCATTGTGGATCCCCGTGCCTTCATCTGTTTCATGATCCTTGTGCTTCCATATGTTTAATGGGTGCATTTAATGGGTAGGTGTCATTTATTGAATACAGTGGGTTGGAATGTTGAACAATCTTGCAGTTATGGCTGACATTATCCTTTCTGTTGCTTGAGCAGGTTTTAATGATCGTTTGAACAGGTTTTAATGAATGCTGGGATATTTAGGCTCCAATAAATATTCGTGGGTCCTCCTTTGATAGGTACCTTGCAGTAGGTGGCAAAAACAAGCTGGGTTATTTAGCTGTTCATGTACTTTTGGATCCCTGAGCAGATCTGTACTTAGTTGGGACAAGATGTTTTGTACTGTTTTTCATATAAAGACTATTTATTGACACTTTTTGGCCCAGTCAGTTAATGAGCAATTTTTGGACATAATTTAAATATTTACTGCACTTAATATGGAATATGTATGTTTAATTTATGAGTGTCTTTATGTCAATATATGGTGGCTGTGTGGGACTAGTACTATGACAACTACTGGTCCCTGTTCAAGAATAGACAACTCTCCCCTAGACTACATTTTTAATATAAATTCAAGAAATCAAAATGAAATGTTTTTTCTTCTTAAATTTAAAGACATTATCCCTAAAAATGAACCATAACATCTCTAAAAAAAATAGAGTTATGAGATAAAAGGCCACTAATTTCATATATTTAATAAGTTGAAAGTTGTATACAATATTAATTTTCAGGTTATAAAAGTAAGGTGTTGTGATCACTTTCACGAGTTTCAAGTCTCTTGAATGATATTTGTACTTGGTGCTTGTACTTGGTGTGTTCTTGTACTTCCGATTCTAGGTGTAAGTTGTGAACAACTTTTGATATCACCATTTATGACAATCAATGGACAGACTTAATCTTTTTTTTGTAAAATTATTCTCATGTATGGTAGTAATCTTGTAGTAATTTTGTCCAAAGTTTTAGTTCCACTTAATTGATGAGGACCTTGCCGTAGTGATTTTGTCCAAAGTTTTAGTTCCATCTAATTGATGAGGACCTTGCCTAAGAAACTCACTTTCGAGATTTTAGTATATTTTAAAACAACCAAAATTATGGAAATTAACCCCCAAAAATGTTGAATTTGTCCACTTATTAACTCACTTTCTCATTCATAACTCAAATTTAAATGTTGTAGATTATAAATAATAATTATAAACTCTTCCAAATTAGAGCAATGTAAACCTCTTATAATAACTTTTTTTTTCTCTTTCTTCATTTTTTTTTTTTTTTGGGAAGGTGGCAAAATCTAGCATAACTCAATGATCATTGTTCATGAATGTGGATTCACTAATCACCTTTTTTCAAGGGAAATCATACTATTTGAAATGACTCCCTAATGATCCTGAACACTCCACTCATGCTTGATACCTTTGGGTTTTGGCTTATTAACTTGTTTCTTTATATCTAATAAAGATGACTCTTAGCCAATTAAAAGCACTTTTAGATTTTATTATAGGACAAAAGACAATTCAACCTAAATAATATCGAAAAAAAACCAATATATCTTGTGTTTATACCCCCAATAAAATCATACTTTCTAATCACATTTAACCTTCACCTTAATCTGATGCATAAAATCAGATACTATCATAAAAGCAACTTATAAATATAATCTTCCAATCAAATTTTCTTCTTCTTAATACTAGTGGAGGGAAGTCCTGATTAGGTAAAGGGTGAGCCTCCCCTAGATTAACCTTCCCCGTTCATTTACAAAATGAGTAGATAAGGAACCCGTTCATTTACAAAATGAGTAGATAAGGAAAGATAGCATAGCATTTTGATATTTGAGGAGATTGCTTAGAGCATATTCGATACTCGTGTGAATCACTTTCATGGTGGGCGGTGAGGCCTTTAACCAACCATTCACTGACGCCATTAAGCAATCACCATCGACCTACAGAATTAAACATCCACCATTAACAGTTCGCTGTCGCCATATGCCCGAAACGGCGGGTTCCTGTTTACCAAACAGGATGATATAATAACTGAACAATTTGGTGGTATTTTCTTTGGTCTTCATTAATTCTGTGTGCCAGGAGGGGCATTTCATAGAAACTTTGGAGATGAAGATGGTAAGGGTTCAGGAGACAGCAAGAATATTATTAATGGGGAGGGTATGGATATTGATAATGTTGGTTGGCTCATGTGCATCAGCATATGCATACACCAGGCCTCCTCGTCGAGATACCTTGTCCATCCCTTTCCACAGAAAGCATGGCTCCGATCCAGAGCAGGTCTGTAAACAAATCCTTCCCATATGAAGAAACCTTAAATATTTGTGAATTTGTGTGTTTTACCTTTTTTTGGGGTTATTTGATCTTTTCTCATTTTCTTTTTCAGTCTGGGAATCCTGTATGTATGTTCTAAGGATGAATGCCAATTCAGTTTTATGAGTGTCTTTTAGTTTGCATTTGATTGGTAATATTACTCTGAACAAGAATGGTTTTATCGTTATATTTCATCTATTCTTGAAAAGCTCAGTTTTTAAGGTCAACCATTGGATTATGGGCTTTTGGGCGAAGTTGGGCATGTGACATAACCAGCACAGACCCATCTAAACCCTGGTCTGAAATGTACCTCTGGGTTGCGGATCTTTACTCCACACAAATGGCTGACAAATCGAAAATAAACTTGAGACATGCAGCCTTGAGATTTGCAACTCCGAACTGCATATGAAACTGGGGTTCAGATGTATTTGTGCTAATGTTCACATTCAATGCACTGTAACACACACGCCCAAAGGGTTGATGGACCACCCCACCCCTGCTGGGGCTGTTGGATGCACCTTGCTTCTCTCGGTGCCATTATTGAATTATTTGTGGTCTGGTGTGACAATGGAGTCTTGCCAGACGACATTACAAATTCAGATAAATAGAATTACTTTTTTCTTCTGGGTAACTATTGATCAATCTGACAACACCAGCATTATCTGTCTCGTGGGAAAGAAAGGGACGATTGTTTACAGCACAGGTTGCCCTAAACCCAGCACCATGGTTTCATACATGATGAGTACACAAGGTTTGGTAGCAGAATAAGGTAGATAATATAAGATAAGATAATTTTATTAATGTCCAATGAATGTCCACTAAAGTTGGTCAAAGAGACTGTTCGGTACGAAATGGTGTCAACACAAAGTGAGTACTGAAATGAATCCAACGAAAAACAAGATGCAGAAAGTAAAGTATGCATCTAGATTTTATTCTAAACCCCAAAAATCCAACTTTGAAGATGGAGAGTCGATTCGAGACAAAGATGTACCAAGAAAATGGATCTAGAATCTGGGATACAAATGGTACAAGCTTGTCATGATCTGTTGGAACTATCTCTCCTAACATCTTAGGACGAATGGAGGAATCTCAGCATAGAAGTCTGTTTGGAGGAAGAACTAGAAGAGGAGTTAGATCGTGTAATGTGTTGCTACTTGGAGGAGTATGCTTGTCGCTATGATCTAGATGATATCAACTGACCACGAGTATGGGACCGGGGTTAACAGTGCCCCTGAGGACTTGCAGAAGCAAAGATGGTCCTCTAGTTCCACACAAATTTGGGGTTGGAAACATGTTGGTTATTCGTCTACCTCTTGGTGTCTCTAGTAGATGGGAGCATCATGAAAGGGAAGTGATCCATTGAGTGGAAGTTGGTCCAGGAGGTGTATGTGGTTGGAGGATGAGGGAGCGGAGTTGGAGGGCCTCTTGCAAGTATAAGGATAGACATCTCTAGTTGGGGTACCTAAAGAAACTAGTAAGAGTTTGAATCTCCCTGAAAAGACAATGGAATCGCATTGGGATCTAGTAGTAAATGGGGTAGTGGAAAACATAGTGCTCCTCAGTCTCAACCTCTCGAAGATGGCACACCTAACATATCTTGTTAGATTGGTAAATATGATGATTTGTCTCCATCGTAAGTTTATGAGATTCCACCTTGAATTAACCTAGGGGAATATGAAGAGTGTGCACCCAATGGTAGAGTGTGTAATGGGGTCGAACAATTGGCCTGACTCTCAAATCCATGAAGTGCTTGACATAGAAGGCCATCTTTAGACGTAACCTGCCCCGAGGGTTGATCCAGGTGACTAACCCGCCTTGAGGGTTGATCTAGGTGACATGCACAAATTGCATGTAGATATCATTTCGAATGATTTTGCTCATCTCTTGCCTAGTAGGTAAGAGGTGGCCAAGTGCATCCATGGAGTATTTGAATGGGGGAAGTCGGTCCATCACAATACAAATAGATTCCAAAAGGTCCGAGACCCTTGCATACGAGCACCAAGTGCGGCATGAAGAGTTCGTTGAGGCAATGGATTTTGATGAACAATAGGCCAAGTACTGATATTAGTACCATTCCTTTGTAGAGTCAACAAATATTTGAATGCGGTGTATGAATGATACAAGGTTGAATACATTCTTAAGCCAAAAGAGCTGAGCACCAAACTCTACAAGTATGATGAGCTGATGGATTGTCTATTTGCATCTGATGATGTGGCGAAGGAGGATTTGCACTATCTCTGTTGAGGCCCAGAGGGACTCTAACAAACAGGGCTCGAAACCTCTGAGCCATAGGGAACTATGGGTCATACAAGGGTGTCCATGAGAGACATTGTAATGTCCCCATTTTGACCCCCTTTGCATTAAATCGTAAATGATGTAAATATCGTTATTTAATCATGGCGAGGAGCTCAAGGCCAAGGCCCCACCATTGATTTAGCGTTTTATGTATCGGCAATTAAAAAAATAGATGCCTATGGTCTTGTGCTAGATAGGCACAATGTAAATTAAGACATCATGTAAATACGAATTTTAATGAAAAACCCACAACTAGCTATGCAATGCAACAAAGAGATGGGGGCATGATTCTACAAGGAATAGGGGGGAAATTATTCAAACCCTTGAGCCAATGGTGTTAATCCATGTGTCGATGAGAAAACCCATAAACCACCAACTACCCATTTTGGGTTGGGCACCCAATCATTTAATTCTTCTAGAAATTGGTTGAGGCAGTTAATGCCTTGGGAATGAAGAGGCATGGCAGCCAATTTCGTGCATGGGCAAGCCATCAACCTGGAAAAACGTACTTTTGCTTCTGGGGCAAGAAAACACCACGAAATGGTTCCCAAAGCCATTCTGAACCGATAGTTTTTCCTCTCTCACGCAGTCTGAACTACTGGGTCTTTCCTTCATCACGTTTTTCACCAATTTCCTGCATTTTCCATAGCTGGGAGCTCGTTTTTGTGTTGCATAGTAGTTGGGAGAAAGGGAGTCACGTTTTGGGGATTTATAGAGGTTGTTTCAGCCCCTGGAATGCATATAAACGTTTTTTGAAAACGAATGGCTCTCCCAGGGTTTATTTCCCATCTACCAGTTCGTTTTGGTTGCCCACGTTCTTCAACACTTGTATTTTTGTTGTTGGGTGCATCCCTGCATTGGTTTGAACTGTGAGCAAGAAGTTAGGAGTGGAAGTGGACCTGAATTGGCTTGATAAACCTAGTGAAGGGGGGGGGGGATAACCTCTCAAGAAGATCAAGAGGGCTGGATACTCTTCTATGCACACCTTGAACAATATTAGATTGGAAGGTATGGCCTGAGGGACTGTGTAGTAGTGAAGGGAATACTTCCATGTGCCAGGTGTGTAGGTATTGTGGGAGCCAAGCTAAATAGATCTTGCAGAGGGTACCCATATCTCTATTGGATGATCCCACTAGCTTAGCAATTCTTCCTTCCATTGCCTAACAGCTTGATAAACCCAACTGTAGATTGGCTTGGCTGATTTGGTGTATCTTTGGGCTATGTGTGAGTCTGTTGTTCCCTGATTCCTTGTAGAGATCATGCCCAGCTCGGGGGTGGCAGTGTGTTGAGATATTGATAATCACAACTGGCCTATGGTTGGGTGGAACGTTGCAGTTGCATAGCCAGTTGCTCGGGGCTACTTTGTTATAAGATAAGTACTCTCTTGTGTTAATTTTGCAATTATTTATTTGATGAATATCGTGAATGTATGATGGATATGTTATTGAAGTTACTTCCGCTGTGTTGTCTTATAATTATACATTTCCATATGTCTTTTTATATTATGTGAATGCTTATTTAAAAGTTCATGGGGCTAGATGCCCAGCTTTAGCATCACGTTTTCTCTATCATGCTGGTATGATGGGAGGGGACATTACAGACATCTTGGATGATATGTCTTGGAAATGGTTTTGGATATACCGTCTCTTGAGGAGGACTAAGGATCCATAGCCCTTGTTGACTCAAGGTTGAAAGGCATGCTATAGATTGACACGAGGTCTTGTGCACTGTACCCCCAAGTAAGTATAGGTGTTGTTGATCTCAATTTCCTCCCCTCTGAAGAAGAAATGGTGATCCGAGAGGGTCTTCTTATGCTTGTTGAAGATTATGACCTTGGTTTTACATAGGTTGATCATCAAGTATCAACTAACAAAGATCACAAAAAAGGGCCAAGGCATCCAACTATCTCCACACCCCTCCAAAGATAAGGCCACAAGGACCACATCATTAGCAAAAAGAAAGTTAGAAATCAAGACTCGGTGGAGAAGGCATCCATTGGTGTCTTGGATGTGCTCATGTAGGAAGGACTCTATCTTGTCTATGTAGATCCCAAACAAAGTGGGGGATAGGGGACACCCATGTTTGACCTAGTGGTACTCCTGATAAAGTCTAATACCATCTCGTACATGTTCATGATGGCGGTTAGTAGGGTCTTGGAAATGTCAATATCTCTAAGCCTCTGGAACAATACCTCTATGGGAACGGAGTCCAATGTTTTCCGAAAGTCTACAAAGTAGCAGTAGAGAAGAGCAGTATCTTGCCTCTATGATGATGGCCCGAAGTGTAAGAATTTGATCAATGGTCTGGTGTGTTGGTTGGAATCCAACTTGTTCTCTAGCTTGAAGTTGCCTCCGCCCAAGCTCCCTAGAAAGCTTCATATGGAGGATTGTAGCATATAGTTTTGAGAAAGTGTGGACAATCATGATCATTCTAAAATCTATAGTTATTGGGATATGCACAAGAGCCTGATTTGTGAATTGGGTGAATAGTGTGGTGTGAACAAGGCTGCGGGAAGCTTGTACAAACCACATGGTTGAACAAATCACAGCCATAAGATCTGATCAGCATTCAATTTGTCCTCCAGCTCAAATTTGCCTCCTCTGAAGCTCCCTAGAAAGATTCATATGGAGGGCCATAGCATAGAGTTTTGAGAAAGTGTGACCAATCATGATCATTTTGTAGTTATTGGGATCTGCACAAGAGCCCGATCTGTGGATTGGGTGAATAGTGTGGTGTGACCAAAGGCTGCGGGAAACTTGTACAAACCACATGGTTTGAACAAATCACAGCAATAAGATCTGGTCATCATTCAACTTGTCCTCCAGCTCGAAGTTGTCTCTGCTCAAGCTCCCTAGAAAGCTTCATAGAGTTTTGAGAATGTGTGGCCAATCATGATCATTTTGTAGTTATTGGGATCTGCACAAGAGCCCAATTTGTGGATCGGTTGGATAGTGTGGTGTGACCAAGGTTGCGGGAGACTTGTACAAACCACATGGTTGAACAAATCACAGCCATAAGATCAATATTCACAGCTATAATCAGTTAATCACAACCTAATATTATTAATTTTATTATTATGATTAATTGCTACTTTTATTATTGAAGGTGCTTCCTTGAATCTCATTAGAAGCATTACAATTGGCCTGAAGAGGTTGGGCAGAACAAATGACTCACTTGTGCATGCAAAATGCTCCTTGAGGGGTGAACAAGTAACACCAGCACTTTTGTTCAGTGTTCGGCTAAGCTGCTGTGACAGGGAGGTACTATTCTGTCAAAATCACCCAGAATTTGCACCCAGCCCCAAACACTTATTTGTATCTTGGAGGAATTGAACCTTGGTGGTTGGCCTGACATGTGACCGCCTTTACTGCTGAACCACGATTCCATTGACATATTTTTTTATTTTTATTTCCTCTCTCTTTGTTTTCCCATCTGAGGAAAGTGAAGCCATTTTGGTCCTCGGAGAGAAAGAGAAAAAAATCAGAGGAAATCTGGTTTTCTTGTGCCCAAGCAGAGAATTCATGGAATCTCTGTGCTTCTGCTTTTAAACCTGCAAAATTAGTCTTCTATCCCTTTCAACCTGCAAAAACCTCTATTTTCTTTGCTGCTTTGTGCTCTCAATTGCTTTTGCTGCAAATTCAAAATGCAAAAAAAAGATGTATTGGAGTTTAGAAGAGATTTTATGTCAGTTTCAAGGATGCCCTTTAAAAAAGGGTTGGGGGTGGGGAACAAACTTCCACAACCAGCATTGTCTATGTGGAGGCTTCATAGCCCCCCCCATGTATCACTTTTTCCCATTTTTGTTTTTGTCTATTTTTTTTTTTCTGCTGGGTTATGCCCGCTGAAGGCATTTCCCTGGCTGGGTCCTTTGGATCTACTGGGGGCATTTCCCTGTGCCGAGAAATACACCCAATAAATAGTGACATGATTAAGTGCATTTCTGGCAATTGGAAACCTACCCAGTCTTAAACTGTCCCATCTGGGTGTGTTTTGGGGATGTATCCTCGCACACATGCACCCAGACTGGCTGCACCACCCCCTGTTAATGTGGTATCTGTGATAAAACATTATGGCATAAAGCATCTTATAAAAAATAACGACAAAGTGCACACCACAACGAAGTAAAAATATCTAGATCCAAAATGATCATTAAATTGATTATTGGAGTGTCACATGTCCATTAAATAGAAAAAACAAAATGTCCTTCAGTCCAAGGTACTATATTGACAACATTAATCCCCAAAAATTGGGGATATTAGCTGCCCACTACTTGTGTTAAAGTACAGTTAAACGTAAAACGAGAAAGGATTGGCTTTTGCTAAGCACCAGAGGCCTCCAAAATGGCAGGCAGAGTTGGACTGTCATTATTCTTGGCACAGGTTCCCAACCATCCTTTTGTAGCTCATCATTGCACACATTGATTGTCCAATGCTGCACAGCTTTTGGTGGCAGGCACTTACTCTCAAAAATTGAGAGAGGCACAGTAGGAAACTTGTCATTGTGTGGGGGTGAGTATCCATCATTGCATTGCTGCCTGGGGAAGTCTGTCTTTTCTCTTGCTGACCTTGGTGGATAGTTTGGTTTCTTTACTACCAGAATGAGTCTCGTCATTATTGCATGGAGTACCAGGAAGAGAACTCTAACAGGATCTTGCTACCTGAGCATGGTGCATTTGCCTTACTGTTCTAGTAGCTCCCTTAAGTGGTCAACCTTTATAATTTCCCTCTCTGGTTACGACCAAAATCTTGTCAGTCCAGCAAATTCAATATTAGCACATTGATTTCAAATATAGCATTGTAATTGCATCTCCATAGGCAGAAAAAAAAAATTTCAACCCAAACCATGTGCCAAGCTTTGGAAACGTTGTTGGTCCATCGATGATTATTCCCAAAAGGGAAGCTTCCACATAACTAGGGAATGGGAAATGTGAATCTAGGTAACTTGAGCCTTTCTCAAAAACCAACAAATTATAATGGCATTGTTAGGGGCACTGCAAAGAACATCGTGGGGTAGGGAGACCCAAATGGGTGAGGTGCTTTCCTAAGGCCAAGTCATCATAAACCAAAGATCACGTGGAGCAATTCTCATGGTCCCTAACAGGGCTTTCCAAATAGATATAAGCTTGTATCTCCAAGTCAACGTGTTTGACTTAGGTTTTCAAGTATTATTGAATCTCATGTCAATTTGACGTGCTTTTCATCCTTTGGAAAGCATTAGAAGGTTTGTATCCCTAAAAGGGTTTGGAATAGGATGATTACCAATCTTGCACCAATTGATAGGGGTGTTGGCTCTCAACTTGTGGGAGAGAGTCTGGGATCAAATCCTTAACTTTGTCAAGGATAAATTTATTTGAATTCCTCAATTTCAATTGACCTTTGACCTCAACGTAGGGCATCTAGTCCCATTGAAGCAAAGAATAAAGGTCCTTGGCTAAGTCACATGACACGAGGACACGGGACACGGAGGACACGAAAATACGAGTATTCAACATGGGACACGACAACCCCGAAAACAGGACACGGGGGACACGTTTTATATATATATATATATAGATTAAAAAAATACATAAAGATCCACATTTAAAAAAAACTAAAAGTCTATACATCAATCTGAATCATAATATCATTCAACTGAAATTTGACAATGATGAATCAATAATAAAATTATCAATGAACAATGAACAATAACATTGAATCATGAACTTTGAGTTTGAACCATAAACTGCATATTTCATATTAAACCATCAAAATCAAAATGTATTGTTCTCAGATGTTTGTTCGTTGCTGCTACATAGGGCCGCGGGTGTAGCTGTTGCGTGTGCACTGTCCTCTATTCATGCGCCTATTCCCTAGACTGCTCTATTCACAGGGCTCTGCCCTAATGTGCCTTTGCCTCGACTCACGAGCTATTTGTTGCTACAACAACTATTGTAGCTGTTGCGTGGCTTCAACAAATGGGCAGTTACATGGTACACCCTCACGATCTCACAACCTCACTTCTCCACTCCACCGACAATCTCTCAACAAGCAATCACGATCTCTATTCTCCATGGGCACGACAACTCTCTTAAATTGTCAACAAAGAAGGGGCCCGAAAAGAAGAAAGCCCATGTTTTAGCCCGCATGAGTGAACTTTTGACAGGACATATGTCCAAAAATCGTGACACGATCATGGCACGTGTGCGACACGTGCCAGATAGTGTCACGATTTCTGGACACATAAATTTTCGTGTCGGACACGTATTAGGGCACGTGTCGTTTCTAACACGTGGAATACGCGACACGATCCCTCTTTTGAAGTGTCTTGTTACTTAGGTCCTTGGTGATCCTAATGTCCCACTTAACTAGGTGAAAGGTCGAGAATCAAGGAAAATTTACCATCAATAACATGGATTGGAGACCCCCAAAGGTGTTATTTGTTGAAGGAAATCCTTACTCTATATTGGTGGCCTTGCTGTCACAAGTGAGGCTTGCTAGCTTCGCAGCCCTTTCTAGAATCTAGATACACTAAGCCACAATGAACCCCGAATTTTAACAGGGGATGGTGTAAGGAGTAGGTCCTGGAAGGTAAGGTACCTCCAACCTTTATTACGATGGGTGCACTTGCAATCACATTTACACAGAAGTATCTTTCAAGCTTCCTTCCTTCAGTGACGCTGATCATCCACATTGCACAGTGGGCTTTCCTTGGATAAAACCATCAATCATGGCAAGCGTGCCCTTGGCTCAGGGAGGGAAACAAATATTCTGGGCCACTGGAACTGGAAACCCTTATTCCCATCTTGTCTTAGTTGATAAAAAGGAGTGAAGAACTCTAGTGAGTTGCATCAGGCAGTTGCAAAGGGGTCCCAATAGGAGGAACAATAAACTTGAGTAGCTGCTAGTATTTTAGTACGGATGTGAAAACAGGCTACCAATGACATGGGTTATTTAGCCATTTGGTAACTTTCTTCTCCTCCCATATAACTTGTCACCAAAGCTTAGTCAGAAAGTCTTGGAAGGCGAAGCAAATTCTTGGAAACATGAAAATTTGGCTTGGAGCAATCTAGGCCCATTCCAAATTTTCTAATCAATCCAGCAGTTCTTGTGGGCTTTGTTTGTTATGCTATGTCTTGGCCCATTGAATGCTTGATCCCAAGGCTTCGTGGAATATTTCTAAATAGTACATCATGTTGTTAAAGGGTTCTTTGTCATCCTTAAACGTAATAATGAAATCATTTGACAAGTTAAAAATTACCTACATCTTGGTCTAGCAAGGGGATACCTTTGGTTTTGCTTTGGCCAACATTTTAAACAAGGAAATCCAATGCTTCAAATGCCATAACATAAAGAGTTGGTGCGAGCAGACAACCTTGCTTGGTGGATCTGAAGAGCCTAAGGTTCTCTGATTTGACCCTATTGATGGTAATGTGAAATAGTTAGCCACTTGGATTTCAATTTCTTAACAATGCTAATTATGGGTTTAATATAATTATGCATTGCATGAAAATCACACATATCATTGATTTACCATTTGGCCAAACACGATCCCTCCACCTGAGCTGAATCTTTTGAAGGGCTGCCTTAAATTTATCATTATCATTGATCATGTTAGTTATTTTTGAGAAGGTTGGCTTATATTCTTGTTTATGATCAAATTTCTGGAATAATTCCTCCGAGAAAGCCAAGTTTATGGGCTATTTTAATCTGATAAATCATTCTATTAATAGACTCTGTTCCTACACTGCATGGGAGTGTGCCCCTCCCCCCTCTCTCCGCCTTCGCTCCTGAAGCTTGCTTTCGAAGGAAGCGTGCTTCCTGAATTTTCCCATATGGGAGCATTTTCAGGAAGTGCCGTCCTTGCAAAAAAAAATGCTCCCTACGTTGTTTTTCATTTTTTCTTAAAAAAACCAAAAAGTTGTGATTGGGGGGGGGTAATTAACCCTAGGCCCATACTAATGCTATATAAAGGAGGAAATACCTACTCTAATAGCAAAAAGACTGACCTTAGTAAAAATCTGTAAAATTAAATGGTTATATTAAATTCTTAAAGTAAAAGTTGACATTCTCCTTATCTTTCATTTTCTATCATTTTACTTAAATTTTTAACATTACCATTAATTGTTTCAGGATGTCTGAGAGTGGTTCCAACCTCATCGGACTTCAAATGCAAAAGTAGAATTTTTGATCCCATTTAGAATTCAACAGGCTTAACAGTTTTTAGGATTTCAGGATTGCAATGTTTCCACTGGATTCTATCATGTATGATGGTATGGGATTGGCATTTAATCAAACACATCAACCCCTCTATGTACCTTGTACCTTGATGTTGGTGGTGCTGATTGTTCAGATTGATGTTGGTGACCTCGAAACTAGTTTATAGCCTATTTATTGATGTACTTTGGTTCAGATATGGATTGCACTCGGTGCTATTTTGGTTGTATGCATTCT
Organism: Larix kaempferi; assembly: GCA_027924585.1. NCBI lineage: Eukaryota > Viridiplantae > Streptophyta > Pinopsida > Pinales > Pinaceae > Larix > Larix kaempferi. Next base: position 12,793,527 of record BSBM01000138.1, on the reverse strand, counting down.
TATTTGCTATATACATGAGAAACTTTGCACATTTGTGTATAATGGTTTGAATTCTGATGGATGCACATTGTTTTGTTGACATATATGCATCAAAATATATAAAAATATATATTATATAAAAAACGTTCCCGCCCCGGAAGCTTTTGAAAATTTTGCTTTTTGCTCCACTTCCATTCCCCGCTCCCAACATCGTAGCTCTGTTCCTTCATAGAAAATTTCCATCCATTTTTGGGAGAGAACCAAGAGAACCTACACCTCTCCAGAAACACCAATTGTTGCCATCGCTAAGGTCCCATCCATGTCTAGAGCATTGCAAATTGCAACTCAAATGAGTAGAAATAATTACCAAGCTTTACATATCCTTTTCAATGATACGGAGCTGTGGATCGTAAAGTTGTAAAGCGCTGTAAAGAACATCCAAAAGAGAAGATGTCTTCAATACCACAGATATTCTTGGCAGGAAGGATCCAGTGGTTGGTTAATGTCTGCGAAGTGGCATTACCATTGACTGGATCTAATAATTTAGTTATCTATGAGCACTATGTGTTGGAGCTCACATGACCTAGGCCAAGGTCTTCTCTGTCTCTGTCAGGAGTGTAGATATCCCATGATACCACAGGTAATGCTCTTGCGCCCACAGCTTGTCCCAGATATAGCTTCTAAGAATTCTTTCAAGCTTCTAATAAATAATAATTAGTGTCATTTAGGAACCAACAAGAGGAGTAATGCACATGGTCAACTGCCCAAGTCCTTTACACTACTGTAAGCTTTACTAGCAAGTAAAATTTCCTTAATGATTTATTTTTGCATCTTGCCTTCTATTTTAGCAAGCGCCCAATCACACATATTTTTAGTGGAAACATCAATTCAGAATGGGATGCCCAGATATCTGACAATATAGCCTTCTGAACTATTTTTTTCAATTAGGATTTATCCAATTTGAGGCAGGCTTAGAACAATTAGTCCTGATTTCAGTTTTATGACCTCTTACCTTGGCACCTGAGGTAACACAAAAAATCCAAGCACTCTAGTTGGCCATCAACAGAATAATTTGTTAAACTCAGGAGAAAGGGCTGAATCATCGGCAAAATGAACATTCGGTATCTTTTGGCCTTCCTGTAAATATATCCCAGATTCTAGAAACCTATTAAATATATCCCAGATTCTGGTGCCTCATTGGAAATGACCAATGCAACATATCAAGAATAAAATCCCACTCAATTTTGTTGTAAGCATATCAAGATTCTAAGTCAATTTTCAAGAGAAGTGCCTTTTGTCTAGCTTTTTTGGCCCATTAAATAGCCTCCCAGGGAGAGAGAAGGTTGTGAACAATGAATTTGCCTGTAACAAGACCTATTTGTTCAACTCTCTAGTTCTAGCAACACACAAAAGACTTTTGGCAAGCATCCTAGTGATTACTTTGTGCACTGCATTTAATAAGGTAATGTGATGCCTGTCAAGTTTTAATTCAAGCAGCATTATATGTCAAAATAAAATGCACAAATTCATTCCACATGAACACAATAATTTTATCCTGGAGAAAACCCTTAGAAGGGAGAAAAAACTCCATCCAAACAATCTTTCTTATATAAGATATCAGGTTCACCTTTGCTGTGCTAGGACAAAATTTAATAGCAGAAGTAACAACTTACACCAGAATTGTATGACAACCTTGAACTCTGCTCATTACATCCTCTGTCTGCTGCAAATATTATCCTGTTCTTACTGTTGCACATACTACTCCTCTATTGCAATTATTATCTGCTGTTAACTGCTGCACATGCTATTCTTCTAGTGCAATGGACAGACCTCACATCGACTTCAAGAGGATACAAAAATTATGAATGAATTAATGGGGAGGGGTGGCTCCTATTTATGCTTTAGGGTGGCTGTCCAAACAGCCCCCTAAGGGAAACGCCCCAAGCATCTCCCCTAGGGAGGAACCGCCCTAAGCAGCCCCCCTAAGCATCCCCCTAGGGAGGAACCGCCCTAAGCAGCCCCCTAGGTGGACACTTGTCACTTGGTACATGAACAGGACATAAAGCAGCTGCTGGAGCTGACACTTGGCAGAAGATGAGGGCACGTGGTAGCAGATGTGAGGATTTGTAATAGCTTCCGAAGCTATGAATTTAACAGTGCCAACCTCTTACCATGTGTATATTAGAGCCCTTGGGTATAAGATTAATGATTCCTGCACAGGTTTGAGATCTCAAGGACTCTGGATAGGATCCTCTTCGCACATATGGAACAAATCCATACTATTGGTATCCCATATTGCCTTACAAAATTCAATAGGTGGACCATCCTCACTTGGATATTTGCCATCCTTCATTGCCCAAATAGTCCTCATGCTGCTTGAGGAAATTTGAATTATCTACTGGTTTATTTGTTCTTTCTCTGAGGTACTCCATTTATTCTATTCTGAGTTGGTCATTGTTGGTGCTTGCGTCCTCAATGCCTGGTAGTGGTACATATTCTTGCACTACCTTTAGCTTTCCCAATTTTTTTTGGTTGGTCGATCAGTGCTCATTCTCCAAGCTTCCCATTGTTAGCTCATTTTCTCTTCTCATCCCAACTATTATTTTACCAGTTCCATCTCATTTATTATTTTGGTATAACCAATCTTTGGACTGTCACTGCCTAGCCGACCAGGTATAATTGTTGATTGCCTCACTTCTGAATCCCAAGTGAGAGCAAGGCAACTTCTGAAGTTACTGTCAATGGGGCATATTTTGGACCATATTTTGGTCACTAATTTACTCTTAAGGAGTAGATTGAATCTGCTTGATATTTCTAAAATCGTGATGCTGGAGATGTGGCCTGTGCATCTTGTCTTTATTTCTTTCTTCTCGAGGTGCTTTGCAGTTGAAGAGTCAGCCACCCATAGACTTAAGCCACTTTACAGCTCTATGGTTGGCTGCATCTCCATATCCTCATTGACATGTCTGCATGACTATGGAAAATTCCAGGCCATCAATACAGGAGTTTATGCTATGTCTTAATATGACTAGGAGTCTTAAATCCTATGTTGTCTAGATGCCATATTGGCTCCTGTGAGAAATGATATAGTAGAATGGATCGTATTTATAGAATGTGGTTCAGAGATCTTGTAAATAAAGCTCAAACTTACAGGCTGATTGCACCGAGAATAGCAAGGTGCTCTACAGCCCAGTATGGGGGAAATGTTGTAACATTGCCAAAACTAAAAAAATATTCGTGTCACCTCATTAAATAAAAAAAATTAAAACCAGCATAGATCCATCTTAAACCCGGATCTGTCAAGCATGGAGAGAGATCAAATTTCTTGAGGTGTAAATTTTTTTCTTGACATGTAAAAAATTTAAGATAAAAATAATTACACCTCAACAAATTTTATTCCTCTCGGTGCTTGATAGATCTGGGTTTAAGGTGGATCTATGCATAGGTTTTAGTTTTCAAAAGCTTGGTCACGATGTCAGAAATCCCTTAGCTGCATTACCTTCAGCTGTTTTATGAACTTGGTGTATCACTAGTTAATACAAAATAACTGTATAAATTGCTTGCTTGTTTTTTTTGTTTGGAAATATGGAGTGCTTTTTATCCACCAAGGCTATTTGACACTTCCCTTTTATAGGTACATATTTCATTGGCAGGAGAGAAGCAGATGCGGGTATCATGGATTACTGATGGTGCTAATGTACCTTCAATAGTTGAGTATGGAACTTCTCCAGGGGTGTATACTACATCATCATGGGGAAATAGCGATTCGTATTCATACATGCTTTATGGCTCTGGCGAGATTCACCATGTTGTAATTGGACCACTGGAAGCTAATAAAACGTACTTTTATCGATGTGGAGGCTATGGACCAGAGTATAGTTTCAAGACTCCGCCTGCACAATTTCCAATTGTTTTTGCAATTGTTGGTGAGATTTCTGTTCCTTGCCTTGCCCACAGGAAAACATTCTTGAAGTTTCAGAGCAAGAAAGTGACAAGAAATACTTCTTTCCCTTACATTTTCAGCAGTTTCTTCCTTTTATCGGAGTGTTCATTTTTTCTTCCTATTTGTTTTCTGTATTCTTTTTCATATTTGCCAGTTCCTGTCATAGGTGTGCCCTCACGCTTCTTAGAAATTGCAGTCAATGTTTCCAAGTACATTTCAAAAGTGTTTTTTTGTAAATTTAATACATTGACGAAACTTTTGTGTCACCATCATTTGTAAAAATCATGCTCTTTACTGAATTCATTAACTCTATTTGCACCAGGTGACATGGGTCAAACAGGCTGGACATCATCAACTCTAGAACACATTCAACAATGTAGCTACGACGTTCACATTTTGCCAGGTGATCTGTCCTATGCTGACTACCAGCAGCATCTGTGGGACTCATTTGGACAGCTAGTGGAGCCTTTGGCAAGCACAAGGCCATGGATGGTCACAGAAGGAAATCATGAGAAAGAGCTGATCCCCTTCTTTATGCCTCCATTTAGAGCATACAATGCACGATGGCTTATGCCATTCAAAGAAAGTGGTTCAAATTCAAACCTCTATTATTCGTTTGAGGTTGCAGGGGTACATATTGTTATGCTTGGTTCCTATACTGACTATGGAGAAGATTCAGATCAATATCGATGGCTACAGGTCTTAAATTTTAGTCCCGTGTGAAATTTACTTAGGTTGTGTATAATATATGTATCCAATTAAGAAGTTACTGATTAAAGTGTATTTATTGATGAATATCTGAAGCTTTGAAATTTGTGAATTTTAGACCGACCTTTCAAGGGTAAATAGGAGAACAACACCTTGGCTTATTGTGGTGTTCCATGCACCTTGGTATAATAGTAATTCAGCTCATCGAGGTGAGGGGGATGATATGATGGCAGCCATGGAGCCACTTCTTTATGCTGCAAACGTTGACATTGTATTCGCAGGCCATGTGCATGCTTATGAACGCTCTGTAAGTGCATCAGGCCATGTACTGTGCTGTACTTCGATATTACAGACTTGTTTTTTGCCAGTGATTGCTGATTGATTGGTGGAACTGTTTCAGACTCGTGTCTATATGAGAAACGTTCATCCATGTGGAGCTGTACACATTACTATAGGAGATGGAGGAAACCATGAAGGTCTTGCCTCAAGGTAAACTCGACTAGGGTTTAAGATACTTTGCTACATTGTCATATTTGCATGACATTTTTGAGTTATACACACTTTTGTTCCATTCTATTTGAATTAGTTGTTAATACTCGGCAACTAATTGAAAGAAACTACTACTATTTTAGACCTTTTGAGGCAAATGGGAAGCAGAGGGATAAGAGGCTCTCCAATGCCTGTTAATATGAGTGGGTTTTGAATTTTTCCAAGATTTATTGGGCAATGGGCGGTCTTCATTTATGGTATTCTAAAATAATAGGTGCATTTAATTATGGACATTTTGCTGAATTGACTACAGGTTTATTGACCCACAACCTCAATGGTCGGTATTTCGTGAAGCGAGCTTTGGACATGGTGAACTTAGAGTTGCCAATGCAACACATGCGCATTGGAGCTGGCATCGTAATGATGACGACGAGCCAGTTAAATCAGATGAAGTTTGGATAAATAGTCTTAGCCAATCAAGAGAATGTATAGGAGGTCGCGACTACAGTGGAAGGAAAATACTAATAGCACCCTGAGTATATGCTTGTAAGGAATAAGTGATCTATCTATAAATGCTGAGGCAAAATACCCGTTAGTGTGAGCCCATGTACGACAATGAATTGATGGCTCAGCATTTAGTTGTATTGAATATTATTCAGTAGGCATTGAAAGGAAAACTTGTAAGATTACTTTGCCATGTCTAGGATGTATAATTTAGAGTATCTGAGCTACAAACCTCCTGGCTGTTTCTGCTTGAGGGTCCTACAGTTTGGGATGGAGAAACCTTTGTGCATCAGACGGAATTGAGAGAATCTTTCATTATGTAAATAATAAATAGATGTTTTATTTAAGTTTTTACTTTGTTCGTGATATAAATCACAGGCTCTTACTTTTGATGGTGGGATTAAAAACTCTGCTCCTAAATGAGATTGTTCTTGATCAGTTAATTGATAAATCTTTCAGGGTTTATAGTGCTACAGGTCATCAGAATGTACTAGCGATCAACAGGTAATATTATTAAAGCCTTTTTTATTGCAGATTATACGTTTGCTAGTACTTCCGATGAGAATATGTGGGTGCGGGTTGACTTGTCAATGTTCATGTATTGTTGGAAAAACTGCGATGAACTACAAGGCAGTTCACAGCGCCACCTCACATCATCTGTATGCAGTAGAAAGTACGAGAATGACATGGTGATTTTCTGGCTGTTAATATGCGTATGCACACATCACACAATTAAAAACTGATGTATAAACCCTTTGATCAATTTTACCAACTGTGAGCAAGGCTGCCAACGTTGTTCAAATTCAAAGAGGTATTTACAATACCGGTTTGTCAACTCTAGGTACTGACAGAACAGAGTAACATGGGATTCAAGGCAAGAATGGTGATCAGTAGGCAATATGGCATTGGCTGCTGCACAAGAGGTGTTTACAAGATTTGAAATTGGGCCTCATGGTAAGCACCTCCGAACTTACTGCCTCGATCTTTCAAAGAGGTGTTTACAAGATTTGAAATTGGGCCATGGTAAGCACCTCCGAACTTACTGCCTCAATCTTTCAAAGTTGAAATTGGAATATATCTTACTGCCAATTTTAGGTTCAAAATTCAACAGTTTAGTAAATTGTCCTTCAGACTGACTCTTAGTTTATCCTACGACTTTTTGTTTGTTTACAAACATCCAAGTCTCCTTGTTGGCAGCATTTAAATTCTTTCTTCAAACAACCCAAAGGCTACATCAATTTTTTCATTACAACAAATGTCCAAAAAAGAGAAAAAACTCAACATTGAAAACAATAACATTAAAACAACACATTGACAATAGCGGCAACTTGATTCCCTTCTTTGAACTCTTGTTCGTTCCTGCAACAACAAAGCTTCCTTTGAAAGTCTATCAACCATAGAGTTGAACTCTCTATGGATATTGAAAAAGGAAAGAGTTTCATAACTCACCCTGTAGGAATTGCATCATAAGAGGCTCAAGTAGTAGATCATTGATTATGAATTTGAGATTGACCAAATCCATCATTAATTTTGAGTCACCAAACACTTGCAATTTTTTTCAAGTTAACTATTTAATTTTCAAAAAATATAGTTGTTAATTCTTCCCTGTAATATAATTACGCATTTGCACATGCATTTTCTCTAAATTCTAGCTCACATGGGAGGTGTAATTAATTCTAGAAATGAATATTTCCCTATGTGGGATGGAATTTTGTATGAGAGAATTTATAACTAGCCATTTTGTGGTCAGAATGATGAATGGTGATGTTACATGAAATAGCTTCTTATGATTGTTTCTACTGTATCCAAATAGCTTCTTATGATTGTTTCTACTGTATCCAAAACAACAAGTATATTCTTTACATATTATTGATGCTCAAGATGTGTCTGGCAAAAACAGTGAAGGAACGCCCTTGGAGGACTGGTCAAGGGGAAGAAGAGAATGGAAACTCAGGTATTGTTTAGAGTTTTCAGTGTTTATTCACCTGTAAATGTTAGTCAAATACACACACGCACAAACAAAATAGTCAGTTGAAAGAAAATATGAAATAAGCAAAACAAAAAATAAAGTGACAAGTATATAAAGAGCTAATGGAGCTAAACTAAATTGTTAGTTGTGATGATGTACAAATTGAATATAAACAACTAACTAAAGAATACAAAATGAAAGCGTTAGGTCTTAAGCAAAACAAAGCTTATTGTAATTAATTCAAACAAAAATGATTTGTGCGTTAGGTTGTTTAACTGAGAAAATAAGTGCAGAATTGTCAAAGTATTAAAAAATTAGTTTGTAAAATTACAGCATGTAAGTTTTTATGTTGTCATGTATGTGATGATTGCTAAAAATTGTTATGTGAGATATTAATCTTTTAGCTGTGAGCATCTTTTGACTTATTAATCTATGTTGTGTTATAGAGCAATAAAAATTAAAGCTAGCAGCTAGTTTGCTTTTACGAAAATTAAATCATAATGTTAAATACTTGCAATATAAAATTTTGTAAAAAATGTACAAGTTAGATTCAAAGAATAAATTAATTACAATCCAATATAAACATAGTTTGTTAGAAAGTTGAATAGACATAAAAATAGAAATAAAAACTGAATAATTCATAATGTTAAGACGGACTTAGGTATACCCATTTTTTTTAAGTGATAAATTTGAATTTCATAGTGATTAAGTACATAACAGCCACAATACGACTCAATCAGGTGAAACCTGTCGGTAAAAATATATATTAAGAATTCGACAGTTAAATTGTCAACCCGGGGCTAGTAAGCTTCAAGGTGCCGGTATTGCATGTGCAGCATTGAAAGCTAGCCTAATCTAACCGATTCTAATCTAATGCTGATAAACACACTTTACTTGTGACTATGATCTACTAAGTAAATTTCATATTCCTATTGCAAATTGCAAAGTTAATCTACAAATTACAAATTGTGTAAATCAAATGCTACAAATTCAAACTTCAAAGTTCCCAATTTCAAAGCTACAAGTTAAATTAAATATTACAAAAATAAAATCTATGTTAACCATAAATTAAATTCTATATCAAATAAATTCTATGATAACCATAAACTAAAGAAACTCTAAATTAAAGAAATTATTTATTAACTATAAACTAATTAACTAATTAACCATATATTCAATTCTATATACATCAAACAAATTCTATGTTAGCTATAAGCAAAATTCATAAACTAATTAAAGAACCTATGTTATTAGTTAAAACTTCCAAGCTTCAAAACTATACAAATCAAAATTGGAAACCAATTAAAACAAAATCTTTAAATTACAAACTAGAAATTAAATTATAAATTGCAAATCGCAAACTAAATCACTGACTACAAACTAAATTACAAGCTGCAAACTACAAAGTAAAATCTTTAAATTACAAACTAATTTACTAACTACAAATTACTTTACAAGTTCTTTTTTTCCCAAGAAAAAATCATATTCTATTGATCATAAAGAGCAGTGAATACATTCCACAAGTGCCATTGCACGTTAAGCAAAATTAAAAGTAGTATCTTTAATTGTTCATCCATGTTTTAATAGTTACATTGCAAAAATCTGATAATGAAAATATATCATCCAATTGTGCTGTCAAAAATATCCGTAGATTTCCAACTAATTTCCTGAGTTCCATTGTTGTTTGTAATGATCTTGCATTTTCCAACTTCCAGAAGAAGTCCCTTTTTAGACAGTTCGTCAGTTAATGCATTCCGTTCTCTATAGACGTGAGCAAATTCCACTTTGCTGAATAGTGCCACTATAGCCTCCAGATTACTTCCAAGATTCTGTAAAGCATGGTTTCGCAAGCTAATTTCCTGAAGCATATACTTTATCCATAACTCTGAATCCCCAAAAACCTTTAAAGAGTCCACCATCCCTTTTTAGCCAATTGCAGGAGAACTCTCAACGCTAGACCTTCAACTCTATTATTGATCCCTTCTCCTCCATTTGCTCCAAAACTTATAGTGATATTTTCTAACAGTTTCAAAAAACCTCCTAAACCACACCTGCTAGTAACACATGCACCGTCAAGAACCCCACTATGTCTCCCTCAACAGTCTTTAAGTCTTTGATCTGTCTATTCTTTTTCTTACTTTCCTGTCCTAGGAACAGTTTGTAGGTTGATAGAATCTGAAAGATAACATAGAAACTAGGAAGGTAGTGTTCTTCAAAGATAGATTAATTCTTGGCTAACCAAACATACCAAACTACTAGAAAGGGTAAGCATCTCAAAGTTTTTAGATTATAATCGGAATACCACGCTTTTAAGCAGCTTTCAAAACAGTTACCTTCACCCAATAAACGCTGCTGTAAATTGATGCTCAATCCTTTCCAAACCTGTTGTACAAAAAGACAGTGTAGGAATAACTGTTCAACATCTTCATTAGCTTTCCTACGAAGACTACACCTATCTGGACCCTGAAAATTCCTTCTTTGCAGTTTGTCCCAAGTTAGTACTTTACCCTTTAAAATGAGCAAACCAGTATCTTACTTTTATGGGTCGTCCGGGTCTTCCATAGTTTTTTCCACCACCAGGAAGTCTCATGACCTCTGTCCCTCCATAGCGAAATGTAGGCTTCCTTGACCGAGAAGGTCCCTCCTTCCTCACTGCCCTGCCACTGTAACAAATCATGACTATTATCTAATTTAATAAATCCTTTTAGTAGTTCCGCTATCCAATTATTCCAGCTTTCTGCCCAAATGTTTGGAATCTACATCTCCGTCGCCGATTTCCAGTTTTGTCTGACACTAGTGCCCTCTCCCGCTGCATCTGCTAGAACCTATATACCCCTTGCTTCCAAGAAAAACAAAAATTCCGTGGAGAATGGTGATACCTTGAAAACTCCTTTGTAAAAGTCTCCTCCGATCTGAGCCTCCCGACTGTTCCCCACTACCCAAACCAGCCTATTCCCTATTACAAAAAATCTACCACGATTGCTTTCCAAAAAAGCAATCCCCCTCTGATGCTCTTGCCCAAACTACAATTAAATTACAAACTACAAACTACAAAATAAAAATTTTAAATTACAAACTAATTTACGAACTACAAATTACTTTACAAGTTACAAACTAAATTTACAGAGTGCAAATTACAAAATAAAAAGAAAACAACTACAAACTAATCATTTTAAATCAACTATTATAAATTACAAACTAGAGGAAACTTTATTGACTAAACTAAATTAAATCAAAGCCACTAAATCTCACGAACTAAATTTCTCAACACGTAAAAGTTAATTGCTCTACTCAAATTCCTATTTTATAATCTAAATTCCTGTTCTCAACCTACTTTATTACCTAAAACAAATAATTTCTAATTTAGACTTTAACAAACTGGAAATTTACTGAACGCATTTTAGGTTGGGCTGGAAAATTAAATATATACATGAATTCAAAGAGTTGGGCTTGGCTTGCATAAAAGTTTGAAAGGATTATGTATATGGAAAATTAAATATATAAATGAATTCAAAGAGTTGGGTTTATAAATGAATTCAAAGAGTTGGGCTTGGCCTGCATAAAAGTTTGAAAGGATTATGTATACGCTGCGAGAGTTTTATTATTATTATTATTCTTTACGTGACTTCAAACTTGGTTACAACGATGTCAAACCAACACTCAATCCTGCCGATTTCAAACGTATGCCAATATCAAATGTTAATGCTTCATCCGGATCCAAAACAATTACTGTGTTATAAAATCAAATCTACAGGCATCGTGAATAAGTAAAATGTTAATGAACTGAACAAAACACACTTCAAACTACACCTGCATTAAGAATTGCAAAAATGAAATCTACAGGAAAAATACAGTCTTACAAAATTATAAAAATGAATCAGATCACAATTCAAAGGTTCTAATGAATCATATTACAATTCAAAGGATCTTATTTCCAGAAATTCAATCAGATTATCTTGCAACTGCATAAAAAATAAACCACAATTGGTTGGAAATGATGCGTAAATAGAAAACGAAAGCACATCTATGTATATATTTGAATGGCAACGTTTGAGAAAAAATGAAACAAAAATTACTTTAAAATAAACAATATCTCATACTATGCAAATTTTACTTTTAACTTTTGTTTTTCTTTTTAAAATATACACCATCCTATAACAAAAAACAGACCGAAATGATATTCACGATGCATGACAAAAACGCTGAATATCACTCATCTCTGTAGTGCCCTATCTCGGCACTGGGTCTCTATTCCATGTTATCAGGTTATACCTAGTTTTTCCCTTACTATTATTAGAAAGAAACAGAAGATTCAACCGTCTATATTTCTGTTATCTAAATGTTTACGTGTCTCTGCAATTAAATAAACAAAATCTTAAAACTTTCCATTTAACTCTGTTCTTTTGACATGCATAGCTTGGAAATAAAAGAAAATACATTCTATTTAAGCTGGTTCAGAAAAATACCTGAATCCTTCGATTTGCAGTAAGATAAGAAGATTTCTGTAATGGATTCTGTAAGTTACCTTAACAACCCAAAATGATGTGTCCACCCTGCCGATCAGCTATTATCGTGCTGACCCTAGGAAATCAACGGATTTCCTAGCCCCCGAGCCCACAGACCGATAATCCCGACAGCAGCTTTCCATCGAACCTTTCCATGGTAATCATTTGTTGAGTTAACCCCCTCCTCAGTCTTTTCATTTGAGTTTCCCACCTCCTCAAAGCTTCGAGTTAACCCCCTCCTCGGCATTCCTCCTTTTTCACAAAAATAATCCTCACAGTTCTCCCCCAATAAACCCCCCTTACTATTTTGTTAAATCCCCTCTTTATAGGAATCCACCTCCTTCATAAAGTCAAACTTCCTTATCACTCCACCGCCCTAGCTGTCGTGGTCATTGGAAGTACAATCATTAATGCAACCCCTTTTTAGGGTAAAAAGGTGGAATATATATTATTTTTAAATCACCCAAGTTTCTCTCGAGTAATGGAGTAATTTATTCAAACAAACCTTTTAATTTATTTGGAATGATTCTGAATAATTAATCAAATGAATAATTTATTTAATTAATTATTCAATCCACTATGCTTTTATAATAAAAGGTTTATTATTTTATTATTGATTAAATAATAACAATAACAACAATAATAATTAATAATAATAGTAATTCAATAAATTGTGAATAGTAATTAAAATGTTTATTTGTTTAGTCAATAAGTGTCAACATAGTACTTCTATGTATAGATAATGAAATATACTTAACGGTTTATTTAATCATGATCAGCGATTATCTAGCACACTCTTCTAGTATCAATATTTAACTACAATACTTCATATTGACGACACCTTCATTTGAGGGTACTTACAAGTAACGACTCTTATCTTAATTGTTCATTACAATGTTTACATACAAGACTAATTAACTTATTTTATACATTAGAACTTGATAATCTTTTACTAATTAAATCACTCATTAAATACTTAATGGAGTTATCTAGGATAACTTATAACATTGTTAAATCTTGGTAAGTAGGTTGTAAACAATATTATTGCGCATGTGCATAGTGTGCATGCATGGCCAACGTATGCACAAGACAGACATGTACTATAAACATATGTCATATATATATCCTATGCATAACAGCTAACTAACACTAATAATACTTTATGCAAACTGAACAAGTATTCACTCATCATAATATTACTAAAACATCATCAGTTATTTTATCAGTTAACCTTTAAGATTTCCTTTCGTTATTTTTATGATTACATTTGATCAATAATTCAGGTACAAGGGAAGCTACCTACTACCACTAACTCCGGGTCAAGGAATACCCAACCCTCAACAGTACTAACTATCATATCCTCCCATCCTACCTACTGCCACATCCTCCCTATCCTTCCTCTGCTAGTACAAAAGTGGATGTCGGACTCATCGACCTGACCACATAGAACTTGAGAGCGATAGCGTCGGCTGAAAAGTGGACCTATCCTCTCCTAGCAGGCATCCGACCATCGTCATCACACATACATGGGGAGCGTGTCTCAGCACGACCCTCCCACGATCTCGGGTATCATAGGAACATAGGGTGGGAAACACATCCATCCCTCTCAACATACTGGGCCTACGCCCTTATCAAATCATACTCTGTTGCTCTTGAGATTATCGGTCCATGTCATCGTTTCATCAATTTCGGTTGCTAAGGTTTACTGCATGGATAGGTTCTTCTCCGTATATCAGATCAAGTACCCGGCTATCCCATAGCCCTCGAGTCCTGTAGGTTAGTATTCCGCAAAATACACATTTTATAACAAGCATTTCCATCCGATCACCAATTGATTCATATCATCAACATCATTTTAATTCACATCACAATTTCATCACAGGTATGTATGGAATATAACAGTTCTTTCAATTTCATCATAGGATGGCATCCACACACAACACCATATATTTTACCTTCTATCACTGTCTGATACATATTGTCAGCATCATTTATTTCATCACATAAAATCATTAAATCGATCACAGCATATTTACCACATCATATATATCTCATTTCCTCCAGGACGATTATCAAACATACACTGTCATTATGAAATAAAAGAATCTCATGATAATCATAACTTAATAACTGCATGAATATAGTAACATCATTAACACAGTAGCAACATATCATCATGTCTATCATGCCGAAAATATAGTTCACGCTGTCTAGCTGAGTCAAACAGATAACAAGCAATAACGTGAAAGGTGTCTAACTCATAAACATGCCTAGTCAAAATATGGGGCGTTACATACACCCACCCTTCAGGAAACTTCGTCCCGAAGTTATGGTCATAATAATGCAGGGAAAATTCTTGAAGCCTAACCTCTTCGTTTTCGCAAGTAGCAGATGCTGGCCATACTTGTCCTACTTAGCTTTGACTTGACCGAATATGTCGGTATTATATTATGGCTTTGCTTCTTTTATTCCCCAGATATGTGTTCTAATAATTAAGGAAACATTTAGATTAATTCCTTTTGTTGGATCTCAATATTATGCCTAGAATGCCTAAATGTTATAATTATGTTCTATCCATCTTAGTATCCTATTTCATGCCGTTTAGTAACATCCTTCAAGTTATATCATCCAGGGAGGTTTACTCATCACAAAAGCTTATATTGATCCAACTTAGCATGAAATAATCAACGATTTTTTTTATTTTTTATTTTTAAAGGAGAGCTGAGAGTTCATAATCTTTAATTATTCAACAAGCGACTACAAGGGTCCTTAAGATTTGCATACCTCTCCTAGGAGATGAAGATCCCTGTCATTTCATCCCAAGGTCAAACATTCTTATTACTTCAGTGTTAATAAGCCATCGGCATCCTTGATAACCATCCGTATTGTAACAAATATTAAATTAGGGGAAGTATCATTTATTTGAGTGTTTTTAGTAACTATATCTTACCAAAATGCTTAAGTTCACGGATAGTTTCTGTTAGGGGTTTAAACAACGTAACTTTTCCATTGAGGTGCACATTGGTTCCTATTTTGCTTCCATTATTACCCCATTTACTTGTATTACTAGTTCACTTAACCTGGTTGAGGGTTCGGCGCAAATTCATTCACGGTAACTTCATTAGTCCCTCAATAATTTACCTACTTTTATATTTTACTGCTTGTTCATTTTGTAATTATTAAATCCAAGTTGTTTCTCAATAATATTCCCCCCATCATGACAATTTAACCTAAGCAAGATTAGCGGCATATAACCCTTACCCCTTTCTCGCACATACCTAGTTACTTCAATCTCTTTCCACTTACTACATTGAAACATGATTAATTGCACATTACACATAGAAATTTTACGGTGCTGATTTTAATACATAGATATCTCCGATATATTAATACTAATTAAATTTCCACTAGGGGAATCCATTCACACATACCTTAAATATTGACTTACCATCTCCCATTTTGTTAGCTTCCTACCATGTCCTTACTCCATTCACTACCTTACTAGATTTGGTTAATACATCTCTTGCTTCTATCGATGATCCTCCCCTTATGTATAATGTATATTTATTCAACAATTCGGCGCATTATTAACATAAGTGGACTCCACCATCATCTTTAACTAATAGTACTAGAACACTTCTTCATTCCTTACAATCCTTAAGGTATACCACCTTGCCATTTCACTTACCGGTAATAAACAATAACAAAAGCATCATAACATCATTAAATTAGGAGGACCATTATTGTTTAAAAGGTTTTTGTGGCTATTTCTTATCGAATACAATTATTATCGTGTTTATTTATTATTCTCATTTTCAAACCATTATCATTTGTCGGGAAACCATTACTTCTTCAATTCTTTAAGAATCTTGTAGCTAGTTTTGTTCCCACCCTTACCATTGTAAAGGTAATTACTAGTATTTATGCTAGTAAGCCATTGTATTTGTACATCACCACTCTTCCTACTCACACAAGCAACCTTTATGTGATTCGTAAAGACCTTAGTCTAATCCTACAAGTTGAACGAAAACATCAATGCGTAATATGTTCAATCATACTAGGGCTTCATAACATCCGTTTTAATTGAGTTAAGTTTGAGGACTATGTTGAGATTCTTATGACTCTCTTATTATTACACGAGATCATCACTATATTAGGTAGGATTAATCCAAAATTTTCTAAAAACCCTGTTGCACTGTTACACCAATATTTAACTCAATTAGTCTAAGCCATGTTCCCCTTTAATAAAATAGTCTTTTAATAAGCTTTATATGCAACCCCCCCGGTTTACGTCCATGGTGTTTTCCGTAATGTGATTCAAAAGGATACCTATTCTTGTATCCTACCATTTATTTCCTTCCATCATCTTATCTATGTATTTTTCACTACTCTAAATAACATTCATCTTTATTTTTTTTAAATGGGAATTTTATTCGCAATATAATTATGAGGGGTTCATGAGTTTTACTTTAATTTGCACTTTGCACTAAGTTATCTATATACACGCATTAATGTTTGAGTAATTTGTTGTGGGGAAGCAGCAGCTCAAACACCACTCCATGTTTATTTAACCAAGTTTTCTTATTAAACTCAAGCAAAGTGTAGATGTGGTTGTCCTAACAACTCACACATTCACATAACCCTTAAACATGTTAATTACCCAACATGTAAAACCTATTCAATAGAACTAGATGAGGTTACATGGCATTGCAACTAATGCAATCTAGGAATTTCATTATTAGATTAAAACACAACTTTTCCCTTAGTTTATATATAAAAATTTCCATTCTTTGTAGTACTTAGAGAAGAAATATAAGAAAATAAAGGGATTCGTTTCTACCCTGTCATTTTACCTCACGAGGAAAACCTAATGCAGTGCTCCTTAAAATGCCTATCTTTATACTTATGTGCAAGGAACAGTTTGTTAGGATCAACGTGTTGAAATCTATGGTCGTTTTCATTAATGATTTTGTCATGCAGTGGAATTAGCGTCTTAGCATTCAGCTTGCCATGCTCGTTTTAGCGGTTCCTTGCTCTTAGATTAAGTTTTTGTTTCGACTCTTCGACTATGCGTTGAAGTCTCGACAAAGGTTTTTTTTTTTTTTTTTGTTCCTTTTTTTTTTTTTGAAATTCAAATAAATATGTTAATATCGAAGAACAAAATGCCTTCCATTTCCATACACCATTTTGAGCATGTTTCTTTATGTGTATATATTATGGTTATAATTTATTGTTAAAGTATTTTACATATTTAGATAAAAGACACGTTATTTTGTATTTATTTTTCTATCTAAACCTTTTTTTAAGAATTGTAAAAAAAAAAAAATGTTTTGTCATACATTGCCAACCCAAATCAAGACACGAGGTTAATAACCATGGAATGGGAGACAAGGAAGATCAAGGTGATGAACCAGCACACAATGAAAGTGGAAGCCCAAAATCAAATAACCCTTATATCTAGGTATGCTAATTCACACTTCCTATAGATGACAACATTGTTAAAAGGGAATCTATCACATTTGCCACGACCATGTATTGACTAAGGTTTTCATGCGGAAGTGAGTAAATTATTTTAATTAAATATTTAAATATAACATTGTGCCTAGTAGAATCAATATTTTTGATATATTATTTGTGATTGATTTTTTTTTTTGACTAAATCTTAATTCTTAACCAAATCTAGGTTATAACACTATATAAATATATATGAAATCTGATTAAATTTAACTACAATAACACTAGCACTATATGATTATATACGAAATTTAAATATAAATATATACAAACTTTAATTAAATCTAAATAAAATAGCACTAGCATTACATGATTATATACGAAATTTTTCCGAAACCTATTTTTGACCTGGTGAATAAAGTTTTTTTTTTTTTTTTTACATTATATTTTAATAATTTACTCGTTAATCATTTTATACTTACTTTGTATTTTATTTACTCTCTATATCTACTCTTCATACATTCCCTTTTTTTTTGCATTAATATATTCTCTATCTATTATTCCTTTATCCTTTTTTTTTGTTTGTACATTTTTACCTTCTTTATTTTGTCGTCATACTCTCTTTTCTCTTTAACTTTTCATTACTTACATTTTATTATTATTATTTTTCTTTCCTTTATATATATATTTTTTCTTGTACTATTATATTATTACCGCCTTATCATCTCTATATAGCTAACATTACCGTTTTTTTTTCTATTTTTATATCATCTTTTCTTTTTATGTTTTTCTGTTATGCCCCTTTTTTTTATATATAATTAACTTTTATTTCCTTATTTCTTTTTTTTTTCCTGTATTACATTCCTTATTCACTATTTTTTTTTATTTTATACGTTGCTATAATTATCTTTTATAATTCTTCATTCATTTTCATTTATCATTTTGTTTACTCCTTTTTATTTATTACTGACAGCTAGGGTGAATAGTATCAAATGCGTAGTACGTGGAGTTTCACGGGCTCTTACCTTGGGTTCAACACCTGTTTGATGTGATGGCGATGGTAAAGTTCGCATTTTTTGGAGAGTTGCAAGAGCCGTAGAGGGAGATCGACGGCTCTCCTTCATTCCGCGTCGGCAACATGCATGCATGGTAAGGGTGGTTGGTGGTCGCGGTAAGAAAACCACCCTCCCACGTGTCTATTCCTTACTCGTCCGCATACCAAAAAACGCTATGGTAAACCGCTCCAGGGGCAGTGCGGAAACCGCCTTACGTGGCGTCAAACCTACTCCCTATATATGGACGGAAACGGGGTTTTATTAGGCATTGTTGGGCTGCCTCCCGCGTGAAGGGCTCACGGTGCTAAGCGCTAGGGTTTTGCCCAACGTATTATGCTCCAATTAAGGGTGTGCGTGATGTGTTGAGTACGTAGACCCAAGAAAGTAATGCTCTTGTGAGAGCTCTGCGCTTGAAATTCGATGGAGTGCGTGGTTCCCCTCCAGACTTGACAGCTGGTTGCGTGAAGGCTTGCTCTGGAAAGGATTGCTCTGGCGCTTATAGGGTGGTTGAGATGCGTGGCAGCCCTCATTCATTCCTGGCATTTGGTCATCTGAAATGCTCTTGGTGCTGAGCGATAGGGCTTGGCCCAATAAAATTTTTATTACCAGGGCAATAAAAAGAAAAAGGAGTGCTCCGCCTAGGAGCTGCGCTAGGGTTTCACCTCTTCCTATTCTCTTATTCGCAATCAAATTTAATGTTAAGTTTATGTGGCCAGCAGGTTACGGCGGCTAGGAAGAAGATGCTTCTCGTGGCTATGGGGTGGAACTGGTGGTGATGCTTGAGGATTGTGGAGAACCGAATTTCTCGTCTGTAACAATGAAACCATCTGCTCTGACTGTATCTTCTCGAAAATTTGTTACTGTCAGTGTAAAATGCCTACGGTGATCGCATCTGCTCCAAGCGTTGGCTCATCTCTACTTGTCTGGCTCAAATCTCGATTAGGGTTTCATAAGCAAATAGTTCCTAGGTTTTTTTTTGTACAGTAATTATAAATACAAGCCCTCCTCCGTATCAGGGCTAATTGTATCGGATTTTCTGAATTGGTGAGCGCATCGGAGCCATGCGTCTCTGGTCGTCCGGTTATTTCTTTATCTTTTGGTGCCACCTGTTGATAGTGTTTATAGTGGAAATTTTGACTCACGTGTTGGTGGTCCTTATGGCAGCGGCGGTGCTTAAGGGAGTGGGAAGCTTATGGAGGTAGTGCTATTGGTCGATACCACCCATGTACGAGGTAGACGAATTGGCGTTGGAGCATTTTAAGCTACAACCATTGAGGGCAGATACAGAAGTGAGCTTTTAGGGCTCTTAGCATTTGATTAATTTTTTTTTTTTTTTTTTTTGAAGGATTTTTTTTTATAGAGAGATGAATGTACTGTTTCGTCGACGGTAATTATGAATTGCGATTTTAATTGATTTCTTATATTGAAAGGTTCATTTCGGCAATATTCCAATTTCTGTGCAGCTTTATGTTTCTATTTTAGGCTGGTAGATTGTATCAGACATAGTTCCCTAAATGTTAATTTAATTTAACTTAACTAATTATAATAAATTAGTTTATAACAATTTGGTGAAGCGTGTTTACGTTTCAAGGGATGCTATTGTCTTCCTCATTCTTGCGATTTCAATATGAAATCTTAATTAAATTTAGTAACGTATTTTAATTATCATAACAATGAGTAATAAGAAATATTTGCTCATTCGAATTGCTTACCATAAATAAATATAAATTTGATTTTACAGGTAGTTCTTCAATATTATTATAGAGTATCATCATTGGTTATAATTAGTTCTTCGATACTGTTATAGAATATCATATTCATTGTCTTGTTGATTTTATTTATAGCAATATTGTTGCGTACAATTTATGAACTTAATACCCTGGTCATTGCACTGCTTTAAGATTTTTTATTTATTTTTTATATAATAAAATCTTTAAGCCACGAGGCTCTGTCAAAATGAGGTCTCGGCATTTGCCTATGAACGTGGCTCTGTTTAAAATATTAAACAGTTATATATATATATTCACAAGTTTCATAAGCAGTTTATATATATATATCGTTCAACTTCTGTTTCTGTTATACTTTATAAATAAATGGGAAAAGGCTCTTCAAGTTATCTACCCTTTTGTTGCAGACATCCTATGGTTTGTTATTTTTCTAGTAAATTTCCCTATAATTTCAGGTGTAGTTAGGCCCTAAGGTCTCAGGGTTTGAGCCTCGGCTCTGATACCAAATGTAGTGCCCTATCTCGGCACTGGGTCTCTATTCCAGGTTATTAGGTTATACCTAGTTTTTCCCTTACTATTATTAGAAAGAAACAGAAGATTCAACCGTCTATATTTCTGTTATCTAAATGTTTACGTGTCTCTGCAATTAAATAAACAAAATCTTAAAACTTTCCATTTAACTCTGTTCTTTTGACATGCATAGCTTGGAAATAAAAGAAAATACATTCTATTTAAGCTGGTTCAGAAAAATACCTGAATCCGTCGATTTGCAGTAAGATACGAAGATTTCTGTAATGGATTCTGTAAGTTACCTTAACAACCCAAAATGATGTGTCCACCCTGCCGATCAGCTATTATCGTGCTGACCCTAGGAAATCAACGGATTTCCTAGCCCCCGAGCCCACAGACCGATAATCCCGACAACAACTTTCCATCGAACCTTTCCATGGTAATCATTTGCTGAGTTAACCCCCTCCTCAGTCTTTTCATTTGAGTTTCCCACCTCCTCAAAGCTTCGAGTTAACCCCCTCCTCGGCATTCCTCCTTTTTCACAAAAATAATCCTCACAGTTCTCCCCCAATAAACCCCCCTTACTATTTTGTTAAATCCCCTCTTTATAGGAATCCACCTCCTTCATAAAGTCAAACTTCCTTATCACTCCACCGCCCTAGCTGTCGTGGTCATTGGAAGTACAATCATTAATGCAACCCCTTTTTAGGGTAAAAAGGTGGAATATATATTATTTTTAAATCACCCAAGTTTCTCTCGAGTAGTGGAGTAATTTATTCAAACAAACCTTTTAATTTATTTGGAATGATTCTGAATAATTAATCAAATGAATAATTTATTTAATTAATTATTCAATCCACTATGCTTTTATAATAAAAGGTTTATTATTTTATTATTGATTAAATAATAACAATAACAACAATAATAATTAATAATAATAGTAATTCAATAAATTGTGAATAGTAATTAAAATGTTTATTTGTTTAGTCAATAAGTGTCAACATAGTACTTCTATGTATAGATAATGAAATATACTTAACGGTTTATTTAATCATGATCAACAATTATCTAGCACGCTTTTCTAGTATCAATATTGACGACACCTTCATTTGAGGGTACTTACAAGTAACGACTCTTATCTTAATTGTTCATTACAATGTTTACATACAAGACTAATTAACTTATTTTATACATTAGAACTTGATAATCTTTTACTAATTAAATCACTCATTAAATACTTAATGGAGTTATCTAGGATAACTTATAACATTGTTAAATCTTGGTAAGTAGGTTGTAAACAATATTATTGCGCATGTGCATAGTGTGCATGCGTGGCCAGCGTATGCACAAGACAGACATGTACTATAAACATATGTCATATATATATCCTATGCATAACAACTAACTAACACTAATAATACTTTATGCAAACTGAACAAGTATTCACTCATCATAATATTACTAAAACATCATAGGTTATTTTATCAGTTAGCCTTTAAGATTTCCTTTCGTTATTTTTATGATTACATTTGATCAATCATTCAGGTACAAGGGACGCTACCTACTACCACTAACTCCGGGTCAAGGAATACCCAACCCTCAACAGTACTAACTATCATATCCTCCCATCCTACCTACTGCCACATCCTCCCTATCCTTCCTCTGCTAGTACAAAAGTGGATGTCGGACTCATCGACCTGACCACATAGAACTTGAGAGCGATAGCGTCGGCTAAAAAGCGGACCTATCCTCTCCTAGCAGGCATCCGACCATCGTCATCACACATACATGGGGAGCGTGTCTCAGCACGGCCCTCCCACGATCTCGGGTATCATAGGAACATAGGGTGGGAAACACATCCATCCCTCTCAACATACTAGGCCTACGCCCTTATCAAATCATACTCTGTTGCTCTCGAGATTATCAGTCCATGTCATCGTTTCATCAATTTCGGTTGCTAAGGTTTACTGCGTGGATAGGTTCTTCTCCGTATATCAGATCAAGTACCCGGCTATCCCATAGCCCTCGAGTCCTGTAGGTTAGTATTCCGCAAAATACACATTTTATAACAAGCATTTCCATCCGATCACCAATTGATCCATATCATCAACATCATTTTATTTCACGTCACAATTTCATCACAGGTATGTATGGAATATAACAGTTCTTTCAATTTCATCATAGGATGGCATCCACGCACAACACCATATATTTTATCTTCTATCACTGTCTGATACATATTGTCAGCATCATTTATTTCATCACATAAAATCATTAAATCGATCACAACATATTTACCACATCATATATATCTCATTTCCTCCAGGACGATTATCAAACATACACTGTCATTATGAAATAAAAGAATCTCATGATAATCATAACTTAATAACTGCATGAATATAGTAACATCATTAACACAGTAGCAACATATCATCATGTCTATCATGCCGAAAATATAGTTCACGCTGTCCAGCTGTGTCAAACAAATAACAGGCAATAAGGTGAAAGGTGTCTAACTCATAAACATGCCTAGTCAAAATATGGGGCGTTACAATCTCCATACAAATTTATTTGCAAGTTTATGATCATAGGAATCAAGTGTAAGTGCACCACAAATTGATTTTATAGGAGTGTCAAAATATTATTAAAATAAACTTTAATAAAAACCAAAGTTTCATTTCTTTTCAAAAATTTGGTACTTCGTAATACATGTAGGTTTAGTAAATAGCCTTTTGTCACAAAATTATGGCTAATTCATATGGCTAATGCCAAAAAGCTATTACTTACTTATTTCTTTCTTTATGAGAAAGGAGAAATTGAATAAATCAATAAATTTTACAAAATATAAAATTTTATAAATAGAAAAACTTTTGTAAACTTTAAAAATTTCAAATATTAAATTTTTTAAGATTTCTTTATCTCATTTATTTTTCTTTATATGAAATGTTTTTAATTTAGAAATAAATATATGAAATAAGGGAAGACTTATGGAATATGATAGTCATCAAGCAAAAGTTTAAAGATTGGAGTATATACAAGCATGATTGAGAAACAATGAACGACAAAGACCATCAAATCACTAAATCTTAATGCCAATGAAAACCAAGCTTAAGAACAAGAAGCGCAGAAAGTCAAGGATCCAAAAGAAAATCGTCAAACAACTAACTAAATCTAGCTAGATACAAAACCAAAAACTAAGTATTTACAATGTTCTAATGGGGGCCCCTTTATTTGCAAGATGAAGGGCAAGTTGTTGGTGGGCCAACAGTGTGGAACTCAGTACCGGAATAAGTTCCAAAATGCCACAAGTAAATTTCCGCAAAAAGAGTATATACAAGCCCAAGGTCAAGAATTCCACAATCACCATGAATAACACATCACAAATTAATAAATTAAATGTCTTTTAACTTTATTGTTTTTAATTGATAGATTAAAGTGAAAGACAATCTCTCGAATGGTAAATGTATCAAATTATGATGAATTGTGCTGCGAGGATAGTATAATATAGTCAGGAAAGGAGTAATTTTTGGGGCTCATCATCCCCCCAAATTGAAGATATGGCATGTCCTCAGGCCATCAATAGATTGAGATTGACTTGTATTCTTTTATGTCAACACTCTGGATCATCAACAACAGTCGACAGGTAAAAGCAAGCCAACATTATTATTCTAAAGAAAACTAGAACTTTTTAGAAAAAGAAGTATTAATGCCATGTTATGATAATGATCAAAACACTTATAAATTTAAGATTGGAAATAGCCCATGCATACAATTTCATCAATTAATAACAATGTTCATGAAGACCATATAAGTTATAATAGGGGATTTTCCTCGTGTCCCTAGATAGAAAACATGAGGGTATAGATAGTCTGTAAAACCCATGGGAGACCAGTCATCCCTGCTTCACTTCTCAAAGGCTGATTGTCATTCAAGTAATATGGATAAAGCTCACATTTGAGTTTGATAACTTCTACAATTATGGGTCCCACTTCTAGGATAGTAATATCCTAGCTATAGTATGAATTAGATGAGAGGGTCTTAAGGTCATCTTATGGACATTCTCAAATGACATTTAAATGAATGATTGGCTTAACCATGTATATATGCACTCGAGGCCTTCGTTTGATTGAACTATATGCATAGTAATATAATTATGATAAATCTTTTACCTGGCATAGCCCCGCTGGAAGCGAGCTTGTTCAGTACCCTGCCGGGTTTACCTTGGTACCATACAAGCATGGCCCCGCTGCTAGCGAGCCTGTTCAGTACCCCGACGAGTTTGCTTGTATTTACCGAACTTCCTTATTTATGATTTTACTCATCATAGACCCGCTGCCAGTAGACCTGTTCAATACCCCAGCGGGTTTGCCTCGTAAATATATAATTATTTCAAAATATATTAAAGCATGTGGAAGCCAGTTGGTACTAGAGTATATTAAGTCTACTAAGCACATAACTCAAAATTTAAATTTAACTCATGAGTAACATTGTTTATAATAGCCTTAAATTATAATTTATGTCAAAAGAGAATGACCTAAAGCTGTTTTCTAGTCCCTAAGTCGATCTTCTTCATATAAGATTATTGTAGTGTTCCCTCACAAGTAGAAATGTCACTTACTCTCCTGCTACTATTTGATAAAGATACTTAAATAACAAGCTTTGATGATGAATCTAGGATGTACAAGTTACCTATGGGTATTACTATGTAGACCTTAAAGTAAATACTCACAGTGTTAAAGATTAGTTTTCTAGCAACTGTTTTTATAAATATGCATGTATTAAGAGGAATAAAGATTAAAGTTGTTTTGGTTTAATCATTAATACTATTTTTTCCTTAGTTCTTTTATTTAAAGAAAAAAAAAGTGAAGCTGTATGAAATTTAAAGTTAACTAACCACATACAACTTTTTATTTATATATGTACTATCCTATGCTACCTAACAGAAAGAAAACTCTTTATTCAAGTGTAAGAACTTTTCCAATGTAACCATGTGTGAAGCAAAGTGAGAAACTTACCCATATCCACATATGAAATAGTCACCTCAGTTATTACCTGGATATGAAGAACCAACCGATTTACTTGTTTTGGTAGCAAAAGGTGTTGAAGGAGAGAATGGTACTGTGGCTTGGTTACCTCTTGGAACCAAATTTTAATGTAATCTTGATGTTCATCGGTACTAAATTTGATGCCTTCATTCATCATGCCATGAACGTCCTCCTCTTCTCGATGATTGGTTTCTTTAGTACATGAAGGATCCGTTAATATGGTTGTTGGGAACTCTTCTATCTCAGGTCTGAATGGTCGCTCTCCATCAGAGGTAGTCCCTAATTTTTCATCTTCCTTTACAAATTGGCAAGGAGAATCTTATTGTAGGTCACGAGACTTTGATTCTTGTAGCTCATGGGAGGTAGATAAGTTCTTGACTATTGTCAAGATATGTTCTTCTTGAAAAGAAGAAATCCCAGCTGTTGCTAAGATTTGAGAGAGTTCTCCCATATCGGATATTCACCTTCTAATCCATTTTTCTAGTTCATGGGTCCTTCATCACACATGGATTAGTGTTCGGGGTGCTTAAAACACCCAATGAAATAATAACTGAAATTTAAGAAGCCTATTGAAACAAAAATGAAATGAGACTAATTGCAGAATTAAAGCACACTACTCAACGCAAACTTGAGCTCCTCATGCTACTTTAGACCTTGTTGTTACCAAGTTATCTTTTCACAAGAGTTATCTCTTCAAAAAGGAAACAAACTTGTGAGAAATAAAGCACACTTGCAGAAAATTAAATTGCAGGAAAGCAAACAAATTCAAGGTTGCAGAAAGAAAAGAAACACACTTATTCATAAAAAGAAACAACAAGGCTTTGGAGAGACCCACAAAAGTGGATGTGTCAGGCTATTACACCATAGAAACCCGTAGTGAGGTCATCTTTGCATCTTACCGTTTCTCCTCCCCCAACTTGTGTAATTTAAAGGCAACCTACCTACCTACCTAAACTCCAATTCCTTAGCACCTCCCCGACAATGGCACCAAAAATGTTAGTTAAAATATATGTTAAGAATTCAATAGTTAAATTGTCAACCCGGAGCTAGTAAGCTTCGAGTTGTTGGCACTGTATGTGCAAGATTGAAGGCTAGCCTAATCTAACGTTGATAAACACACTTTACTTGTGACTACGATCTACTAAATAAATTTCATATTCCTATTACAAATTGCAAAGTTAATCTACACATTACAAATTGTGTAAATCAAATGCTACAAATTCAAACTTCAAAGTTCCTAATTTCAAAGCTACAAGTTAGATTAAATATTACAAAAAGAAAATATGTGTTGACCATAAACTAAATTCTATATATCAAATAAATTCTATGATAACCATAAACTAAAGACACTATATATTAAAGAAATTATTTATTTATTTTTAACACAAACACGAAATAGATTTGTATTAAAAAGAGGATAAGATACAAAATTTCCTTCCTGGAAGGGTAAACCATAGCCTGGATATTGAGTGGTCCAGCATTGAAAAATTCAGCTTTTCAGCCCTGAGAATTGTTCTTCCTAACTGTTCATATTTATTGTCTTTTGTCGAGTAAATCCTGACATATTGATTACATATATAAGCACAAAAGAACATTTAACAAATCAAAACATAGGAACACTTCAACATTCCTGGATTTAAGAGGGTGGGATTCCTTCATGAGTCTGCGAGTTGTCTTTCATCAGAGAACTATCTTCACGCTGGTTTCCTAGGTCCGCAGGTTTAGAGTGCTTCTCGAATTCATCCCTCGGGTCGCTCAAGGACACTTCCAGTTGAGCCAGGCAAGCCTCAAGCCTATCATTACCATTGTGCAGGGTATCAAACAACTGCCCATTCATAGAAACATAAATTGTTTGAGGCCTTCAAAGTTGGCCTGTTTATAATCTTTCATGCCTTTAACATCCTTTTATATTTCCTCAAGCTCACCAACATGAATGCGGATGTTGGTTTCCACATCCTCCATTCGCGACTCCATCCGGATAATGTCCTGACCGATGAGTCTTCTCTCATCCAGAGCGGTCTTCGAAACTTTGAAAGCATTGCGAGCATTCTTCTTGATGTATTGATGGACCACCTTGATTTCTCGAAGCTCCTTCACCATGTTCTCCAGATTCATCCTCCTATAAGCTGTGATAGACCAGGGAAGAATTCACAGACTATCCGTGAAAACCCCACCATCGCAAGTGAGAGCTTCAATACCCAACACCATCGAATGAAATGCAGTACCATCTCCTTGTAAATGATCGTGCGAATGAGGGCCTTGAGAATCCAACATTATTTCACATGCTTCCATATTACCGCCACACCAACCTTCTTTAATGTGAGGAGAGTCCCGAGAGCGATCTTTAAAGTTCATACTGTGGTGGAAACCACTTGTCCGTGAAAGGAGAGGGGAGATTTGCATGCGCACCCCTATTAGGAAGTTAGAAATTAAAAGCACGGGGACCATTTGGTGTGAGGAGGATCGTGATTCAAAACTATAATCCCTTCTTTTAACTTTGATCCTTGGTTAGCCATGGTGTCATCCTCCACATTGTTGTGCCTTAGGGTGTGAAAGAACTGAATCTGAGAGATGTCGCTAATGGTTGAGACAATTTGTTTTTGAATTCTGTTCATATGCTTATCATGACCTCTTTGGATATTTATCATTTTTTGTATTACAATCTTGGAGTCTCTGAGGATGGATTAATGGTCTATATGAAGGGATACCATTGTTTCAACCCCTTGGAGGAGATCTTCCCACTCAGCTTGATTGTGTAGTGTCCCTTTTAATGAATTTGTAAAA
Source organism: Larix kaempferi (assembly GCA_027924585.1). NCBI lineage: Eukaryota > Viridiplantae > Streptophyta > Pinopsida > Pinales > Pinaceae > Larix > Larix kaempferi. Next base: position 12,764,852 of record BSBM01000138.1, on the reverse strand, counting down.
ATTAGGAAAATTTGCACTTTTTGGCCAATTCGATCCTTAGACTAGTAATGACTAAAATGCTTCCAAATAGCTCCAAATGCTTCCGAATTGGGTCTGAATGTGTTTGAAAGGTATTAAGACATAAAAATGAGGCTGATGGATGTTTGGACACTCTCAAAATACTTATTCAACATTCATTTACAATCAGGAGAAAATAGGGAAATTTACTAGTAAATTCGAGATTCAACCCCCCAAGGGTAGGGGAAAAAAATGGATTCCCAAATGCAGTGCGAACCTATAAAATTCTAGAACAAAGACATGGAATTGTTAAAAGACTTCAATGGTCTCCCAAATTCATCATTAATCAGTTCCTAAAGGCTGCTGCAACTCCCATAAATCAGAGATTTGTAAACATGCTTTAACATAGGGGAGAATGCTAGTAAAACTCCACAACTTGCTATGAAATTCGAGATAATTGTTCCAATGACTTCTATAATGTTCATGAGACTTATTAAATACATTAATGGCTCTCCATACAACAATAAAATCATAGATGTTGACTGAGATAAATCAAAACTAAGCAACTTCAAGCTCTCACAACAAGATATAAGGGAAAATGGCACCATTCATACATAGTTTGGCATTTTTACATAGTTTCACTTGGAATTTATACCTAAGGTTCTTCTGAGAAGAAAATACAGAGTAAATACATCATATTACAAATAAATGGGGCCATGAGAGTTTCCCCAAAGAGATCAACATCTCAACAAGTGCGCCCTCCCTCCAAGAGCCAAAATATGAAGAGAAATGTGAGAAAGATGTGGAAACAAGTTGAAGAAGAGAATATCACGAGCAACCCTGTAGGTTCAACCTGCAAAAAATGAATCCATTGTAGCTCCAAATGAAAGGTCTGAAGGGCCTCTCCAATTTCCATTTAGGATGGGAATCTTGCACCCTCGAAATTGGTACTAAGGCAAGTAGAGTAAACACTCCACTAGCATGGACAAGCTATGCTCTCCAATATGCAAAATGAGAAATGATCAAAATCCCTTATCCTTATTTGTTCTTGTCTTTTATAGACCTACCAAGCCTTCCATGGTTCGAATTCCTTCCAAAAGCTTCATGCCAACTCGAATTGGGAAGATATTCCAAGGTGTGCCACTTGTCCAACAATTTTTAGTCTTCATCTTCCACCAATTCGAATGAGGAGGCTCTTTGGCTGCCCTAACTCCCTTGTGCACCTTATTGGAGGATATTTTTAGCCCTGACATGTCATATTGGTCATATGTCAGCAATCAGTTCTGATTTGTGTCATAAGTGTCATAGCATCTTCATCATTGTTGTCATAGAAGCTAGGGAATCTAGTCCAAGTGTCTCAATATCTGTCAAATGCCTCTTCCTCTTCCATGGGAGTTAATCTTCCACTCCAATTCGACCTTCATTGATTCATGACAAGCATAATGGCCTTCCAACTCCCCAAAGAACATTAGGCTCCACCTTGGATTTGAATGGGCGCGAATATGATGCCATGTGGCATGAGGAATCTAGCTTTGTGTGGGTCCCACACCACCAATGTGTCTCCATGACCAAGTGCCACCTTATTTTCCTATCATAAATATTTATCTAGCCCCTTTTAATATATTTATGTCAAGCTAATGTCCATTTGGGGTTTATTATCTCCCTTATTAAAAATCCCAATGTTTCCACCCCAACCTAGGGAACTAGTAGATTGGTGGAATTTTACCTTCTAGTATTTATTTGGATGGGGACATTACATATTGTTTGTTCTCCTTCCTAATCCCCATGCGTATTGAAATAATTTTTTACCTATTGGATCGTAAACGACCCCTCCCGCACTTGCCACCCATGGATTTCCTTTAGACGCGCCATCAAAGAAGAGAAGACACTGTGAATGATTTTTCTTCCAATCATAAAAGTATTTTTGGGTTAAGTTGAGAGCCGAAAGAGGACTTGAAGAGATATTGGACTGAAGAGAGCTCAAAGCTAATAAGTTTGAGACCCACAGAGATTCAGAAGGGGAATAATATTCTTGATGAGAAAGCCAGCCCAGGCTAGCCGTGAACTCTTTTAGCTGAGAAGTGACACTCCTTACTGCTTTTCTCACCTCCAGATGTTTTCCTTCGAAGATGTCCTTTTTTCTAGTAATCCAAATCTGCTAGTTGATGTACTTTGGTAGAGTGTTCCAAAGCTTATCAAGAATTTTTTTAATAGCTGCGATCCTAGGATACTGATGTCCCCACCCTTGAAGAAGCTGCTTATATTGTTGGGGAGAGAGAAATCAATTCTAAGATCCTTTACCATTTTTGCCCAAACTTGGAGAGTGAAACTGCAGTTCAAGAACAGGTGTTGCACTAATTCTTCTTGTCTTTTACAGAGGATGCATATGCTAGGGCCAGCTATTCCCCTTTTTCTTAAGTTCTCAGCAGTTAATATTTTCTACTGTGAAAGAAGCTAGGAAAAGGTGCAAAGTTTGGGAGGACAATCTTGATGCCGGACTCTCTTCCATTTCTGATCCTTAGGGGGCCCTGGGAAATTAGCTAGAAGAATATTATATCCTTCCTTTACTCTGTAGAAACCTCTTTCCCCCCAACCTCTCGAATATTTCTCCCTGAGATTCAAGGTAGATTTCCCATTGAGGGAAGAATGATCTCTTGCAACTTTTCACGTAGTCCCGTGTGCGGGTCAAGGGTTTTCCATCCCGACCAATTCCCCTTTTCATCCCAGGAAGAGATATCGTGAAGTTTGACTATGATTTTCTCCTATAACCACTGCCTTAGGCCATTTAGAGACTCATTGTATTTCAAAGGAGGGTTGCCCAAAATCTTGTCTTCCTATATGTAAATTCTTTTCCCACTTCCAGGGATCCAATAAATGTTCTCTCTAATTAAAGAGACCGAATATTTGCAAAGATTCCATATCTTTGTTCTAGCCCCAGAGAAGTTCTTGTCAATACATCTAAGCCTGCTCTTTCTTATATATTTTTTGACAAAGATTTCCTTCCACCATTTGTTCTTTCCGGTAAGTAGCCTACACAAAATTTTGGCGCCCATGGCAATATTATTTAGTCTAGGTTCTCTTATGGCCAGACCCCCTTTGTTCTTCTCAGATATAATAGACTCCCACTTTACCAGGTGCAATTTCTTTTCTCCATTAATGCCTCCTTGCCATAATAACTTCCTAATTTCTTTTCTTATTTCACTCATTGTTCCCAATGGGGCAAGGAAAATGGAGCAGAGATAAATGGTGATGGATTTGAGCACCGGTTTGATGAGAGTTAACCTTCCTTCCAGGTTCAGCCACTTGACCCCCCATGATTGAACCTTGTTCTTGATTTCAATGACTATCTCTTTCCATCCTTCAGTCCTACCCTATAGAGAGATAGGTATGCCCAAGTACTTGAAGGAGTTCCATTTCCCCACCACTTTAAAGTCCAAAATTCTGGATATGATTAAGTTCATATTGTTGGTGCAATTCCAAGTGTAGGTGGAACTCTTCCTTTTGTTGATTCCTCCCCCATATACTTCTAAGAAATCAGAAAGGGTTTTGGAAAAAAGGCTTGTGACTTCAATGGTGGCCTTTCCCAATAGAATGGTGTCATCCATGAATTGGGCGTGATTGACTGGCCTTACTCCTCTTACAATGTTGACCCTAGGTAGCTCACTTGAACTTACAAAAGCTGTTTAATTTTCTGCTAAAAGCTTCGGCAATGATAATGTAAAGGAAGGAGGATAAAGGGCATCCCTGCCGGAGGCCTCTAGACGCCTTAAAAAACTCTATTGGTCTCCCGTTGTAAAGTGGAGAGATCGAAGGTCCTCCAATGGAAGCCCTAATCCAATTTATAAATGAAGTAGAAAAACCAAAAGCTTGTAAAACTTGAAAAAGGAAGCTGTGTCTTACTCTTTCAAAATCATTAGCCAAATCCAGTTTGATAGCCATCCCTTTTTATTTCCTGTTTAAGCTTGAATGTATAGCCTCTTGCACGAAAATGATGTTGTCAGTTATGTGTCTTCCCGACACAAATCCTCCTTGATTTCTTGAAATGAGCTTTGGGATAATCCATTTTAACCTTCTTGAAATAATTTTAGTAAGGATTTTGTAAGAAGCGTGACAGAGGGAGATAGGTCTATACCTGTCCAAAGAGGTTGGATTCCTGTCTTTGGGGATAAGCGTAATGAAGTACGAATTTGTCGCTCCTCCAAGCTTGTTCCTGCCCATAGAACAATTCAACATTCTACAAAGGTCTCTTTTAATAATGTGCCAGAAGCGCCGATAGAAGCTGATAGGGAACCCGTCCGGTCCAAGGGATTTATCCGGATGCAAAGGAAAAATATATATTTTTAACTTCTTCTTCCGTGATGCTTTGAATCAATATCTCGTTAGTTTTATTGTTGACAAGCTTTGAAATGCCCGAGCAGAAAAAGTCAGAAAGCGGCTCCACCGAATCCTTGTCTTCTTTATACAAAGATTGGAAATAGTTGAAAATTGCATTTTTGATCTGAGGCCCCAAGGTAATAACCCCTTCCTCTTCACAATTTAACTCTAGAATGGTGGTTTTCCTCATTCTTTCCTTATGCTGATTGTGAAATAATTTGGTGTTCTGATCTCCAGCCTTGAGCCAAAGACTTCTGGATCTTATCCTCCATTCCTCCTCATCTTTCTTTTCAAACTGATGAACTTTCTCTTGCAATTCTTGTTCTCTTTTTATATGAGAGTCGGTTCTTTCACCCATCTCCATGTAGTCTTGTAACTCCTTAAGATCCTTCTGTGCCTCTTCCTTCAAGTTCCCTATCGAGGGTTTGTTCTTGGCCCATTCCTTAAGAGCTGTTTTTACTGGCTTTAATTTGGATTCCCAGATGAAATCGGGGGACCCATGAATAAATACTTTCCAAGCATTCGAGACCAGAGCTGAAACTTCTTCCTCTCTAGTCTAAGAGGAGAGGAATTTAAAAGGAAGGGGGGCAAGATTTAAGGGAAGAAGGAATTCCAATAGAATAGGCCTATGGTCAGAAACTAAGGGGGTTAAGATTCTAGAGGAGGGGATAGGGAGGTTGAGTAATAGGAGACTGTTGACCAAGAATCTGTCGAGACGAGCAGCGATATGACCAGGCCCAACTCTTGATTATTCCATGTGTAGATGCCTTTTTTTGGTTTGACATCTGTAAGGTCCCAAGAGGCCATTAGGTCATCGAGATGTTCCCCAAAGGGATCTCTTACCTTGTTACCTCATCGTCTTTCCTCCCCTGAGACTGTGGTATTGAATCTCCAACAACTATTGTGTTTAGATGGAGATTTTTCCTTCCGAGATCCTCAAACAAGAGCCATAAATAAAGCTTCTTATTATACGTAGTGGAACCATAAACATTTAGAATTCTTATCTGCTTATCTTCTTCCTTATCTTCTAAATCAATCATTATCCAGTTAGAGTGCCTCCTTTCAGCTATAGATCTATATTTGTTCTTATTCCACCATGTGGAAATTCCTCATGAGTTCCCCATAGCTCCTACAGAGACTCCGTCACTATTTTTCCATATTTTCTTCATACAAATCAGATTATCTTCTTCTGACATCTTAGTCTCTCGGAGTAAAAGGATGGAGATCTTTCATTCTTAATTAAAAACTTCATAGATTCCTATTTTGACTTACCTCCTAGTTCTCTGTAATTCTAGGAGACAACCCACATTATTTCCTGATTAAAGGGTCGGACTTGATCTTCAGGTTCTCTCGTGCTACCTCTGTTTGCTTGACTAGAGGTCTAAGATGCTAATCCATGCATGTTTGCTTCCCTTTCGCCTTTTTATTTTCAGCCTGCTCTTCTCTGTGTGTTCTATTTGTCTTTCTTTCCTTCTTTCTACCTGGTTCCTTTTCTTCTTCTTGATAGTCTGAAGACTCTTCTTGAGAGATTTTAGATCTAGACCTGGTCATTGAACCAGATGCCTATGATCTATTGCATTCCGACCTTACCTCAATGAAGGGTTTTTCGGGCAAACTAGGAACATAATTCTCCTTCTGGGTTATATCTTCCAACACCGGCTGCTCCTTTTCCTCTTGTTCCACAGGCGCTTCTCTTATTTCTCCTTCTTCTCCAAGTTCATTTTCTTGCGTGTCTAGAGCCTGAAATCTATTATTGGTGCCTTTTGCAAGAGGGGCGCTAAGGTTTTAGTTCTGTTTCTCCTGTGTCAATGGGGACGCCATTGGGGATGGCCTTTTCCTTCCATTTTTTGATAACTTATTCCATTCCCCCTCTTCTTCTTGGTCCCCTTCCTGCTCCTTCCTTTTTGGTCATCCTTTAGCGAAATGGCCATACTCATGACAAGCTTTGCATTTGAAGGGTATCTGTTCATAATCGAATTTCTAGAGATGATTCCACCCATCCATTGAGAGATTGATCTCCTATGGGATTCGTTTTTCCAGGTCTACTTCCACGCATATTCTGGCACAAGAATATAGAGGGGGCTTGGGCTCCGCTCTGTCTATGAATTTCCCTAGGGCATTGCCAATCGACCTCAAATCGTCATCTCCCTCGCAATGTAGGGGAAGGTGAGGGAGTTTAACCCATACTAGCACATCAGATGGAATGTCCTTCTTAGGGTCAAAGGGATTGTTCCATTGGTTCAGATACATTCCTCTTGGTCAAAGGAAATAAGGGCCACTACGAAAGATCAGGTCCCTATCTTCTTTGTGCTAAAAAAGAAAGACGAAGAAACCCTTTCCACATAAATTTTGAATGACTTCCCCTTTTATAAGCGGTCTCCAATTTTTGTTTAACCAGATCTATATCGATTTTGGAGATGGCCACATGCCGGTGAAATGCCCAATCAATCCTTTTTTAGAGAGCGCAACGATCTTGTGTTTAGAGGCAGAGGAAGTAAGTTTAACTTTTGGCGCTGAGGCTTGTTTCACAAAGCACAAGTCTTGAGGGGGACCGACTTTTGGATTCGCAGCAGAAGTTGAAGAGACAGCTTTTCGGTAACGCTCATCCAGAGAGGGAGAGGCCCCCGGCTTAGACACCGGAGGCACGACCATGGTCTGTCGAGCTCCTGCAAGCAACCTTCAGAGAAACCCTGACCCTAATCGACAAACCTGGTGAATCTCTTTTTTTTTTAAATTATAGCCACTTCTGTAGCACATCCAAAAACTATATTTCACAACCACTCTTGGCATCGATTTCTTGGTGCTATATTTGTTTGAGTTTTGACTGTTGTCTATCCACCATACACCAAGCGCTAAAATTGAGCTTGTTCCATTCAAAAGTCCCCACCTCAATACTTTCCTTCATAAACTAAAGTATATTAAAGAAATTATTTATTAACCATGAACTAATAAACTAATTAATCATAAACTAATTAACTAATTAACTATAAATTTAATTCTACGTACATCAAACAAGTTTATGAACTAATTAAAGAACCTAAGTTATTCAAACTATAAAGTAACATCTTTAAATTATAAACTAATTTACTAATTACAAATTACTTTAAAGTTACAAACTCATTTACGGACCGGAATGATATTTACGATGCAGGACAAAAAAACTTAAGTATCACTCATCTCCATCCAAATTTATTTACAAGTTTATGATCATAGGGATCAAGCGTAAGTGCACCATAAATTGATTTTATAAAAGTATCAGAATATTATTAAAATGAAACTTTAATAAAACCAAAGTTTTATTTCTTATCAGAAATTTGACACTTTTGACTTAAGGATGTCACTCATTAAATTTCTCTTTTAATGTAATTTTAGTAGATAGCTTTTTGTTCCAAAACTATGGTTAATTCATATTCATTAATTTTTTTTTTTTATATTTACATGTAATTCTAGTAAATAGCCTTTTGTTTCACAATTATGGCTAATTCATATGGTTGATGCCGAAAAGTTATTATTTACTTATTTCTTTTTACATGTCGTTGATGTAGTTTTAGTAGATAGCTTTTTGTTTCAAAATTATGGTTAATGCCAAAAATTATTATTTATTTATTTATTTTTATGAAAAAGGAGAAATTGAATAAATAAATAAAGTTTATAAAATATAAAATTTTATAAAGAGAACTTTTTTTAAACTTTAAAAATTTCAAATATTAAAATTGATTTTTATATCTTATTCTTTTTTTCTATATAAAAGGTTTATTAATTTAGAAATAAATAAATAAAATAAGAGAAGCATTATGGAATATGATAGTCGTAAAATAAAAGTTAAAAGATTGGAGTATATGCAAGCATGATTGAGAAACCAGGAACCCAAAGATGTAGACGACAAAGATCATCAAATCACTAAATCTTAATGCTAATGAAAACCAAGCTTAAGAACAAAAAAACAGAAAGTCAAGGATCCTCCAAAAGGCCACCAAGCTTAAATTTTTCTTTTACATTTACATGTAATTTTGGTAAATAGCCTTTTGTTTCACAATTATGGCTAATTTATATGGCTGATGCCAATGCCAAAAAGCTATTATTTACTTATTTCTTTTTACATGTACTTTTAGTAGATAGCTTTTTGTTTCAAAATTATGGCGGCTAATGCCAAAAAGCTATTATTTACTTATTTTTTTTATGAGAAAGGAGAAATTGAATAAATAAATAAAGTTTATAAAATATACAATTTTATAAAGAGAAAAACTTTTGTAAACTTTAAAACTTTCAAATACTAAAATCGATTTCTATATCTTATTCATGTTTCTCTATATGAAATGTTTATTAATTTAGAAGTAAATAAATAAAATAAGAGAAGCATTATGGAATATGATAGTCATAAAGCAAAAGTTAAAAGATTGGAGTATATGTAAGCATGATTGAGAAACTAGGTGCTGAAAGATAAGACGACAAAGACCATCAAATCACTAAATCCTAATGCGAATGAAAACCAAGCTTAAGAACAAAGAAGTAGAATTTAGTCAAAGATCCAAAAGAAGATTGTCAAACAACTAACTAAATCAAACAAACAAGATAAAAAACCAAAAACTAAGTATTTACAATGTTCTAATGGGGGCCCCTTTATTCACAAAATGAAGAGCAAGTTATTGGCTGGTCAACATTGTGGAACTCCTACACTGTACTGAAAAAGTCTCCAAATGCCACAAGTAAATTTTTGCAAAAAGAGCATATGCAAGCCCAAGGTCAAGAATTCCACAATCACTATGAATAATACATAACAAATTAATAAATTAAATTTCTTTTAACTTTATTGTTTTTAATTGATAGATTAAAGTGAAAGACAATCTCTCCAATTATGATAAATTGTACTGCAAATGAGCAATTTTGGGTCCCATGAAAATCCAAAAAAAGTGAATGTGTTCATGTTCAGATTGTCTTGAAGTAACCTCCACAGAAAAATGCTATGTTTTCACCCTAATGGATGGATTGGAAGTAGTCTTATGTTTGTGAATGTAGTCTTTTCTCTGAGGCTTTGATTTTTCTATTTTAACTTATTGATGGCAACTTCTTCTGATCCACCTTTGTTTTTAGCTCTCAAAGCTTTACTGAACTCCAATATGTCCCTATGTAGCATCAAGCTTTTGCCTTGAGTCAACTATCTTAGATTTAGCAACAAGAAGTCTCTCTTGGCAGACTGCCTCAACTTGATTGGCTGTTTTGCCCCCACTATTCCAAACAGTGCTCATCAAGGGCAAACTTTAGCTTATGCACTTGTGCCTAAGCCTTCCATTCCGCTTGCCTACAACGAGAGTCATACATTAAGAAACTTGTTTACAGTTTGAGGCTTGCAATTTTCATTTTGATGGATTAAGCTTGGTATGCGCTAAATACTTTTAGTTTAATAATAATTTATTCAGTGGGAAACACTTTTAGCAACCGTTGCTGGTAAATACACCACAAATCTTCTTTTGTAAAAACAGAATTAGGATTTTGCTTAACAATTACTTTAAAAAATTGTATAATGAAGATAACTACATTGCTTTCTATCAAACTTTATTTAAGTAATTATGAATTTTTTTAATCCAAGTTGCTTTATGATCGATGGATGTCTCTATTTTATTTTAAGAAAATGTGTTTTACAAATTTTGAAAAGAGAAGTTTGTATGAAACTCAGAATTTATATGAAAGCAATGGAAACAATTGGTTTTTAACCCAATATTGAATTGTAATTTTAGCATTTAATTACTTGGGATTTCGTTTAGAGGAAGTAAAAATCCTATAATCAGGATAATTACTTCCCTTTCTTTCTCAGTTTTATGTAAGTATTTATTATTTTTATGCTGAGAGGCGCTCTACAGCCTAGTATGGGGGAGATCTTGTTAGTAGAGTGTTTGTCGAGTAACAAAATAATACAAAGTAAACAAAAAAGAATAATACAAAGTAAAAAGTAATAAATATTATGTCGGCCATAAACAAAAAAAGAATAATAGAAAGTAAAAAGTAAATACGAGACTTAAACTAGAGACTTTAGAGCTTAGGATTAGGTGGTAAATATTATGTTGGCCATAAACAAAAAAGAATAATACAAAGTAAAAAGTAAATATGAGACTTTAGAGTGTTTGTCCCGTAACAAAATAATACAAAGTAAACAAAAAAATAATAATAGAAAGTAAAAAGTAATAAATATTATGTCGGCCATAAACAAAAAAGAATAATACAAAGTAAAAAGTAAATATGAGACTTAAACTAGAGACTTTAGAGCTTAGGATTAGGTGGCTCAGGTATTGCACTCAAGCAGCTATTCAAAGAGAGGTTTGCACCTCGAGAGATTTGATCCCTCTTGACGCTTGATAGAGCCTAGAATTTGGATCTAGGCTGGTTTAATCTAAAAACTTATTGCGCCGAAAGGGGGTATGAGGGAGATCTTGTAACAAAATAATACAAAGTAAACAAAAAAGAATAATACAAAGTAAAAAGTAATAAATATTATGTCGGTCATAAACAAAAAAGAATAATACAAAGTAAAAAGTAAATATAAGACTTAAATTAAAGACTTTAGAACTTAGGATTAGGTGGTAAATATTATGTCATCCATAAACAAAAAAGAATAGTACAAAGTAAAAATAACAAAAAAGAATAATACAAAGTAAAAAGTAAACTGGTTATTTTTTAATCCAAGTTTCTTTATGATTGATGATGGGCTCTTTTTGTTTTAAGGAAATGTTGTGTTTTACAAATTGTGAAAGGAAGTTTTAATGAAACTAAAAGAGTTTAGATGAAATAAAAGATTACACAACAATAAAAACAATCAGTTATTAAACAATATTTTAATTTTAATTATAATTAATTGAGAGAGGTATTTTATAGTTGTTGAAATAAGATAACACAACTATTTAACAAGTATTATATTTTAAATGTTTGAATTTTATTTTGAAACTATAAAAATGTTTTTATACATGATAAATGTAAATGTAGAATTAATATTTAACAATTAAGTGCAATCATATCCTTAAATATTTTCTATTGGTTATTTAAATTCTTAAATTCTTGACATAAAAGCTACTCTATTTTGATTAAGTAAAATCTTATATAATGAAAATGTCATTTAAAAAAATGGATTTTTAATTATTTATATTTTTAGAATTTAAATATTTGAACTAGTTTACTAAATTAAGTTTTATTAAAATTAACATAAAAAGTTAGATAAAAACATAAAAAATGATAGAAAAAATCTATATAATATCAATAAAATGGTTAGTCAATTCTTCATTAAATAATTGTTACATATAACATAAATATTATATACATATTTTTAAATTAGAGTTTTATTATACATACAAAATTTATATAAGAAAATGTGTTAAGTGTTTCAATTAATTTTATTTTTTTAACATATAAATTTATTTTTATGTAATTGGGGGGTTGGGATTTTGACAATGGTATAAGCTTAGAGAGTGAATCATTATGAAAATTTTAATCAATAACAAGTTCTTAACATTCTAAATAAAAAACAAAAATACAAAACTTAAGTTCTTTAATAAGATTCATTAATCATATTCCCATAATTAGTAGATAATTCTCTATGTAAAATAATTGTATTGTTTTTGTAGTTGTTGATAAGCTAGATATTTCACTAGGTATTTATGTTTTGAGTGACTAGTTATGATGACCAAAGAGGGAGATACCCAAACCTCCTTGCAAAACCTTCAACAAGGAGAATACAACATTCAAATCCCTCATCACAACTATAGGAAACAATATCCTTGTATGGAAATGATTTTTTGTAAAAAAACCTAGAGGATATTTTACCAACTAGCTTCACCCATGCTTTGGTTTTGAAATACCATCAAACAAATCTAATTGAAAAAATCACGATCTATGATAGGCATTTGATCTTTGTTTTTGGCTCCTACTTCATGGGCTTGACAGGCATGTTCCTCCAAATGGCCCCTTAACATCACTCAAGAGGTCGATATTGCTTCAACAATTGTTGTAATATGAGTGCACCTTCTACACCTCCCATTGATTTTTTGGGACGACAAGTCACTAGGAGACATATAAAATAGTTGTTATCACACATTTTTGATCCACTTTAACAAATGAAGGGTTTTTAGAGAAAATATGTTTCATGATTGCATTCACGTAAAATGGAGCAATATACCACAAAAATAGTTAAGATAGTATGGAGTACCAAAGTCCATCAAGAAATTAAATTAAATCATCATTGCACAACTCCTTAAATCGTTACCCCATGAAAATTGTACAAGTAATCTTTTGATAGTCATGGAATCTTTTTGTACATCATCACACCTCTAAATAATGTAATCTATTGGTGTGGATCTAGCAGTGTTTTCATTGGAGAACTAAAGATATGAGTGCACATAAGAAAGTGATGTTGTAAAAGATAATTATGTTGCTAAAACCTTAGGCAAGCATTATGGGATTGTGTGATTTCCACAGCTTGAATAATTGTTGATGCTACATTATTTGACTAGAGATTTGAAAAGGATTGGTGCCACATTGATTAAAGAATAGTGAGTAACATGCTTTTAGAGGATGTGATTTTCTACATAAAATGCAAAGTCTATTAGATTTAGTAATAGAGATTCATTCTAAATTTATGTCTGAATTATATTTACAATTAAATTTATCCCAATGCCTCAATATTTGAGGCAAATCAAGGTATCACAATGCAACATATAAGAATATGTTGATGTCTAAAACATGTCATGTCCTCCTAGCCCTATCTATTTTGAGTTTGCATAGAAAACATGTAGAACATGATGCATGAGTGTTGGACACAAGTATGACACATCGTCATTGTTTTCTTCTTTAATCTCCCTTATATTTTTTAAATTATCCTCTTGCAGAGCTTCTCTTCTTCTTCTTCTTCTTCTTCAAGGTACAAAATATTGACACCTTCTGTGAAATGCAAAGAAAGCAATCAATCCTTGCTTGGAACAACAACCTCATATCAATATCTTTACGTGTACACTCAATTGTATCGACTTTCCCTAAACATCTTTCTTGTAAAAGTCTAGTTTAGTTTTGGTTCAGTGTTTCTATTATATGCTCATGGATATTGCTTTTTGAACAAATGCTACCAATGTACTTCTATTATCACTTCCATGCTTGTAGTATTTTTTTCTTAGTTATAATTGTTTCCAATGCAATCCTAGTAGTGACTCATGCATTGGAAAAAAATTACACTCACATTTTGTATAATTCTTGCTAGTTGTTGTTAGATATTCTTTTTTATTAAGATAGACACATTTAACTTTCCCAATTGTACATGTACAATAGAACACTAGTTGCTTTTTCCAACACTTCCTTAAACTTTGTGATTCTACTCAAACTATCTTTTCCATATAGCTCTTCCATGACGCCTCCTCATTATGGCATTCTTTTTGCACCATCAGGTGCAATTGTTAGTTATACGAAACACAACGTATAATTTTGTCTTGCACACAGGAATCATATTGAATAGTTTGCAGAAAAACAACAAAATTTGAGCATACGCCTTATTTTAACCATCGACTATTTCGCCCAATCTTTGATTTGTGAAGTGGTAACCATAGTTTCTTTTCTTAGGACTCTGACTAAGTGATTTCTTGTGAGAAATAATTGCAGTACCTAAGGCATATGTAGAAACTCCATTTTAGCTCCTTGGAAGAGTGTTTGTCGAAGGTGAGTACTTGCACCTGTGGCGATTGATTACAGGAAGGTTAGCATAACTCTCTCTCTTTTTCACCTTCGTCTAGTGGTTATTTAGGACTTAAAATCTCTCGGTGGCTATTATTTTGGAAGGCATCCTATCTCAAATTTTTAGTAACCCTGGTTTTTGGAAAAGTGGTTTGCTTGTTGAATCTTTTAGGCCCTTTTTAGTTACATATTTCTTTGAGTATAGTAAGCCTTAAGATTGTTTGTTGTGTAGAATTTACATTATCATAAATAGTCCTTACACCAGTTTTTAAAGTGGATATTCCCCCAAATCGTCGTGTAAGGCGGTAAAGAGGAGATTCATTAGAATTTATTGGTCCCATTGATGCTTATTAAACTTAAATCGGAGTGACACAAAGCTGGAAAATTTTGGCCACGTGTCTTCTATAAGGTGGTCTTGAAATCAATTTTTTTTTATTCATTTTCTACAAATCGTCCCTATATCGACGAAAGAGCGTCCCTATATTGACGGTGTTTCGTCGAACAGAGAGAGGGTTTTGCTATACTTGCGACGATTTTTCGTCGCAAGTATCGACGCATGTTCGGCGAATTCAAACCAAAAGAAGCAGACCCTGCGACAGTTTTTCTATGCTTGCGATGCTATTCCATTGCAGGTATCGATGAACGTTCGTCGAACAGAAGAAACGAAGGTAGAACGTCTGACGGTTTTGATAATTTGCATCCACGCAAAACCGTCTCTCTAGAAACGGTTTTGCGTCCAACATAGAGAGAGTTTTGCTATACTTGCGACGATGTTCCGTCGCAAGTATCGACGCACGTTCGGTGAACAAACCAAAAGAAGGCAGGCCCTGCGACGGTTTTGCTATACTTGCGACAATGTTCCGTCGCAAGGATCAATGAATGTTCGTCGAACAGACCAAATGAAGGTAGAACTTACGACGGTTTTTCCATGCTTGCGACGAATGTGCGTCTCTATATCGACGATACCTGGAAGTTAAAAAAAAATTACCGTGAATGCTTATTACCAACAATCTGGAACCCCTGTAGCAATGCTTATTAACTGTGGCTTGAAGAATATTAAAAAAACCTTCAGGATTAACACCAATGTTAAAATAGATTTGAACCCTCCAAACACATTTATGATATACTGAAATAAGCCACAAGAAAAGTACTAAAAATAGTCATAAAAGTATGCTGATCTCACACTAAAATTAGCACTACTGGAAGCACTCACACGCTGATAAGAAATACACATGCAAAAGGTGTTACAACAGCAACAAACTGATCTCAAAATAAGTGCTCATCCACATGATGATAAGAAGGAATACAACAGGTTATAGGTTAAGCATCAACACCTTCATCTGTTGGGAACATAAACAAGAAACAAGAAACAAGGCATACTACTCCTTATAGCTTGTAATGAATAATGGTCAACTTGGACCATAGAAACAAGAAATTAAAAGGAAAATGAATTGAGTACTCTTAAAAATGCAGGTGAAGACACTCCAAATCTTGGATGGAAAACATAATTGATGTTAAAAGAGTTTCTGAGACAAATAATTAACAAAGAGATTGACTGTACATGACTAAAACTCAAATCTACTTATCAATAACTTGGAGCAAATGTTGTTTTTGAAATTGCAGTTCTTTTAAGCTCACGGAGAAGCATTACAACATGCCCTAAGAGGTCAGGCAGCACAAGCAACCTGATGGCATGAGTGAAAAGCCCTCGGGGAATGAAAAACTAAACATAACCACCTTTGTTTAGCTACAAGTTGCAATAAGGGATACTCTTCTGTCAAAATCCCACATAAATTGCATCTGGCCACAAGTTATAAGCAATCTAGAACCCCATGCATACTCAAGGTTTTGAAGTGGCAACCAACCTTAAAGAAATGGATGAAGTAGTTGAAATGTCTCCAAAATATATTGTCCAAGTTTATCACTAGTGACAAGGGTGTGAATTTCATAGAGCACCTTTGAACTTTTTATTAATATAAACAAAAGATGGGCCGCTTTCGTAGTCATTTATTAACTTGGTTAAGTGATCTGCTTATATAGAAATAGTAGATGGAATTAGATATATGGTTGTATCCATATTACTATCTTGAATTTTCTCTTGGCTAAGCACAATGGGAGGATTGCAATACTATATTTGCAACCAAGTACTATATTTTTGAGGTGGATTTTTCCCTCACATAAGAGGTTTTTCCCGCTATAAACCTTGTACTTCTTTTTCTGTGGTGTGCTTTCTTTGATAGCATAATTGATAACTATACCAAATGTTAATGATGGGATGTTTATTCTAGATTAGCTTTCACATGTTGATACTAAATTATACCGAGTCATATTATGTTTCAATGGTAAATCATGTTGTTTTTGTGAGTTGGGGTTTTATTTCAATATTTTTTCCTACTTCTTGTGTTTTAGTATTATTAATGAGATAAGTTAAATGTTAATGATATATTGTTCATGAATAGATATGATAACTACCAGTCATGATCTATGTTTATATGATAAATAGTTGGGATTTCTATGCTTAATATCTTATGAAAGTGAATGTACTAGGGTTATTTGAGTGATAAATGCCATTAGCTAACTTAGAAGCCAACATTCTCTATTTGGATTCTTCGTTTTTATTATTTTTGTTTTTGCTTTATAGTTTTTTGTTCTAGTTTCTATCATCATTTCATAGCCAAACAACCTTGTTAGATGCTATGCAAAGACATGAAATTTGTCATTGTAGAAATCTCTAGAGATGAGTGTCAGTTTCTATGCTTGTTGGGCTAATGTATTCAAAATATTCTCATGGCCATCTTTTGAGTAAGAAGAAAGGAAATCCATGTTGGCATTATGATTCAGTTTTCATTGATGGTTGGCAAGCAGATAAGGCTACGGGCATCCTTGTGGGAAAATGGTGAGCCCCTGCGGGCATATGGTGAGCCCTTGCGGGCATATGATGAGCCCCTGCAGGCATATGAATGCCATGGGAATTTTTGTGGGAACATGGTGAGCCCCTGCAGACATAGGGTGAGCCCCTGCGGGCATTCTTGTGGGCACATGGTGAGCCCTTGCGGGCATCCTGTGGGCATATGGTGAGCCCCTGCGGGCATTCTTGTGGGCACATGGTGAGCCCTTGCGGGCATCCTGTGGGCATATGGTGAGCCCCTGCGGGCATTCTTGTGGGATAAAGGAGGAGTAGCTGCGGGCATATGAGGGCTAAGTATGAGCCACTGTGGTCATATGAGGAGTAGCATCATTAATATTTATAAAACATCTTGCGAGCATCTTAAGAAGTCTAACATAGTCTACTCATCAATAAAATAAAAGGCGTTTTAATGGATATCAAAAGAACTGTTTTGGTAAATCTTATGTGGCATAAAACACATCTAAACACTTGCATATTTTTTAAATAGATAGTTACAGCGTGTGTTGATTGATCTTCCAACAGTTATAAGGACAATAAGTTTTTTTTGGGTTAGTTATCGAATTGGGAGGCCTGGAAGTTAAAGAGACCGAGGAATATATTTTCAGTATCTATATAAACCAATTGATCAGAACTTAAAAGTGAGAGAGGATGGAGATGAGTGGTGGATGTTTGAAGTAAAAGCTACGATTCTTAACCTAAGAATACAATACAAAAGAAAAAGAAAATGTGGCTCGAATGTGTGAAGAAGAGAATGCTCAGAAATTCAAAGATGATCAAATAAGAATGGAAGCTGACTGCTGGAGAACTGAATCTCAATTAATGCAAATAATGAGTTGTAACAAAACAGAGCGCAGATATAGAGGGTAAGCATCGACATATTTAAACAAGTGATTTGTAATTAACTGATTGAATTTTTATAAAGGGGTGGCAGGGTGGTGCTAGGGTCTTGTGTACAATTAGTTGAAGCCTGTACAAGTGGAAGTGGGTGCTTCCATCTCGTTGTAGTAGGATAATTCAGAGAGTTGGTGCTCTCTACAAGTAGTTGCTAGTAAACTGAGGTTGCAGCCTCATTTGGGTAGGTGTTCAAATAAAAATGATGTAGAGAAGTTGATGCTTTCCTGACATCTTGAGAAGAAGAGGTTTTTTCCCTTTATGGGTTTCCTCATGAATAAAATTCTGTCTCTATCATATTTATGATTGATGATTATCATTTATGTTTTACATTTGCTGCATTAACATCTGTGAGCAGTAATAAAGATTGTAAAAGACTCAAGTTGTTTAAGCAAAAGAAAATAAAATTAAAATAACTGATTCACCCCCCCTCGCAGTTATTTGGATAATTACAACAATCCAAGTATTTGTGACCTTCTGGGTCCCTTGTACTTACATCCTTCGCATGAGAAAAGACCATGGGAAATGGGTGATAATTGTGGGCATTGTAGTCAGATTCATACTTGATCATCGCATCTTTGGAAGAGTATGAGTTTACATTAAGACTAAAAGACACGAGGAGGATTCCCTTCCCATTAGGCCTCCCCCTGCTACTTAGTACTTGAATGTCCTTCTGCAACATTGTTATGTGAAACAACCTAGGGTTTCCAGTTCATCTTATTCTCTGAGGGAGGGATCCATGATTCGGAGAATGGAGTCCTTGGCTATGCTAGGCCATGAAATTTTTAATCCATTCTTGTTAATATGTGACCTTATTGAGTTGATTACTCCTTGCACTAGCAAAATATTGGTTCCTAGAGAACCTTTTCTCCATAGTGGTACAACTAATTTTCACCAGGTCATATTTCACTAAGATTTTTGTCTTAGTGTGTGATGACTATGGTCTTGACCTAAGAGTGGTATTTCAACACAATGGATGCCTATTATCCTTCACTAGTAAGCATCAATTAAAAAATAGAAACCAAAATTAAAAATGATGATTATGATCCGCACACATAAAATAATTATATATGTGATGCATTTCAAGACTGATCTTCTAAACACTAAAATAACCAGAGAACTTGGAAAGCAGAAGGAGAAAACCATGTCAAAACCCACTTTAAAAAACATGTCAAAACCATTACCTTATCATTGTCCTTTCGCCAGATCCATTTTCCCATACAACTTGATAAGAGTTGTCCACGAGATGCATGTCCATCACCAGGGCCCGCATAAATCATCAAAGGAAGATTTTTTATGAGTAAATAATATATAAGCAAATAAACAACCATTTAAATCCTACAACAAAGTCCTGTAGAAATCAATGAACCATGAAATGTTAAATTTATTAACAATATTTTAAGACATAGACATGCATTTAAAATTTTACAACCATCTTGAATACATAGGAATAAAAGAGTATTTATACCTTATTGAGCTCCTCTCTGCTTCGAGAATAGTTTTATATTCTCCTCGTGAAATAACATCACTTGCGAGAATTCATCATACTACAAAAAACATAAGGTGCACTGAATTCATCTTTATTGAAAAATAAATAAATAACTCAACCCCTAGGGAAAAAGAGTAGTTGTTCACCTGGAAAATCTGTGTAGGATCTTTGTAGTGCCAACAAACAACGCAGCAAAATCGCAGAACAAACATGTCAAAATCATATCTGATGACTTACCTGATGGGAAGAACCTTCCTTGTACTCAGATTTTAACTTTCAGACCAAATCTTTCCTGTCAGAGACAATTTTTAATATTGTACATACATATAGGATATGGAACATTATATTGACCTTAACTCAACCCCTAGGGGAAAAGAGTAGTTGTTCACCTAGAAAATATTTGTAGGCTCTTTGTAGTGCCAATTGTTGGTAAGCTGTTTTGAATTTGCACATTACTGGAAGAGATGAAAATGAAAAACTGATCCTTCTTATGCAACCACCTCAATCATGGCCAAAATCGATCAAAGTTAGTACCAAGTATGCCCAAAAGAAAAAAAAGTCCCTTGAGCACATGATAGGAAAGAGACATTTTAATCAACAAAAAATTGACAGCTTATTTCTATTCTTTTACTATGCATAATTTCATATAACAAAAATTTCATCATAGATCACCTTTTGGCATTGATCAGAAGCAGGTTGCACAGTTGAGCGTGCAATTTATAGTTTAGAAAACATATCATAATTTCCTTGGAGACACTCCTCGTGAAATAACATCACTTTCTCTACTACATGTGAAGAGATACTAGTGAGAATTAATCATACTACAAAAAACATAAGGTGCACTAAATTTGTCTTTATTGAAAAATAAATAAATAATAATAAAATAACTCAAACCCTAGGGAAAAGAGTAGTTGTTCACCTGGAAAATCTGTGTAGGATCTTTGTAGTGCCAACTGGTTGTAAGTTTATTTGATGTTGCTCATTATTGGAAGACGTGAATATGAAAATTTGATCCTTCTTATGCAACCACCTCAAGCATGAACAAAATTGGTCGAGTTAGTATCAAATATGCCCATAAGAAAAAAATAGTCCCTTGAGCACATGATGGGAAAGAGACATGTTAATCAACAAAAAATTGACAACTTATTTCTATTCTATTTCTAGGAATGATCTCATGCAACAAAAAATTCATCATAAATTACCTTTTGGGACTAACAAGTAGGTTGCACAGTTGAGCATGCAATTTGTAGTTTAGAAACCATATCATAATTTCCTTGGAGACACTCCTCATGTAATAACATCACTTTATCTGCTACCTTTGAAGATCTAGACATATCAATTTATGAAGGGCTCACCATAGTTAACGATAAAAATTCCAAACAGATTGAGGAAAGCAACCACAAAACCAATCACATAGCTTTTCTTGGGCCCTAGCGAGTATGAATAATTGAAATATTCTTAAGGGATATTGTAATTCAATTCAATCATTAGAGATTCTAGCTTCTGCATCATTTTGAGAAATTAACAGCGTATATATACATTTGTAGAAGAATTACAGCTGGTTAGGTTTAAAGATTGTGTCAATTCTTGTCCTAGTAGTAGTGTTCCATTGTAGATGCAAAACTTTGCCAAATAATGTTTGAGTCAAAGTTGTAGAGAACAAACTTGCCTGAATATTGCATCTCCCCTAACTTAACAAACAATATTATGGTCTCATCCATCCAAACTGTTGATTTTCCATCTCCCAGCTGAATATTTCCATCTTGACCAAGAGTGAGGAATCCTTCTTCACTTACTGGTTGGCTTTTGATAAACCCACAACCCAAAACCTTCAAATTTTACATATACATAAACGTTACAATAATAAAAATCAATCATCACTACAATCCAAGAATTTATGCATCCAAATAGAAAATTTCACAATATAAAATAAATATAGAAGATGATTTGGCTAATACAAAATAAATACAATAACAAACATACAATACAAACATAAAAATGCAAAACATATTTGTGTGATTTTTTTGGGCTACTTTCTCACGCATTCCAATTGGAACTTTGATGACTAGTCTTTGTACTTGATGATGATGCAATTGGAATTCTTGTTGACCCCATTTGGTCATCTTTGGATGTTAATATAAAATATATTTCTTTCTCTCTCACTATATTTTGAAACCACACACTCACAAGTGCTAAGGCTAATGATCACACCTTGATGAGGAATAGGGACGACTTGACTGGATGGAAACAAAATAACAAGAATTATCTATCATTAGGAAACTATGCTAAATGCAAGGACAACATATTGAAGGCATGCATAACCTACCTATCTCACCACCCTCCTATATTAATTCCTGCAACTCAGATGATAAATTCAAATCCTCCTCCTCAAGTTTTCATTCATTTAAAAATGATTGAGATAAAACTCAGTAGGAGTAAAGTGGGAAGGATGGAGAAAATAAGGGTTGGAAGGAAATCAAGGACATCCTTGACATGATGCTAAATTTACACAGATACCAGGTTGCCATGGATAATGTTATGGTGAATAAGAGAGGCAATTATAGATGAGATGAATCAACTAGCCCAAAGTAGCAAGCTACCAACGTGACAGACAATAACCAAGCCTTGGATCCTAATTGGGGGTAGTTGGAGGGTAGACATTCTCAGGTAGAGGTATCAACCAACAAGAAGACCAAAAAATTAGATAATGAGTTACGAGCTCTTGGATTCTGATCTGCAGTTCTCATATCTTTCTTATTTTGTTTTTAATTTCCTAAGGCATGTATTGAGCTTCACGAGAGAAATAGAAACACCAGACTTGATGATACTCTCCTAGTTATCCCTTTTTTATAATTTTTGAAGTAGGTTGATTTGATGGCTTCTTGTGGTGTTGAACTTAAGCTAAATATAATAATTTTCTAGTTTAAATCAAAGTTAAAGGTAGAAGAGAAACCACATAATGCAAGCAATTTCCTTTGGCTAAGATGTTACCGGGACTTGTAACCTCGGTAGGTGGCCTAAGATACCCTGTATTTCCCATTAGCAAACATATTCTTACGTTACTAATAAGCATTTTTGTTTTATGTAGAAGGTTGTCTCCTAGTTTGGATGATAGTCTAAAAGTAGTTATTTACTATTGGTTGGATCTCTTGTATCTTAATAGAATGAAATAGAATTTAAGGATAAAGACAAACACATTAAGGATAAAGAACACGTCAACACCCTTACCTTATCATTGTCCTTTCTCCAGATCCATTCGCCCATACAACTTGATAAGAGTTGTCCATGAGATGCATTTCCATCACCAAGACCTGCATAAATCATCAAAGACAGAATTTTTATATGAGTAAATAATATATAAGCAAATAAACAGTCATTTAAATCCTACTACAAAGTCCTGTAGAAATCAATGAACCGTGAAATGTTAAATTTATTAACAATATTTTAAGAAATAGACATGCATTTAAAAATTTACAACCATCTTTAATACAATATAGTAATAAATGAGTATTTATACCTTATTGAGCTCCTCTCTATTTCGAGAATAGTTTTATATTCTCTACTGAACAGGGCCAACCACGTCAAGGTGCAAATACATCCAAATACAACATCATGAATTTATACATCTACGTTTTCTTTGATTTCTATTTTTTTGCATTGTAAAAATTGACGATTGGGGTATTATCATCATCATTTGGTGGAATATCTATAGAGCCATGTCTTGCTAGTGTTTGTGTTTCCATGCCCTCATGTATCATACTTCTTGTACATCGTTGAGTAGGGCATGGAGGCAGTTCTGAAGGGGCGTGAACTGCAACAACAAAAATGGGCATATCGATATGTTGAAATATTATTGAAATTAATAGTTCATTATTTTGATTAAAATTACAATATTGCTCTTTACGTGTTTGTGTAGCTGTGACAACTGGTGTGTTAATTGTTTCTCTACTTGCTAATTCCTCTCACGGTTCACCCTCCTGAGCTACATGGTCTTCCATTGAAAGAAGAAAATTTATAAGTATACATCAGGAAATAAATATTTATAATCACAGTAGATATTTCTATTTCCAAATCAAACATAGCAGAATGGTTACTCTTCTCCCCACTATCATGGGACATGCACACCCCAACATTAGCTGGTACATGCTGAGTAGCCCTAGATTCATTGCTGTGGTTGCACTGTTGCTTAAAAGCAAACATAAATATTTAGTTATGGGTGATATAATAAAAAATGAATATACTTTAATAGTATATTGCAATGATGTCCTTATTCATTTTATTTACCTGCATCTGCGTCATTGGGGAGTTTGGAGTCTGCCCCAAGCTTATCCTATATTCAATCACACTTTTAAAACCATACTTGAAACCAATCTTTAAATCTTCCTCGGTGGAAGCATCTTGGAACGTATTCCCTGCAATGCATAACACATTTAAAATTTCCAGTATAAAAAACAGATATTTGTTCGGTACTGTCAAATAAATATTCCCCACAGATAATCATTTAATTCTTACGATTCGGGGTCTTAGTTTTCTATAGCCACCCTAGCCCAGTCTATGCTTCCCGTGATTTTCCACTCTAGCCTTGGTTGCTTTGGAGGTGTCAGGTAGCCTATATATGAAAATTTTGAAAAACGTTACATATCAGAATTCTTACTTAAAACAAAAAAATAAAAAAATAAATGAGCATATTTCACTAAAAAGTTGGTATGTGTTGTACCTTGCTTTTCTAGGCTGTGGTTGTTTTCCTTGTCTTTTTAGCAAGTTATCCTTTGCATCCTCTATGAGTGCCTTCCACTCTTTCTCTGGAACCATGGGAGGGCGCTCACGCTTGAGGTCAAGTTGCAATTTATCCCTATATTGGGCCCTGGTATATTTTAAATTCTTGCTAGCTAACTTTGCAACCTCTTTCTTGTTGAATGTATTCCCGAACAAGTTTACCATTTGGTCTATCAATTCATCTCTCTTTGCGCTATCTTGGCTATTCCACCATGGCGAATGGTGGGGCCAAACAAATCCAATGCTTTGTCATTCAAATTCCTGTAGAAAACATTGTTTCCTGCAGAAACCTGTAATCCATTAATTTTTAATAATTTCAATGTATGTCCATTTCAATTTCATGATTAAAATGAATAAATTAATTTATAAATACTTGCAATCTTTTGAATCTTGATCGGAACACAAGCATCATCCACTAGAAAGGTGAGGTCTAGTGATCTGGTGCTTTTAACTCATGCTGCTCCAGGAAAAGTTTCCTGGTCATCTATAGTACGTTCATCTCCGGAGTCATGTGGAGTCCTAGGATTCGTCTCATCATGAGCTGGCATGTCATGCCCATAAAAATCAATGCCCTCATCAATGGATTCGAGGCCAACCGCAGGAGTGTCAAAAATCCTCATTGGTACATTGCTTTGTTGACGTTGTTGTTGCATTGGAGCATCGCTGCTACCTATACCTGTCTCGACATTTTCTCTAGTCACGGGTCGTAAAAAATCCTACAAATGAAAAACTTTACTTTCTCAAATCACTTGGAAAAATAGAAAACATAATATCAGATATGAAATCATGTCATAGCATAAAAAAATATGTGAAGATGCCACTTACCCCATAAGCTTTTATTCGTTCTTTCAGCTCTTCAATCCTTGCCCTGATCTCCTTTGTCATGGGCCTTGTGCGAGCCAAGGAAAGCATTTCTATGTTTGTATTTTTTAGGGCCTTCTTCATAGTTTCCATTGGGTCTATGGAATAGTAAATTTCATCCTCAAGCTCCTAATCACCCAGATCAAGTGCACTGGACTAAATTCATCAAACAATAAAATTAAGCAAAATAATTTTAACATCATTCAAACATTGTTATTGTAATGAAATTTAGTTACTATTAAGAACTAACACTTACCTTATGCGGTGTTGTGACTGGTGACTTCCCATGGTCACCCCGTACTGATCTACTTCTAGTGTGTGGCTGTCCACGGTCAGCCTGGACCGTGGAAGAAACAGGTGCCTTTCCACGGTCCTCACCCTGACACGATAAATCAATCAATAATTCATCATAAGCACAAAAAAATGCAAATGTCAACAGTGGAAATCGAATGTTAACAGAAAAAATCGAAACATTTAGTTATTATATTTAACACTTACCTGACGGGGCATAGAGTGTGACCTTCCACGATCACCCTGGACCATGGAAGTAGCAGGTGCATTTCCACTGGCACCACCCTGACACAATAAATAATTAAATAAACGTTATGAAAATAATTGTAACATAATAAAAAATGAGATATTGCAATAATATTTATTTTTACCTCAGAAGTAGAGGACACACGTTCAGTTCCATGATGAACATGGGCAGTCCCTTGCCATAGTGTAATAAGCATGTTGTCACACGGAAATCTTCTGGGGTTGGAGTTTCTAGTTATTGTAGTCATATTTAGTTGAGTCAATAACTGTAACATAAACAAAAATGAGATATTGCAATAATATTTACTTTTACCTTCGAAGGAGAAGATAGATGTTCTGCTCCATGCCGATGAGAAGAACCCTGCCACAGTGTAATAAGCATGTTATCATATGGAAATATTCACAATAAGCATGAAAAAAGTGAATGGTAACAGTGAAAATCGAATGTTAACCGAAAAAATCGAAACATTTTGTTATTGTAGTCATATTTATTTACTATATTTAACATTTACCTCACGAG
Source organism: Larix kaempferi (assembly GCA_027924585.1). Taxonomy (NCBI): domain Eukaryota; kingdom Viridiplantae; phylum Streptophyta; class Pinopsida; order Pinales; family Pinaceae; genus Larix; species Larix kaempferi. The sequence continues at coordinate 12,738,797 of BSBM01000138.1, read as the reverse complement.
GCATAGTTTGTGACCTTCCACGGTCACCCTGGACCGTGGAAGCAGAATGTGGCTTTCCACTATTGCCACCCTGACAAAATAAATCAATCAATAAAAGTTGATTCAATAATTGTAACATAAAAAAAATAAGATAAGCATAACAGTGTAATAAGCATGCTATCACATGGAATATTTAGAATAAGCATGAAAAAAGTGAATGCCAACGGTGGAAATCGAATGTTAACCGAAAAAATCAAAACATTTTGTTATTGTAGTCATATTTATTTACCATATTTAACATTTACCCCACGAGGCATAGATTGTGACCTTCCACGGTCACCCTGGACCGTGGAAGCAGAATGTGGCTTTCCACTACTGCGACCCTGACAAAATAAATCAATCAATAAAAGTTGAGTCAATAATTGTAACATAAAAAATGAGATAAGCATAACAGTGTAATAAGCATATTATCACATGGAAATATTCAGAATAAGCACGAAAAAATTGAGTGTCAACGGTGGAAATCGAATGCTAACAGAAAAAATCAAAACATTTAGTTATTGTAGTCATATTAGTCACTATATTTAGCATTTACCTGATGAGGCATAGCGTGTGACCTTCCATGGTTACCCTGGACCGTGGAGGCCACATCTATTCGATTTAAGTTGTAATCGATCAACAACTCTTCAGCTGGAAGTATTGTTTTTTTTGCACATACAAGTATTTGATTTTGATTTCAACACATAATTTTCATCTCTCTCAACCTTATTACTCGCAAGGGCCAGTAGGTGCAAGTGTTAAAGTTGAAAGAGATGAAAATTATGTGTTGAAATGGAGAACCCATGAATGAAGTGTTGTATATTGATGAAGAGTGTGGGAACCTTAGTGTTTATATATACAAATTCCTTAGCACCTGAAAAATTAGAAACCAATAACAAGGAATTATACTACCACCTACCAAGACATAACAGGCTGCAAGACTACCATTAAATATTGTATGCGCCATTAAACAATAAACAACGTAGCAAAATCGTAGAACAAACATGTCAAAATCATATCTGATGACTTACCTGATGGGAAGAACCTTCCTTGTACTAAGATTTTAACTTTCAGATCAAATCTTTCCTCTCAAAGGCAAGTCAATAACTAAAACAAATTGGTCCTTAGTAAAGGGCATAAACATAGCTGAGAGAGAGAGACCATAAATGTTGATAAGAATAACATACAAGTACAACAGAAGAACCAGTCACTCAAAGAGGTATGACATAGTAAATATCAACCCCAAAAAATCAACCAACACACCAAGTATCCCTCAAAACAGACAAAGACCGTCAACGCATAAAAAACACATCCATAGAAAGCAACAGTATGGACTCGCACGCACGAAGGTGGGAGAACCAAAATTGATGTATAAACCCTCATAAAGGACAGTGCTACTGCTAAGTAAGGACAGGTTCGGTGTTGCAGGTAGACCCGAGTTCAAGGAGAGACAACCTTCAAACCCTTGACGTCATAAACAAGTGTTCCTGAAAACTCTAGATCATTCGTGCCAAAACAGAGCTCAAAGTGCCATAAAGCACAAAAAAGCGAATGGTAACAGTGAAAATCGAATGTTAACTGAAAAAATCGAAACATTTTGTTATTGTAGTCATATTTATTTAATATATTTAACATTTACCTCACGAGGCATAGATTGTGACCTTCCACGGTCACCCTAGACCGTGGAAGCAACATGTGGCTTTCCACTGTTGCCACCTTGAAAAAATAAATCAATAAATAAAATTTGAGTTAATAATTGTAACATAAAAAAATGAGATAAGCATAACAGTGTAATAAGCATGTTATCACATGGAAATAGTCATAATAAGCACGAAAAAAAGCGAATGTCAACGGTGGAAATCGAATGTTAACAAAAAAAATCAAAACATTTAGTTATTGTAGTCATGTTTAGTTACTATATTTGGCATTTACTTGATGAGGCATAGCGTGTGACCTTCCACGGTTACCCTGACCGTGGAAGCCACATCTATTCGATTTAAGTTGTAATCGATCAAAAACTCTTCACCTGGAAATATTGTTTTTGTTGCACATACAAATATTTGATGTTCTTCGCGTCCCTCAAATTCGCAATTCGGTTTCTTAGTTGCTGTCACTGGTAGTGTACTATTTATAAAGCCAGCAACGTTTCTGGACGCTTTTGGTCCCCCATCAATATACATAGTTGCCCCTTTGTTTTTATTGTTTTCTGCTAGTTGTATATAATTTGCGGCAACTCCGTATCTCCGCATACTTCGAGTATATTGGACCAAGATCAAACAGTTATTGTATCTGTATAATGGTCTGACATACTCCATCAATTCAGTTACAGTGCCATAGCCGACCTTTATGCCATCCATGGAAAATAACCCCAATCCATGTAAGGACGAAGGAGCAATGCGATACATCCTCCCATTGATGAATAAATCTATGTCCACTTGAGGTAGCTTATTAGGTACCCATCGTTGCACTAGATGTCTATACCTCAAGGGAAACTCAATGTCACCTATGCTCTCAACATCATAATTACATGACCCTCCGTTGGCAATAAAATATTGCATGCGTCTACGAAATCTTTTCCTTACCTTTTCAGATCTAGTTGATATAGAACCACTAGATCTAGTACAACACGTGCCACTTTCAACCTCTCCGAGTATATCTTCATCATCACTCTAGGAAGATAGATCTGATAAGTACCTATTTGGTGGTACCTACACTCGATACAACAAGAATATAAGTTACCAAGCGGATATAATTTAGCGTGCAAATATATTTACTTGTAATGTTTTAGTATCAAAAGTTATTTCTTCTCAAAAACTTTATCAAATGCTATTTTTCTCTCAAAGGTGTAATTTCTTTTAGAGTTATTTATATTCAAGAATTACTTTTAAGTATAAGACACGATTTGATTTGATTTGGAATTTGTTCACAACACGGATATAGAAGTGTGTTTCTTTGGCCACTTGACTAGTTAATGTATGCAAAGAGGTACGGGGATCCCCCTCATATAGATCATGTTGGGGATTCAATTTGGAACGGGCGGTGGTCATATTACTTCATTCATGGATTTCCCATTGAAAATCGGCGACGTTAGTCTAACACTTCCTCTTCCATAGTGGTTTGATATGCAAGTTTCCTCATGCAAGGTACTCCTTCTCTAACTATGTGCTACATGTGCGCAATGGTACTCTATTGTATGACAATGTGGTCACATAGGTCCAACTCTCCTCCTCAACATAGGTCCTTGGTTCCATCACCAACCTCCATGAAGTATCCTCCTCAACCCAAGCATCATCAAATAAAGTATCCAACCTGCAAGGTGTGTAGGTCCCAAGCTCTAAGGTTTAAGTGCCCAGTGCTCCTCCTCCTAGGTAAGTACCTCCCTTGATCAAGCAATCGAATCCCCCATTGTGTGCACCCAATGAGTTTATCAACATGTTGATTCGGTAACAATCTCCTAAGGGTACCATGTCAACACACTAACCAAGGCCAAGCATCCACCCAAACCGAGACATTGATATGACCATGAAGCATCACAAGGGGCTAGGATACCTATTGCTCGTCTACTGAGGTGAGAACACTTTTGGAGTAATCCCAAAAGCTAACACATAGTTTTCTCTAAAATGAATAATTATATCTAAAAACTAGGTGGCCCTGTGTATTACTCACTCATTATCCTTGCCAAAAATTTTAGGTGCATGCAGTTAATACACATGAAACTTATAACATCATGTCCATAAAAGAAAAATGAGTGTGGAGTAACATAATTCTCTACAAAACTTCTTTTTGCTTCAAAGTGAAATTCTCAATGTAGATATGAGTTTTGATTGCTTGAAGTTGAATGAACAATTTTTTTTACAAATTTAATCGTCAACAAGCAAATGTATTACCCATTTTCGTGTTTGCACCCTTATACCAACGGAGACAACCACATGAAAGTGGTGTCTTCCAATAACATATTGGTTGATTGGTTGGGGGGTCAGTATGCTTTCTTGGTATACAATGTTAAACAGTTAGAAACCCCTATAATATGTCACCTTAGAATAGCTTAGAATGCTGTAACTTACACCGAATTTGGCCATCTTTTGCCCATTTTTTCCAAATTTCATGCAATTTCATACATGGAGGGAAAGTGGGCCCATGCAAAAAATTGTCCAAAATTGGGCTAGATTCGGTCAATTTTGCAAAAAACACACCATTTTTTTTTTTAATTTCAAGCATGAAATGAGGTGGAATAGCATTGGGTATGACTCCCACTCCCTACCATGCATGTTTGAAATTGTAAAGGATCAAAGAGGAGGGCTCGATGCCTATTGGTTGTCTAGAACAAACAGAAACAAATTTGTGGCATCTGTTTCTGAGAATCAATCCATGATTGAATTTCAAAGCTTTGTAAGATATTTTATGAAGAAACAGAGTGATTCTGGTGTATATGTATATGTTGTGTTTGAATAGACGAATTGTTGTAAGGAACTTTTGATTTCTTTACTGGGTATGTGAATTTATAATTAAATGCCTGAAATTTATGCAAGTACTGTTGAACAATACAAATATACAAATAATATGTATCTAAATCATTTACAGACTTCACTGGTATAGTCTGATTGGGGGTGAATTCCTATTTAAATCCTAATAGATGCTCGAATAAGTTGATTTCTATAAGAGATGGGTAGAGGATTCATGTGCAGAGTGCAGAGGTCCATTGGATTTCCCTGGGGCCTGCATCACTATGCTGCTAGGGTTAATGGTCTTACTGAATTCATTGGGCCCTTTGTTATCCTCTGGACTGCTGCCGGATTTCCTCCCCTGGGAACGCCGGTATCCTTTGGACTGGTATCCCCTGCTCCTCGATTTACCACTGCTCTGCTCATCAAATTACCAGTGCTCTGGATGTTGCTAATGAACTAGTGCACGGGAGTGAACTTGTTCTTTGTTGTTTTGCTCTGAATGCTGCTAATGAGCTAGTGCGCAAGAGTCTTTTCCTTCTATGTTTTTTTGTATTTTTATTTGCATATTTTATATTTTGTGTTTTGTTTTGTCTTTTTATTTGCATATTAATTTTTTTGTTTATTTTTATTTTTTTTGCATATTTTATATTTTGTTGCATTTTAAATTAATTTTAGTTAAACAACTCTATGTTTTTAATTTAATGCAATTTAATTTAATTTAATTTAATTTAACTAGGATTTTGTCATAATTTGTATTGGTTTCATTGCTTATAGTGAGATCCTATACATAAGTCCCTTCAAGGACGAATATGATAGTGATGACGATGATCACGATGAAGAAGACCAGGAAGATGATGGTGACGAAGACAACAACGACGATGATCATCATCCTCATTATCATCATCATCATCCTTGTCATCGTCATCACCATCGTCTTCATCATCTTCATCATCATCATCATCATCTTCATAATCATCATCATCGTCGTCATCATCATCGCCATCATGATCTTCTTCTTCATCATCATCTTCCTTATCATCATCATCATCATCATCATCTTCATCATCAACATCTTCGTTATCACCATCATCATCTTGATCATCATCATCAGTATCTTCATCTTCATCATCATATTCATCATCGTCATCATCATCCAATTCATCATCATCTCCATTATCATGATCATCATCGTCATCATTTTCATTATCATCATCATCATCTTCATCATCTTCATCATCATCATCATCATCATCATATTCGTCATCATCATCATCATCATCATCATCATAATTTTAGGGAGAGCCCAGTAAATGAAGACGTCTACATGATAGGGGGAGCAACCAGTTGAGTGAAAAATTAAGGATTGCTCCTAACACCCATTCCAAGGACTAATCTGACAATTCAATATGATCTGAGGAAGTAGTAAAAAAAAAATACAATTTTTTCGGCCCTGTGAAGCCTCCTGTTCTTAGATTTGTGCACATGAAGAATCAAGACTTATGGACCTAGTCCGGTGTCTTAAAAGAGGAAGATCCTAACTGAGCAGTTTGGTAGTTCTATAAAGTGCATTCTTTATAGGAGTGAATAATCACTCATAACCATTCTATTATAATGTTGGCCAAGATCATAAGACTTTAGTGAATACCAAGGTAAATATCTTGTCATCACATCTTCATCATCATCATCATATTCATCATCATCATCATCATCACCATCACCATCATCATCATCATCATCATCATCATCATCACCATCATCATCATCATCATCATCATCATCATCATCATCATCATCATCATCACCATCACCATCATCATCATCATCATCATCATCA